>CM050214.1:24765206-24990206 GCA_027475355.1 Coilia nasus
TCCCTCAGGCTTTGTCCTTGACCTCCCCGGCTCATCAATTTTTAAACACAAAAGCCTTCCGCAGCAGAAAAAAGAAAGCCGTGGAGGTGGAATGCTCTAGACTCTGTGAATCTATTCAGAGTGGACCAGCTGGATTTCTCAAATCTCTTTTTTTTCTCAAATCCAGCAGCGCTTGGCTTTGTGTGGGCACCTTGTGGTTCGCTGTGCGAAAGCCTTCTTCTTTCTCCCACACTGACAAACACTGTACAGACATGCATATGAATGAGTTTCTGAAGGGCTTGTGATGGGGGCGTTTTACATTTTGTATTTCTTCCTCTGTGTTCTTCTTCTTCTTTATTTTACTTTTCTTTCATTTGCCTTCTCTCTCTCTCTCTCTCTCTTTCTCAGTCTCAGTCTCTGTTTCTCTCTCCCAATCCCCTTTCTTCACACCCTCCACTCACTCTCTCTTCACATTTTGTTTTCTAGAACTGCATTTTCTGCATTGTTGTAGGCCCCTTTCTCTGTCGCTCTGTCGCTCTTTCTCTCTCCCTCTCTGCCTCTCTCTCTCTCTCTCTCTCTCCCTCTCTGCCCCTCTCTCTCTCTCTTTCTGCCACTCGCTTTCTCTCTCTCTCTCTTTCTCTCTCCCTCTCTGCCTCTCTCTCACTCTCTCTCTCTCGCTCTCTCGCTCTTTCTCTCTCCCTCTCTACCTCCCTTGCCTTTTTTTCTTCACCTCCCCCAAAGGTGTCATCACGGCTTTTGTTTCGTCGTTTTTTTCCCTCCTCACGGGATCCTTTCAAAGGAATCCCTCTCTCCTTCCCCAGCACAAAGGCACACACCAAGGTGATGTGACATCTGTGTGTTGCTGCCACCCCCCCCCCCCCCTCCCCTGCTCTGGCTCCATTCAGTGACAAATCAAGATAGCCGTTCCCCAACAGCGTGGCGGGCAGAGGCACAAACATATCTCCACCAGTTTCATTTGTTTTCATTAAGACCCATGACTGTTTGAATACGGTGTTGCCAAACTCCAGCACATCCCTCATGAAACAGCTCTGTGTGTAGTATGCCATGGCACATCTGAGAACTGGCCCTGTGAGCAGGGCGCTGCACAGCGAAGCGGGGACGCTTTTATCCAAAGCGACTTACAAAAGGAGGACATAATAAGCTAACAGATGTGTAGAGAACATCGAAGGCACCTATATAAAGAGATGGTTAGTAGAGACTTATGATGGCCCTCTGCGTCTTAGCTTCCACGCCTGCGTGCGTAAGGCTCCTGAAGGTTGATAACTGCAAGCATGTCCACTGAATAATGAAACACAGAGTCTGAGGCGAGTTTGTGCCATCCTCTGGGAGGCATGCCAAGGTGGCAACGTTGATTTATTTTGTTTGGGGCCCGTCGCTTGGGTTAGATTAGGTCAGAGCATCTCTGGTATTTGAGTTGCTCTTGAACAGAAGCCTGGTCATGATCTTAAAAAGGGTATGATGACATACTAACACACACACACATACACACACACACACCTATCTTAGAGCTAAGTCATATGCTCAGAAAAGAATCACTAACTTGCTAGCTGATTTTAGCAGTTAAATCAATCAGCTTTGGCACTGAGGGCAGCACAGCGCCCCCCGCTGGATGTTCTGCAGACACCCACGATGCTGTGGTGTTTGTTTACAGTTATTAGGGCAGGCGGGTGTGGCACACGAACAGTAGTGCTCTTCACAGGAGCTCTTTGGAAACTCCCTCGGCCTCACAAAGGCACCACACTGCCCCCTGCTGGAGCTGGCCGCTGCTTGCATGATCACCGCTAAGACACTGTAGAAAAGAATAAGTCCAACTCCCTTGAAAAAATGGAGGAAAATCATTGCCTCACGTAAGTCAAGTTAATGTAACTATTACATCTTCAGTGCTTTATTGAAGGGCAACTGTGCCCATTATATAATTCATACAGGGCTGTACAGGCATCACTGTTTTCCTTCCATCCCAGAGGCAATCACTCCTACTTTAGTCATGTGAGTCTTGTCACGCATCTCTTATCAGATAATCATCAGTTAGCTGCCTCACCTGTCATAGAGTTTAATTGACGTGGCATGTGGGAATCTTCCCAGAAAGCAAAGCCAACAGACATGGGAGTGAGTTGTTTGCCATTTTAATTCTAGGATGACACATATTATGGATAATATTGCCCCTTTAAAAACCAAAAGAGTTACTGACAATCAAAAAGCACCCTGGAAACTGAATCCAGTGGTTAAACTGCTAAAGAGAGAGTGTAGAAAGTCTGAAAGAATGTGGCGTAAATCTAAACTTCAGATTCATTATCAAATTCATAAAGAGATGCTGGGTAAATACAATTTGGAAATCTCTAAAGCAAGACAGTCCTTCTTCTCTAACATCATAAATAGGAATATCAACAATGCCCGTGTGCTATTTTCTACTGTTGAGAAATTAACAAATCCCTCATCACAGCTGCCTCCTGAGCTTTCCTCGGTTAATAAATGCAATGACTTTGCATCTTTTATCAAAGGAAAAATTGATAAAATACGACTGAATATAGCTTCCCAATTGCAAATAGCTCAAAATCTGGAACCACTGGCTGTAGAGAGAGGGGACCTCAACCTAATGCCAACATTTGACTTAGTTGACTATGAAACCCATGAAAAAAACGTACAAAATCTCAGTTCTTCCACATCTGAACTGGATATTTTGCCCACAATTTTTTTCAAATCTGTTCTTCATCTTATATCAGCCGATGTACTTCAGATTATAAATACATCACTACAGACTGGCATATTTCCTTCCTCTTTAAAAAATGCAGTTGTAAAACCCTTACTGAAAAAGAATAACCTTGATAGTTCAGTGCTTAATAACTACAGGCCCATATCCAATTTACCATTTATTGGAAAAATAATTGAAAAAAATGTTTTTAATCAATTAACTGCCTTTCTTACATCAAATAGCTGTTTTGATAAGTTTCAGTCAGGTTTCCGTGCCAATCATAGCACTGAAACAGCTCTTATTAAGGTCATAAATGATATACGTCTTAATTCTGATGTTGGCAAAACATCAGTCTTGGTGTTACTGGACCTTAGTGCAGCCTTTGACACTGTTGATCACTGCATATTACTACATTGACTGGAACATTGGGTTGGATTCACTGGTACAGTTATCAATTGGTTAAAATCATACTTACAACAAAGGAGCTTTTTTGTTGCTATTGGAAACTGTACCTCAGCATCTATGTCCTTGACCTGTGGTGTCCCACAGGGGTCAATCCTTGGACCATTACTATTCAACCTTTATATGCTTCCGCTTGGGCAAATCATCAAAAACAACTCAGTTAATTACCACAGTTATGCTGATGACACCCAAGTTTACTTAGCTCTGTCACCCAATGACTATACCCCCCTTGAGTCTCTCTGTGGGTGTATCGATCAAATCAACAACTGGATGTCACACAATTTTCTTCAGCTGAACGCAGATAAAACTGAAGTAATTGTATTTGTGAAAAAGGAAGACAGACGTAGGATCACCACTGCTCTTGAGACTAAGGGGCTTAAAGCAAAAGATACTGTTAAAAATCTTGGTGTCTTTATTGACAGTGAACTAACATTCAACAGTCACATGAAAGCAATCACTAAATCTGCATTCTATCACCTAAAAAACATTGCTAAACTCAGAGGTCTTATGTCAAAACAAGATCTAGAAAAACTTGTACATGCCTTTATTTCCAGCAGGGTTGATTACTGTAATGGCCTTTTCACAGGCCTTCCTAAAAAGACCATCAAACAGCTTCAACTGATCCAAAATGCAGCAGCAAGGGTTCTTACAAGAACAAAAAGATGTGACCACATTACTCCAGTTTTAAGGTCCCTGCACTGGCTCCCAGTAAGGTATAGAATTGACTTTAAGGCATTGCTTCTTGTGTTTAAATCATTCAATGGGATGGGACCCAATTACCTATTGGATATGTTTCAGTTATACGCACCAACTAGGTCTCTGAGATCACTTCATAAAAATGTGTTGGTAGAGCCTGCTGTTAGAACAAAATGTGGGGAAGCAGCTTTCAGCTGCTATGCTGTAAAGCTCTGGAACCGACTTCCAGAAGACATTAAAAATGCTCCTACTGTTGGCAGTTTCAAGTCTAGACTTAAGACCGAACTGTTTTCAGATGCTTTCTGTTAATGATTTTTACTAAATTTATTTTTATGTTGTGTGTTTTTATGCTTTTATATCTTTTATGCTTTTACACTTACTTTATCTTTATCTTTTATGCCTTTATATAATGTCCTTTGCTTTTATTTTTGTGAAGCACATTGAATTGCCGTCGTGTATGAAATGCGCTGTACAAATAAACTTGCCTTGCCTTGCCTTGCCTATAGGCAGGACATTTGGGTTGTTGTTGTTTGGCAAATATGGGTAGCGTGAATATAGCATGAAGCACTTACTGATACGTCACCCATGTTTGCTCTTCTTCAGGGGGATCTTCGGTCTGTGTGTGTGTGTGCGTGTGCGTGTGCGCGTGCGCGTGTGCGTGCGTGTGCGTGTGCGTGTGTGTGTGAGTTAAATGAACGTGCGCGTGGGGAAGGCATATTGTTAGCTGACTCACTCAGACTTGTCATGCAAAGAGTCTAGCTACTCTCCATAGGCATACATTTACTTCCTGGTGGATGGGAACTCTGTCCAAAATTTAGATCCATTTGGCCTGCCTTTCGACCAGTCATGGCTGATTGGAACCCAAATATGTTGGCCTTCGGGGAGTTACAGGACAGAGTACTATCAGTAAAATACAATATTGAGTGGAGGTACTACAGTGGAACTAGCCTTTCTGTGCTAGAGTGTCTGAGATGGGCAAAAGGACAATGGTATTACATTATTATTATATTACACTTAGCTTACGCTCTTATCCAGAGAGACTTACAGATATTTACAGGGTTTCAGTTACAGTCCCCGGAGCAGTGTGGGGTTAGATGCCTTGCTCAAGGGCATCTCAACCATGGGTAGGGCAGGATTCGAACCGGCAACCTTCCGATTGCAAGACCAACTCCCTAACCACTAGGCCACAGCTGCCCACAATGGTGGCTATAATCTGTTCACAGAAGATAACCTTTGCTGTGAATGGGTATCACAGCACAGCGCGAGCAGTGCCGCTGCTCAATCAGATCTGTGTGTCAGGAGGGCTGTCTGTTTCTTAAGGACTGGGATAACAGGACGGAAATGATGATGTCCTAAGTCTCGGGGTGGAGGGCTGCTTGCGTCAGAGTTGACAAGCTGATGGAGGGGTGTGAAACACCAATGAAAACATAATGCAAGGAGAGAGAGTGGACGCTTTCTTCCTCCCCCCCAGTGGTTGAAACCAGTGGTTAGCCAGCTCGCCTACTCTGGCACATAATTGATGTCTGTCTATCTCATCATTTTTGCCTCATCCTTCAGCTGTGTTTCCCTGTCATGTCCTCTCTCTCTCTCACCTCATTTCTTTCAGTATTTTTAATTTTACCTTTTCTCTTTTTTCTTTACCTCCACCACACATTCCCTCTGTCCCTTTTATCACTGCATTCCCCTCCTCAACCACTCTCTACCACTCTCTCTCTCTCTCTCACTCTCTCTCTCTCTCTCGCACATCAGCTCTCTCCTCTCAGTCTCTATGCTGTGGCACCGTCTCTTATTCTTTCTCTCTGTTCCGGATCTTTCCGTCCCTTATTGTTTCTCTGTTGTTCCTTCCTTCCTTATTCTTTTTCTCCGCCTACACCACAGGGATTCGTGGCCGTTTCGACCCTCTCTAAAACTACACCCATCCTTAAGGTAACTCGGTTCTGCGTGTGTGTGTGTGTGTGTGTCTGTGTGACAGCCCTCCAAATACACCCAAAACCCCCATCTCCACACGGTATCTCAGCGCATCACGTGATCCCCTTCACACACACACACACACACACACACACACACACACACACCCATCAGTGGTTTATATCAGTGGAGATGATGTCATCCCCGTCACTATCAATCTCTGGTCATGTGGCATCCATCCTCTCTCGCTGTGGCACCCCAGTCTGCTGTTGTTGACTCGTGACCAGCTATGATGTGTGGAGCTGACGCCACTGTGCTGCTGTGTGTACATATTGCATATTGCGTGTTGTGTGTTGTGTAGTGTGTATTGTGCATTGTGCTCTGGTGTGTGACATGCGTGCAGGTCTAGCAGCCCTCGTCATCGCTTCCCCAAATACTGACTTGTTCCCTTGTGTTCTCTTTCAAGATGGATGGATGGATGGATGGATAAATACAGGGTTGGATAAATGAATGCAGGAATGGATGATGAATCAAAGGATGGGTGGATGATAGGATTGATGTATGGATTGGTAGATGACTGAATGAATGAATGAATGCATGCAGGATGATGAATCAAACGACAGATGGATGGAAGGATGGATGTGTGGGTTTTTGCAGGCATGGATAGATGAATGAATGCAGTGATGGGTAGATGGATGGACGGATGAAGGCACAATGGATATGTGGATGTCTGCAGGAATGGATGAATAAATAAATGAATGGATGAATGAAAAGAAGCATAGATGGATGGACGGATGAATGCATAATGGATATGTGGAATGAATGAATGAATGAATGAATGAATGAATGAAAAGAAGCATGGATGGATGGACGGCGTGCTGTCATCTGTTGCTTTTGGCAGAAGTCACCCATAATGCCGTGGCCGTTCTCTCATTATTTCTCATGAATGCCAGCAGGTGATGGATGTCTGATCACCAGCCAGCATGGCGCCCCCTCCCTCCTCCCCTTCTCCTCTCTTCCCTCATCCCTCCTTCCTCTCCTCCTCCCCCCACCCCCTCCCCTACAGTATGGCCGTGTCTGATCACCAGCCAGCATGGCACCCCCCTCACTCCTCCCCTCCTCCTCTCTTCCCTCATCCCTCCTTCCTCTCCTCCACCCCCTCCCCTACAGTATGGCCGTGTCTGATCACTCATCTCTATTTTTCATTCCCAGCCCGTCTGAAGCACACGCCTGATAAATTGCCAGCATCAGCACAAAGTGAAAGGATTCTGGGGGATTGATGGGACTCATATTGGTTTTGTTTCTTTCTCTTTCTCTCTCTCTTTTTGCTCTCCCCCTCTCACTGTTTTTTCTCTCCCTCTTTTTCTTATCCCCTCTCTCTCTCTCTTTCTCTCTCCCTTTCTGTACCTCTTCCTTTCTATCTGCCGCTTTCTCTGTCCCTCTCTCTCTCTTTCTCTCTGTCTGTCTCTCTCTCTCTCTCTCCCCCTCTCTCTCTTTCTCTCTCTTTCTCTCCCCCCATCTCTCTCTCTCTTTCTCCCCACACAGAAAAGGGAGCAGTGGTGAGTCGGGACGTGAGGTTGAGCTGGAGGACCTGCATGAAGACGAACCCTCCTGCTCCTCCTGAGGGACCCTCCTCCTGCTCCTCCTCCTCCTCCTCCTCCTGAGGAACCCTCCTCCTCCTGCTCCTCCTGAGGAACCCTCCTCCTCCTCCTCCTCCTGAGGAACCCTGCTCCTCCTGAGGAACCCTCCTCCTCCTCCTCCTTCTCCTCCTGAGGAACCCTTCTCCTCCTGCTCCTGAGGAACCCTCCTCCTCCTCCTGCTCCCGCTCCTCCTGAGGGACCGCTGTGGGCATGTGGCCCTCTGATCCTGCTGTGATGCAGTCCCCAAAAAAAACAGTGAGCCAACCCTTCAGCCTCTCCATCCACTACCACCACCATCTCCTCTGGAATTAGCACTGCCCCTTTATCCTCAGATAAGCTAAGCCTACAGCCATGGTTAAAGTTTGGACATCCCTGCCACCAAAAAGTCCTTCTCCTCTGAACATCCTGAACCCCTGCCCCCACCAAAAAAAAAAAGATATTTTCTCCAACCAAAGCTTTCTGTTTTACTTTTGTTTTTAGATATTGCTATCTGAATGGCACCATCCTCTTTTGAAGTAGCTCTTCAGGGTAAGGCAGGTTCTGGTCCACACCTCTCTTTGTGGCGGTATGTCACTAGCTCTTCTGGCCCTTCTGACTGTCACTCAACCAGTGCAATTTAAAACCTGGCACGTACAATTTTAGGGCTCATTCTTTGCAGACAGAACTCACACACAGAATGCACAAAGAGACTCTCCATACATACAAATGCATGCACATACAGAAATATACGTACACACGTTTGTACATACATACTGTACATTGGCTGGTAAACCATATAAGCTAGCACGGTTCTTTTCACTTGTGTTCCCATGTTGCTTTGAACTGAGAGCCGGTGACTTGAGAGCTGTGCCTGCAGTTGTACTTAGATCCAGGCTGTGCAAGAGTGAATTCCCTGCCAAGCCCATAATAACCTTCTTGTAGCCCTCTCCCTCTGCCCCTGGATGGGTGCCACGTCCCCTTCTTTACATATGCATTCTGGCCAACCTCTTCACAGTAGAGAGAGAGAGGGAGGGAGGGAGAGAGAGAGAGAAAGGAAGAGAAAGAGAGAGAGAAAGAGGGTGAGGAAGAATCAGCCACGGTAAGCATCTCCCGTGGCCCACCTCTAGATAAGACTAGATCCAGGCTGTGCAAGAGTGAATTCCCTGCCAAGCCCATAATAACCTTCTTGTAGCCCTCTCCCTCTGCCCCTGGATGGGTGCCACGTCCCCTTCTTTACATATGCATTCTGGCCAACCTCTTCACAGTAGAGAGAGAGAGGGAGGGAGGGAGGGAGAGAGAGAGAGAAAGGAAGAGAAAGAGAGAGAGAAAGAGGGTGAGGAAGAATCAGCCACGGTAAGCATCTCCCGTGGCCCACCTCTCCTGACATGCATGCTGGAGTGACTCTGGGCCTCGTGCCTGCCTGTCAGTAGGGCTGTAGAGGGTGGGTGTGGCCCCTTGCATGCACCTGCACCTGCACGTGCTCTGTGTGGCTCTTGCCTTACCTTACGTGTGCCAGCCTGCGCTCTCTCCTCCCCTGCCGCCCACAAACACCAGCCAGCCAGCCGGCCAGGCTAACGCTACATGCCAGTCAGAGTCGAGCCACAAAGAATCTTGGCTATGTGTGTGTGTGTCTGTGTCTGTGTCTGTACATGTTTTCCGAACTATTTTGCAGAAATGACAGAAGAGGAACTTGGTGAGTTTGTGGACTCGTAGACAGGAAATTAAATCTGGCCAATGAGAGGCCAATATTATATAGCCTCCCCTTGAGTTGTAACACGCTGTTTTGTCATGTGTACATGTTGTATGTTGCAAGAGTTTGGTGTTAACTGTCTCTGTCTAACCCTTTTCCAGACCAGCAGTTAATGGCATTATATCCATGTGGACTGATCTTGTTATCCTGTCAGCAAACCTCTCCCCTCAATGCACTGTCAACTTTGTTAGTGTTCACAGACTGTCAAAATGCTGTGTTTGGTTATGTCTGTACATTTACATAAAACTATTTCATATTTCCTCTTACTGCAACAGGTCCTAAGATCACAAAAAGCAGATCTTAATTATTGTCAATAGCAGGGTTTCCATTCAACTCATTTACATCTGTGACTTGTGCATTTATGCTAATTCAGCCGAAACAAAAAGGCCACATTTGTAAAAAAAAAAAAAATGCTTGTTGTTCCAGTGTTTTTTTATTTATGATATCTTCTTGAAATTGTCACTGCACTTTTAAAAGAAGAATGGACATTTATGGCCTGGACTATAATGAGAAGTCCGTTGACAGAATGTCTAGACAGGTTCTGTGCAACCAGCATGGACGTGTGGTCATTTTTACCACACTACAAGGACGTCACTTTGGTCGACTGGAAGGTGCAAGGAAGTAGAAGCAGTTGAGAGTGGGAGAGAACAAATGTGGAATGAAGTGTGACGCACTGTGAAGCCATTTGAATATTTGCATTTCCTTTCAGAATGTGTGACACTGAAGTAAAAGAATTAAGCATTGTAGTGAGTTGGCGTGTCATACAACATACAAGGGGTGGTTGACAAGTTCATGGTCTAAAATATTGCCCAGCCTGCTGTTTCAAGCATAGCAGGACCTGTGAGAGTGGGACCCTTCTCTCCTCTCCCACTACTTTAGGCCAAGATTATATCAGTCATCCCTCACCCGAGTGTCATCATGTCCTTCCATCCTCAGTCTTTCTAGAACTCTCTTTGCCCACCTCTGCATGTATTTTCCCTTATTCTATCCATCAATCAATCCTCCATATGCAAATATATATGCATTACATTAAGCTAATGCTCTTATCCAGAGCGACTTACAGTGAATTAGGTACAGGGACAGTCCTCCTGGTCCAATGTGAGGTTAGATGCCTTGCTCAAGGGCACTTTGGCTATGGATGAGGGTCCAGGAAAGTGCTGGTTATTCACTTCCTCATCCACATTTTTCCTACTGGTGCAGAAATCGACCCCGCAACCCTCCAATCCGAAGATCTGCTCCCTAACCATTAGGCCCCAGCCTTGCACACATACTAACATCAATGTATGTCAGAAGTATGATAATCCTCCAGTCGGGTGAGTGCTGTAAGCAGCACCAAAGCAGTTTTCTGAGCTGTTTTCAGCCAGTGTGTGGAGAATGTGTCATTGTGTGCTGCGTCCAGAAAGCCTTCCATTGTGACGGTGGGCGGGAGAGAGGGCTTCCTAGCCCTGCTGCATTGTCCCGCCAGTGAAAGCATGTTGGCAGATCGTTTTCATCCTCGGGAGCGCCAAGTGAGTGTGCGGAGGAGAATTTTTCAAAACAGTGATTAGCAACCCAGCCATAACGCCTCGCTTTGTCTGCACACAATGAGTCATCCACACAATCCCCTCGCTCCCCGTTTTCTCTTTTCGCCGCAATTTCACTCTATCCTCTGCCCAACATACATCTTTTATCATTCATTTAGGACCACTGATTGGCAGTGTGCAATGGTTGATGTTGTGTAGCCTGAAAGTAAAGGGGCCATTCATGAGAATGCTTATTAAATGGCTAAAACATTATCCAGTAAAGGTAGTTCTGTTGTACGACACCCATCAATAGAAAAAAATAAATGGAGAACAGGCAGTCCCCTGTAAATGTTTCCAAATGAAACGATTAACCCCAACTCAAATAAATATTCTGCTTTATCGGAGACGACTCGGATATTTTCTCCCACATTTCCTGCCTCAACCAGCTTTTAGGTTCAATGCCTCCGTTTGAGAGCGATTTAAGAGTTGAAACTCACATTCTCAGATGGACTTCAGAACACTTAATTAGCTGCTGTCTGGCATTGATGTCAGCATGAGGTTGACCTGTGAGGATATGCATTTTTTTAAAGATGACATGCTGATTGTTGTACACAGAAGTACTTGAAAATACCCTCTTACTGGCTATGCAAGCAATGTGATCAAATACCCATAGCAGCCCATGTTGATGCCTGCTGGTCTGATGTACCCACTTCAGGCTTCTGGCCTCACCTCTTTCCCCGTCAGCGCATCCTTGACCCTGCCTAACTCACATGGCAGATGGTGTTTTCTCTTCCCTACCTCGCTTATCTTTATATTTCTCCTCCAGTGTCTTTGCTCGTGTTCTCTCTCTGTGTCGTGTTGACATTTCATGGGTCATTTCCAACAGCTGATGCCCCTCCGGCATCGAGTTTTTCAGGAGTCTTTGCTCTGAAATGGATTTGGTCATTCTCTCTCATTTCCGCATTGATGTAAGTGACAGCACACTGGGTATTTTAACAATTACCCAGTTACAACAAGTTACAAGATGAAGTTCACTCAGAGTAGGTTGTAAATCTTTTGATGGGCGGGCCTTCATTCTACTAAAAAAAAAAAAATAAAGCTATAGAACTCTACTCTGTGTACCGCTTACACTGAGTTTACCAATCCGGGTCTGTCACTAAACCATGTGCTTCAAACAGGACCCAAAACTCAGGGGGCTTCCTTTGTTTTGTTACTTGTGGGGGTTACCACTGCTATTCCCTTTACTAGCACAGTACAAGCCTGTCTTTGGATACCACTGACTGTAACTGTGTGTGGATTGTACACAACGTTGAGCCCAAACTCAATGCCCCCTTTCTTTCATTCTGGCCAACCATCCAGATGAAACTGGATATAACAAAAACGAAATGTGTATTTACATTTGACCCATGGAATCAGTCTTTCATGTGCTGTGTGTGTGTCTGTGTGTGCTGTCCTAGCCTGTGACTTGTCTTGCGTCAACATTAACAATTGTGCTAGTATTGTCCTGTCCTGCCTACCGATCCTCAGCGCTTCACTGCTTCAGTCCTCATGGTGGCGCTGTACTGCTCCGATATGCGAACCGTGTTATGCACAACCTCCCCCTTTCGCCTGCTTTCTCTCTCTCTTTCAACCTGCTCCAGTATGAAGCTTTGCAGATCCAACTAGCTTCACACTGTAAATAAGACAACTGTTTCACACTACGCACGGTTGTTCTCTTCAACATGTTTGTCAGAATTAATTTTATCGTTGTCGATGTGACAACACCCAACAGCAGGATGCATCCTTGCACTGCTAGGTAAAAAGGTGCCCCTGGTGTACAAACTGTATAGGAAAAGGGAATTCTCTGGGGGGTGATGTCAGACACCGTCGAGCTACTCCACACAGCAATGAACTGTCATGACAAGGATGGCACTGGCAACAATCTTAAGTTTAATTGTAAATTTCTAACAAAAAAAGGGCTTGTGAGTTGGTGAGGTTGGTTGTACAGCATGTAGCCCCAGCACACAGTCAGATCCATCCACATCCTTGTGATGTCATGTCCACAATAGAGCAGTTCTACTGTCTGTGTTTTTAGTGCCTGTCTGAGCTGTATGTTCAATGGCTGTTTGTGCTCTTCTGCCTAATCTTGAATGTACACTTTTCACACACACAAAAAAAACAAACAAACAAAGCATGACAGACATACAAAAAAATGAAGAATGCAACTGTTACAATGTAAATATGTATGGATATATACAAAGAGGCTATTTTTTGCATGCTTTTTGTACATTTAGACATAATCAAAGACAATAAAAGATATCACAATGATGGACATGTCATAAGCCTTTTTGTGTTTGTTATTGTGTTGCTCTTAACCAGTCATATGGACAGTACAGTATTACACCTAATTCAAAAATAATTTATATGCAATCACATGGTATGGACAGAATCGACATATCAAACACTATCCAGCCACAACCACCAGTGTATGGTCCCAACAGATGTCCTTTTTCTCCACCCACAACTTCAAAACAATGAACTTTTGCACACCTCTAAAATGACAGGCGCATTAGAGGTGACCCACGGTGGTCTACAACTTGAACAACATGGACTCCTGCATCCTGCCCATTCCGCTAGCAAATGTTTTTCAGTCACAATGTTTCAGTCACCTGTGAATCAACCTGGTGAAGGTACGTGATCGAAACATTGTGATTAAATAAGATCTTCTTTGCAGAATGAGCACTGTACGGGAATTCATATTTTCTCCACCCACAACAACATACCCAAGCCACTTTTTTTTTTTTCATAAAACAAATATGGCATCCACAGGAACATAGTCTCCTCACTGTAGAGAGTGACTTGATTCAGTGTCCATAATCTACTCCAGTGTGTCTGTGTAATGTGTTCTCAGTGCAGTCTCAGTGTTGTCTCAGCAGCGAGGCTGAAGGTTTTTTTGAGCGTGGAGTTAGGTGGCAGTCACTCCTGCGAAGACAAAGATCCTGAGTCACCATGGAAGCCCTGACGATGAGAGTAAACACCAGAGAGATGGCATAATGAGATGGCATAATGAGACGCCATTCGGGGGAAGTGAGGTGCTCACCTTCACCATTACTGGAGCTGTGTGTTTGGTGGTCATGTCTGCCAAATTCAGAACTCCCTCGGGTGACGCACAGCCATTCGCCTTCACAATTCACAGAAATGAAACGACTTAAGTATTACTTGGAAGTGATAACGGCAAACAGTTCCTCTGTATGTGTGTGTAATGCTGGAAGAGGTTAGCGACAAAATTCAGAGGAATAAACAGTACTGCGTAAGAGTTACAGTTGTTAAGAGAACAAATACTTTTTTTGTTTGTTTGCCCATGTATCCATGTGACACAGTGGCGTGTCCAAAAAAAAGACATTACAATAGCACACGGTTTCAATCCTCCTATGGCAAACAAAATATTAAAACTGTTGTTCTTGTTCTCCTCCAGAGTAGTCAGGCTGAGTGGGAGGGCTGGAGGTTAAGGGCTGTCCTCGCCTTAGTTTTTTTCCCTACCAACCGTACCACCCTCACCCCCCCATTCCAGCTTCTGAAATAGACAAGTTCTGTCAGCAGCCTCCAGCACACTGTGTTGCCAAGGTAACTTATCAGTAGAGATATGCGGCTAGATGCGGTTTCCACAGCACTGCTGACGAAAGAAGGGAGGGAGCTGACAGAAGTGACACCCTCTATCACACTCTTTATTAACTGTAAGATCTTATTTACATAATAATGTAATAATGTTGTTATTATTGCTAATGTTTCATTTAAATATCTATACCGTTCAAGACTGCAGTGTTACCAGGGCACAGACCTTCTTACTTTTGATCAAGTGGAAGCACTGGATGTGCTACATCACTGTTAAAGCAACTATGAGACAATGCCGCTTCCAACCTGTAGGGCAATCGGACAAGAAAACTACTTACTTAGTGTTGCTTTAACTGAAAAGCTCATGGAACCGACATATCTGTGCTGCCATCTTGTGTTGCTAAGGAATAGCTGCTGTGCAAAGCTTGCTTTTCCACCACAGTTAGGGAATGGTCAGGGTCAGTAACTGACTGCCAGGTGGGAGCCACATGGGGGTGCTGACTTTGCCTTTGCCAGGTGTTGCCGAGTGGCCTAATGAGTTTAAAGGCAGCATGAAATCAGCGTCATCAAAAGAGAGTGAGCACGCGAAAGACTGCAACACGCGCATGGTTTTTCCCTTCTTCCCTGAAGCACTTTGTATGATTTGTCACGTTTTTGGATTCCTTTTTCGTTCGTACCATTCAACTTTTAAACGAGGATTACTGGGGCTTGTGCTGGCCCTAATTAGCCTTCAGAAATCGACTACCAACCGGCCCGCGCACACACCACCCAGGTGAACCCAGGTGAGTTGGCTACTCAGTGGCTTCTACCAGAGTTAGCATCACACATAAGAACAGGTCTACTTTCACGTCTTTGCATACATCTAGGGGTAATCATAGGGGATAGGGGATAGGAGAGGGTTCAGGTGTAACCCTCATGGGAGAGCGGCTAGGAGCCTGTGGATTATGGCCATCTTCCGTGCTTGTGTTACAACCACAGTCATGTACCACCATGGCCGGATTAACGCACAGGCTAGAAATGGCTGCAGCCTAGGGGCCCCCATGTGTGCAAGCCTGCCAGGGGGCCCCTGATTGGCCAAAAAAAAAACTGCAATTTCATTTGCTCAAAATAAATATTTAAATAAGCAAGACACTGATTGGCTAAAAATGGTGGCGGCAAATCTGCTTTCCAGATATAAACACGGTTATATGGTTATGTATGATTATATGGGGTGGGGCGGGGGGTGTACAGCAACCTCTAGCCTAGGGGCCCCTGATCATCTTAATCCAGCCCTGTGTACCACAGGCAAGTACCTACTGACTCTTCATGTAAACACTACCATTTGAAGTAATGTCATTACTTTTTATAATAATATATAAGTACATAGTAAATCCTGTATGTCAACTCTAATACCTTTGAGCTTTTTTCAGTAAAGTTCCCATGGGAGGCCTCAACTCAATTGCAAAACAAACCAATAATGTTTACACAACCACTCAAGAGGCCTTTGACTTGGCACTTTGTCTCTCTCCTCAGGATTATTTCCTGAGAACCCGTTTCTGCGCCTGAGCTCGAGATGCTACTGTTGCTGTTTCATACTTACTTCCTCCTCAATGGTCGTTGATTTGAACTTCATGTTCTTGTAGAAATCTCTCTTGGGCAAAACGTACAGGAGCACAAGGTCACATATAACAGTTGCCTGTGAAGTAAACGAACGCACTGTTTGTAAAGAAACACACTGCACTTCTGCTTGTATTCAGACAGTCATGATAATCATCCTACCATGCATATATTAAAGTCTTACCACTCCAAAGATCCCTACTCCAGAACCTATTGCCGTCAGAGTTGGAATGATGTCAAATTTTCTTGCCTGAGACACACACAGTTGCAAATTAAAGGACACTGTGGTCATTTGAATAGCTTTACATTTTTTTATGAAATGGAAGTGAAGCTAAAATTTGCTTACCAGGCCACGAACGATAATATTGAAGCGGATGCCAAACACTTTCATTAGCGTTCTCTTCTCCACTTTCTCCTCGGTGTAATATTTTGCATGCCTACCATTACAGAATAGCAGAACATCAGAAAGTAGCTCCTCTCATAATTCTTAAACAGTTTACCTAAACAGATCTGTCACTTATATCAATTCAGTTAGGAACAGTAAATACATTAATGTACCTGAACTTATTGAAGGTTATGTAGCCATACACTGATTGATTTTACACGTCTGTGCATTTGTGCAAAACAGTTACATACTGCATTTCTGACCAGTGTACCTCACATTATGAAAAGGCATCAACACTTTAAATAGCTTGACAACCAACAGGAAACAAATAAAAACAAAAAGGATGCTGATTTTGTGGGCACGTTGTTTTTGCAAACATTTGCATGTGTTGCTCTGAGCCCCTCTCAAAGATTCAGCAGGGCTGTAGCGACTAAAGACCTCTGCACGCACATTGGCTTCAACATTATTGCGGCGCACTTTCGAATTTGACAACTTTATTTGCTCCAGCACACCGGCTGTGCAGCACACATCATAGGATTCCATCTACGGCCGTTATGATAAACAATGGATTTCATTTAGCAGCACCGACAAAAATAGACCCGAACCGTAATCAACACGTCGTCTACAGCAGAGTTTGACGCTGGTGTATGGGGTTGTGTTGAAAATAATGAAATCTAAACTAACAATGTCGTAAGGGCAGCGACAGCCCTTTGTCAAAGGTGGCGAGCAGAGCCCTTAGGTCCAGGATAGCCACCCCACCACCACCACCACTTCCACACCCATCTGACAGTACCTGAAGTTATAGCCGAGGGAGGCTCTGGCCTTGTCCTCCTCGTTAGCTTTACCGTACAGGCCGTGAAAGTAATATGTTGGTTTGCAGTGTCTCAGACTGTAATCCAAATTACAAATCCAGTCGATAAGGATGCCGATTGCCCCACCCTGCAAGATGTGAAAAGTCAGTGACTGTGTTCATCACCTCGTAGGTGAACCAACTAAATGAATCATGTATTATATATCTTATCTATTATATTGATTGATTCTGACACATTATATGTAGAAAACATCTATCAAACTGATTCAAAACACATGCATACATAAAGATACAGTGAAGGAGTCCAAATAACAGAACAAGACAATCATGTTATGTGTGGTGCCGTCACACTGTGCATGTGTGGTGTGCTAACATTCTGTAATATACCACATATTACAGAATGTTAGCACACCACACATGCACAATGCACTGTACATGCACTGTTAGGGACTAACATGCCAAAATGATTGTCCCCAGTAGACGGTAAAGAATCTGTGTGTCTAAACACTTCTTTAACAAGAACCTACCTCTTTTGCTATTTGTCGGAAGCTGAAACCAGACAGCTTCACAATGTCTCCCAGTCTGAAGATGGGGCACAGAGGGCTGTTTTTCTCATCGTACAGACACTTCTTTATGTACTTACTGTCCACACCTTCAACCAAGTTGCTCCTGTGATGAAAGATTGAGGTAATTGGCATTTTACCACTGATTTTCACAAGTACAACACTGTGTGTGTGTGTGTGTGTGTGTGGGGGGGGGGGGGGGTTGTAATGCCAAAGATGTTTTTTAATTGATATGAAATCACTGGCATTCAGGGACTCTTTTGTTATTGGGGACATAGGTGAATGACCTCTAAAACCTAACCCTGATATACTGTGATATACTACACTCTGATCCTAAAATAAATACAGTGTAGCTACCTACTACTGGTCTGGATTTTAACTAAGATGTTTGATTAGCCCCCTCCACCCACACACACACACACACACTTTTTATTGTAATTTTATTACTACTTTTACTATGTTCACCATGTCTTTTTACTATGTGTTATTTTTTGTGGCATTTAAGTGGACAGCAAAGAAATGTCATTGTGCAGGACATGTTTTCTTTTCTACATATTAAAATCATCCTTTTAACTTCAAATGTGCATAGTTGCTCAGATTTTAAAGATGTCTATGGAGACGAGAGTTGTGCTTGTTGCACGATCAGTCAAAATGTGCTCGGCCTCTTGGACTGGACCAAAGTCACCTCTTCCGGTTTCTGCCCTGAGTCAATGGGTTGGACTTCTAAGGTCAATGACACGGTTGTCCCCTACAGCCTAGGGGCTGCCCTGCGGCCGTCCCCTGTCCATCTGGTCCCACAGCCGCCACGCCGCCACCACCACACAAACATGCTTATTTCACCACTGACATTGACCATACATGGCAGCGAGACATGATGGGCTTTTATAAACCAAATTTCATCCGTTCCCATGGTTTGATTTAATCATGTTTGATTTAGCGGCCCACACTTCGTGTCCCCTGTGGCGCCTGTGAAGTCCACAGATAATGCTTTCATCGTGCTTGCCTTGAACAACTGGTCTCCCGACAGTAAATGGCTCAGTTCCAGGGACAGTGTGAAATAAAAGGCACGGTTACTGCCAGGAGGATCTCTGAACATTTTAATATGATTCTGCTTTATTGCTTCAACGGCTGGGAATGTTGTTTTTGCAATGGCAGGGTTATTGAGACGTGTTTACTGGTGTCCCTTTGATCTTCACAGGTGTGTGTGTTCAAGCCTCCTCAATAAAACAATGCCACTTTTATTAATTGTGCCTTTTGTACACATGCCAGGGTTGCTTACCGGACAACGTCGAACTGAGGGAAGGAGATGGAGTTTTTAATGAAGAGAGTGTAGTTCTCAGCAGACATCAGCAGAGGGGGGCTGGGTGAAGAGCAGGGAGGAAAAAAAGGTTGTCAGTGGTGATCGGTTACACTTCATTTAAATGGTCCCTGTTACAGTGTATTCACATCACAAAGAACAGTGTACCAAAGTGTGTAACATGTAACTTTACAGCTGTGGAAAAACCACTGTAAACTTATGTTTCTCTGATTTAACAATTTATAGGTACATGTGTGAGCAAAGTGAACATTTTTGTTTTATTCTGTAAACTACTGACATTTCTCCCAATTTCCAAATTCAACTGGCACTAGAAAGGAATGGTTGTCATACATGTAGAGATGCTGATTTTAGAAACATTTGCAGTGGTCGCTTATTTTTTTCCAGAGCTGTATGTACTTACACTGTATTTTAGAATTAGGATATGGGTTAGGATTAAGGTTGGTGTTAGGTATGTCCAATGTTCGTATATAATATTAAATGTTGTTACATGTAGATACAATGTAAAAGGCACTGAAATAAAGTGTTACCTAGGTCTTCTACATCCTCACAGACATTATAGTTGGTATAGGTCCACAATGCATCAACGAGACACAGACCTTGCCCTGACTCAACCCTAATGTGGAAAATGCTATTAGCTGTTTATAGTTTGAAATGGGCATGTTCATCATGCGGAGCAGGTTGAGTGAGCTCTAAATGGCTGATATGATAAACAAAGCCATTCATCTGTTACATGTAGACTGTCTGCGCTGCTGAATTTATCTTGCTGTCTCGCAAGTATCTGTAGATCTGTATCTGGGGGGTAGGTAAACTGATGATGGTAATTTACAGGCTTCTTTGATAGCTGCTCTTTACTAAACGGGTGTTGACGCTAATTAATTGCGTAGCATATGAGTGTGCACGCACTCTGGAATATTGCGGTCATCTTCGACGGGGCACCAGGCGAACACTTCGCAGGTCTTCGTTTGGTTGTCACATTTCCCTGTCATGTCCCCTGGGAGGAAGGGGGGGGGGGGTGGGTAGACAGAGCACAAGACATGGAGCAATCAGTGATGAGAAATATAGGGGAACAGGTAGAAGGTTCAGGTAGAGGCGTAGCTTATCAAAAGGCAATGCAGGCAAGCTGCTTCAGGCCCCTCGTACTTCATTTCATTTTGTACAGAGGGTCTGGCAGTGGTGTATTGAGAACTGATTTCTTCTTGGAGGTGTGGACTCTGCTGAAGTTTAAAAACAAGTGGCTGTGCCTTTACCCAATCGCTAACGTCTGATCGTGA
Source organism: Coilia nasus (assembly GCA_027475355.1). Lineage (NCBI taxonomy): Eukaryota > Metazoa > Chordata > Actinopteri > Clupeiformes > Engraulidae > Coilia > Coilia nasus. The sequence continues at coordinate 24,785,368 of CM050214.1, forward strand.
CATATGCAATTAGCCCGCCTACGCACTACAATTCATACGTAGCATGCAAAGTCAACGTCACCGCTCACGACCACTCCCTCTATTCACTAATTGGCTAGGAAAAAATCTGCCTAAGACAGCAATGTAAATGGAAGCACTGCCACACCCTCTCTACAAAATGAAATGAAGTATGAGGAGCTGGTTTACCAGGACCCCCGAGGGCTGATAAACCTTAAACTATTATTACATTACACTTAGCTGACGCTCTTATCCAGAGCGGCTTACAGATATTTACAGGGTTTCAGTTACGGTCCCTGGAGCAGTGTGGGGTTAGATGCCTTGCTCAAGGGCATCTCAACCATGGGTAGGGCAGGATTCGAACCGGCAACCTTCCGATTGCAAGACCAACTCCCTAACCACTAGGCCACAGCTGCCCCAACTACAGTAGTGGCTATACAGTTTCCAAAGGAAGTTGTGGATTTTTCGCTTGGGGCACCAACAGGGTCTAGGTCTGGGTCTGGGGCCACAGCACTGCTCTCTCAGTAATGGATAGTATATGAGCCAGGGACCACCAAACAAGATTATCACCACATGAGGAAGGCCAAGCGCTCACTTTATTTTGGTGAAAGCCATGCATCTCCGAGTACATTTCTGCAAGATAGCACCTTGGATCTTTTAGCTTTGTGATTCTTATATTTGAGCCTTATAGTAGATCTCTCAATAATCAAACAACCTGGTCCTAGACCATCATTATTATCATAAATGATTGCACACACACACGCACAAAACATGTACTTCTCTACATTAGCAAACACGCGCACACACACATGGACATCATGGTGTGCATGTGTGGGTCTTTTTCCACTCTAACCAACCCTCAGTGCACACACTGATCACACTCTCACGTACAAAGAGTTAGAGAGGATAAAATATTGTGGCAGTAACCACACCCTTTAAGCACACACACCCACACATGCATGCATGCACACACACGCACCCACACACACACACATATATATATATATATATATATATACAGACACTTGACAGAGGATAGTTCTTATCTTTTGGCTTTATCTGTGCTTTCCCCCACATGTTTTTCACTTAAGAGATGTGAATCTATGGGTCACAAAGTAAAAAAAAAATGTTGACCAACCTACGTCACTTATCCTAAAATCTACGTCTGGTGTAAACTTTAATTTGGTTTAAAATGTCTCCAGTTAACAGAATCCACAGACAGGAAGTCTGCTCTTCAGAAAGCATTACCAGTCTATGAATTGGTGGTAACACTTATACTACTATTTCCTTCGGGATCAATAAAGTTACTCTACTACTGTATAAACATTTCAAAAATGCTTATGATGCTTATGATACTAAAATGCTTATGATGCAGCGTGTTTACTGGTTTTAAGTGAAACTTTGTATGATCACATGCATTCTAACATGAGTTATTATATTCATTTTAAAAAGTGCACTACAACAGCTCCACAAACAGTAACCAGGACATATACTACATATACTTCTGAATCACTATCCTGCATGTAAGTTATCATGATATTTGGGGCCTTTTTGGGAAGGTTTCGGGCGGTTTAGAAAAAAAACACATTTTACTCACATCTATATTTGTTTTACAAATGGGACATCCACAAGATAGCATATCACATTGCTACCAGATCAAAGTAACCAGTGTGAAGAAATGTACTCATGAGATACATACATACCTTTGTGAAAAATACATGAATTTGCTTCCCCACCCCCAACTGGAAAGGGTGACTCAAGCCTTAGGGCCCTTATTGAACAGCAGTTACGTCCGCAAAAGCACTGAACTGATTCTGCTTCTGGGTCAGCTGCTTCGTCTGGCACGGTACTGAAGATGGAGTCTGCATCCTCTAGTAAATCTTTAGAGGCACAGAGCTGATTGGTGTGGGATTTTACAGAGTGGCAGGACTGTTTCTGTTAGATTTCCCAAAAAAATGTCAAAGTGGGATACAAAGGCAAAGTGCATTAACTACGCAAACATTGAGACTCAGAAAAATGCCTTCAGAGTTCTCATACTGCTCAGTCAAACATGTTGTTGGTATGACCGTGGTGATGCTGATGTGCGCTTTCTTAATAGGAAGAATCACAAGATTTGGTCACATGAGAGAAGAGGTGTTATAAAGTCAATTCTCAGTCGACACTCAGTTTTGACAAAATATGTAGCTACTGCCTTTTGGCTTTGTAGGGCAGTGCTGCTTCCTACAGACAGAAACTGACTCAGGGTCAGTTCTGGAGTTCAGTTTTGACCCAGTGTCCTACCCCTGGCCAGTTGAGCTCCCACACACACTCCCATGTCTGCCTCAAGTGTGCATGACCGTGGGAGCAAATTACACGTTTATTTGGACTGAAGCCACCACCATTAGTCAAGTTACTGCCCTCAAATTAGAGCGCACGCTTCCGACCAAAACAACAAGTAACTTCATGCTTCAGCTCTGGTGAATGGCCTAAAAAGGAAAAGATGCAGTGGAGACACTACGACGTGGCTCAAACCTAGCCAGTGTCTGTGTCTTTAAATACTGCACCAAATCCCCAAACTATTCACAAAATTCCACTGAACACAGCTTTACAATCTGTAAACAAATCTTTCAGCTGTACTGGATTGGAGGAATGGTCGTATTCACTCAAATATAACCACTCGATTATTAAAGTATTCAACAGTGCTTTTATCTGTCTTCTATTAGAGCACTGTGCAACACAGCTGTCTGTGTTTTGGTGCAAGAGGGGTTATGTTATTTTTGTGTTTCTCAGACAGATGTTGGGCGAGATTAAACGTGATAAGTATGGCTGAACCAAACATAAGTACCTGCAACCTTTTGTTAATCATTTTCCTTCTTCCTCTTCGCCTGAACAGAAGAATCTGCAATTAAGACAAGTAACCTGAAAGATACTTGCAGTAGATACCACTAGATAACACGAGCAATGCAACTAAATAAGGGCACTGCATGAACAGCTACACAGGACCCAGGAGTCGGCCTAAAATGCTCACTGTTGTCTCCCATGAATGCATGTTTGTAACTTAATACCTGAAAAGATGGTGTTCACTGCCAGCAGTACATTTCTTATCCTATACATGTTGTGTGTATACTATGGGGGACAAAGCCCTCTGGCATGGTGTGTCTGGTTGCTATTAACTGGAGACTTTGTTGATCTTATCGGGCCTTTCTTTTCTTTCTCACAACATGAGAAATGTCTGAATAGTTGGAGTGTTTATCCACGCAATGTCGTGTTTAGTTAGCGCTGCACAGTTAGTAGGCTTCATACCGCGTCTTCAAACCTTGTTGGTGCGACTGCCGAAACAGGATCTGGAGGCCTAAGTCAATTTACTTTAAGGAAAACCCGACCACATAACAACACACAAGGGTGACACATAATCGAAAGGTTTTGAAAAACACCAGCAGGATGTTTGTCTTGTAATGTGCTGTGGAGTCCTGAATGTCTTTGGTAAACACAGGGGCCAAATATTTGGGGAGATTACCTTTAAGACAGTTTCGATGCATCCCTGTCTGATTTGGTAGCTGATGTGAACTCTGAGGTGATCCATGACTGACAGAACATTAAACGTGCCATGGCTGACTTCATATCGCATCAGCTCTAACAGACAGCCAGTTGAAAATGTTGACACAGCTTACAATGTCATCAAAATCTGTTACTGCCATAGTATTGACCATGGTATTGTACTGTATGTACATTCCTGTCAGTAACTCATAAAAGTATTGTTATTGGGAAGACTAAGGTATGGCATATACCTCACGGTCAGTCACTAAAAACTGCTAGAATCCATTTATGCCATGGTCAGGCAGTTTTATCAAGTCAGTTTTATCATGCAGGTATCAACTGTAGTGTCACCAAGAAATTCATTAATGGTCACTTAGTTTTCTCTAGAGTGGCATATATTTGTGGCATTTGGTTTTTCAAGTATTTTAAGTCTTCATAAAAACACTGGCCTTGGTGCCATGTGCCATTGTTGTGTGTAGTCAGTGCAGTCATGTATGGCTATTGACAGAACACATCATTGAGATAATCTTGCCAGGTCACAGTGGACCTGACGTTGCACCATAGAGGGGTCTTGAGTGAGTATCAGAGACAAAAGCATATGGTTGTGAGATGCAAAGCTGTTAATGTTCTGGGATTTAAAATATGAGGGCAGGTGCTGCTGTTAGTATGTGAGTGAGAGGAGTGGATTTATAAATCCTTGTGCGGGAAGGTGTGAGCGTGCCGCAGCTTAACTGTGTGCCTAGAGAGGAAGAGCAGTGGGTTGCGTGCACGCGTGCGGGAGGGGGGCACCCTCGCGGCGGGTAACTGCGTATGACTGTGGGGTTGTACCATTTCCCGTACGTTTGTATCGTCCCTCTTCGCAGTCGCTGTCCGACGCGCAGTTATGCTTGCCGTCCTGAAGCTGAAAGACAAAATGGCGCCGTGTCAGGATTATACAGTAGGTCGCTTCCTGTCTAGACTCACTGCAGGTTTTCTGACACATCATTTATCTTGTTACAGAAGGCACCCTGAAAATAGAACTGTCAACACCTAACAGGCGAGATGTGAAAATTTCCCTGATGACTAACACTGAAATGACCAAATGTGAACATGTTCTTATTTTACCTGGAAACATTATTGTGAATTATACTTGAAGATCTACACCAGGAAGAGTCTAAACCAAAGGAAAATGGGTGCCGTAAAGTCCCTGGGCTATAAAAGTGGCCCCAAAAACATTTGGAATGGCTTTGCCTTTGCTCTGACACATTCACTGGGACACACTGCTTCTTAAAATTGATTGATTGATTGATTGATTGATTGATTGAGTGATTGATTTGGTCTTTCAGGAGACCTTGTACTGTGGTCATTTTTATCTGTTTCTCTTGGGGGCGGGAGTGGGGGGTTAAGAGGGGAAAAAATGTAAATACAGTAAGATTTGGCCTTTGTCTTGTACATCTTACATTACACTCCTCATACTCTTGTTTTGCTAATGGGGGAAAAGATCAGAAGTCAACGAGTCTTATCGTTTCTTTCAAACTCTTATTTATTTCTAGCTAAGATAAGACTGTGATCACATAAGCTGTGATCTTCCAAACAAAAGGCCCCAAGGGTGAAGACTGATTTCAGCACATTTCACCGTATGCTGTATGATTTATGAAAACCTCAAAGGGTTGAAATATACCACATGAAACATAGGAAGTACACAGTAAAGTGTTATGACATCTCATCCATCTTGTTTTTTTCCCTGCTCCACTTTTTTTCCTCTTCTAAAATCCCGCTGAAAGTGAAGGCGAGTGGAAGGGGGTCTGCCGGGAAAGGCCGTCGTCCAGCGAAAGTGTTTACATACCTCTGGGCACTTGCCTTGTTTCTGCCCCGCGGTGATTATGTAGTTAGTCATCACCACGAACGAAGCGTCGCCCTGGGGAGGAAGGACACAAGAGCGGGGTCAAGTCAGAGTCTTCCGTAGGATCGGAGGCTGTGGTGCTTATAATTCTTTATAAGCCCCTTTGTTCTAAATCCCCGCTGACAAGTGGTGCACGGTGTGCTCTCCGTCACGGCCCAAGACTAACGACATGCGAGGGTGCACATCACGTCCGTGGTGGTCATGGATCACGTCTGGCCGCGTGAGACTCAAGGGCTGGCTTCCTTTGCTCTATTTGGTCATGAGATGCTGCACATCTGAAAATCAGTACTGTTTGCACGCAGAAGTCAAACCACCCTTTGTCAACATGCACTGTGGTATTAGTGTTGTTATGACGACAGTGTCTAGTGGGCTACACATGTCTACTTAGAGGATCACTGTATTTGCCTGTTGGTAACTAGACATTTTTCAAACAGTAAATAAACTTGTGGTAGTTATCATGGTCACATCAGTTAACAGTCAACATACGTCAGTGCATAGCACATGATTGTTACTTCAGATAATTAGGCCAATTACCTCAGGTATTATAAGAAGTAAATTAAAGAAGAACATTAAGGAATTTGAAGGCATTTTACCACAAAAATGCTTTTTTGCCATACAGTCCTTTACACACAGTGTCACGGCCCAGTGTTTTGACAACATCGGTGTTAAACTCATACTCAGTCTGCCACTGAGGCAAATGTAGTATTTATCGTAGTTATGGCATTTCAGCTTAGATGTAAAGATGGCGAATAAGAATAAGACTCTTAATTGTTTCAGTTCTCTATTCTTAGTTACATTTTATTTTAATGTCCGTTATATTATTTAGGTACAGTGTAACAAGTGTGTAACAATATGTACAGTGTAAGTACATAATATTACATGCTGTTACATATATATCAGATATGCTAAAAAAGGACTACCTGATTCTCTGTTTAATTCTTCAAGGTCAGTTCAGTTACATTCTGGTTTGGCATCAAAATGGGCAATTGCATAGAATACACAGAACCAGACTATCAAAGAAAGAATGGTCATCTTGTATTTTGGGATCATATAAATCTCACTCACCTGTTCAGGGAAGACATAGTCTGCCACATCCCACAGCCGCTTGTGTCCACTTACATTAGTGTAGCCCACTCCCTTCATCTTGGTCAGGACAGAGCCGATAGCAGTGTCCTCGATCTGGTAGCCTTTCTCATAGATGAAAACCCACCTGTGAAAGAGAGCAAAACCAAAAAAACATGCCCATTCCAGTCATTAGATAAGTAAAAGTGAATTTGTGTTGAGTTTCTAGCACAGCCACCCCTCAAGTTGGCAGTAGCTTTTTAACTACTAGTTAAACATAAGTAATATGATTTATCAGACTAGACCACCAGCATGTAGACCAGATCCGGAGGTCGGCTGGATGGATTCAAAAATGGTAAAATGTAACTGTTTAATTCTAAGGGAGTAAGATTTCCTGTTTGACAATAAATATATATGTATTATATTATTAAAAATATATTTTAATGATGCTCATTTCGCTTTGTACTACTCTGTACAATGGCAGCCATGACAACTGTCAACATTATGTAACATCACACATGTGTTCGTTCATGAGATGTGTTTAAAAGGAATTTCTCACTGAAGCAATCGAGTTACAGTAAAGTAATAAAACTGCACTACAATAAAGTCCAATAAAGGGAGTCTGTAGACATCCTGTTGTTCGACAGGATGTGTTTCAGTTAAGTCTTTTATGTGGTCACATGAAGCCCAAACTCTGGTGGCTAGTCAGCCTAACTGTCAGTTTGACAGATAGAAGATAAGCTATGAGAATATGACAATTCTCATTTTTTTTCTTTCTTAACATTCATTCCTGTGCAAAAACATCTTTATTTCGTCAGGCCTTCATACTTGCAGAAGATCGGACACGATCTAACATGTAGGCATGAAGGTGATGAATCTTCCACTGAACTTACTTAGGCTTGACTTTTCCAAGTATTGATGGGTGTGGAAATCGATTTCATGCCAATTCAAATAATCTGGCCCAAAGCCTACTCTCTGGAATGTGGAATATTAATCTCCCCTCCCACTAACTGATACCGGAACCTACTACATGTAAATCAGCAATAAAAAGCACTGAATAGCAGGTCACATCTAGGAACTGTCTTAATGTTTGCATGATCAGTTTGGCATTTTTGTGCAAATGCTGATGCAAAAAATAAGCAAACTATGTGATCACCCTGAAGCGATATTGATAGTGCTCCAGAACTACACTACACACAACATTTACTGATGGTGCCATAACATCAGTTATCAAGGCTTGCAGTCTAGTTTGACTACTGGAAACTGGTCAGAGACCATATAGAGCTGACAGATGGTATTTTCACTTCCTTTTGACAGTTTTAAATGTGATTTGGACCCTGGACTTCATGATAATTCTGAAGATAACTGCATCTTCAAACATGAATAATCATCTAGTATTTAATAATGCAGTCCATACTTTAACTGTAATGATGTGATTGTAATCTATTACGTTCCATGTTCATCAAACATAGCAATACTAGTTTATTTATTCCTTAGACATGCTCAAAAGGGACAGCGCAACTGCAGTAAAGTAATACAACTGGAGCTGTAATAAAGCCCAATAAAAGAGTCTGTACACATCCTGTCATTTTACTACACGTGTTTCAGTTAAGTCTTTTATGGGTTTACATGTTTTATATGTTCGCTTTCTGTCCTTGTACACAGTCCTTGTTGGTGGTTCAGATAATATGTAGTTGCCCTCCCCTTAACTGAGAAATAAAGCTAAAAAAAACACGACACTGAATGATGGTCCAAGCAACTGCCTTTGTTGGAGAGATGAGATAAGACAGAAGAACACGCTGTAATGTCACAGAGATTTGCAAATTCTGCAGCCATTTTAAATCACTCAATTTTTTTATACTAAAGAATTTTAAGTCTTCCTCTCTGTTGTAGAACCAAACAGCCAAACAACCTTTTTCAGGATGGATTTTTGTTAAGCCGACAAGGACCCACTTGCGAGTTCCTCAGAAGCAGTAGCGAGGAGCATTAGTGGAACTTGGCGAGAGTTTTCCAAGTGATGAAGCAGCAAGGCATGGAAAGCAATTTTATGCCACATTTAGATAAATTAAATCAGGGCCTACTTTTTGCCCTCTGGAATATGGAATACAAATCCTCTTAACTAACTGATACTGGTGCTAAATCAGCAAACTTATATGATGCCCAGAAACGTTAAGGAGGGCACCTCTACCTTTTACTTGTTGTCAATTCATTACGCTTTATTTCTCTCGAGAAATCTCAAGAAAATGTTTGGTTGCCTGATTCACCTGACTGCCAGGGGATATGTCTAACATTAAGGCCACTTATCTGGAGTCTTTATTTCAACAGTTGTGGTACAATAAAGGTTGTACTGACATTTTGTTAAAGATTTTAAACAATGACTGTATAGGAGGTTTCTGATTTCTACAGTCATTAGTTATAACCTTCATTTGACTTCTTTACTTAGAACTGCCAAATTAGAACAGCCACATCTACTGAATTCAGCAAATATTCAGCAAATCAGCAAAATTAATTAGTGCCAAGACTGAACTGTAAAATGAGTCCATAATCCAACCAATTGATTCCTTTACATGATGAGTTTCATTCTAAGATGACAGTGATGATGCACATGATGAGTACACAGTCAGTATTTTTTAACTAGATGCTCCCTCTTGCCTTTGAGAGTTCCTCTCAAACTCTCTGATGTCAGAGAGGGATGGGCACCCAATTCACTCTTTTTTTTTTTTTTTTTGTTTAAAAACCCTGAGGTGCCCTAATATCTTTTAAAGTTCTTGTCTGATCGGATGTGGTTCACAAAAGTGATTTCTGATCCCTGCCGTCACCCTTCAGGTGGCCTTTGTAGATTAATCTGGGCAGGCTTTAATCGAATCCAGTTTGATGTCCATCACAGTGCAATAAGCTGTAGGCTGAAGACACAGCAGAGCAACTGTGGGATTGAAATAAGGGCTGACGCAACGTCTCAAATTGTACTGACACGCAGACTTCAAAAGAAATTTCTTTGTGATAATGACATGGCAAAAAAAACGGAAATTCTAAGTGAAACTTTAATTTAACCGTGACTATTTCGAGAAAGCGAGTTAGATCAGGTAAATATCAGCTATAGCGTGTTATCTTTTACAAGCCTGCTATCAGGCTTTCGATATAAATGAATCACGCATGTACAGAAAAAACAAAAAAAAGCAGATGGAGCTGTCTCATATTGTGCAGTCATCTCACTAGCAGCAGTATAAAACGGTAGTGTATATGCTTTGTAAAAAATTTTAAAGCATGACTAAAAATATTTTTTCAACATTTTACAATCTTAAATCATGTTATGGTAGGCTTTTAAAAGAATGGAAATGATAGCATGTTTTCTTTGGCGAAGCAACCATCACACATGATCAAGTCTAAGTTTATGGTGAATATTATGAGTGACAGAAAGATGTGTTTTTATGCCATACAGGCATGTATGTACTAAAAACTCTTATGTGCATGGTGCTTCACATCCATCACATGCTGCTTGTATCAGACACAAAAAACCTGCCAACTATCTCCAGACACTGTTTCATAAAATTGAATTATTTCTTCTCATTTGAATGTCCGCATTATACTCTCTAAATAAAATTGTAAAATTTAAAACACAAAAACTCACAAAAATGTACAAAGCATGATGGTTATTGTAATAGCAATGGTAATTGAAAAGTTCACAGGAAAAATACACCCCCTATCAGTAGTTGCATTGAAACCCTAGCTTTTTCAAAAGGAATCCTGTGAATAAACCAGCATTGTCATTTTAAAATAGCATTGACTTATGAAATCAAATGAAAAATCAAACTGATAAATTACATTTTGTCAGTTTCTGCATTTTGTGACCATGGCCATATTTCCCATGGACTCTTCAATTGTAGAATTGCCATTGGTGGTTTTACTTTGATGACCCACGCATTTACTGGTGAAAAGTGCTGCCCTGCCCATCTCCTGTGGTCTGTCCACCTCTGATGCCCCATGATGACACATCTTCACACTTGCCTGGATGCCCCTCCCCCGCCCTTATCTCCCTCATCTTTACAAACACACCGCCCGCCCTCCTGCATGCTTGCTCGCATGCCTGTCCGCATTCCACACCGAGCCATACACCCATCCTTTATCCACCTTCCAAACATACGTCTGCTGCCAAACAAACAGATGATTCCTCTTCACAGTTAGATAGAGAAATCCATCCGTCCATAAAACATTAAGGGACTCCTTCTCTTTCTCTCATACACATACATACACACATCATATAAGAAAGTCTTAAATCCGCAGTGTTTTGCGCAAGTATAAGGGGGGAAACGGCTTTGTGGTAAGTTAAGTAACTCTGAGCTGTCAGTGTTTTGTCAGGGACTCACAGGCAGGCATTTGTACTCTTTTGGTTACTCATTAAATGGTGGCTAATACTGTCCAGCTATCCTTGAACAGGTTCTCTGTCCTAATGCAACATTTTTTGTGCCCTCAAATTCAAACAGCTCATAAAAGCATGTACTTTAATAATAGCACAGTGGCATTCTCTCCCTGGCATTGTGTTGCCATTGGTTGTAACGACATTGTGACAAAATGCTGAGTGGTTGCTTAATTTCTTACAGTGTCACCCCACCCTTCTCACACATACTACATTCAGTTTCCCAAAAGTGCCAGCTCCCAAACACAAACATTAACAAACACAACACACACACACACACACACACACACACACAAACTTTTGAGAGTTGTCCAAACATGCACAAATTGACCAACACACTCCCCATCTGGACATTCCTGAGAGCAAAAAAAGCAGTCTTACCCAATGATGTAAGCCAGGACCCCGAGCTGGATGATGCGGCATACTACTCCCACCCTTTTGCTCCTCACCAGTACCTGCCGAGGGGTTTCATACTCAAAAAAGAAGTCTGTAAGGGCACTGACGATGGCATCCTTCATCTTTCAGCGCTAGAAAGGAGCTGGTAAAATCCTCTCTGTGCTGTTCAGGGAGCTACTTTCATATTTATACATAGAGACCAGCGAAAGCAACACACACACAGATACACACGCACACACACACACACACACCAAAACTTTCTCCGACCGCCTGATCTTCAGGTGGCTCCCTGCAGTTTCTAACCTGCAAAAGACCCAGCCCTCTGTGACTCACAGCTGACACTAAGCAGTGGTGATGTAGAGCTCCACTTCATTCACTCTTTGCTTCTCTCTATCACTCTCGCGCCCTCTCTCTCGTGCTCTCTCTCTCTCTCTCTCCCTCCCTCTCGTATCTTGTATCTGCTTGTCTTCTCTATCCCTGTCTTTACTTGCACAATTTTGTTACAACACCCACCCCCTCAAATACTTAAAGAATGAGAGGGAACAGGAAGTGATGGATCGAACAAAGACAAACACTGAAATAAACATCAGCCATTTTATTAAGTTTGCCACATCCAAAAGTAAATGTGTGCTATCCAGTTTACTTACATCCTCATGTAATTTTGCATCTGTTATAATAGCTGTCTTTCGCTCTCATGGTCTCTGTCTCTCTCGTTCACTCTCTCTCTCTCTTTCTCTCTCACACACACATTCCTCTACTTTATCAACAGACCCAAGATTTCCTTTGCCACTGCCACATCCTGACTTCTACAGATAGATAACATAAGACACAACATCTTCTAACACAGAGATGACTTACCATTACTTCCTGTTAACATACATCACACTCATACATTGTTATTGCTACTTTGTGTGTTCTTTTAGCAATATACTACAATTCTAAATTAAGTAAAACATTTACAAAATTACATTTTAACATTGCTTAAATGATCACATCACACTGACTCTGGGTTACTCCCTGTTGTATCTGGTAATTTTGAAAAAGGTTGTACAGAAGCTGGTTCAAGGACATGATGCTTACAGTAATAAGCATTTATTTTCATTCACCCATGACAGAGATGTTTGTTCCCATTTACAGAAATTAGTAGCAAGGACAGTATGCTGTACTCTTTCATTCTTTTTCTAAAAATAAAACAATTTTCTGCTATAAATTTGCACACATTTTCTAGCACATTCTCAAAATATTCAAATCCTCAAAACACCCATCTAGCTGTTGATGTATTTTGTAATCTTCTCAACTTTTGGTCACAGTCTTCAACTTCAACCTTAGACAGGTGCTCTCTCCCAACTTGGATCTTCACATAGACCTAATAAAAAAAGATTGAAAAACAAATTTCAATTTAGTCTCTCATCCAAGTATTATACTAACAAGTCAGTTTAAAAGATAAATTCTGTGTAAAATTAACTTTGGGTATGTAAAAACATGATGATGAGTTGGTATATTTGGTGAGGAGCAAATTTATGCTAGCCTATTGCATTTCGAACTGCACAATTTTACCATTTTTGTCGAAAAAGGCTCACAATACTAGTGATCAGGGCACGGAGGAAGCTTGAAGATATAATTTTTTTAAACTATTAAAAAGGCTCGTCAACAATTCCCGTAATTGTTCAGGTGCCACTATCGCTTCCGGTAAGTCAGTTGACTTATATGGACTTCCAACATGGTGGCTACCAGAAACTACCACAAGGTACTACAAGTAAAAACAGACTTTTTAATAAAAAAATTGTACACTTACAAAGTGGTCAATGCCTTGTTTTGAATGCCAGGGCCCTTGTTATACTACCAAGAAATTGTGGAGCTACTTCAAGCTTTTTCAATGGTTTAAAATAGCAGTGTCTTCAAGTCCAGTGTGATGAGGTGTGAGTCATAATGGCAGGTAAGATCTTGTAATGACCAAAGAGAGGACGACCTTAAAACCGAGTGCACCACCAGGGCCGCCTTTGTGGCATGTTGAAATGTGATTCATGAAAATTAATGGTCCATATCAAAGTGGGGACTAAGGAATTATAGCTGCCTTGCATGAAACTCATAATGAAACAACTGTGACTGCTAAGAATGTGGTCAGATTAATCAGATTCCAAATAATAATCTTGTCATGATCACAAAAGGACACTCCACATCCGCTCAATACCTGGGGTCAGAAAGCAAGCATTTTTTATGACAATAAGGCTACAAAAATAGTTATAGCCTTAGATGAGATAAATGTACAATCAGTTGAATCAGTACTGTTTTATCAAATCACTTCATTATACTTCACTGATGTTAAAAGTATTGATGGTGTCTTAGATTCTGTGTGCTTCTAAGCTAACAAACGTTTTTTACGAAGTCAGCAAATATCTCCTGACAGTCCAATATTATGTGTATATGGCCTTGAAACATCTGTGTTTGTACATAGCTTTGGATCTGTCAATTGGTAACAATTCCAGTGCGGCAGTTGGTCCGCAAATCAACACTGAATATATTGTGTAGTTCGTTCAAAAAAAAAAACTGGCATAAAGGTGGATGTTGTTTATGCTGTTTCTTGCATTGCTATTGTCAGAGCCATTTGGTGTCATTCCCTGTATGTTTGTAATTGTGCATTAGGTGGCGCTCTGATGTAATTGGGGGTCACGGCAATATAAGTGGGAACGACCACTTTGCATCGCTTCACTTCACTTCACTTCACTTTGCTGTGGTTTGTGTCACTGTAAAGGGCCATTCACACCTAGAACGATAACTATAAAGATAATTATAACTATGAATTTATAAAAATCGTTTGTGAATGGGACCGTTTACATATCAACTATAACGACAGGCAGAACAATATCATTGGGGTCACTTTCAGAGTGATTTTCTGAACTATAAAAGCACTGCCAGCCAATCAGAATTCATAAGAATTCACAGGACGCCATGTTCTATTAGATGTTTAAATCATGAATAGAATGTTGCCATTAAAATGTCGTTCTTTAGTGTGGACGCACATATCGTTGTGGCTGTAGTTGTCTTTGTCGCAACCCAATCAGAGTATCTAGCCGATGTGTGTCGCACATGCACATGTGCTTTTTTGATTTACGAACGCTTTACTGTATTTCCCGACTTACGACAGCGTATTTACGAGTCACCTTTAGTGTTTCCCCCAGTGAGGGCAGCACATCTCTGCCCTCCAAATAAAACTGCAATTTAGAAAAGAATTCAAAGCTGCTACCATTACAGCTGCCGGCCATTTATGTCTCAATCCATCATTTCGGAAATCCTTGCATGCATTTCACTTTTACGTGTACAGCGCATGCGCGACTCACACTGGGCAGGTACTTAGATCGGGTTGCGATAGTCCTTATCGTTATAGTCAAGGGGGTAGGAATATATCCGGAAGTTGAAGCACCCATGGGGAAATCTCAACCCGGAAAGGGCCCAATAGCCTTTAGCATTCCGTTGACTTCCATTCATTTTAGCGTCACTTTGAAATCAAACAACTTTACATAAGAAGCCATCCGTACCTTGATATTGGCATTGTTGTAAACCGGAGATGACACTGCAAAACATATTTGCTTCGATTGGAAATCTGTCATGTTATTGCCTTGTAAGAAATGTTTACCTGAAATTATGCTAAAAATGACGCCATAAATCACGCGACGGCTAGTGAGCTTCTGTCGCACAGGAGAACATTTACCGTACTGTTTCTATAACAAGCTGTAGCCACAGTCATGCCCGTTTACTTTTCTATTCATTTTGGCGAACATTTACATCAGTATTTCTTGAAAAATAAGCATTTTTTTAGTGAAAGTTAGGTAACCAAATTTTTAAACATAATTAACTGGTGCTGGATTCCACTAGCCTAGTTCCCAAGCTGAATTTTGAGTTTTTGACCATCTCATTTGTATAAACAAAATGGCTGCCAAAATTGGCGATTTTCAGCACTGTATTTTAGCAAGCACTGCTTTTCAGTGGAAATAAATGCACATTGTTCACGTTTGCATCTTATAATATTCCTTGAGCGATCAAACATATAGGCCAAAAAAAGAAAAAAAATACATGCATTTTTATGTTGTAATATGCCAACATTAGACACTGCCATTAGCAAAAAAATTATTTTCTGTAGTAACTTTGTTACGCAGGAAAACCAGTGTCTAGAGATATGTTTCAAGGCTCAAGAGGACATAGTTGAAGCATTTTTCTTTAGTGTAACTTGGATCTTTTCTTAAATCATGTACCATGGGGTGACTGGAATGAGATTGGGCACTTAAGTTTATTGTTTCAGTGTGAAGGTAGGCCTCTATTTTTGGTTTTTATTGAATACAGGTACAGGAGTCAGAGAAGTGAACCTTGTTTGCTATTAATCAGTTGTAAGCCACAGAAATGTAGATGTTGAGTAACCACATCATCATCTTTGATTGAAGATGTATTTCAGCAGGCTTTAACTGCAATACTTGTAACCCCTTTATTTACCCGAGTCTACATTATTTGCATATATGGTTGTCTGATGTGCCCTGGAAAGATATTTTACATAAAGAGGTTGAGTTCATATATTGAGGCCTGCCAAACTCGACCCACAACCTGTTTTCACAAGGCTGTGCATTCTGTTTGCAGAATCTGTAACCATTTGTTTATCTTTGAAGCATTCATCTAAATTTTCAATTTATCTAGATGTCAAAAATCATGACTAGATGTCAAGTCATGACATCATTCCAAATGAGGTGTAATGTGTCCCAAAACCTCAGCGTTTGCATTGTTGGATGATGAGGCCAACTAAAGTCAGGTGTAGGCTAAAACAACAGATCACAGAACAACCACTTGTAGTCACCACGTGTCTGTCGACATGACCTTTGTCATGACCATTTAGCTTTGTGGATAAAATCTAGTCTATGGTTGTAACTTACAAGCGCTGCATCTGGATCAGCTGAAAATTACTGCCTCTTCTTCTGGTCTGAAGTAAACTCCTGGGACTTGGTGATACACTGGTAGCCTATTAACATGCCCACGATGGAAAAGCTTGCCACTAAAAGAGGTGCCATCACGCCAACAGTCAGAGGAGCCGTTTTATAGATAAAAGCTTCGGAGATGAAGTGCCCTAGAGCCAGTACAAATGTCCATAGTGTGATGTGATAAAGTGTTTTGTTTTGGATGTCTAGGGCACACAAAAAGCGGACTATAGATGACAACAAGGTCCATATTCCAAATGTTCTAGCTTGAAGACCATTCACAAATTCTGGAGACCCGGTGTAAAGTTTCTCCGACAAGAAGCTGTGATCTCTGAAACTTTGAATTGTGTTACCCAAAGCCACCACTGAAACCATGACCAACCAACCGCGCAGCACATTCACAAACCGGCCCATTTGTTGTATTTTTAGTGAGCATATACCTTTCAAATTGGTCAAGCGTGTCACTTGCTGATAATAAGCGAACACCAGACTGTCCTGTACATAGAGTTGAATAGTATACTAGAGTGGACACAGGCGCACTGTTCATGGCAATCGTGGCCGCCATCTTGCGACTGTATTTCCGGCCGGGAATCCTAGCCCTCGCAGTGCTGAGTAAGGGACACAAATATCGTTTGATATTTTATATTAGCTAGTATATTCATTGTTGATCCGTACGTGTCATTTTATACTAATGACAGGTCATATTTTTTTCTGTGAAATGAAGCTAAAGTCAGCAAACTGTTATAAATTCCCTGTAGTAAAGACATTAGATGCTGACAGGCTGAGTTACATAGCCTATAATAGAATCTAACAATAATTCAAATTGCTTGTCTAAACATTGGAGACTGTTATACCTTGGCCCAAAAGGAGGCCTAGCAATATACCAAATTTCTTGTTAAAATGATAGAGACCGGTGATACATTTCAGGTTCTTTATGATTTCCTTCGAGGGTTTTTGTCCATTCGTCTAGTACTTTAAGTAATTGTAATGATGTTTATCGACCACGGATAAATCAGTTTGTTGCTGAATAAACTTTGTTGAGTCATATGATTTGTTATGGGATTTCTTATTATAGTCTCCATCCATTTGCCTATGACAAGTTAAACTAACTGGTCTGTAGTTTCCTACATATGCTGTGTTACCCTTCTTATGCAGTGCTGTTATTTTTCCTAATTTCCATTTTGTATATATATTTTTATACATAGCCTACGAAAATACAAAACTTGTCTTGTTATTTGTAGAAATGATATTGGTGTGGTTTGTGTAAATGTATTATAGATTATAATTGATTTATCTTCAAATGCAAGCAACCTATCTAATCTATCTAATAATCTATCTAATGTATCTAAACCTATCTAATTAGTGGTGGGAGAAAAAAAAATCACATCAGAAAAATACGAATTCATATCAAGTAGGTGTATTAATGTATTTATTCATGTCATTTTTAAAATCAATAAACATGTTTTCAGTCTTTGAATCTCTTCAAATCTGAATACACGACCTAATCTTTTCCATACTAAGAACATGAGGAATTACCTACTGATGAAAATATTACATTTACATTACATTTACATATATAAGCGCAACTAATATAAATAACAAATCACCAATTTAATTAATGATGTGTTGCTATATTTAAAAACAAAAAACAGTCTGCAATAGCTTTTTCAAAAATAAAATGTCGACTGATACCAAAGACTGAAATAGTTATACAGGGTCGAACGCAAACTGTAGTGCTCAGCGAAGTATACGTTAAAATCCACTTTATTCGTCATTAACGTTGTAATTATCGTTTTCTTTGATACGATTTACGTACATATAGAGTCAGGCATTTCAAATAACATCATTGTATAGTGTGTCAGTGGATATTTTCACAGAACAAAGCCGTTTTTGACAGAGGTTGGTCCATTCTACGCTTATTTACATCGAGTGCCTACCACATGATTACAGTCGCAAGATGGCGGCCGCGTCGGACGTTTTCCCGTGTGGTCAGCCAATGCCGTGTCCACTCTAGTATACTATTCAACTCTATGGTCCTGTATGTGTTGGGGAAATGAGCTGAATGGCAGGGAATGTGACGTATTTTTTTAGCGACGTGAATGTAATTTACCACGTGGGTCCCAGGTTCTTCTGGAGAAGTGAGGTAAACAACCGTCTTCGAAAGCTTCTTCTGCATCCCCTCTCGTCTTTTTTCCCCGATTCATTTGCTTCTCAAACCCAAAGAGACGGGTTAATTTCTCTCAGTGTTTGTCCCCAGATCATGCCCTACGACCCCGATACTCCACCGGCGAAGAGATTTAAGCCGGGGTCTCCTTTTTCGCGTATTGATAAGAAGCCTGGAATGCTGCTACCCAGAAAGGGAAATGCAACGGTACCTATAGACATTCAGAGAAAACATCTACCAATATACCAAGCAAAATCCCAGCTTATCAACCAGTTGAGACAACTACATAATGCTGTGCTAATAGGTAAGACGTTTCCAACAGTGGGACATTTTTAGCGTTAGCTACTGTCAAAACTAGCCAGCTGTGGCTAGTCGCTGCTTTGCTAATGTAACAGTAAGAGGCTCTGATTGTTTACATGACTGAGTTGTGGATTTCCGCTGTGATTTTTCCTGTTGTAGGTGAAACAGGCTCTGGCAAAACAACTCAAATTCCACAGTACATTTACGAAGCTGGCATAGGGCGACAGGGTATTGTTGCCATTACCCAGCCTCGGCGTGTCGCTGCTATATCCCTAGCAGGCAGGGTCGCAGAAGAAAAGAAAACTCAACTTGGGAAGTTGGTGTGTTTCAAACAGTTGCATTATACTCATTCATCATCGAACTACCTTAATTATCTAAAATGTTTAAACACTAAACACGACACGAACTCTTTCTTTTTAGGTTGGGTACACAGTGCGATTTGAAGATGTGACTTCCCCTGAAACCAAGCTGAAGTTTATGACAGATGGCATGCTTCTGCGTGAAGCAATTGGCGATCCTCTCCTCCTGCGGTACACTGTGGTGGTATTGGATGAAGCCCACGAGAGGACCGTTCACACCGACGTGCTTTTCGGTGTGGTGAAAACGGCACAGCAGAAGCGCCGTGAACAGAACAAGCAACCTCTGAAAGTATGTGAAGCCTTATTCGTTTAGCATATATTTGTACAGAGTGAAAGGCTGGGGGGTTTACAGATTGTGGTAATTTTACCTAACTGCTAAGACTACGCTGTGCAGTGATTTGGGATGTCAAAGAAACTGGCTCTGCTCAGAGACATCTGTCAGGGTTGTTAATAAACCTTTAAGTCGCCAAATGAGCTAAGTTGTAGTTTAAGTCCCTATCTACGTGCGTTTAAGAATGTAATATTGGGTGTACGCAATATTTTACAACGTTTGTCATTGTGTTTTATTAGATTCCCCTGAGACCCTTGCAGGGTCCTTATAGTCAAATTTTTGCTCCCCTACGGTACCCATATGGCACTAGTTTTATCTTCAAGTTTATACAGACATCAGTACTGGGGTGCAAGTCCTCTGAAAGAGGGCGATTTCTTTTATTTGAAGACCTAAATCTGTATTTATACATGTGTAATGACAATAAAGTTGAATGTAATCTATATGAAGAATAGCTCTCTAGACTGGAAATTAACAATTTTACTCGTGTTTTTTCAAGGTGATAGTCATGTCTGCCACAATGGATGTGGACCTTTTCTCCCAGTACTTCAACAAGTCGCCTGTGCTGTACCTGGAGGGCAGGCAGCATCCCATCCAGATTTACTACACCAAGCAGCCCCAGTCTGACTACCTCCAGGCTGCCCTGGTCTCCATATTTCAGATCCACCAGGTGCGTCAAAACAAAACGCCACCAGCACCATTGCCATTATAACAATGTTAGCATAGTTATAATAGTTATCATCATAGTGTTGTAATGACCCCCCCCTATGATGATGGCACTTTTGATTGCTCTTCTGATTCACCTTGCAGCGTGTATGGATGTATGATGCCACTGTTACATACAATGGTTGTATTGTTTAATCAAGTACCACACACCGGCCCTCATGTCAAACAAACGTTGAAACCAGCGCAAATTTGAGCATAGAAACCAACTTACGGCAGGGGTCACGTGAGATTTATGAAACATGCTCCTGAAAAGGAACATTATATTACGCCCAAATATATTCTCAGTTTAGAGGCCTCACCCATACAATTTATGACATGATGGTGCATAATATTTGCAAAAAAACAGACTTTTTTCTAGTCCTGAGATAGCTAATGTGACGTTGCTGATCCAGCTGATTCGTATTGACATTCTTCATCAAGGACACAGCAAAGGGGGGAGTTAAAAATTAGACTATATTTCTGAGACTAACCAAAACATTTGTTGACGTAGGCCTTAATCAAATGATATCATTACAATATCACACAGCATCCTTTGCAAATGCACATGAAAATATAGACCATGCAGTGTTCTACTTTTAAATAAATAATAGCTATCTGGGCTACATGAGTAAATGTGCCAGTAACGTAGACTACATAGGAAGGTGATAAATGCTCAGGGGAAGTTTTGTACAGTATAGACTCCTATGTTTCATGAATTAGGATATTACTTTACAGTTTTCCAACAGGAATACTGTGCTCCGCTGCAAGCCCCAGTCTCCAGAACTGCGTACACCTGCAATCACATCCAAATTGATAAATACCACACATTGAGTACAAATGAATGTACATCCACTTTATGCTTGTTTTCTCTCGTATGCAAGTGTGATACACGAGAGCCACTCTGTCTGTCTTATATGGCTTTATAGTGTGTCCTGAAGTGTTATAGTCGAAGAACAGTACTTTTCCCTTGTGATCAGCTGAGTTATATTCAGCTTTTCAGGGGAAAGAATGGGGATCTGTGGCCAAATCCTTACAGTCTGTAATTCATACACCTAAAAACATCTGTTTGGCAATGGCTATAATAAAAGTCATGTTGGGGGGGGTGGTGGTGTTTGTGTTTGCCCATGCAGGAGGCGCCTCCGTCCCATGACATCCTTGTGTTCATGACGGGCCAGGAGGAGATCGAGGCTCTTGCACGCACCTGTCGAGACATCTCCAAGCACCTCCCGGAGAGCTGTGGGCCCATGGTGGTCATCGCTCTGTACGCCTCTCTTCCCCCTGCCCAACAACTCAGGGTCTTTCAGCCTGCCCCAAAGGTAGCCACCACAGCCATTTGAACTGAAGAAGCCTTTTGGACGAAAGGTGAAATGTCTTTAAAGCAACACTAAGTAGTTTTCGTCTTCGGTTGCCCTACTGGCTGGAAGCAGAATTGTCTCTCATTCAAGCTACAGAGAGATGGTCTGCTCCTCCAGACTTACTTAGTGCAGTTGTAGCCCATGCAGGGTGACAAAGCGAATTCACAGGTGCCTTTCACCCAGTTACAAGTTGACGAACCACTAAAACGATTTCGGAAACATTATTTAAGGTTAAAAAAACTACTTCATGTTGCTTTAAACTCTAATTGCCTACAACTTAGCAGTTTTATTGTCCTCCTCCAGTGTAAGTCGCTTTGGATAACAGCATCTTCTAAGTCTAATGTATTTTAATAGGGCTATCTCTTGTCATGTACCCTGTAGGGCTGCAGGAAAGTTATCCTTTCAACCAACATTGCCGAGACCTCAATCACAATATCTGGGATCAAGTATGTTATTGACACAGGAATGGTGAAGGCAAAGCGGTATAACCCAGGTACACCAGCTCTCGTTCAGTTCTCTTCACTGCTCTATGACATCACTTCCTGCACTGTGGCACCACCAAATGCAAGTGTCTCATGTCTGTGCTTGTCGGCATTTTGGTAGTTGTTTTGACACAGTTCAGCGAAGTAGGACATGGCTGATTCGATTATGTATTTTGTGTGATGTCAGGTTTCGCGTTGAAGTTCCACATCCATTGAAGTTTTGACAAAACTTTGTTAATTAAAGCATGTTTAGGCCTTGTCCACACATAAAAGGGTTTTTTATAAACCCTTTGCTTTGTCTGTGTAGTTTTGGCTTTTGTCCACAAACAAACTCAGCTAAAGGTCTTTGAAAATGGACCTTTTTCAAAAGTCTCTCCAAATTTACAGAAACTTAATTGATAAGCAAATTGAGAGTTTTTTCATTGTTGCATTGCCATGTCTATTGTTGCCTTATTTTTCAGAGCTCTCTAAATTAGCTAACATAGGTTTACAGTCAGGGTAGTATCCCTGCCTTATTGTTTTGGCTTCATCCGGACAGCACAGCATTTTGCATGTAGTAGTGTGAAATGGAGTTTGTTTGTTTTTAAAATGAGGTAGAAAAAGCCCAGGTTAATATATATATATGCATATATTGCATTTGTGTTGGCCTACCCTTATACCATGTTTCTGCATTGTCCTGTTCCACAGACAGTGGGCTGGAGGTGTTGGCAGTGCAGCGCGTGTCCAAAGCACAGGCCTGGCAGCGGGCGGGCAGGGCGGGCCGAGAGGACTCCGGCTCCTGCTACCGCCTCTACACCGAGGACGAGTTCGATAATCTGGCCAGCATGACGGTGCCCGAGATTCAGAGGTTAGCGAAGTTCTCTGAAGGTGGGCAGACACCTGATATAGTTGTTTAACAGTTTGTTTGGCGGTAACTGAATGCGGGCAACCACTGTGCAATAAACTCATGCTCAGTCGTGACTTAGTTTGACAAAGGGTGGACTGCAGAGATTACTTGGTTGCAAGGTTTGTTGTGTTTAGAAAGACAAAATGAAATTCAATGCATTATCACAGAATCCAAAACACTTAAGTGATTTTTGGCAAGCTGTTCTATTCACACAACAGATGAATCCTGTTTGAAATGTTTTCAAGTACCGGTATGTTTGCCAGTATGTTAAGAATTAAGTATATGATATATAGTTTATCAGTGAGTTGTATTTAAGTATGAATATGTTTGCCTGTGTGTTGTTATAGAATATAGTTGATTTTTGTTCTTTTCTTCATTAGATGTAACCTTGCCAGTGTCGTGCTCCAACTGCTGGCCCTGGGGATTCCTGATGTGCTGAATTTTGATTTTATGTCAAAACCCTCCCCGGGTAGGACAAATCACATTTCTTGTTTTGTTTATATGTTAAGTGTCGCTTTTAGTTAAGGATATTCTGCTTTTTGACTTCAGTGTCTCCTTGTGTCAATATGACATTTTTGGAGGTGATATTGCTGTAAGACTACATTTTAGATTCAGAACATTCTAAGACTTTTTAAAAACAAAATTGTGGCTGGGTTGAGGAAGTAAATATTAAGTGTGTGGTTGTGACACAGATAAGGGGGTACACTTTTAAGATGGTGTGATTTTGACTGTTGTGCACATTGACTATATACAGTCAATGATTGTGCAAGGTTAAATATCAAGATATTGTGGTTGTGACAAGGCTGAGAGGGTCAATGTTGAAATGTTGCCGTTTGACAGGGCTGAGAGGGTAAATGTTAAGATGTTGCAGTTGTGACAGGGCTGACAGGGTCAATGTTAAGATGTTGTGGGTGTGACTGCAGAGTCCATGCGTATGGCTGTGGGGCAGCTCGAGCTTTTGGGGGCAGTGGAGCGAAAAGATGAGCAGGTCTTACTGACCCCACTGGGCAAGAAGATGGCCAACTTTCCTTTGGAGCCCAGATTTGCCAAGGTGAGTTCTTTTTTTTTCTCTTTTGTTTTCATTTATCGAAAAGCACGAAGACAGTAAAATAGCCAAGAATATTCACATTCTGATGCGTCTCCTTGCTACATTCTTTTATATTTTGTATTTATCTTTGTCTAAGTTTACATCTGTGGTCCAAACCTCTGCTGCCTTTCACACACTTTGAAGAAATCAAGCATACACAACAACACATAAACACAACAAGACGCTTAATCCTACCACACATTAGTTTCTGATGTATGCTTGTTGACTACATGCGTCGTTCGAGCGCCTCTGGCCTACAAGGACTGTTTACCGTCTTTGCGTCACGCAAGAGCCCGCATTAACGGGGCATTGCGTCACTACGTCATTTTGTTACTATATTCATCCGCTCCGACACCACTGGGCTGCGAGAAATTGTGTTGTCTTGTAGTGACCTTGCCAAACTGTAAAGCACTTTGAGCTGCATCTTGTATGTATGAATTGTGCTATACAAGTAAAGATTATTATTATTATTATTATTATTATTCATAATATTACTGTTGTGTCCTCCTCGTCCACAGACCATCCTCCTGTCTCCAGACTTCTCCTGCACGGAGGAGGTTCTGACCATCGTGTCCCTGCTGTCCGTGGACTCGGTGCTGTACAACCCACCCGCCCGCAGGGAGGAAGTGCTCGCCGTGCGCAGGAAGTTCATTTTGAGCGAGGGCGACCACATGACGCTGCTTAACATCTACAGAGCGTTCAAGAAAGTCAGCGGGAATAAGGTGGGCTGACCTCACTTGAGCACTGAGGTGTGCACGGCACCGACACTGTGCGTTTCCTTTCCGCCCTCTCTATAAATATTTAAAGGCCTCTGTCTGTCCGTCTGTGTGGCTGTAAGTCATTTTACATAACACATGAATTTTTTTTTCCCTTCTGTCTGTGTGCTGGGATGCAGGAGTGGTGTCGAGAAAACTTTGTCAACAGCAGGAATATGGGCCTGGTCTCCGAGGTCCGCGCCCAGCTAAGGGATATTTGCATCAAGGTACAAAGACATAACAAAACACTTCAGCAGCTTTTAGTCCCTTCAGTGTTATGTAACATAGTAGTACATTACCTTTGTTATTGCTGCACAGGGTCCAGTGAATCTGTCTCACTGAGAAATGAGTAATTCATATTTCACTCCATGTGAAACTGAATATTTTAAATCACAGAAAGAAGGTAGTCAGCAGTGTACGAAATACCCATCGATATCCGGGGGGGTCCCCATCTCCGAATTGTTGCACAATACTGATCAAATTTTTCTTCAGTAGGCTAGCCAATGCAAAGTTGTATATTACAGTGCAGACGCAATACGTGCGCGTTTACAAAAGCGACTGAATAAATGATAAAGGTTTCGTCACACAACTGGTGCACTTGAAAGCCTGCAGCCTATGACCAATTGTATGACGCTATTTAACCATCCATTTAGCAATTGCAATCATTTAGAAAGATATATCTTTCTGCAAAAACAAATTCAAGGTGAAAAAAAACAACACAGTGGATGCTAGACAGCCTACAACAAGCCACACAGCACCACGGCGGGTGCGCTCTCTCTCTCTCTCTCTCTCTCTCTCTCTCTCTCTCTCTCTCTCTCTCTCTCTCTCTCTCTCTCTCTCTCTCTCTCTCTCTCTCTCTCTCTCTCTCTCTCTCTCTCTCTCTCTCTCTCTCTCTCTCTCTCTCTCTCTCTCTCTCTCTCTCTCTCTCTCTCACACACACACACACATGCGCGCGCGCACTCTCACACACACATAGGCCAACGCACAACCACCCCACTTCTACAACTCCAAGGCTAGGCTGCTTCAATCAACCACAAGGCCCACAATCAGATCTATCACAGTTCAGTCACTGCAAAGTCACTTAAAAATTAGCCTCTTACCTTAAGTTAGAATAGACCAAATATGCCTCGGCTAGAGAAACGCTCACGGACTCAGCCTCGTCTTGTTCTTGACAGGGTGGGAGAGGCTCTTCTGTTGGCTCCTCTCTTCTAGCAGGGAGTGTGCCCGCTGCAGCAGCAGCTTCATCTCTCACTGCCACCTTTTTGGATGTGATGAACCCAAAGTGTGCTAGTGATACACTCTGTAACTTTCGCTTGCTAGCCATTTTCAGTACGGTAGCCTACGCAACTCAACTCTACTACCTCTATCGTCTGTATGGCGCGTGCACCTCTGCGCATGGCTAATTTACATATGGGCACTAGACAGCTGGCTGGCTTGGCCAGTGATTAAATTCTGAATATGATATTGTGAGCTTACAAAACATTGTAATGACCATTAGTAACAATAATATGTACTATGATCATTTTATTTAATTTATTTTAACGAAATTTGAGACCCCCTCACAATTTAGCATTTGAGGCTTTCAAGGGGTCTCAAGGGTTAATCGGAGGGGTCCGACCCCCCTGCACCCCCCCGTATTTCGCACTCTGGTAGTCAGCATACATTATACCTTGCATTTGATCAAAACAAATCTGAGGCACCCACACAAGCAGCTACATAAAATTCTTCACGTAGGGGAACTGATTGGTCTGCCGTCTTCAGTGCAGAGCGCCTGTAACTGTGTCTCCTTTCTGTAGCTGGGGATGAAGCTGGAGTCATCTCAGTCCGACCTGGGGAACGTGCGGCGGTGCCTGGCCCACGGGCTCTTCACCAACGCCGCCGAGCTCCAGCCGGACGGCAGCTACACCGCCCTCGACACCCACCAGCCCGTGGGCATCCACCCGTCCTCTGTGCTGTTCCAGGCCAAGCCGGCCTATGTGGTGTTCAACGAGCTGCTGCACACCACGCGCTGCTACATGCGGGATCTGTGCCTAGTGGATGCCGAGTGGCTGCAGGAGGCAGCGCCAGAGTACTTCCGTCGGAAGCTTCGTGCCACCAAGAGCTAGTGTTTACCCACCAGATGGCGCCACAACCACAATTTCAGCTAACCTCAGAAGAATTGTACTCTTCTTCCAAGTAATACAAATTGCAAAGGAATGTATATACAACACACACTCAACTAAAGCATGATGCTATGGTTTTCTTCAATGGAAAAAAAAAACATTCAGCTCCACAAAGTGTCTGATATCAATAGACGGTCATATTTTCCTCTCTAGAAAGTTGCATAAAACGTAAGATGTTTTCAAGTTAGATTTTCTCTTTTAAACAGTTATTTACTGGGACAGGAAGTTCTGCCAACCCTGGCACCTAGGTTTACATGCAACAGAAATACCAGGAAATCAAATGGCTTTGGATTTCTCCACGTATCGTTGTTGAAGAACCTCTGCAGTGGTGTCCTAGGGACCCCTCAGTTGTGGAACTTGGGAAGCCATCTTAAACATTTTTTTTTCTGCAGCGACCAGTATTTTAGTCTTTACCTACGAACAACCGTTTTCACTCCTCAAAGAACCTCCTCCTCCTCACAACAGGGCCTTCGTACTAGAGGATTTATTCTATTTTTCTTTTTTTTCCAAGCGCACGATGAATGAGAAATTCTATGTCCTATTCTCTGAAATGTTAGATGTTTATCTTAGTCATAAAAATGCATGAGCCTGAGCTCTAGACACAAGTTGTTGAACACATTTACACGTTACAATGGGACCTGTACATAAATATGCTATGCATGTACAATAAAAAAATGGCCACTCAGGTTTTTGATACATTAAACGGAATGTATCATAACTTAAGGATTAATTATAAAGCTTTGTAAAACAATAGCTGCAATAGTGCCCATGAGCAGTAAATGTTAGGTTAGTTTTTAAAATTTGGATTTGGTCTCGTCCATTGACTTTACTCTATGTACTTTATGTATTTTTTTTACCACCATATTAGGAACCACACTTGGAAAATTGTCTGTGTTCCCATCATCACTGCATCCAAACAATGCCATAGGACTGAACAATAAAGCTCAGAGGCACAAGGTTCCGTTACAGATGTTCACTGAGCAAAGACTCAGTGTGTGAAATGCAACAGTTGAATTTCATGTCTATTTTCACAATGGGCGGGATGGTTTATTTCAAACCCAAAGTCAAGAAAGTAAATTAATTAAATGTATGATACAGATTGAACGCTTATGCTCTAAGCTGCTACGATACTTTGAGGTGAGCCTTTATGCACTTTGTGAAAGATTTTCTAAGAGCAAGTGCATGTTTGAATTACATCACCATTGTTTGGAATGTTTTATTTAATGTCAAAACAATTTTTACTATTAAAACTTTCATAATGATGTCAGTATGTGTCAAAGTTATTGTTCTGAGCAGTTCATTTTTGTGCACAAGTTGCAGTATTATGTGCAAAAATTATTCTGTGTACACAATGTTAAGTGAGGAAAAATATGCATACATGGTCATGATGCGTGCTCAAATTGCAGTAATTATTACTGTTGTTGGGACATAACGCATCTTTACATTTTGTTGCCATTTATACTTTAGATGTGTGGGCAGATGTGGTCCAGTGGCTAGGGAGTTGGTCTTGGGAATGGAGAGTCACAGGTTTGAATTCCACCCTACCCATGACTGAAATGCCCTTAAGCAAGGCATCTAACCCCACCCTGCTCTAGGGACTGTGTGCTGAAACCCTGTAAATAACTAAGTCGCTCTGGATAAGAGCTCAGCTAAGTGTAATGTAATGTAATATTGATACACATGGGCTATTGGCTATTTCCTGGCCAAGCAAGCCATGTTCCATATGCAAATGTAAACACTGAAGGGGAAAACTGCAAAGCACGTAGCAGCGTACTACGTACTACACCAGATAATCTTCTTACTATGTTATTAACGTCTGCAAACAAGAGTTTGTGGAGACTAAGTAAATTAATAAGTAACTTAAGCAGAGATGGACAAACCAGCTTGAAAAAGAAAAAGTGCTGCCATATATTCCTTCTGCATGTGCTCCTAACACAGGGGATTTCACTTATTAGCTCATTTACCAAGCTAAAGATGGGGCTAATTAGAATCTGCTGTTTCAGTCAATTGACTGGAACAAATGTGTCAGGACTTTTATTTTCTGAACCTGAGTTGTCCGCCTCTGATCTTAGGGAACTTCATTCATCAATTGTCAAGTTAGGATCTTTAAATCATCTACAATTTGAACACACTATACTCCTTAAATGAGAACAAAAAATAAAGGACACCAAAGGAGAATATAAAATCTTCTATAACACAAGATAGCCCTGTTTAATTTGTCAATAAAAGTCACTACTGTAAGCTGTAAAGTAAAAGTCCTACCATAAACTGTATATATTTTTTTTATTCACTGATTAACCCTCTTTATCCAAAATAGCCAAACTTTGCCAGCTTTTATTTAAAAAAAGCAAATCAGTAAAAAGCACCTGTTTTCAGCCTGGTAACAGCCAATCAGTCACAGCACCTGTTTCAAGTGTGTGGCTACAGCCAAACATATTGTAGGACGTTTACTCTCTGAAGCTGCAGTCATCCACTAAGGCTGAGCACATTCAAAACAACTACAATCAGCTGAAGCTAATTCAATGATTACCAGTCAGGCCATGAGACGGTGGCCATAAAAGCCCTGCTTGGTTGGCTGAGAGTCACTGCTGGGGTTGCTGCAGTAGTGGTGGAGGCAGTACTGGATTTGTTTGATGTTAAACATGGCTGTGTCTTTTGACTTGAATCTTGACTTGAATCTTCAGGTAAACATATAATTTTTTTGTTTCTTAGAGATTTTGTGTCTTGTTTTATCTTAATGTTTTGGTCTTTGTGTATTCTGTAGGCTGCTCTGGACTTGTCTTTTGTTGGGAGAGGTATTCGGTCAGCCAGACTTGACTTGGAGTTTTCGTGGTTTTGGCAAAGGTTTTGCACCCTCTGTGAACCAGAAAATGCCCCAGGCTCCACCGCAAATGCTGCAAGCTTCAGTCCAGATGCCTCCTGTGCCCCAAGCCCCAATGCAAATGCCCCAAACACCAGCCAATGTGCACCTGGTTCCTGTGAGTCAGGCAGAGATACCTCCAGCTCAGCTGGTTCCATCAAACCTTGCTTGGCAATATGGTAGTATTAGCGGTGGTTTTGCACCCCCTGTGAACCAGAAGATGCCCCAGGCCCCAATGCAAATGCCCCAAGCACCAGCCAATATGCCCCCAGGTCCTGTGCGTCAGGCTCAGGCCGAGATGCCTCCAGCTCTGCTGGCTCCATCAAACCTTGCTTGGCAATTTGGTGGTTTTCCACTCCCTGTGAACCAGAAGATGGCCCAGGGACCACAGCAAATGCCGCAAGCTCCAGTCCAGAAGCCTCCTATGCCCCAATGCAAATGCCTTTACTGATGCTGAAACTGAGGGTCCCACACCAGCGCAAGAGCGCTACCTCGTTCTCGCTGCACCGTCAGGTTTTCAAACGCGCTATGAGGTGGAGTCCTTCAATCGTTATGTGCGAGGGAAAAGGGTCTTTTCTCAAACCACCTACATCCCACTGGACGTTCCTCCTCCGAGTGCTCCTATTGATCAACCTGCTCCAGTCTCTAATCCTGGCTACGAAGCCCAGACTGTAGAGGTTACTCCAGTGAAGTAAGGACTTTTTGTTACTTGGTCTTTTTTGGGCTACCTAGTTCATTTGGCAGAAAATGGGTAGGTGAATGGGATTTGTGGGCCATTTTCCCTGTGTGTAAGTCACTAAAGCTTGCGTTGACAATTTACACAGCAGACCCTCTAAATCTGAACTTAAAAGGTTGTTGGATGTGGGCTAGCAGTTTAAACATGGCCTTAGATATACA
Organism: Coilia nasus; assembly: GCA_027475355.1. Taxonomy (NCBI): domain Eukaryota; kingdom Metazoa; phylum Chordata; class Actinopteri; order Clupeiformes; family Engraulidae; genus Coilia; species Coilia nasus. The sequence continues at coordinate 24,815,933 of CM050214.1, forward strand.
CTCCTGCATGTGTGCAAATCAGAAGAGGTGTGACTTCCAAGTTAAATTTACAACATTGACCTGAAGCTTGACTTGCAACATATTGACCTTGCAACTGCCATCCTCCCAAGTTGCGAAGCCATTTTGTAGTGTTTGAATTGAAATGTGTCTTGTTTTCACAGAAAAGGATCATTCTCTGGCACCTCGTCATGTAGGTATATGAACTCAATTATGCAGCTTGCAATTCTCCATGCCATGTTTGTCTACTCAACTCTTGTGGTGGTTCTACAGGGATCGGAATTGAACATACACGGGCATCACAAGTTTCCTCTGTGGTTATCAATAAAGGGATCATTATTAACAAAACGTGCTACATCTCGTTAATGGCTTGCTCAAGTGTTAAACTCCTAAACAAAACTGCCTTTTCTGCCTTAATCAAGTCCATACCATCTATGTACAGGATGTAATCTTGTGTTTATGAAGCAGAGCTGCTCATGGCAAGTATGGTGTATTAATAACTAGGCTTCAGACGATTGGTCCTGCCATAAGGTTACAATGGTTTGCCTACGCTCACTGTTTTCGTCCTGGTCTGCCAACACCAAAAATGCCATGGACTTCATGGCCTATAATCCTGCGGTGTTAATACAACAGTCTTGCATAAGCTTTGCCAGGACTACAGGACTAAAATTATTAGACACCCCCACTGCCCCACTAATGAAATTAGATAAAACTGTTGCTTTCTCCATGGAAATGACCATTAACAACTGTTTTATCGTGTATTTTGATTCTGGGTGCTCAAAGGGAGCGTACATGCGAATAAACCATGCGGTTTGGACCAGCTGGAGGAATAGGCCAAAATTCATCAGGAGACCTGTGCCAACCTAGTAATAAACTACTCTAAAGGTGCTTCCACACTGCCCCAACAAATGCCAACCAACTTCAACATTCTGAAGTTGGCAGTTGTTGGCAGCTGGCAGTCTTTAGAATGTTCAGAAAACCAACTGCCAGTCCACACTGCCCTGACTAACAACTGACAAGACTAACCTTAGTCACCATCTGTTTTTGATCTTCAACTTTGTTTTTTTTTTTTTTTGTTTTTTTTTTTAACATGGGTGAAGTTGAAAGTGTATTGAATGTGGCCAAAGTAATTTTGGTCAGACATTGTACAACTCCACCAGACCGGACTGAACATTGAACTCTTCCAACAAGAACAAACTAACACAAACTGGTGGTCCACACTGACCCAACTGTTGGCGTTGGTTGGTGTTTGTTGGGGCAGTGTGGAAGTACCATAAGAGGCTATCAGTTGTGGTTCAGAAAGGGTAAACTATTGACTCTTAATGGTTAGAGGGCTAATACTTTTAGACATGTAATTTTTGCTCTTGTTTCAACTTGGTGTATTGGTAAAATATCCTAATCAAACTTGGTGTATGTTTTTGTCTTTATTTGGGAAACAAATACACTATAAGGTGCTTCCACACTGCCCCAACAAACACCAACCAACACCAACAAACGCCAACAGTTGGGGCAGTGTGGATCACCAGTCTGTGTTAGTTTGTTCTTGTTGGATGGAGTTGGAAGAGTTAACATGTTCGGTCCGGTCTGGTGGAGTTGTACAATGTCTGACCAATGTAGACCAAAAATTACTTTGGCCACATTCAGTACACTTTTAACTTTGCCCATGTTAAAAAAATGTTGAAGATCAAAAACAGATGGTGACAAAAGTCTTGACAGTTTTTAGTCTGGGCAGTGTGGACTGGCAGTTGGTTTTCTGAACATTCTAAAGACTGCCAGCTGCTAGGTGCCAACAACTGCCAACTTTAGAATGTTGGAGTTGGTTGGCGTTTGTTGGGGCAGTGTGGAAGCACCTTATATAAACATTTGTTAATGGTCATTTCCATGGAGAAATGCACTGCCCAAAAGTGAAGAGATGCGGATTACAAAAATGGCATAGGCTACCTTAGGGCGTGCACAAGGTTGCAAAACCATCAAATCTAATTTTGTGGGCAGAGATGCCCTTGCAATGTAACACAAACTTTCTGCCATGCCTGATTTGACCTCAAAGTTTAAAAGCCAGCACTAGTTTTAACTGACCGAACTATTATAACATACTAGGCAAACATAATTGAGCTGATTTTATGAAGTGTAATATGAACGTTAAGCCAATTTGTTTTAAACTGTCACCACTGTGGATTACTGATCACAACTTAGAAATGATCACAAATCAGAAGCCTGAGTACAGGGCCGCTTTGTACATTTGCGTCCTGCCACTTTTTCAATAGATTGCCCCCTATGACATCACTCCACACTGTAGCTGCATGTATTCAGAAGGTTTTTCTGTCTCCTCCACACAAATTCTGTCGCCCACACATACAAGCATACAAGGATGGATATTTGTCACATGCATAGACATACTGGGTAGAGTAGGTCTCTCTCTCACGTTAGCAGGGGGCAAAAAGAGAGACAGACTTGTTGACCAAAGGCAGTTAAAATCGGCCTATACTATGCCTAAATGGCTTTTTAAACCAACACTTTGTGGGCAGATTGGGGGGAGTGATTTAGGAGAGAAAGGGAGGCAGCCATAGACATAGGATGTCTACAGAGGCAGCTGTTGCAGGCTCTGCTACTGTTGCAGTGGTCAGTGACCTCTTGTGGCAGGAATTATGTCGTGGATAAAAACAGCTCTATTGACGCTGAGTAGATTCAGCCAAAACAGCACTCTGGAATTCTTAACAAAGAGAGACTAGTTAAGACGAGAAGTTGCAGATAATTGAAGAGTCTTTATTCACCACACCACTCGAAGCCAACAGCTCGCTTGCCTTCCAAGTCTGCTGCGCTGAAGAGATGGCGAGTGAATCGAAGTCCCACCAGGTGTTCTGCAGAAGACCCAAAATGCTGCCTCTGAGATCCAAAAACGATCTGAACTGCGCTTATTCTGCTAACGATATTTATACTGCTCGACTGTGGCTCCCCCCTTCCTATGCTTACCACCTCTTTGGCCAGGTGGGCTCTTATCTCAGTTCATAATTGGTGAAAAGCCCCTCGTTATCCTGTTTATTAAAAATGGTGCTGACCAAAGTGCTGACCAGCAGGTTTCTTATCAAGTTCCTAATTCTCAAAAAGCTGTATTCAGCTCATCTTCATCTCTTGGGCACTTTTCACTCCTAACATGTTTGTGATTTATTTTGGCTCTCATGTCTGCTTCTTGCCAAGTTGCAATTAGTCAGTGCTTAGTTTGCAGTTCTCAGGAGGTGCCGTATCACCACCTGACTGTCTTATCTTATTGCCTGTTGGGTCTCTGGGCCTCTGCATGTTCACCTGTGACTCCGCTTCACGTACCTCTCACAGCACCCTTCTTTCCATGTGACAGTGAACCATGTTACACATTTACACATATTCTTCACATTCTCTTTTACATTTTCCCAGAAAGCTATATTCAGCTTGTTTTCACCTCTTGAGTGCTTTTGGTATCCTAACGTGTCATTTTGGGTTTTTCCTGAAAGCCTACTTCTCGCCAATTAGCGTTTGGTTTTTGTGGCAGGTGTCTTATCTGTGTTTGACTGTCCTGTCTTATCGCCTCTCGAGTCTGCCAAGGGATCTTGGCTGCCTGCCATCAATCTCTGAGCTCTACATTTTCTGTGGCTTGATCCACAGCACCCTTTTGACAGTAAGATGTATTCTTCAGTTACACACGTATTCTTTACAAACATCAGAAAGCTGTCTTCAGCTTATTTTCATCTTTGAGCACCTTTAATTCCATGATATTTTAATATGTTTAAATTATTCGTTTTTGGGTTTTCTCCTGCCTACTATATTTATAGTCTTTCTTTTTTGGGTTTTCTCCTGAAAGCCTACTTGACAATTAGCGTTTAGTTTGCAGTTTGCAACAGGTGTCTTATCTGTGTCTGACTGTCCAGTCTTATCACCACTTGGGCTTGGATCTTGGCTGCCTGCCACCAACCTCCGGCCTCTACACACATATTCTTACTTCTCCCTCGCTTTCCATTTAACAGTGAAGCATATACATATTCCTTACATTTTTTCTACTACAATTAAGGCACTGCATCGCCCTCCCTTTTAAAGCAATTCAAAGTAGTTTTCATCTACTTTGGTCTGTTTTGGTCGCCCTACAGGTTGGAAGCAGAGAACTACAGAGAGACGGTCTGCTCCTCCCAACTTCCATATCGCGGTTATAGTACATGGAGGGCGACAAAACGAATTTAGAAGTGCCTTTCATCCTGTTACAAGTTAATGTAAACCACTAAACTTGTGAACTACTTAGTGTTGCTTTGATGTTTCCTTAGACCTCCTAATGGAAAAACCCAAGACACCAGCTGCACTCGGTCCAGGTCCAAGAGCGTGTCAAGTATTAATTCGGAGTATACCTACAGTACCTACATTGAGGCACACATGTCTGTAGAAGACAATGGTTGTTAAACTTTTTTTTTCCTTCTCACTTTTGAGAATGGGGAAGTTTCAAGCCTCACGTGTCCCCTATTCCCCTAGGAAAATAACAATGATATGAAAACATAATTTATATGCACTGAATCCATATTACATTTCCCTCCCACTCACCTGGATCTGGTCTGATCTGACAGTTTTAATTTCTATGTACTCTGTTGATTTCGGTTGTTGTAGTGTAGGGCCTTTATTATTGAAAAAGATTACTAAATATGGGCATAAAAGGACAAATTTCCCTGTTTGTTTAGGCCCCAATTATCGTGTCTCTATGACCAACCTGTGGTGCCTGCCCCACACTTTGAGAGTCAAGGGCCCAGCTGATAAGATACTAACTAACTAACCTACTAACTAACTTACTAACTGGAGTAAGCAGGTTTATTAGATGGAACAAAACATGTATATCTCTGATGATGTCACTACTGCACTTTTCTATTGCCTACCTGGGCCTGTCCATTCTGTGATCTTGCCTCTGTACTATGTATTACATCCAGGTGTTTGTCTACATTTTGTGTTATTTGTCTAGTCTGTTAATAATTACTTATTTACTTTTGATCAGTGATACAATTGTGATTTTATTGGATGCTGTATAATTTTTGCTCGCATAAGAACTGGCCCACAAAAGTGGTGATAAGTAGACTAAGCCATTGTTTTAAGTTTTTTTTTTTTCTTGGGCCAAACATCCTTAACAAAGTGGATTATAAATGGTTTGATATCTTAAAAATCTGAAAAACTGTTGCCAGCATGTTGTGTCTGAATGTTGACGGTTGAAAATTCACTGTTCTATATTGAAAAGGGGCAGTTTAAGGCTATTCAGATTAGTTCACAACATTCAGATCTTGACCAGAAAGGATGAACATTCACCATGAAGATCCAGAAAGTCATGGGTAGCCTTGTTTGACTACATGTCCCAGAAGGAAGAGCGATGAGATCACAGTGAGTTTCCGGGTCTAAGGTTGAAGTTGAAATTTGTGAGGTCATCGTGTCCTTTCCCAATCCAGTAACACACGTGTGTATGTTAGGCTGGTCATTTGCTGAGAGACGAGAAGTGGGAAAGAAACGACAGGAGTTGAACTAAAATGTTTAAGTCCATTTCACGCGCAGTTAGCATCGCTACACGTCTTACAAAGACATCTCCAGCGTCTGCCGCACGCACGGTAGAACCGCTCGTCAGGTCCGCATTATGTGTGCCCAACTCGGCAACTACCCGGCCTTTCACTAGGTCTATCTGGATGATGTGCAGTAATGGAGCATCAGGGTACAGACCAAGACTCTTCACGTCCAAAGGAGTGCTGCCGTCAGTATCGTGTGGATGTGGTGGCCTTCATACGGAAGGTAACGTGGTAATCATAGCATGCACAAATTGTCTATGGAGCTGAGTTTGACTATTGCTAACCTAGCAAGATAGCTTTAGTTGCTATCATCAGCTAGCAACGCTGTCATGATGATTAAGTTCAGTAAGCTTTGTGGATTGTGATAGTATGCAGTTGGTTACTAGTTGAAAAGCCGTTACAAAGGTACTACTACCATTAAGTAACACTACTTGTTTGGTAGTTGCTAAATCAATTTGCTGGATGTCAGTTGGTTTGGTCGGTTACTATAATCACAGCTACCCCCATGCCTTCGTATGACGTTTCTTCAGCCGGGTTGTGCAGGTAAAGATTCAGGCATGTATTATTTCTTCAGTTAAAGGTGATGTACGCAAGTAAAATTAGATATGGGATTTTCAGCCAAATGTCCTTATAAAACTGGAACTAAATGTAAAACTTTGTAGGGAGTTGTTAGCTAATAGCTCTATAGGCAAAGTAAAGTTATGCTCAGTCAACATGTGACCTTGAATGACAAATAACCTACATAACCAGTGGAGTGAAGCAATGTTGCATCACTATAACACATTTCTGAAACATTCACAAACATTTCCATCCTTTCTTTTGTCACTTAGACATTTTTATTCTGCCAGCGCAATTTTGAGGCAAATGTTTTACCAAGCAAGTATTGAACAGTGTCAAAGACCAGTTATGTGCTTTCTTCATACAGAGAACACCCCTTGAGGAACAATCATATTTTCTGTATTTATGTGCAAATTTAAGTATGCATACTCTTACTCTCAAAATCACTGTTTCAGGGGACAAAGCCCTTGGAGAATTTCTTAATGACGAAATAAAGGAGGAGAGGAAAATTCAGAAAAGCAAGACACTTCCCAAAATATCTGGTGGATGGGAGCTGGATTTAAATGGCACGGAAGCTAAACTCATTAAATCTCTTTCAGGAGAGAAGTAAGTTATATAAATCAGGGTTGGGCTTCAACCACAATGGTTCATTCTGATCCCTTGTCCAGGTGCTCTTCTCAGTTCAGTCAGTGACTCTGTTAGTCTCTCTTACAGAGTGACGGTAACATTCAACGTCAACAACAGCATCCCACCCAATGTGGAGGAAGAACCGGAGGCGGGACAGAAACCCACAGAGAACGAGGTAGTCCTGTAATCATCCTGGATCTGTTATGCTCACATGCACACACATACACCACAGCTGTGTCACACCATTTAAATTTTTAATTTTGTACATTTGTTTTTCAACAGCCTGAAATTGTATCGACACCCAACTTTGTTGTTGAGGTGATGAAACAGTCAGCAAACCAAGCCTTGGTGTTTGACTGTCACTTCCCTGAGGATGAGGCAAGTTTGGAAAATCTTAACATGGCAAAAGTCAATCATACTATACTACTTTCTTTTAGTTTTAAATACCCTGATACTGGACACATTGAGCTAAGAAGTTCTGCCTTCCCATCAGATTGGCCATGGTGAGGGTGAAGAGGAGAGCGATATTTTTGCCATCCGTGAAGTTAGCTTTCAGCCTGCTGGGGAAACGGACTGGAAGGAAACAAGCTACACGCTCAACACAGACTCTTTAGACTGGGTAAGACTCTACATGCATTAGCCCTGTTTCTGTTTTATGATCCATTATTAAAGCAGTCCAGGCTTAGCCTGGTAAACCCGCCCCTCGTACTTCATTTCATTTTGTAAATGAGTCATTTAGCAAGTCCCAGCAAGACCGATCCAATCAGTGAACAGAGGGTGTGTTCGTTAGCCATGAAGTTGACCTTGTGTGCTACATTTGAATTGTAGTGCGTAGGTAGGCTAATTGCATATGTGACGACAAGGCGTTAGCGATTGGGTAAAGGCAGAGGCACTTTTTTTAAACTTCAGCAGAGTCCACACCTCCAACAAATCGTTTCTGGCGGTCTCTGCTCCAGACCCTCTGTACAAAATGAAATGAAGTACGAGGGGCTGGTTTACCAGGCTAGTCCAGGCTGTCATGTCTGCCAGTTCCTGCGGTCAGTGGAAACTATGCTTGCATTCTTATTGTAATAGACAGAGTTGACTAGTGTCACCACTTCCATTATATGTGACCAGTTTACAGTCTAAAAATGGACATCACAGTATTCTTTGCTCACAGCAAAATATTCTTAGTTCCCTTTGTATTTGATGAGTTACCTGAGTTCTCTTTATCACTGATAAGTTTTGGAAAAATGATAGTCCTTTTCAGTAATTAGACACCGTGTCTGCACATAATGAAGGAAAATGCTGGTGAAGTACACTCAACAGTGACTGTGCAAACTGAAACTCAACTGTGTACATACCTAAAGCTAATGCAGTATGCTTTGTTTGAGCATCAAAAGTCACAAATATCACAAATTGCTTTGTTTTGACATGAGCTTAAAAGCGAGCTCAAATGCATAAGTACTCGCGGCGCAACTTAATTCTGGAAAGTTGGTGCATTTAGATAAAAATACGAGGGCCAGAGGGATTAGGCTCATGGTAATTGAGGACATAATAATTGGGTTAGATTACGTTCAAGTCTTATGTGAAAACTATATCTTAAAGAATTGTTAATCTAGCACACACTCATGTGTAGCACTTGTGAGCATGTGTCTGTTTATGTCAGAAAAAAATAGCAAGTAATTTGGTGCTCTGTCTGTCTGTCTGTCTGTCTGCTTTTTAGGCCTTGTATGACCATCTGATGGACTTCCTGGCTGACCGTGGAGTAGATAACACCTTTGCTGATGAGCTGATGGAACTAAGCACTGCGCTGGAGCACCAGGAGTACATCAAGTTCCTGGAGGACCTCAACGGTTTCGTAAAGTGTAGCTAAATGTCAAAAGCCCTGTTTAGTATTCATTATGGTACCCCAGTGTAAAGCCACCTTCCCCTAATAATTATTGTGTAAAGAAGAAATGAAGACATGTTATTTTTTATTACATTGAATTTATTAAATGTGTGACCCCTTTTTTTGTGGAAGCATTCTGTGTGGATAACCTCTTGTCCATTTCACAAAGAAGGCATTCAGAAGGAAAAATATTAGGTGATTCTTTAAGTAACTGCATTGACTTGGGCAAAAGGCAAAGCAACCAAGAAACATCCTTTTTGCAACAGGGACAGCATTCCTGTACTGAGGATCATGATCACATTTGATCTAAGAACATTATCAGTCATTTTTCTCATTGACGACATTGGAGTTTGGGATGTAAGGTACATCTGAACTCAGTGGTCAGAGAAGTGTAGGAAAAGTCTATGTAAGCGGAGCTTTTCCAGTGTGCCACTATGGACTGGGGAATCCTGTTTGTACTGCAGTTGTATTTACCCTGTCAGATGGATAAGAGTGTAACAGATCTATGTAAAAGTCTGTTTGGATTGTTTTCAATAATTCAAGCAGCAGACTGTTGCTTGTTGATGTCTTAAAGAATTGCCTAATTTAATCATTTTAATTTAAATATGTAATAAAACAATGTTCAAACAGGAATATGACCATACCCATGATTCTCTTCATAGTCATCCATAGCTTCCCACATGTGCCAGCCATAGTGTAAACACAGTACAATTGTAGGGAGGGGTGGAGAGGGAGTAGGAGCCAAGGCAGGACTGTACTGTTAGGAATGATGTGCACCATCAACAACAATTGCTTAATAGCTACTGTGGCCTAATGGCTAATGTGTTGGTCTTGGGATCTGAAGGGGGCTGCAGGTTCAATGCCTGTACTGATATGAAATATAGCTGCAAGCAGCGACAACAGGCCCTCACACCTCCGGTCCAACAACCAATGACATTTCACCACCCAACAATGTGGTGTCCACCGCAAATAGCCAAAAAGTGGGACAGTGTGTGTGTTTCTGTATGCACAATTGTGGATGTGTGAAGGAGGGACACTGGTGAGTTAATGTACATCTAACCTGAATTATTCTGCTAAACAATCTAGAAATGATGTCTGACAGAAATAAAACAAAGTTCATAGTAATCATAATGTACAATAATTTACAAAGGTTTTGAACTATGTTAGCTTAGCAGGCCAAAATCATTGTTTTTTGTACATTAACAGTTGATACCTCTTTTGACCTGTTGAGGGTGCTAATGAGGCTGCAAGGGCAGTCTTAGTTCACGTTCATCATTATGTTCAACCTGGACCAATGGACCTGGACATGAACGCACACGCATAAAGAGGCCATTCATTCTTCCTGGCTAGACTCTGCATCACCGCTACACACAGACACACACACACACACGACTCTAAATATACACACAACCCCAAATACACACACACGACCACAAACACACGCATGACCCCAAATACACACACACACACGACCCGACCCGACCCGACACACATGACTCCAAACACACATGACCCCAAATACACACATACACACATGGTCCCAAGTACACGCACTAATCTCAAACACACACGTGACCCCAAACACAGCAAGAGTCACACACATACACACACACTGAGCAGTCATGAGAACATATACAGTAATATGAGGACATACAGTATACAGTATGTTTGTACCACCAAAGCTTGTGTGTGTGTGTGTGTGTGTGTGTGTGCCTGTGATGAATGACCAGGGGTTGAAGAGGCATGAGCTCTGTGTGTGTGTGTGCCTGTAATGAATAACTGGGGGTTGAATAGGCCTGAGGTGTGTGTGTGTGTACCTGTGAGAAATGACTGGAGGTTGAAGAGGCCTGAGGTGTGTGTGTATGAGTGTGTACCTGTGAGAAATGACTGGGGGTTGAAAAGGCCTGAGGTGTTGAATAGGCCTGAGAGACAGACCACGTTGGGCAAAGCCAGGTCCTGAGTCCAGCTGTCCAGCTCTCGACAGCACAGCAGCAAGTCATGATACCTAAGAGCACACACACACTTAAAGATACACACACTGTAGGGAAGGAGAGAAGTCACCCCACCTGGCTTCGAACCCCAGTCTCCGGGATACCAAACAGGGGGCTCTGACCGCAATGCCAAAGAACCAGGCTTGTTGGTGTGGCAGTCAGAGCACACCCACAAATCTAGTGATGGTTACTCCATCACACTGCCTTCCCCTTCGGGAGGTGCGGAGGTGCTTCACACACTCAGGTGTCCCTCACGCATCCCCCACCATACTTCTCCCATCCAGGGTGCCCCACATACTGATGCTTAACCCATCACTGGGGTCCCTCACAGCAGTGTCAACCTAACCTGGGGGGACCCTCATACCGCTCACACAATGGGTGCACCTCTGATGACCTCACAGCAAGCTATCCCACTTCTGACACCATTTGTAGCAAAGGGGAGGGGAAATCACCCCACCCGGCTTCAAACCCGGGTCTCTGGGGAACTAAACATGTGCTTTGACTGCAACACTACAGAGCCAGACTCCTTGGCATTGGGTGGGGTGACTTCTCCTCCCCTTTGCTACAATTTTAAAACATCAGGGGTGTAGCAAAGGGGAGAAGTCACCCCACCCGGCTTTGAACCCGGGTACCAAACAGGGGCTCTGACCGCAACACCAAAGAGCCAGGCTCATTGAGGTGGCAGTCAGAGCACACCCACAACTCTAGTGATGGTCACTCCATCACACTGCCTTCCCCTTCGGGAGGCGCAGCCATATGCTTCACACACACACACACTCAGGTGTCCCTCACATGCAGTGGTGCAGTGGTTAGAGCACCCAACCATGAATTGGCATTTGCCCACAGGGACCCAGGTTTGAATCTGGCCTGTGGGCATTTGCCAACCCCACCCCATCTTTCTCTCCCACTTTGACTTCCTGTCAATATCTTCACTGTCAATATCTTCACTGTCTGTCTAAAAAAGGGCAACAAAAAAAAAAAAAAAAAAAGTTTTTTAAAACATCATACCCAACACCATATGCAAAATATAACAATTGCACAGGTGTCTTCAGCCAGCAGGCAGACCAGTGGCTACCCTACTCTGCTGAGCTCTCAAAGCTAAGCAGCTGTGGGGCTGGGTGGTGCAGCAGGTAGGGGGGCACTCTTCTCTCTAGCTCAAAAAAACATACACTACTCCCAGCACAGTGATGGGATCCTGGGCTGGGAGATGTTGCTGCCTTACACATGGGCAGTTAATGTCTTAGAACATTTGTCAGGTAACTGTAAGAGTTAGGTAGTCATGGAAGAAGTTAGATTATCTACAAAGAACAAAGACACATTAATTTTGTGTTTACAGTTTTTCTCAATTGTTTAAACACAATTCCTTGTACTTCAGACACAATGACCACAACATGTAACTCATGCACCAACCCCATGAACCAATTCTGCTAAACTATAAACACAATTCCTGCTTTACACTCAAATTGCAGTTCTAAAACACACTTTTTTCAAAACACAAAACACAATTCTCTGCGTTTGGCACAATTTTCATGACAGAAATCTCTTGTTTTCACAAGGAACACACAGTGATTCAAAATTCTAAAGTCAATTGCCCTATTATGTACACTGAATCACATCGGCAAACACCTGTCACACAGGTTTACAATTAGCTATCAGAGCTTTGGAAGAGGCAGAGCCACAGCTAGAGGAGTGAGAGTAAGAGGAGGACGGGGAGGACAGTTTTGCCCATTGTGTGTGTGTTTTTTTGACTTGTGTGTAGAGTTCTGAGAATATGAGGCATGTTTTCAGAAAATGTGTTTAAGCAACTGAGAAAAACTGTAATGGAGAGTAATCAATCAAATTACATCTCCTGATGTTTTTAGACTTTTACCACAGTAATTTCTTAACACAACTTCTTGACCTACAAAAATGAAGCGAACCAATGTTCCACTACATTCAACTTTAGCGTTTATGAAGTTAGTTACTTTTTAAAGATTGCTTGCAAAGCGAAACACCACTAATACCTTTCTGCAACACTGAAGTTAGTATGTTCTATGACACCAATCTTTCTTTCTTTCTTTCTTTCAGTTTCCAATGAGGCAGCAACATCTCCTACAGCACAAGATTCCATCACTGTGCTGCTTTTTTTTTTGGGAGTTCTCCATGATGAGAACTACCTAACTCTTACGGCCAAAATACATGCAAGCGGGCGAAGCGGAACGTTCCATTCTTTTCAGTTGGAAGGCGGCAAGTGGTGACGTAGATCAGCGAGGCGAGCGAGGCGGGCGAAAAAGTTGAGCTATGCTGAACTTTATGCAAATGAGGAGCGGTGTTTGCAGAGCGGTAACCAATGACATTGTTTCAAATGACTTTTCAGTTGGAAGGCGGCCGGTGGAGAGATAAACATTTAAAAATGGACGTACATAACATTTGAAACAGTGCCGTTGGTAGCATTATATTGACATACCAAAAGCAAAAAAGGCATTGCCATTCAGAATTCTTTAGCCTTTTAAACTTCTCATCTCTTCAACTGACGTTCAGTACACGCCCACTCAAAGCGGAGCAAGCGGAGAGAAAGCGGTACATTTCGCTTGCATGTATTTTGAGCGTTACGCCCAAAATACATGCAAGCGAAATGTACCGCTTTCTCTCCGCTTGCTCCGCTTTGAGTGGGCGTGTACCGAACGTCAGTTGAAGAGATATGAAGTTTAAAAGGCTAAAGAATTCTGAATAGTAATGATTTTTTTGCTTCTGGTATGTCAATATAATGTTAACCACGGCACTGTTTCAAATTTTATGTACGTCCATTTTTAAATGTTTATCTCTCCACTTGCCGCCTTCCAACTGAAAAGTCATTTGAAACGATGGCATTGGTTACCGCTTGGCAAACGCCGCTCCTCATTTGCATAAAGTTCAGCAGAGCTCAACTTTTTCGCCCGCCTCGCCCGCCTCGCTGATCTACGTCACCACCTGCCGCCTCCCAACTGAAAAGAATGGAACGTTCCGCTTCGCCCGCTTGCATGTATTTTGAGCGTTAGAGTTACCTGACAAATGTTATACAGTACATTACTTTACTTCTTTACTACTCCTCTGTTCTAAGACACCAGGAAACTGTCTCTTATTTTCCAACACTTACTGCCCATGTGTAAGGCAGCAACATCTCCCAGCCCAGCATCCAAGCTGTGACCAGCCCCACAGCTGCTTAGCTTTGAGAGCTCAGCAGAGCGGGGTAACCACTGGTCTGCCTGCTGGCTGAAGATGCCTGTGGCAATACTTCACTGATGAGCTTACCATTGGTATTTTTTAATACATCTCAACAGCGCTGGATCAAACAAACATATGATTGGTTTGGGGTAGGGTAGACTAATTAAAGACAGGAAGTGTCATATTGAACAGGCTGGGATTTTCAATCTTGAGACTGGGGCTTCCCAGTGCTCCCAGTGCTACCACTGCACTCCTCCTGCATTCCACACTTTCACTTTTACCCACATTCGTCCACATCCTCTCTGGTGGCGCTAATATGAATGTGAAAAACACACAGTAGTGAACACAAGATCAGCCCTGGAGTTATGGCGGGACAAGAACCTGCAACCTCAACCATGTAAACCAGCACCAGTGTCACTGCACCACTGCACCACTTCCTTTCAATGAGGTCTCCCACTCTTTCAGTCTTTATTCTAATGTTCTATCTGACACTAGCAACAAAGTGCATAGTTAACCTATTGAATGGGCTAGGATTTGAACTTGCAACCTTGTGGATGGGGAACCACCAACATTACCACTGCACTATCTCTGGCTTCTAAGCTTTGGCTTTTCCCCTATTTCTTCATACTCTTTCCACTGCTATTAATCACTATTATATTTTTCTACTTGACACTAGCAACAAAGTGCATAGTTGGCAGCAACTTGAAAATAATAACCAGGGCAGAGTTTACGGTCTATATTTAACAAGGACTGCTCTACTTTCTACCATAATCTGATACATGAACTAATGACCTTCTGAACAACACGTCTGCACTCTTCCACTTGACCACGTCCTCACACATTGCCTGAATCCAAGCGCGCACACACACACTATAACTTATTGATCAATTGGTTGACCTTTAAGCCAGTCAAAAGCAGCCTAAATCTCATGGAGCCTCTCTTAATCACATCATACTGTACTATCATGTCGCGCTTTTATTTTCTTCAGGACAAAGTATTTCTACTCTATGTGATGTGCAGTGTTGGGGTCGTTACTCAAAAAAAGTAATCTATTACACATTACTCGCTACTGTTAAAAAATGTTATACAGTACATTACTTTACTTCTTTACTCCTCACTATATGTATTACTTTGCCTTACTCAGCAACGAAGCAAAACACATAACAAATCCCTATTGCAATGAGCAATATGTACGACAAGTCATTCTTTCTTGCCCTTTAAAGAAAACAGACTATACCAAGTTGGTGAAAATCTGAACAGCACTGCACAGGGTCATTTCAGTATTGCACTGCTGGCTTCAGTTGAAAAACAGCCAAAAGTCTAAAACAGGTTAACTTGATAACAGCACTCACTAAAAATAGAATGAATGAAATATCATGCAGATACTGGCAAAGCTACAGTATAAACTTAGTAACACGTTACATCCATCTCTGCATACCACACACAACATGTACTGAAGAAGTCCAGACAATGACACTTCCTTCATCACTTAAGGAAGTTCAAGGTTTCTTAATCTTAATCTGTCCTGAAGGCCTTCGACACTTCAGCTGCTGAGAGTGTACTAACAAGTGGCATCATCTGGTATTGGAACTCCACAGCCATACTTGGGGACAACTCTATTGCAGTAACCTGCAGAGAGTAGTACATTCAGTGCACCATCAGAACTCCGCTCCCTGCTCTGCAAGACATCTATTCTAGAAAAGTAAAAGATTTTGAAGTTTAAATGCTGAGGTCTAAAAACACCTATGTGACCACTTGGCTAGGACTGTGAAAGCCTCGGCAGAAGTTTCTATTCTCGGGCCATCCGAACCTTGAACACACCATATTGACTTTGCACACATCCACCCCTTAGCACACACACTAACACATTACACTACACCGCACACACACACACACACACACACACACCATATTTACAGCACTTTATACACCTTATAGCACCCCCTCCCCACTCTATATACTTCCACACTACCTCTGACCTTTTTTTTAGCCAAACACATCACCTCGTGCTCCCACACCCCCTCCTCACACGTCTGCCCCATTCACACCTCCCCCCCCCCACCACGGCTTTCTGCACACTGAAAAGTCGACTTTCTGCACCCGTTCCTCCCTTCTAGCCCACAGACAATACAAGTTCAGTCCAGAGCTCCACTTTCTGAACAAGAAAAGAACAAGAAAAAAACAAAGACAAAGTCTTTTCTTTCAGATAGACAGCATATTTACTTTATAACTGCAATACACATATTCAAGTTGCAAGAACTACAGAGGGTTTATGTACGACATTTCTACATCTGTACATGTGCAGTTTATTTATTTTTTTTGTTCACAGAGGACAGTGTTAAACACACCTAAATGGTGTGCATTTTACTTATCATTATCATTCCAAATGAAAATCATTTTCATTATTATCATTCCAAATGAAAATCATTCCAAATCGAAAAAAAACAGTGTTTATGTTTTTTGTTTGAGTGTGTGTGTGTGTGTGGTTAATGTGTGCGAGAGGGGATTCCATGACAGCATCCCGTCTTCACATTCAGGACACTTTTTTCCACACCACCACCATGTTCTTGTCACTGAGAGCCACCAGGTAGCGCAGGTCCTGGGACATTACCACCGAGTTAATGGAGGGGCCCTCCACTGGGCCTAGTCCATCTCTGACAGGTGATGGCCACTCAAGAACCTGCAACAAGGAACCAAAGAACTATAATTTAGGGGGTAGGGGGTATTACAAGAACCTGCAATGAGGAACCAATAACTGTAACTTAGAAATGTCTTGGGGTTATTCAAGAACCTGCAGCGAAGAAGCAAAAACTGTAACTCAGCCATTGGGAGGGGTTATTCAATAACCAGTAACAAGGAATCAAAACCTGCAACTAAGATGTGCCGTTATTCCATTTTGTTTATTCTGTTTTGTTTTGGGTCCTCTCAAATCAATGCATCACTTTCTTTCAGCTGTTTTGCATGGTATGTATGCTTGAATAACTTCCGGAATAATGAAAATGCAGTTATATAGATCCTTAAGGTTGAGGTGTCATTACTTGGTGGATCGTACCTCTGTTGTGGGAATAGTTTTTCCACTTTTGAAATTGGCCTTCATGCGTTCTGTCATGTGGTACGTCCATAGCCTTCCCTTGTCATCTCCACACACTGCATAGCCATGACCTGAGAAAATGACATAAAGAACCAGCTAAACACAGTGGCAGACAAACTGCCTGTGCTCTTAACACAGGTGATTTCACTAATCATCTCATCCACCTGTCTGCATCCTCCTCCTCATTACAAATATATGAAGACGCTGATTATCAACAGAACATTACATTTATATTAATATATATATATATATATTTTTTTTAAATGTGCGACTTACTGGGACAGGTGTTGAGAGACAGATAAGGGATCTCTGTGTTGCACCACTGAAGTTCTGCAAGAATTTTTGCAGGCACCTTATTCCTGCCGGAGGACGAGGCTACCGTTTGACTCCAGCTCCACAGGTAGATGGAGCCCTGCATATGGCTTTTGGAAGCTGGGTGAGTGAATGGGAAAAAGTGTTAAAGGTGCACTTCCATCGTGTTTTCATTAATTTTGCGGTGTTCTCTAGTATTAATAATTGCCCTGTGCGCTGGTTTTAATGAAAAAAATGTTCTAGTGCTTCTGTTTCAGGCTGTTTTAGTTTGGTAGAGGGGGTGGGGCCGGGAGAACGACACGGTTTCACCAGAGGCACGCTCCCTGCAGCTTCCTTTGCCCCACAGTTAACTTGATAGCAGAGTAAGGTAAAGGGGAAAAGTCAACTTGACAGTGCTAAAACTGCACACAGAATGTCTACGGAGATACAGCCTTATGTGTTTGATCCTGAATCAGAAGAGGAAGGAGAGATGGCACAAGCACAGTCGCTTCCTGACCGTTTGTCAATGAACGTTTCAGAATGGTAATATTTGCATGACAAAACAGTGCAAGTGCCCGGCTAAATGCAGTTCAGTCATTCAACTAGCCTGCTAATCTTATGCGAGTCAGTCAAACGAAGGCCCTTTTCGCATTGGGTCGTTTTTCCGCCTATTGTCTTCTTTTGACTGATATAGAAAACGGGGATAGAAAAACATTTTGATATGCAGCATGCATATGCAACTCGGGGTGACCTATCATATTTCAAAAGAGCAAGTACTAAACGGTTTCTCGTGGAAGTACACCTTTAAATGCGGCTGTAGGTTGTGACTGAGTGTATGAACAATGTTGAACATGGCTATAGGTTCTGACTGAGTGTATGAACAGTGTTGAACATGGCTGGTGTTGTGATTGAGTGGATGAACAGTGTTGAACATGGCTGTAGGTTCTGACTGAGTGTATTAACAGTGTTGAACATGGCTGGTGTTGTGATTAAATGGATGAACAGTGTTGAACATGGCTGTAGGTTCTGACTGAGTGTATGAACAGTGTTGAACATGGCTGGTGTTGTGATTGAGTGGATGAACAGTGTTGAACATGGCTGTAGGTTCTGACTGAGTGTATGAACAGTGTTGAACATGGCTGGTGTTGTGTTTGAGTGTATTAACAGTGTTGAACATGGCTGTAGGTTCTGACTGAGTGTATTAACAGTGTTGAACATGGCTGTAGGTTCTGACTGAGTGTATGAACAGTGTTGAACATGGCTGGTGTTGTGATTGAGTGGATGAATAGAGTGTTAAATATGGTTGGCTGCTCTGCGTGTATGAAGAGCATGCTGAATATGCATGTTGTTCTGGGATCAACACTTTATATGTATTGGTCAACAGCTCACAGTTACACTACAATACCAATACATACAATACTGTACCAAAAAAGAAGTCATAGACCCATGCTTTATATCCACTCTACTGATTTCCTTGGTTTCCTTGGCCTATGTGGGCAGAAAAACGGTCAAAATGACATGTGGAGATGACCACTTCATGTGACAAGCTGAAGTAAACTCACCCACAACATCATCTGACAGGAAACAGAGGCCATCTATTGTGCGGTAGTTGTTTGTTTTGTCCCTCTTCTCATAAACAGGAAATGTAATTTCCATCTGCATTGTCCTAAGGAAATGATGAACGAGTTAGCAGTGAACAAAGCAGCGACAAACTGGTTAGCAGTTAGCAGTACTTATGTGAACATTTCATTATTTTGCAAGAACAAAGTTTATGCTGCAAGTGATTATGTCTACAAATATCAGCGCATACATTTCAGCACTATTGCTACACTTTCCTCTGCTTCAACATATCCCAGGTATAATCACTGCCATTTTATAATTAT
The DNA here is from genome assembly GCA_027475355.1 of Coilia nasus. NCBI lineage: Eukaryota > Metazoa > Chordata > Actinopteri > Clupeiformes > Engraulidae > Coilia > Coilia nasus. The sequence continues at coordinate 24,834,976 of CM050214.1, forward strand.
CTGTAAATATAAATATATATATAAATTCACACTTTTTTTTTAATAAATCACCTATGCCCTTTACCTTTTTTGCGTGTTTGCGCCGAGTTGAATATTGAAACACAACAGTCCGTCATCACAGGCTGCAATGAGGTGTTTATCAGCGGAGGAGGGAGGCAGGGCCAGGTGCAGTGGTGTAGAGGTCGTCTCCAGCATCAGGAGCTGACTGATGGTGCACACACACACACACACAGACACAGACACAGACACACACAAACACATACACACACAGACACACACACACACACACACAGATACAGTAACTATGCTATAATTACTTAAGAGTCACAAATTTCAAATGAAGACCGGATGCCTTGAATTTTAAAAACTCACCTGACTTTAAAATTGTAGTCGCAATCTATTCCACCAATGTCCCACATGGAGATCTTGTTGTCATAACTCCCAGCTAACAGAGTTTCAGAGACCAAACAACAGTTTTATTTAGAGGTGACTCATATGCTTACTTTGATATTTACATTGCAGTAGATTCATTGCAAAGAGTCATATCATACTGAATGAATGTCACTTTGAGCATTCAATACAACGATAGCTACAGACACAGTATTCTACAACTAAAATGAATGAGGTGCACCGCAAACGTTATAATTGCATTAAAGCAACTGTTTTTAACAACTATGAAAAACAGGTCACAGAAACAAAGTTGACATGGTTTATCCCACATGTTTAGCCTATAACATGTGCATTTGTATCAGAACGGGGGGGGGGGGGGGGGCGTCCTCCACACTAACCGAAAAGGTAACTCTTCTGGCAGGGGCTGAAGCGGAGAATGGAGACAGCTCGCCGGCTGGCCCGGAACTCCCCGAACGCCAGGTTGGCCATCGGGTGAATGAGCTTCACCATGCCTCTCTTCCCAGCTGCGGCCAAAATGCTGCAGGGCCTCGCCACGCCACCCTTCACAGCCATCAGAAGTGATGACCAGGCCAGAGAGAAGAACTCCTGAAAATCATAATAATAATAAGTTTTATTTATAAAGTGCTTTTGGGGGGAATGTAGCTAAACAAGGTGCAGTTATACACAGCTCATAAGACACAGTCTGAGTCAGGGGCTATACAAGCTCAGGGGGTTTAGGAAAAAAGTCCCAAAAACATACATGACGTTGTTTTAGGTGACTCTACAGATGAATAGGTGTCATCATGCAGGACAGAATGCAATTACCATGTAGTGGCTAAAATAAGACAAGGAAAAGGCAAATCAATGGACAAACCTCGCCAGGGACTTTGTATTTCTTCAGCACTGTGCCCATCTCACAGTCGATCAAACACACAGATTCGCCTCCGCATGTGGCTACTGTGCTCTCCCAGTTACCGCCCTCTAGAAACACCAGGAGAGACCACATGTTGGACTACTTATAGGCCTATGTTACATTACACTTAGCAGACGTTTTTATCCGAAGCGACTTACAAAAGGAGGACACAATAAGCTAACAGATGTGTAGAGAAACAGACTACTACTCACATACACACAAAGAGATACATATGACTTAGCTAAGTTTCCCGGGGCAGGGACACTTCAGACACACACACCCCCTACACACTCATACAAGCACGAGGCACCTATGTAAAGAGATGGTTAGTTAGTATATGCCAACCACTACTGACAAAACCACAGAACCTGCAGAATCTGGGCTTATTTGTGCTGCATAAATAAAGTACACATGACTACTTCAGGCCTGTCATACTGACCGGTGTGGTCTGCAGCAGGCTCAAAGGCACAGGCCCAGAGCTGGGTTTTGAAGTCACTGGGGTCGTCCTGCTTGCTGTGGCACTGCAGGACGTGGAGGGGCTGGAGAGACACAGGCTCCTGAAACAGCAGGGGGTAAAGATGCCCATTAAAGACCAGTCAACACTCGTTACAATGCAAATGAAGGATGGGGGTAGGTGTGAGCATAACAGAGAAGACTGATGTGATTCACTGGGTCGTTCACATTCATAATACACTGGCCCTGGTTTCACTGTAACTTTTTTTTTAAATGCAGGAAGTAAATGCAAGCCATTGACACCTCGGAGACCGTCTTGATGGTTTTCTGTGGGGTGTCGGTCTCCGTCCTTGAGTGGGTCCTCGTCTGCTTCTTTTGTGGCGTGATTGGTTTCACACTCTCCTTCTGCGTGGCCCTCTGTCGTTTGGTCGGAGTGGCTGAATCCCTTTCAGTACTTCTGAGGGGAGCGGCAGGAGGTTTGTCGGCCTTCTGCGGGGTGTTCTGGATGCGACTGGATTTTCGGGGACTGGCTTTTGTGGGGGTATCAACTACAAATCGTGCCCTCTTTGGAGTGCATCTGATTAGAATCTCATCGTCATCATCATCCTCTGCTTCTTCAGTCATTTGTCTCTTAACTGGGGTGAGAGTAATCTGTGAATAAAACCAAGAACGACAAAATATGTATTGTTGTAAAATTTCTACACTAGAGTACAGCTACAGAAGCATATTTTCACTCTCATCTTGTATTTACCCTGTGAATAAAACCAAGAATGACAAAATATGTATTGTTGTAAAATTTCTACACTAGAATACAGCTACAGCTACTCTCTCACTAGAGTACAGCTACAGCTACAGAAGCCTATTGTCACTCTCATCCGATATTTACCCCAATCTCCTTAGTAGCGGAGGGCATGTCCTGAGTGCTGTCCTTTTCCTTTGTGGATATGAGCGACTGGAAGTGTTCTCTTGCAATCATCTCCACCTGCAGTCCAAGACACAGTCCAAACCTGATTAATATTCATTACAATTTAACCGCATATGGATGTACACACATGTATTTAACCAAATCTGAATAGATCTCTTTAAAAACACCTACCCTCCACTTTGTGTAAAGACTGAGGGAGCTGGGGCCGTATTTGACTCGAAGGCAAGCGTCATTGATGAAATTTTTCTCAACCTTGGCCAGGCTTTCAGCGGTTGGTGAATTAGGAAGTTTAAAACTTCCCTCCCAAAATTCGACAACCTAGAAAAGCGTTAAACCACCATTTTTATCATTTTAAAAAATAAATACATAATGAAGATGTACAAACGATCTACAACAATTACATAAGATACTAAGTATACTTACCCTTTTCCTCAGAATCCCACTGGTGACATGTCGAATATGATTAGCCATTGAACCAATGTCTTTCCCATTGAAAACTCTCAACTTGGGCAGGAGGAATATAGCCTTATGCTGATCATTCAGCTAAAACATAAACATTTAAAGATGAAGCAAATCATAACTGAAGCTTTATACCACAAATATAAACGTTTCACTACCTTATAATAACATCCTGCACAATATTACGGCTTAGCTTCAAATATGATTCTTACTGTGAGGTACATGTTGTCCTCAAGATTAAGCTCTTCTAGTGCTGTTAAGGACTGAAGGGAAGTGACATCCTCCATGTCATTGTCGGAGCAGTCGAGTAGTCGCAAGGATGGGAGGCAGAGGCCGGCAGGCATGTGTTGCAGCAGATTTCCAGACAGGTCCAGCTCCTCCAAACTGGTGAGCTTGGACAGGAGATGCACTGGCAAATCTTTGTTCTTCAAGCCAAGTCGTGACAGACTGAAAAAGACACCATCAGTTTCATTGTTAATATATTAACTATGACAAAAAAAATTACTTTAAAATTTTAGAATAAGACAAACTAAATAAAAAAAAAGATCAGGGTTATGAATCAATCGTGGATAACAGTGCAATAAAAAAACAGTTACTTACTTCAAGCTTTTTATCTGCTGAAGTTTTGTTACTCTGGGAATCCCTTTCTCAAAGAGCACATCCGCAGTTATTTTGGCCATGGCTGGCAGTTGAATGATCTTACTGAATAGAGGTAGACTGTTGTTATATTGTGAATTGCTGGGGGAGTGGCACTTGATTGTCCACTTGGCATAGCAGGAACACACCACTTGCTTTACCTGTGCAAGTTAACAGCCTTCCTGATGTCTTACTGCGATAGTTTTACAGTCATGCCACTGTTCTCTCCCTGAACACGTTGTGCAGAGAAAACCACTACTTTATAGAGTAAATTTGAGTTTTATTTAAAGGCCGTGTAGAAGATCAGACATATTACTAGTTGTTGGTGCATCTAGATTATCTGAAACAAATACCTGAGAAAATACTTCGCCAGTAGTATCTGTAGTAATACTATCAATAACCTTAGTTGGTATACCTTATAGGCCTACAGATTAGGCTACAGCACAGCATTGGCAAAACCACTTAATTCTCTGGATGCCATCAGTGAACCATCCAAATGATTGTTTATCCACAAAATTCAACCAAATATAACATTTCTGGATACGCCTTGGTGAAAACGACCAATGTCATGCATATCACGAATGCAAGAGTAACTCACAATGCTAGCGTTACTTCAATAAAACGTTAATCGTGAGTTCCACGTCATCCAAAGGTGTGAAAAAAAGTTTTTAAAAAAGTTTAACCATTTAAAAGTCTGAGAGAGGGTAAAATGCGTACTTACAATGTTGTTACCAACCACACACAACAGCATGTGTACGACTTTCCCGGGAAAACACTAACCCTTGACCCAAGCAGCGGTCTTATGACACTCACTTTCCGCCATCTTGGATGTGGCATAAACGAACTTGCATTCGACATTACAGACACGTTGCTGCTCATGTTTTTGAGAATGTAGCCTATTATACTAATTAAGCCTATTTATTTAATTCCAGTTAACCCCGTCTAATTCTAATTAAAAAAACACATTTCACTGTAATTTGTTAAATGTGGTTGTCAATACAGTATATATGTTTCTTTTTACTCTGTAAATCCAACTGTTACAAAACATTGCATTGTTTACAGTAAGGAGTATGCAACTGTTTTAATTCATTATTTTCCTATTGTTGCCCAGACAAATGTTTATGTTTTGTGTAAATACTTCTGATAACTTCAACTTCCTCTATTGATTTAACACAACACTTTAGTTTCTACACAGTGTATCTAAAGCAACATTCAAGTTAAGAACAATACTCAAGCCACATTAAAAATAAACAGGTAGGCTCCAGTATATGCAAATGTACATTTAATACAGAAATAAAACATTAATATCGACATTTCAGATTAATATGACAGGATAATATGATGAAGATTTATTATAAAGCAATTACAAGCCAAGTGTGCATTGGTTGATTTTTTGGTGATCACCATAACAATCAAAGCTGAAACAGGCCTTCAGAAACAAATCAGGTACAATTAAAAACAACTATAACAAAAACTTGTCTGCTGGCAACTCAACAGTGTACCTGTGGACAAACTCGATATTAGGCCTGAATGAACTCAGACCCAGAGTTTAATGATGGCATCAGTCATCACAGGGGAACACCACGGAAGGTTAAGGCAATGTTCAGTAGCTGTGTACCCATTTCTGCCTGTTCTCCACCGGGTAGAAACTCAGCAGAAAGCTCCCTGAATGTGGTACACACTCTACGACTGTGAATGTCCTTTCTATGGATTGCATGTTTCCATTGATGTCTTGCTTCACCGTAGAGTGCAACCAAGGACCTACGAGAGAGATGAACGTAAACCTTCACTTCCCCTTGATCAAACTGTCCGCATCCTTCATCCAAGCTCATTGTGAGAATGGTATCTGATAGCAAGTTGATGGTAACTAGTCGTTCTCCCCATAACCAGCTGTCATCAAGATGAGGATCAATAGCAGACCCTCTCTGGGGATTATAGTCCAAATTGCACTGTTCCACTGGCTGAAATCCATTAAGCTGGGGCTCTCGACTCATCCGAGCCACCAGTTTTTCACTTATGGAGGGTAGACCGCAAAAGCCCCCAACACGTACACGTCTCTTTTTGAAGTTCACTTTGGGACCAAAATCCTGGGGATTAAAATGTTGAAACAGCAGTGTGACATGTCTGAAAAATGCTATTTTCTACTGATAGTTTGTTCAAATTACATTGTAATATATCATTTAGCAAACGTTCTTTTCCAGAGTTACTCTGCAGTAAACTAGAAAGACAGTGTCCCTGGAGCAACTTGGGGTTGTGAGTCTTGCTCAGGTGCAGTGGCAAGGGACTCTGGGACATGCAACCATCAGACCACCACACCCCCAGCTCCATAAACAGTTCGTAGGAAAAAAAGTGTTGACTATTAAATGTGCATAATCAAAACCACCAACCTTAAAAAAAACACCAACCTGTTTTCTTCTTCCCGACTGCGATTCTCTCCAAATATTTTCATCCATATTAGACACCAGTTCCCTCTCCTCCTCCTCAGTGACAAAGTTTTCCCATACAAACACACCAGGGAAAAGAAATGATTCTTCAATCCCATTCACACATCTGAAGGCTCGTCTTGATGAGGGATTGTATGTAAATTCTTGTGATACCTGAACAAAGACAGGAAAATAAACATCACTGTCAGATATAACTTGAACGTAGCTGGCTAATGACACGTTTGCTAGCAGTCAATGAATAACATACGTCATAAAAATCAGTGTTACCTTTGGAGTTTCATTTGCAGTAAAATTAAGTTTAGTATTTGCATTCTCACAAATCAGACATGACCTTATGCCTTTACAACCACAAGCAGAACCATTCTGTAAAACTCCCTGTGAAGCCATTTGACACTTCACGTTCGGTGAGTAACCATTTTTCAGCAACACTAAAACGTTCCCCGCAGAAACAACTGCACCTTCCAGTTGGTTCCGTTTGAGAAAATTGTACGCCGAGGTTGCTTCGCTGGTTCAGTGAGTATGTTACAGTATCTCAATTCTAATGTATGTTTGTATGCTACAAAACACTATACTGGTTTTCTAATTCCTAATTGTCATTCTTAACCAGCTTTTGACACAACATGTGCAAGCAGCCATTTACACAAATATCTAACCCAGACTGTGAATGACCCCTCCATATTTGGGGGTACTACCTTTTACATTTTACATTAATTCCATCAATATATCAGTACCCCACAACCCTGCTATTGTTGTGTCTTTGGAGGGTACTGGGTCTTGATCAGAGGATACTGTATCCCCCAGTACCCCCTGTAATTCGAACTATGAACTGAACAATGTCTTTATACCTTTTGACATTTTGACAACAGAATAATAAAAAATAAAAAAAAGCTTCTGTTTATTCAGTGTGTATCAGGGTCACCCTTTTGCCTCAGGCTGACCACATGCTTTTCACAAGATATTAACATACATATTGTCACGTAAACCGCATGCCACACATGAGAATGTAGAAAAGGGAAACTGTGGGATGTCCCAATGAAGTTGCAACATCTGCAGGACATGTATAACATAATCAAACAAACAGATAAACAGGTCCAGGTCAACCCTCTGGGTGTCTTACTGTGAATAGGTCCAGATCAACCCACTGTGGATGTCTTAAAAAGTGATGACAAAAACTTCTGCTGGTTGAAGTTTGTGGGACGTTTGCAGTTGTGGATTTGTCTGCAGGCTATATGTGCATATTTGTGAGTTCCTCTTTGTAAGTTTCAAAAATTTTCTGTATGTCGTCACATTGCAAAACAAAACCCTGGTGAAATCCCAACACGGGCGACAAGGGTTATAAATCAGGAAAGGTGAGAATTGAGGAAGTTCATAGCAGCATATTTCTGTCATAACAATGAGTTTCTTTTCAGTGCAGTATTTAAGACAATTGAGTCTTGCAATCGGGGAATTACTTCTGTGAACACGATTGTATAATCACTGAAGGCAGGAAGATGCAAATAAGAAGAAGAACTCAAATTTATCTTAAAAGTGAAAGCCTTTAGTTCTGTGGCAGAAAGCAGTTACATATTTTGCTATAGCACCTCATGGTCTGTTTATAAATAAATCTCAGTTGATTATATCAAACATACAAAAGATTACCTGAGTACACAAATAGTGCACGGGGCTTTGGGGGTGTTTGGGATCAATATTGGGGCATGATCTATATGACATTTAAACAGGACAACAACTAACTGGACAACAACATACAAATTCCTGACCTGACCCGAGCTAATCCACCATACTTAAAATAAATAATAAAATTCTCTGTCTGACGACTGCACCCATGGTGTAATTAGCTGAAAGTGATGTTACTTCATGTTTGAGGAAGTACGTGGGGGTGGAGACAAGTAACCACGCTTGACTTGTGTAAGAGGGAATGCCCACATATTATAAAACCTTCATTAGTCGAATTTCAGACATATTTGTCCTTTGAGGTGCAGCACTTCGGCTACAACATGGAGCAGAACATTCGACATGTGGAACTTCTGGGATTCGAGAAAAGATTTTTTCCCAGTCAGCACTATGTAAGTCCTTAACAGCTACTTGCACTGTAAAAACTGAAGCATAGAATAGCACTATATGAATCTTTTTATGTTGTTTTTTTTAACTGTGCCAAATAGGTTATGGACATTAAATACACTTAAAAAGATGAATGACACATGTATTTAACACAATTTCTCACATTAACACATTTCCTAATGTGTTTTTCACAGACCACCATTAATTTAAACATCACTCATGTCTTTTAATGTTTTTTATTTCTTTCTTTCATAGTATTGACTTTACTTTTATGCATCTTGTGCAGGTATATGTGCTCTTAGTCAAGTGGAGTGATCAGTCTGAAAAGCTAATCTACAGAAGGTATCCAGAGATTCATGCCTTTCATGTAAGTTAGCAAAATATATTTTGCAATCAACAATTCTCATGAATACAACAGTGTATAACATTAACAGAACATTTTAAAACACACAATCAGAGTTAATGCTCACAGATGCTATTTTGTGGTTTCAGAAAGCTCTTAAAGAAATGTTTCCAATTGAAGCAGGGGAAATTGATGCAAAGGACCGTATAATACCGTCATTACCAGGTAACAGAAAAAGTATTGATTGAACAACATCTGCAGTCCAGTAAGCCATTCTGTTGCACTTCTGGTTTTTACTAACATACAGGAAACACCTGTTGTCTGGTTTCTATATCTTGAGCAAATGAAAGTGAAAAATCAGTTCCTATTAAAGCAGTTTATTAAAACTACTCCCTAAATGCAACACAGATACAATATTTGAAACATTACATTTCAGTGTCATCGAGCTGAATAATTTTGTACATGTTAACCAAATGTTGATATTGAGAAATAGGTAAAATGGCTCTTTATTGATTCAGCTCACACACCTGGCATTTTCAGTTCTCCAACTGCATTTAAAATTAAAGGCGCACTAAGATTATCAGAGAAAGAATGGTACTTTTTTTTAGAAACTTTCTCTAACTTTCTTTTTTGCACAAAAGCATTAGGAAAAGTTGATGTAACTGTGGCAAAAAGAGAAGTAATATCTGGCATAAAAACACTCTGGCATAAAAAAAACACATCTCAGTATAAGGCATGCAAAACAGCACTTGTATGTGCACATATATTCGTAATACATTAACCGGTCATATTTACAGCACCAAAGTGGCTGGACAGCCTCAAGAATACAGAGACAAGACAGAGTACCTTGGCCGAATACTGCAGCGCCCTCATCAACCTTCCAGCAAAAATCTCACAGTGTCAGCTGGTGCGATCTTTCTTCAAAGTCAGACCAGAGGATGAGAGTCCCCCTGCACCACACCCGTATGTATATCTTTCAGCTTTATACATACACTGGAATTGATTTTATCCACTGATACTGCAATCAAAGTCTGCATTATGGCTCCTAAAATGTTTTTTATTAATGTTATTTTACCTCAGGTCCAAAAGAAGCGAAACCTATGTGATGCCGAAGGGTCGACCTAGAAGTAACACCTCTGGTATGGTCTTTAATTCATACACCTTTTCTATTATTCATTATTTTAATGAAATTATTATTTTTTTATTATTTGTATTAGCATTTTTATTTGTTAATTGTTATACAATTATTATTTTCTGTCCTTGTAGTATTTAATCTGGAGCGCATTAAATGACTATGTATGATAATATTTTAACTGAAAACTTTGAAATTCAAATTTAAACTTTTTAGCCAATTCTTAAAGTGTTCACTGTTGTAGTGACGCTTAAATGTCACTTATCCTGTGTTCAGAGATTACTGGCCCAATTATGCTGGAGAGCTACCGTGTGATCGGAGACTACAGGAAAAGCTCCAAATATGAACTCAACCTGAGAGCCGGAGACCTGGTGGACATAGTAGAGAAATGTCCAAATGGTAAATACGTCCATTTACATGTCTGCCAGAACACTCTAAAAATATAGCACAGGCAAACTTGAAACCTAATATTTTTGACGTTTTGGTTAAAATATAGATGTGAGTTAAGAGACAAAACTGTGTGTGGTTATGTGAGGCTTAGTGTGGCTGTCAGAACACTCTAAAATATAACAAATATTTCTTTGAAAGTTGACGTTTTTAACGTGCATAACATGCTTAACACAGAGGCTGTATAGTTACAAAACAAAACTCCTCTCTGTCTTCTCTTATTCGTTTTGATATGTGTAGGTTGGTGGTTCTGCAACTGTGAGGCCCAGCGTGGCTGGGTGCCAGCCTCTTACCTGGAGCCTCTGGATGGCCCAGAGGAGTCTGAGGAGCCAGCGCCGGACTATGAAGGTGTGTTTGCTTTAGGGAATAAAAACTGAAACAAAAAATAGTCATTATGTTTTATTGACAGTGATAGTGATTACAAAACTCTTTTACTCTACAGGTGAGCTTTACATCACTACCAAAGCCTACAAGTCAGCAGAGGAAGATGAACTCACTCTTGAATCTGGGGAGATAATTGAAGTGATCCACAAACTTCTGGATGGGTGGTGGGTGGTCAGGTAATGTATTGTTTAAATCTGTGCCTCTTGAAGAAAATGTTTATAGACTTTTTTTTAAGTCATACACACATCATTTAAACATTCATTTGTCTGCTGTATACACTGTGCTATGATGAAAAACTTAACATTGTTTTGTTGAATAGGAAGGGTATGGAGACAGGGTATTACCCATCCATGTTTTTACATAAGACAGAGGAGGGGACAGCAACTGAAGCTGAAAAAAGTTTGGTTCAGAGGAAGACGCCACCACCCAGGAGGTAGCTGGGCAAACTGCTTTTAAATTAACTTCCATTGTGGAGAACATTTGTTAATGTTACTTGTACTCTTCAACACACATACACTACCAATACAAACAACAGGTGATCAGTGAATCATCTTACTGTATCTGCAGGTCAACCATTCGCAACATTAACAGCATTCATGCACAAGGACGCCAAAAAATCAGCCAGGACAGTTACCGTAGGAACAGCCGTCGTTACTTACAGCAGCGAGGGAGTAACTCCCCTAAGGTCCGCAGAAACAAGAGCTCCACCATGTCCCCTCTACTGGAAAGGAAGGCTCATAGAGGTATGCTGCTTCATAACAGGACTTTAAAGGTGCTGTCTGTAGGATTGTGGCCAAAAATGACAGCAATGAAATTAAAAATACGTAATCAAAACAAATGTAATTCACCTGCTATAAATGAAGCTTTAAAATGTTAATATTCCTGATGTAGGCTCACTGTTGTTGCCAGTGAAATCAGTATTTGAATGTAACATGTTCCCTTAATCTCTGGTGACACACCAGGGCCATTTTAGGATTAGTTTCTATACATTTCTTACACATAGCACTTACCTCTAAATTACAGATTGCTTAAAGTAAAGTAAGAAAAATGTATTAATCCTTAATTTTGGCTATACTTGTAGATAACATCCCTAAGATGACACCATCAGGTGAGCAGAAGAGGACTCCTGCCATACCACCCCGACCCAGTGCTGAACTCATCATGGAGCGCTGCACCGAGAACACCCGCAAGAAAATCAGCATCCGCACCGCAAGCTGAAGCAGCAGAATTCGGCACATCACTATTCATTCTGCGTCTTCCTTTACGAAAAAAAAAAAAATACAGATTTGAATGGTCTTTCTTTCCTAACAGGATATTAAAGTTGTGTACTAGACTTGTAACTCCTTACAAGTAGTTGTTCATGTTTTCTGTATGTGCTGCTTTCTAAAAGCTTGTTATCAGTCTTTTAAAAAACGTGTATTGTTATGGTTAGGTGCCTTGATAAGCTATTTACAAACCCCCATTCCCTTCTGCTATTACTTGAAATAAATGCTCACATTTCTTCTCATTGTCAGGTCTCTGACATGATATGACAAAAAAAGGAAAAACACATCATAAATACAAATCCCGAACAGTCATACACATTCAAGATGAATACCTTTTCTCGCATGCATCAAATTCAGGTGGTTTTGTTTACTTCTCTGTGGCCTCTGTGAGAAGACAGTGCTGTAGCTCAACTGTACTTGTATGTCTGTGATGCCCCCTAGAGGTTGGAATATGTACCTGCAAAGGTCAGAGTTCAAGTTTGGTTCACGAGTGTCATGGTTGCCTCCATGATGAACATGGGGCGGAGATGTGGATATCCAAATATCAATATTCACAGATATTTACCGTATTATTCAGCCAAGTATAATTGCACCTAAGTAGACACCACCATTTTCGTTGTGAGCGTAATTCCCAGCATTGCTTGTGAGTAATCTAACAGCTTGTCGCCGTTAGTTTTCTGGCTAACTTCTATATTGGCAGAAAGCATGCCACGATGATCTGCTTGTTTTTTTATTAAAGCGTTGTAATTAATTTACCAATATTCAGTGTGGCAACATCTATGTTAATGGTGTTTTTTAGAATAATAAGAATCCCTTGTTGTATCATATCTGGCAAACAGAAGGACTCCTTTCAACCTATTGGCTGTGGCTATTGGCATATGTTTAGCCATATATGTACGTGTCGTTCACATTTCTTATAACGAAGTACATAATTGACCCCTGGTTGTTATTCGGCAGGACATAGGGCGATGGCACTGGTGTGCCTGCGACTAGTTGTGCGGCAAAGGTTTCCTTTGCATTGCCGAGGTTACGCCACAACTAGCAGTGCACCAAAGAGAAGGCAGACGAAAACCGACAGGCCAGTTTTGCAGTACGTCGGTCAACACAGAAAACCTAATGACAAAGTTTTCGTGTGGGGATTTAGCTTCACGGGAGCTTTGGGTATTCCCAGCTTTGTAGTACCTGACAGTGGTAGGAAAAAGCCCCGGAAGTACCAGCTGACGCCTTACCGTTTAGACATAGCAGAGAAGGTGAGCATCTTCATCCAACATCATCCTCTTCCTCGTCGGCATTGGCTCATTTTAGTATCAGATACATTCGTCTTGAATAAAGCTACCTCTGACAAATGTGTACCTATTTGGACAGATATCCTCAGCTGCTTGTGGGTATGGCTTTACATTGCTTGCATCCCCCACATCAGATGTCATAAAACTGTGGGGTATGGGGCTAAACACAGACTCTCAGCTTGGATATCAGCGCACTCAACATGATAAAAGTGAGAATTATACCCTTTTACAGCAGTTCACATATAAAAGGAATCACAAACACATTTTTGTGAATGGGTGGACCCATCTTCTCCCTAATTGTTTCTCAGATAAGAGCTATGAGTATGTCCTGGAGCCTGCACCTGTGACTTTGCCTCTGGCCAAGCCTCAAGAGACGCGCGTGGTCCAAGTGTCCTGTGGGCGCGCTCACTCTCTGGTGCTTACTGATGCGGAGGGAGGTAAGCAGTATGCAAACACAGACTATAAGACAACGCAAACAACACCTCTAAACGACAATAGCCCAATGAGCACTCATGTGTTGCTTAAGGTGCTTACACTGGGCTGACAGTCCTGTTGATATATCAACATATTCTGTATTATCTTGACATTTTTCTCCATATTGATTTTATACTCTCCATGTATTTTTCCTACCACTGAAGTATTCAGCATGGGGAATAATGCATATGGACAGTGTGGGAGAAAGATAGTTGAAGATGAACTCTATAGGTAAGTATCTGCTGTTATTAACATTTATTAACATTTAATATAACACGCAAGGCTGATGTGTGGAAACACAGAAATGCCTATGTTTGTTTATTCTCTTATTTCTAGTCTCGAATGGGCCACAACCTGAACTTACTCTGTCATTCTGTCTTCCAGTGGCAGCCACACTGTACATAACATTGAGGGCTTTGACAGCAAAATCATCCAGGTCAGTATTGTCGTGGCTGTTCACAAGTCCTTGTGTGTCATGATGACTTGGTGAATTATTGACTTTGCCCTGTATTTGCATGCGGACCTTCTTTGCATTGCTGAAGCAACTCCTTCCTTGTGTCCGCTCTAGGTGGCCTGCGGGCAGGACCACAGTCTTTTCCTATCAGAGACCGGGATGGTATATGCCTGTGGGTGGGGAGCAGATGGACAAACAGGTAGCTACAGCTCAGCCTCTGACACACACACACACACACACACACACACACACACACACACACACACACACACACACACACACACACACATACATATACTTGACAGGGTTTTGTTACTGCTCTCCTTCACTGAACCGAGATTCTTGACACACACACATATATATGCATCCCTGACTTCCCCCATTCACTGAACTGAGATACTTGTTGTCAGGTCTTGGTCACTACAACAAATCCCCGAGTCCTGTCATGGTCACGGGAGACCTGGCGGGGGTGAAGGTCCAGCAGGTGACCTCTTACGGGGACTGCAGCCTGGCCGTGTCTGCGGACGGCCATCTCTTCGGCTGGGGCAACTCAGAGTACCTGCAGCTGGCCTCTGTCACGGAAAGCACGCAGGTGAGGCCAGACCCATCAGCTAGCTATGTAGGACTTTGTGAAGAAGACGCCAAAGATAAACAAACAGCTTTGGACTTATCAGCAGCATTTGTGTGCTGGTTGTTTATACCCACAGATAAGCTCTCCAAGGCTGCTACCTCTCCAGGGGGTAGGCAGAGTGCAACAGGCGGCATGTGGTGGGACGCAGGTGGCCGTACTCAATGGTAAGGGTCTGTTTGCGCTCTTTTGTAATGGCACACAAAAGCCTTTCTTTGCCCAGTGTTTACTAGACAAACCAAGTGGTAAAAGTGGGTGTGTGTGTACATATGTGTTTAGACAGCGCTGTGTGGCCTCTTCAGACATGCCTAGTAAGGTGTGTGTACAATGTTACTGACCCTTTTAGCCTCACTTAAAGATGGCCGCTTTCAGCACTCTTGTGGTTGTGCTGATTATCAACTTTCAGTCAGTTGTCTCAAATAGGGGTTTTGTCTCCACAGATGAGGGCGAGGTGTTTGTGTGGGGTTTCGGTATTCTTGGAAAGGGTCCCAATCTGTCAGAAACCTCCACCCCTGAAAAGCTTCCACAAACTCTCTTTGGCCAATCAGAGTTCAATCCTGACGTGAGGGTCACACGCATCCGTTGTGGACTAAACCACTTTGCTGCGATCACAAGTATGTTACTACACTCAGTTATTTCTGTCAATGATTGTGTTGGCTTTACATCTGTGTGCAGTGTTACATGTAATGTTCTCTTTCTGTAGACCTCGGTGAACTTTTTGTGTGGGGTAAGAATGTCAGAGGATGTTTGGGCATTGGAAGGCCAGACGATCAGTATTTTCCGTGGCGTGTAAGTACAGAGCTCTCAGACAGTGAACCTGTTCACCTTTGTGGTGTTTCTGAAAGCGCTGTTTAAAGGAGTCCTTTAAGAATAGTGCAAAAATGGTCAGCTTGCAGGAGCATTGTACGTTTGTCCTTCCCAACTATAGTGTTCCTACACTGTAAAAAATGTACAGCAAACTAGAATTACATTTAAGATTATGCATTAATAATACATTGAAAAAAAGTAAATAATGAAATTGATATTACTTAAATCTCTTTATTCATTTTGGGTAAATTAACCATGGTTTAACCTTATTTTTTCAATGACATTTAAACAACTTTTTAAAATAAAATATTTCGATCAAAATGACTTCATTCTACATGTTTTTTTCTGATTACATCCACAAAGGCCAAAGTTCCTTTTTTACAGTGCATCAGTAATTGAAAGTTGTTTTGGCAAATTCTACCTTATTCCAGACTTTTCTAACAGCATCAAACCGTGAACAACATTTGGATTAAATCAAGCTGTTATTGTTGCCTTTCAGGTGACTGTACCAGGGCGTGTTGTGGATGTGGCATGTGGTGTAGACCACATGGTGGCCATGGCCAAGTCTTTGATCTGAACGAGGAAACATGGAGAGACCTCGGATGTTATGCTGGCTTTTTTTTGGCTTGCCTTGTGCACGCCCTTAATCTGGCAGAGAGGGACAGAATGCCAGACACGACTTATATCCTGATATCCGTCCTTCAGGAGCTGACGTTAGTAGCATAATGGTGAGATGTTCTGAAAATTTACTAATTGGAGCAGTCTTGGAACACTATAATACGGATTTTTCAGCGAGGACTGTGCTCACCTAGAGCTGGGGAGAATTCTTTTCAGAACGTTGGTTGGGCAGGTCACTATCCCAGTGACTGCCATCTAAGGAAAATATGTAAAATTAAATAATGTCAGAAACATAACTTCACTGTGTTCAGTGATAAAGGTCTAAATAAACTATATGGATATGAATGCACATGAGATTTGTCTACTTGCTGATGGGAATCTTACAAGTACGATAACAAAAGAATAATCATGTTTCTGGTTATTTCTGTCACTCCCCTTTGAGGAGCCTTAACTTACAGTTTTTTTCTCAGTTGTTTACACACAAATCCTTGTACTTGAGACACAGTGACCACAACATGCAACTGATCCACCACCCTCCTGAACCAATTCTGCTAAACTACATGCACAATTCCTGCTTTACACTCAAATTGCAGCTCTAAAACAGACCCATTTCAGAACACTACACACAATGCTCTGCATTTGGCACACTTTTCATGAGGAAAATCTCGTTTTCACAAGGAACACACTGTCATTCGAAATTCTAAAGTCAGCTGGCCTACTATGCACACTGACTCATCACATGGGCAAACACCTGTCACACAGTTTTACAATTAGCTATTAGAGCTTTGGAAACAGGGCCAGAGCCAGAGCTAGAGGAGTCAGAGTAAGAGGAAGACAGCAAAGGACCGTAATCTCTGATAAGATCCGAGCCACTTTGGTTGACCATGTGGGAGGATGCAGCATAATTTTTTTTGTAACTGTATAGGCTACAGTAACTTCTTGTTTTTTGTATGTAAAACAATTGTAGGTGCAGCTTTGTGTTGTTTTGAGTGTAAAAACAATATTCTAAAATGTTTTAAAGTACACTTATGTATGTACTGTCTGTAGTAATTGTAACACCGAACAAAAAAGTCATTATGATAAATGGAGAAGAAGTGTTTTCCATTAATCACCGTGTTTTACTTTAAGCACATCAGTGTTCAACTGGCTCTTATAAATGTCTATTCATGTGATGGCTTGTGTGTCTCATTTGACAACAAAATAACATTTTGAGAAGAGAATTCTTGAATGTAAAGTTTCATTTTGCAGAGTTGAGGGGTTTTGGCCATTGTGTGTGTGTGTGTATTTTGATTTGTGTGTAGAGTTCTGAGAGTATGAGGAATGCCTCCAGAAAACGTGTGTGAACAATTGAGAAAAACTGCAATCACTACTTCAGTAGCTACATAGATGGTTACGATGGTGTGGTAGTATGAGCTACATACATGAGAGATGTTTTTATGGTGGGGTGTTTCCAGAGGTGGACAGTGCCAGTTCTAGTGCCACGTGTGTCCCACATTATCAACAAAAACACATAAGAAGTTGTACTTTGAATACATAAGTATTTTTACTTGCTGTGTCAAGTACAAATTTGGCACAGCAACTTTCACTTGTAGCGGAGTAATATTTCACAAGGAGTCTTTGTACTTTGGCTCAAGGAAAGAAATTGTGTGCTTTGTCCACCTCTGTGTTCCTTTTTATCCTAAATCTAAGGAACTGTTTTATCCTTAACCTAAGGATCCAAGTACTATTGAGAAAGTGTGTCCACATTTACTGCCTACAATTCCTTTCCAAGATGGAACATTTTATTGTGTCAAACATAAATGGCAAAGTCCTTCAGAAAAGAGTGCATGCTTTATTTGTACCAAAGTCTATCTGCAGACCAAAGTCAGATTGTTTTATGCCCATAAAGCAAGATACATTCTTTCTGAAAAACAAAAATCAGTGCCATATGAGAATGTCTGGCTACTGAAACTGAGTGTGTTTATGTCTACAGAATAATGAAAAATTGAAATATCCTATGAAAGATCAAATAAGCCCCTAAACCTAGGGGCTTTGGCCAGAATTTTTTTTTTTTTGTGAAGGTCAAAAGACAAGACGGGATGGTCCACTCATTCTTGTTGGAAAGGCAGATTGCTTGGGCATATCTAGGTATGAGGCAGACAATGTCTGCATGTTGAGCCTCCAGAATAAGTACTAGAAATCCCCCTTTAGCAGGAAATTGCATCGGGTTAAAACAAAAAAAAAAGCCAAATACACAAAGCAACAGGCTTTCCTAGCCAAACACACTAAAGACTGATTTTTTTTGTTTTCATAATTTTAATTATCAGAAATGTCACCCTTTTTTAACGTTAACATCGATAAATACTAACATATACATGAACTCTGCTAATCCAAGCTAACAGAAGAGGAAAGCCTGTGTAAAAACAAAACCCCACTATGCTTAAGACCGACAGACGTATACACCTTCTTGAAAATCCTTCAAGGGCAACTTCCCCCATTTTCACATCAGAACAGCAAGGTCTCTCATACGGACCTTTCAATAAAGTGCAGACCAGTGGGGCTTGAAGGCCTAGAAACTAAACGCCAGTGTCCATGACACTTGACTGAAACTAACATTCAACAATCAGTCGCCATCTTCGCTCCCCTTCTTTGCTAGTATCACTAGCTTTCAAAGTTAAACAGTTGTGGTAAGGACTGGCAAGAGGCGAAACATGGTGTGGCACATTTTTTCCTAACGCTAAGAAGGTGAGTAAACAGGTTTGTACAGTAAATTGCACTCTTAATGTAAGTCATGAATGGATCAGATAATTAGTGAAAAATAAAAATGCATCATTCTAACACCAGAGTTAAAAATCACTAAAAGTGAGCAGTGTTAAAATAAATTTCGTTTCCAAAAAAAAAAAAAAAAAAAAAAGTTAATCAGAAGCAATGCAGACAGAAACTGATTGTACCTGAATACAGAAAACACAAAGCTAAATCCCAACATTGCTAACTGGCAAGGAAATGTGAACTTCAGGCCTGTAGTCTCCACTTGCCTCAATCAGACATTCAGACCCTCAATCTGCCTACACAAATGATCACCCTTTGTGAACATAACAGAAGCTTATTCTACATACGGCGAGGACACAAATACCACGTTTCTGAGCTACGCAAGTCCTTATGTCACTGCTAGCAACCAAGAAAAAGCCTTGCCTTCTAAATTGCACTCAGAAATGTTGAGCTTAACACAAGGTGTCTGTTTCGGTCTAAAGTGTCTTGGCACTGAGAGAGAAATCACAAGGAGGGAAAAAAAAAAAAAGAAACAAAATGAAACCTCAGTAATTGTGACGTACATTCTGTGCCCAGTCATCCATGTGGAGGAGCGATTACTAATACACTGTGGTCATAGAAGGAAGAGCAGCGGCGGAAAAAATACAGTAATGGCGGAATACAAATCATCCAGACTAAAAGTGAACACCTATCAGCGAAGGCAGTCAAAGCTCAACAGCACCCTGCAGGAGAGGTCGAAGAGGGGTGGGGGGGTTGGCCTCTCTGCAGAGCCTTGGGAGATGGTGGGGGTCAAGGAATTGGGAAAAAGGGAAAAAAAATCCAAGAAAACCAAAAACAACAAAACACAACACAGGTCTGCATCCCATCAGGACTGGTCACCATGATTAAGTGGTGTGATGGGGGGGGGGGGCGGCACAACACACTGCCAGCACACTAGCTTGGGGGTCCATCCAGAAAGTGGAGACTGCTCAGGCAGGTGGTGGGATGGCTGAGGGAGTGAAGCAGTGGGCTGGACAGATCGGCACAGTAACTGTAAGCAGAATAGGGAGGAGCTCACTGATGATTGTGGAACTACAGCCAAACCCGCTATGCCTACCGTTACCCTCCCACAAGAGGGGAAACAAAAAAGAAAAAAGAAAAAAAAAAAACAGCAACAACAACAACTCATCCCAAGGTTTCTTTGCTCTGAACCCCCACCCACCCCACTCCCACAGCAGACCAAGCTGGTAAGCTCTTGGCACTTTTAAGAGTTTCAGATAATAAGAATATGCCACCAAGGACATGGTATGGTCAGCCATTTGCATGGCCTTCAGTGTCCTGCACTCTCATTGGTCCTCAAGGCTCCAATCACACTCTGGATGTTCTCCTCAGGGACCTGTAAAATGTCAGGGGATTGAAAGTTGAAGACACTATTCTCATTCACAGAAAAAAGGGGCATTTGAGTATATTAATTATGATCTTTGACTTAAAAAAAATCAATTAAGGGGGACACTGGAAAATGCTGAATAGCATTTTGTTTTCTGTAAATGTAGAACAGATGGTGTTACTTACAAGGGCATGGTCAAACTTGAAGGTACTAATGTAGTAGGCTGGAATGTCAGCAGTAGCCAAAGGTTCAGATATCTGCGCAACTATACCACATTCATCTGAAACATGGATATGGGAAACCATGAGCATGTACTTCAAATCACTGTAATACAACTTCACAACCTTACAATTTTTTTTTAAACGTTTTAATTCTTTAGCTGTACAACGAGCACAATCACATTTCATCCAAATCAACTCATAACTACTCACCAAATCCTAATGGTTGACCCCCTATGCGGACCATTTTCCAAAGCTCTCCCGAAGCGCTGGTGAAAAGGACATTATTGGGAAACCTGAGGGAAGAAATGGAGGCTGAAACTATGCGACACATGAAGCAATGGCAGTTTGTTGTTACAATGTGGTAATGCAAGGGTTAAACTGTCCCGGGGGGCTGTCTAGGCCGGGCTCAGCTCCTGTGGACAAGTCTACATTCCTCTGTGTCTGGAGTACAGCACTGTCACATACGTTTACAATCCACTATGCTGTTTGTCACGTCTTGCATATCTTCACTGTTCATTGTACATTGCACACAACACATTGTATATTTTATTGCTCATTCAAACTATGAGCAAAACATATTTTAGGTTTTTTTGTTCCTCATTGGTTTTTAGTTTTCGAAAGTCTATGACTGGGGGGAAGAATAAGTTCTCCCGCACAACATTTCAACATTGTAAAGTTTATAAATCTTGAGAGGGCAGTGTGCGGGAGAACTTATTTCCCTAGTTGTATATCCAAATATCATAAATTAAGCTTTATGATTTTTGACAAACACATCTAGTCCCACCAGCAGACTTCTCTGCATTCCTTCCCTAACAAGTAATATCAACATATCTAAGAAAGACCTTTTGTTGCAATTATAATAGTAATCCTTTCCTTCAGGGTTCGAATTATAAATTTGACCCTATGGGGGGTCTCTATCTTTAAAAAAAAAAAAAAGCAAAACGCACTGTCCTTTAATTTTTAAATTAATTTTAATTTTAATTTTAATTAGTAATTTTTTTCGCTGTGAAGCCAAACGACACAAGGCCAGCCTGTGCTGTTTTTTTCGGTGGCATGGCGGAAAGTTTAGGCAACCTACGCATTATTTTTGCATTTCTAAAAACGCATTACAAAATGAAGGAAGATTGATATAAGATAGGAGGTAGACGAGAAGTCTTCTTCAGACTGAACTTCTTCACGTTCGCAAGCCCTCATATTTCAGATTTGCGCGCATAGTGCTGTGATGGTGAATCAATATCACATCGTAATTCAATACAAAGATGGCTGCATGGTGATCGTAAATAAAGCGAATTTTATTTATGTTTATATGGTGATATATTTAAGCTTATCATGGTAATATGACATATTCGAGAAGCCTCCACAGTAAATGAAATTAGCTTCTTTCATTGGAGCCTGAGGGTATGGGAGCTCAGCTCCCATTGGCTCCCATGTAATTCGAACTATGCTTTCCTTATTGGAGACCTTGGAGATAATGCTACGTCCCTACCTCTAAGTCCAGCCCTAGGCTATTTTCAACATAATTTTACTTTTTCATAAAAGACAGTCATGTTAATTTATGTGGTTTTTCCCCCCTCACAATGCTCAGGGCTATCAAGATCTGCCAATATGATATATGAGATTATTAATATAATATCTATTTATAATCCTGATTCAATCCATCCTCATCCAGACTGAAATATCACAGAGTCATGCCAAAATTTTAGCAGAAACTGTAGAGTCATCAGTAGGGTGGAAGGGCAAGTGCAGCAATGAAAGGCTTGGTGGATATGTAGGTACTAGGTAGGTGGGTTGTCAGAAGGTAGGTAGTTCCGGTAGGTAGGTATGTAAGGTAGGGTTAGACAATCAAGTTGATTATGACCCTCTGGAACGTGGTGCTGCTTTCTGATTGGTTGCTAGGCATGCAGTAAAATCGTATATCATGCACACCTTGAAAGTAGTTCTGGCAAAAAAGTTTAAAACTTCAGCACCGTTCCATATCAATACCCAATAGAATGTACGTACCTACTGTAACCGTCTCTATCAAACTTCACAATTTTGGCAATGTGGAGTACAATTTCCATGAACTTAGTAAACCGAAAATAACAAATAAATCAACGTTTTGGAATAAGTATTGCATGTGTCGCGTTGCTCAATCCAAGCTAGCTAACTCCTGATGAGCAGTAGCAATCACCTTACCAAATGAAAGGTAACCTTGACAACCAATTTGGCTAGTGACTGAAGGCTGCGTAGCGCTCTACTTAACGTTACAAATATTAGGCTACATTGTAGGCCACATTGTAGCGAAACTGAGTCTAAGTTAACCCTCTAAGTTAATTGAGAATTATTTTAAAAACATTCTACATAATTGAGTGGCATTAACCGGGTCATAAGCGGGGTAACATCCTCCGAGGCGTGCACTATACAGTTTTAAGTCAACTTGGCGGAGCAAACTTCCCTCCGCTTCGCGTCGGGAAGTTCTTAGGCTCCACCTCGTTGACTTAAAACTGTATAATGCACGCCTCGTCGGATGTTACCCCTTACGTATTATCCATACAGTAATGATGGGCTCTAAATATGCTTAGTTTGGTAGAAACAGAAGCATGCTCAGTGTGGCGTGTCTGAAATTCAAGAGAAATTGAAATTGAGATTGATGAGAAATTCCTGTTGCAAGAGGTGACGATACATAAGGCAACATTCTGAGCAGTGTTGCTGGGGAGGACGATGACTGGTTCCTAATACTCTGATTACATGTTTGCGACAAGTGTCTGTGTGATTTATATACTTAAGGCATAAAATGCGCTGCCTGTCGATGGCAAAGTGCCCAAGTCAACATCAGCTAGTAACTAGATGTACCGCATAGCGGTACATGGTATGACCGCCGCAGTATATTGAAATGTGGGAACTGTTGGTGTGATGAGTGTGTGATAGAGCAGTGTTGTGAGGTGAGAATTTCTGTGGAAATGATTTCCTGTAAGTGGGCATGGATGTGGGTTTTGAATGTGTAGTGTGAAGGACTGATTTGTGAAGGCAAGGAATCGGCAAAATGCGATTTTGTACAATTACAGCGCCCCCTATGGACCAAATTTTATGGCATGTTCTGTGGTGTTAGAGGTCTTTGTGGTGATCGTGCATGATGCATTTTGTGCAGTTCCCACCTTCTCAGTCCAAGATATTGGCAACTCAAAATCCCAATTTTTGCATTTACCCTTATCACTAGGTGGCGCTATGCTTCAAGTGAGAGTTTATGGGCTGGGTCAATATGCCTCTATAACACCTACATACTAACACAAAATCGTTGTCTTGGGCAAAATTGTTGATGAGTTATTTAACAAAAACTGTTTTTCAACACCTAGCTTCGGCGATAAACATCGCCCCGTATGACGAAATGTCACAAAATTTAGTACACAGGAAAAGAAAGCTGTTAAGAGATGGCATGTCAACTTTGACCAAATTTGAGCAATTAAAATCCAAGATACGGCCATTTGAAGAATTTTAAGCTACGTGTTAAATGTTCATTGACGTGTAACTTCGGAACGGTTTATCTCAAGATAAATCCTTTGATAACTTTTTGTCAGCATTGTCTGTAGATGACATATACCAAATTTGGTGAGATTCACATGAACGGCCTATGACGAGTTCGTTCAGATTCGTTTTCGCAATATTAAAATTTCACGGAAATTGTTCTCGTTGGAAGTGGGCGTCGACCAGTGTTTTCAATGCGTGAGGGTCAACAGATTTCATGATAAAAAAAAAATAGTTGTAAACGTAAGCATTCTCTAGATAATAGGCAAAATGACATTTTCTACAATTACAGCGCCCCCTATGGACCAAATTTTATGGCATGTTCTGTGGTGTTAGAGGTCTTTCTGGTGATCGTGCATGACGTATTTTGCACAGTTCCCACTTTCTCGGTCCAAGATATTAGCAACTCAAAATCCTAAGTTTTGCATTTACCCTTATCACTAGGTGGCGCTATGCTTCAAGTGAGAGTTTATGGGCTGGGTCGATACATCTCTGTAACACCAACATACTAACACAAAATCGTTGTCTTGGGCAAAATTGTTGATAAGTTTTTTAACAAAAACTGTTTTTTGACACCTAGCTTCGCCAATAAACATCGCCCCCTATGACGAAATGTCACAAAATTTAGTACACATAAAAAGAAAGCTGTTTAAAGATGGCATGTCAACTTTGACCAAATTTGAGCAATTAAAAGCCAAGATACGGCCATTTAAAGATTTTTAAGCTACGTGTTAAATGGTCATTGACGTATAACTTCGGAACGGTTTATCTCAAGATAAATCCTTTGATAACTTTTTGTCAGCATTGTCTGTAGATGACATATACCAAATTTGGTGAGATTCACATGAACGGCCTATGACGAGTTCGTTCAGATTCGTTTCCGCAATATTAAAATTTCACGGAAATTGTTTTCGTTGGAAGTGGGCGTCGACCAGTGTTTTCAATGCGCGAGGGTCAATAGATTTCACGATAAAAAAGAAATTGTTGTAAACATAAGCATTTTCTAGATAATAGGCAAAATGACATTTTCTACAATTACAGCGCCCCCTATGGACTACATTTTATGGCATGTTCTGTGGTGTTAGAGGTCTTTGTTGTGATCGTGCATGACGTATTTTGTGCAGTTCCCACCTTCTCGGTCAAAGATATTGGCAACTCAAAATCCCAATTTTTACATTTACCCATATCACTAGGTGGCGCTATGCTTCAAGTGAGAGTTTATGGGCTGGGTCGATACATCTCTGTAACACCGACATACTAACACAAAATCGTTGTCTTGGGCAAAATTGTTGACGAGTTATTTAACAAAAACTGTTTTTTGACACCTAGCTTCGCCAATAAACATTGCCCCCTATGACGAAATGTCACAAAATTTAGTACACATAAAAAGAAAGCTGTTTAGAGATGGCATGTCAACTTTGACCAAATTTGAGCAATTAAAAGCCAAGATACGGCCATTTGAAGATTTTTAAGCTACGTGTTAAATGTTCATTGACGTGTAACTTCGGAACGGTTTATCTCAAGATAAATCCTTTGATAACTTTTTGTCAGCATTGTCTGTAGATGACATATACCAAATTTGGTGAGATTCACATGAACGGCCTATGACGAGTTTGCTCAAATCCGTTTTTGCAATATTAAAATTTCACGTTAATTGTTTTCGTTGGAAGGGGGCGTCGACCAGTGTTTTCAATGCGTGAGGGTCAATAGATTTCACGATAAAAAAAAAATTGTTGTAAACGTAAGCATTGTCTAGATAATAGGCAAAATGACATTTTCTACAATTACAGCGCCCCCTATGGACCAAATTTTATGGCATGTTCTGTGGTGTTAGAGGTCTTTGTGGTGATTGTGCATGACGTATTTTGCGCAGTTCCCACCTTCTCGGTCCAAGATATTGGCAACTCAAAATCCCCATTTTTGCATTTACCCATATCACTAGGTGGCGCTACGCTTCAAGTGAGCGTTTATTGGCTGGGTCGATACATCTCTGTAACACCGACATACTAGCGCAAAATCGTTGTCTTGGGCAAAATTGTTGGCGAGTTATTTAACAAAAACTGTTTTTTGACACCTAGCTTCGCCAATAAACATCGCCCCCTATGACGAAATGTCACAAAATTTAGTACACATGAAAAGAAATCTGTTTAGAGATGGAATGTCAACATTGACCAAATTTGAGCAATTATTAGCCAAGATACGGCCATTTGAAGATTTTTAAGCTACGTGTTAAATGTTCATTGACGTGTAACTTCGGAACGGTTTATCTCAAGATAAATCCTTTGATAACTTTTTGTCAGCATTGTCTGTAGATGACATATACCAAATTTGGTGAGATTCACATGAACGGCCTATGAAGAGTTCGTTCAGATTCGTTTTCGCAATATTAAAATTTCACGGAAATTGTTTTCGTTGGAAGTGGGCGTCGACCAGTGTTTTCAATGCGTGAGGGTCAATAGATTTCACGATAAAAAAAAAAATTTTGTAAACGTAAGCATTGTCTAGATAATAGGCAAAATGACTTTTTCTACAATTACAGCGCCCCCTATGGACCAAATTTTATGGCATGTTCTGTGGTGTTAGAGGTCTTTGTGGTGATCGTGCATAACGTATTTTGCGCAGTTCCCACCTTCTCGGTCCAAGATATTGGCAACTCAAAATCCCAATTTTTGCATTTACCCTTATCACTAGGTGGCGCTATGCTTCAAGTGAAAGTTTATGGGCTGGGTCGATACGTCTCTGTAACACCGACATATCACAAAAATTTCATGTTGTTGGGTGAAACGTTCATTGAGTTATTCAGCAAAAACTTTTGCCGGTCTCCCCCTCTTTAACGGACACTGGCACAGCGGGGGGGTGGCCCTGGGGGACCAAAAGGCGTTATTCGCTCACAAACTTCTTGGGCTACATGCCTACAAACATTCATGTCTCCCCGAGTTTCAGTGTCCCGGGAATCGTTGACGAAAAATCGGTGAAAAAAAAAAATAAAAAAAAAAAAAAAAAAAAAGGGAAAAATTTTGCAGCAACTCCAATATGACCGCTTTCGCTAGCTTCGCTAGCGGCGGTCATAATAACATTACCCAGTAAATACTGCACAAAATGTTGCCCTGAGTAAAACTAACCTCACTCTAGTTTGTTTTTTAAAAGAGAACTTACTGCTTTATCATGCAACACTGATGCAATCTTGTTTTCTCTTTGGCTGTGCTAAAGTGAGCGTAAACATTCATGGACGGAAAGCAGTGTCAGGCCTGCACACTGGTTGGCTACTTAGATGGAGACTACAAGTCTGCAAGTGTGAGCCTTTTTTGTGACTAGAAGTCTGCAAGGGAGAGTTTTTTTTAATCACGCAAGCATAAGCAAGTTGGCAAGACATCTTGTCTGAACTTGTAAACCATATTTCAGTCAACAACAGTCATCAAAAGTACATAAAACAAAAACAAAAAAATATACATTGTATATACTTTTTGCCTTGATTATTTTAATACTTTTAAAATTCCTTTTTCTAATGTTGTCCTGTTTTTAAATGGTGGCATCCCACATAACTCATTTTAATTTAGCAACTGTGGAGATGTGACATGTTAGAATCATCAACATTATTATTATTATTATTATTGTTGTTATTGTTGAAGTTCATGAGGACTTGAGGTAGGACTTGATGTTCATGAGGTAGCATCAGCTTTGAGTACCTCTGTAAGCTAAGTCCATAGCACTCACCTTCGAGTGGTCTGCTCATCCATGACCAGAGAAATGTAGCCCTCTATGAGCGAGAACGAGAAGAACCGGATGTGTCCAGAATCATCACCAGATGCTGCAGACTCCTTCACTCTGGAAAAATTGAAGCCAAAGGGATCACCACATCATCTCACCGCCCTCGGAGTGCAATTATTATGGGATTGGCTCGTCACAGAGGAAGCACTCCTCAAGTTAGACTAATATCAGACGCATTTTCCCAGTCTGCCTCCCCTATTGTGTTTCCTCGGCTCTCTGGCTCATAATTCTCTGCTTAATGGAGTCAGCAGATGGCTTTTGGTGGCAGCCATATGCGAGGCAGGAGGGGAGCGGGCATTAGGGAGTCCTTACCCGCCGGAGTAAAACATGACGTCCATGAGCAAAGTGGCCACAGAGGGCAGTGTGTCAGGGTCCAGGCTGGTCACGCAAAACATGTTACTGGGGCTGGACAGAGGGTGGATAATGGGCCGTGGGACTGGAGGGGGGGAAAAAAGTGAAACTGTCAGAAACACGTCAATGTAAAACTATGAAAATGCAGCTATTTTCCTCAGCAACTAAGGCTGCTAAGTTTTGCTACTACTATTTTTTTCTACTGCTGACATCCTGATCAACACTCTGTTAACAGTTCTTTAAGCCAATGCTTTTCTGCTCGGAGACAAACATCTAGATAAGATTGACTGGGCAGTCACATGTTTACAAATTAGTCTTTTAATTAGTTTAGAGAGGAGGTCTGGTATGAACATGTTACAGAGACTGGTAGCAGCAGTCAGCAGTTAAACTGGACCAGAGGCCCAGGCAAAACTTAATTTTGACCAGTATAATTCTGTAAGAATTTACACCCGGCACAACCTCTTTGGCCACAACTAATTTTGGGCTACTGCAGTGAAAACAATAGAGTTTATAGACAGACATGTAGATTTGCTTAGCCAAGTTAGAAAGATTTCATATAGATGGACAGTCAGCCTAAATGCTTCCCTGGAATGACCACAACCTGTAGCATGTCATTCAGTTTGTTTGGGAATTGCTTAGGAGAAGATGGCACATTCAGAATTTCACAGGCAGTGAAAGAAATTAAGTTTGGAGAATGATTTACATTCACACCACTCTGGAAGCTGTCTCTGACTCAGCAGCCTGTTCAGACTGCCTATGCCCCCACAGCCTTCCACATGCCAGTTAAGCCCCTCACGATGACATTAACTTACCGGTATTTCATTTTAAATGCTGTATTCTTGGCAATGAAAACATTTCGAGGCACTCTGGGTCAACTTTTGTAGCTTTTTAAATGTGCTACAGAAATAAAATGACTTGATGACAACCTTAAGAACAGTTATAGTCTTTGGAACCTACTTGCAAGACTGTGCAAGACTGATAACTCAATCACAGTGTTTACAATGTTGCTTCACAACAGCAGAGCTAGTTAAGGTAATTTAATCCCCTGCTCTCAGAAATACTGTTCATGGAACTAGATTTAGCAGATATCCTAAAAGATAAGCTCTGAATAAGGACATAGCTTTCTCCAGGCACAGACACCCACCAAGTTTTGGCTTGACAAAGCCATTTGTGACCCCCGTGCTATTGGCGGCAACAGTCTCTCCATTCACAACTCTCAGGAGGGTGAACTCCGAAGATAAAGTGTGCATGACCATCGGTAGGTCTCTCTCTCGAACCTTGGGACAAAAAGGCAAAATTAGCAGCTGCAGTGGCAACTACTGACTGGTGCTAGGTAGAAAAGTAAATGGCAACATTAGTGATCTGGATTGTAAAGGGATGCAAGTTTATGCTCGCAAATGTTGATAAAGCAAGACATAATTGGGTGGTTTATTTCACTGACACTGAATATTTTAAAATGGTGCTTTCAGCTGTAATAGTTTCATGTGTGAAAGCCTGTGCAACCATCCTCATGTTCACACGGTTGGTTGTGCCAGTCATGTGACAGGACGGAAAAGTACATGCTATACTGTTGCTCGACTTAACACCCTTTTGGTAAACTTCAAGAGTTCAAGGGTTGTGTCACAATGCAACCTGCAGGTGATGGGGTAATATCCTCTGACTTACATTACTTATATATTATGATGTACTGAATTTGTCTGTACTTGATACTGGAGACCAGTATTTCTGAAACTTTTACAATAACATGAGATTACTGACTGGCCCTGAATAATTTTGGATAGGACTTTTAATTTTTTTATGCTTTTCTTTTATGACTTCAAATTGCACCCCCATTTTTATAAAACACTACAGGTTTGTAAGGCCACTGGCATCTCTTACAGTAGTCTGTCTGTGGTCTAGCTTCCACATAAATGTGTTAAGCCTGTTATGCTAATCATGCTTTAGCTATGATTGGACCACAGCCTCCCTGTAGACCTGTTTCTACAATGGCCTAACACAGATCTAATGACCTACATAATTTTTAAACTAATGGATGGCAATAAAGTTCATATGACACACCCCCTTGTTGCTAACAAAACATTTAGTTGTTTGCTTTACAGGCAGACTACAGAGAAACAAAATACAACTGCAACAATGAAAGGAACATTAACTAGTGCTGGACCAAGTAACAAAACTTTACTTCTAAAGGCCACGTGTTTATATGTACCAACCCATACAGCAGATGTTTTCATGGTTGAAATTCCTCACAGATAGCATCAGCATATCAGACAGTAACAGTTTCAGAGCAAGTTCTTTCAAAGAGGAAGCCTTAAATGTAACACAGCTTCATCTCAACAAAGCAGGAAAACATGAGGTACCTGAGGTAAAAGGTAACCTGAAACATTTTTCTCCTCTTGAGCTACATTTAAGGCACAGTGCCAAATCATTATCTCAACTTTTTACTGACTCATGTGCCATCAGTGTGTGCGTGCGTGTGTTGTGGAGGGAGTGGGGGTTGTTTACAGAAAGACAACCTGAAGCAACTACATTTTTTCTTATTCTCCACTGGTGTAAAACAACCCCACCTATTGTAAAACGTCAGCTTCCTTGAGAACACAGCTCTCTCTGTGTAGATATGATACGCAGATGAGACAACACTTTAACATGTGACGCTAGAGACACTCCTCTGTTCTCTACAAAATTTCTTTTTTTTTTTTTTTTTGCTGTTGCCTTGACAACGTGCGCACAAGGCACCGGCCACAGTGAGAAGAAATGAAGAAAAAGATCCTCTGGGCTGGTTGAGTCAGCTGGAAGGGAGTTATTTTCAGGCCCATTCCAAATGTTTGTGCTCAGCATTTGGGACAGACCCCGCTATTTATATAAGCTCTATTGCGATCAGAATGAAAGTGTCTCAGTGTGTCTGTGTGTGTGTGTGTGTGAGAGAGAGAGAGAGAGAGAGAGAGAGAGAGAGAGAGAGAGAGAGAGAGAGAGAGAGAGAGAGAGAGAGAGAGAGAGAGAGAGAGAGAGAGAGAGAGAGAGAGAGAGAGAGAGAGGGGGAGTGTGTGTGTGTATCTGTGTGTGTGTAAGAAAGAAAGAGAGAGAGAGAGAGAGAGAGAGAGAGAGAGAGAGAGAGAGAGAGAGAGAGAGAGAGAGAGAGAGAGAGAGAGAGAGAGAGAGTGTGTGTGTGTAAGAAAGAGAGAGAGAGAGGGAGTGGGAGAGTGTGTGTGTGTGTGTAAGAAAGAGAGAGAGAGAGAGTGTGAGTGTGTGTGTGTGTGTGTGTGTGTGTGTGTGTGTGTGCATGCCTCCTGTGGACCAGCCCGGCCCAAGCGCTAAGAGGCCGGTCATTTCCTCTCGTTCTCTAAAGCCCTGTGATTATTCCCTGGCTGGGAGCAGCTGGCCTGGAACATGAACAGTGTCATGAATGTTACCACGAATTCCAGCAAGAAGTTGATCCAGAGCTGATCCTCTTTACATAACTCACCCCCCCCTCCCCCCAGCCACAACGCCCGTCCTCCCAGATTACCATCGGCTCGACATTTTACTTTCATAAACAGGCCCTGCTGCTCTGAGACACTTTTGTGGTTCGAAGACTGCCCTCTGTCAGAAATGAAGACTGTGGTGATGAGCACTGCACGCACAGCAGCCGTAACCAGAAGCAGTGAAGCACCAGGCTTAGAAGTATAAAAACTTTATTCAAACTTTCCCTCATAAATTCCCTAGCTGCAAATGCAAATAAGTGGATATTACCACATGGTCATTGTCCAAAATTGTTTTGTTCATGATTAAATCTGTATTAGCTCTAAGTAACTGTTTTGTCATGACCAAGTGAGACTGGAGTTTTACCTTACAGTAATTAAACTCTAATAACCTAAAGTAAAACCCACAACTAAAACAATATGTGATCCACAATTAGACAGCAGCACTTATACATTTCTACACTAGAACAGATCTATGGCATTCAGCGCAGTCACTAAACATGTAGCTCACATACACATCATATGGCCTGGGTATGACTTACCAAAATGAAGTCCGTCTGGTAAGTGGACAGCATGAACACGGAGATGTTGTGGTCAGCCAAAGGCGCTATTACTGACTTGGCAATTTTGGTGACTCCAATGGGCTGGGAGCTGGTGGCACTGCCACCTCCAGATACCACATTGAGTGCCAGCCACGTAGCCTCGGCAACGCTGAGGTACTCTGACTGTGGCAGCTCTGAGACACAGAATCAGATTCAGAATCAGTGGAACTGTATAAAAAACAATTAAATCATGACTGGTAAATAAAACATTTGTTTAACATATCTCCAGCCTATTTATCTTGCAAACACTATCAGTATATCAAGATAAACTGAGTGCTTGATGTGTTGTATTAACATTCTTTAATGAGTACCCTTTATATCACAAAATAAACAGTGATTACAACATGTATATAGGGTAAAATTAGTAATATATTAACTAAATCCTTTGGTTTAAATTTTCGACAGGAACAACGCTGTTTTACATGAAAGCTGTTCCACTTCAAGAAAAGTTAGTCTATAAATAAATAGACTCTAAATTAGTCTAGGATCTAGACACAACATCCAACATTAACAGATTCCAGTGCTGACCATTGAGCAATTTTCCCCAAACAAAGAAAGTGAAGTGAGTTATTAATCTAGAGGGGGAAAAAAAACATTAAAACTTTCACCCAACCAATTTAGATGTGCATCTATTTCGCAACACCGGGCTTCTTGTAACCACGGTGACCATCTGAGTCACCCTGGCAACCTGTGTAATGACATGGATTCACTCACTGAACCACAAAACTAAAGCACTGATAGCTTGCCCTCCGTTAACCTATAATGGAAGAGGGAGACCTGATGTGGTAATTTTGGTCAAATATTGGCAGAGTCAAGATGCAAGAACTCTTAAGGAATTATGTTAAATGTACCTCATTATTAGTTTTGACATGGAAACAAAGAAGAAAACCTACCTTTAAAGCCATCTTCATCTACTATTATGGTGTAATCCTCTGGAGTTTCTGTAAGACTAAAAAATTTACACCTGTAGATGCCAAAGAGAAATTTAAATAAGCATGACATACATGAATTCAACACATTTCTGCACAAATTGAATAACAGACTTTTTCTGTACTTAGATGTCTGTGAAAATGTAGCCAACATAAGAAACACAAAAAAGGCCTTGATGGCACTCCCTTTGAGGTTTGACACAGCATAGGCCAGAGAAGTCAATCTTATACCTGTGCTGCTCCAAGAGAACAGTAAACACAGCCACTTACATATATTGTGTGCAAGCTACTGTTTCCTGTAGGGGAGAACGAACATACAAACATATAACAGCCTTGCAGTTTTTGACAACCAAGGCAGAGTGCAGTTTCACAGTTTCAGGCTTTACTAACAAACATAGCAGACAGGAACACAAGTTGTTGTCGGAGTCACACTTGCGCTGCTAGAATCTAGCGAACTCGCAACTGGTGTGCGCACACACGCGCACACACACAATAAAATGTCCACGAACTCTCTCTGTCTCCCCACACGTGTGCACACACCTATATTTCACCTAGTTCCCCCATAAGGCACACAAATGGTGAAGGTAATAAAACAGTCCAGGTGTCCACACAAATACACACTTAACAAGCTCAGCACAGGTCATCACAATGTGGTGCATAAAACCTTGACATTACAGACAGACCTTCTTCATCTGCAGTCATTTAAGTGCAACTCCAGAACAAATAAGGCTGACCTAGTGCCTCCATAGCTCTGCTGGATCTGGATCTCTCTGGATCTCTCCCTCTCTCTCTCTCTCTCTCTCTCTGGTCTAGGTCATCTGATCAGCATGTAAACGTGGACATGGCAGAAGCGGAGATGTTTTTCCAAACACTCCCTCTGGGTCCACCTATACAAACACTCCTGAATTCAGCACAGGCAGAGAAGAGCAGAGCAGAGACGAGAAGAGAAGAGCAGAGAACAGCAGAGAAGAGAAGAGAAGAGAAGAGAAGAGAAGAGAAGAGCAGAGAACAGCAGAGAAGAGAACAGCAGAGAAGAGAAGAGAAGAGAAGAGAAGAGAAGAGAAGAGAAGAGAAGAGAACAGCAGAGGTGCCCTCCCATCAGCTGCTGCTGACTCTCATGATGGGATTGTAAAACCTGAACTGGTCAAAAGATACCTGACCAGTGTCCAAATCTGTCCACCCTAAATGTTTCTCTCTAATTTAATGACAAATACTTTATGCTTAACAGGAGAGATGGTGAAAGTGTGTGTGGGGGGGGGGGGGGGTATGAAAGGACAGAGAGAGAGAGAGAGAGAGAGAGGGAGAGAGAGGGAGGGAGAGAGGGGCCTTAAGTCTTGCAGGGCCATAACCTATAATGAGAAGAATGTTTTAGGAACATTTTCACACTGTTATAACAGCAGTTTATCAACTTCCCTTATACTAATTCATCTGGCTGCATATGAACAAGTATAATCTGGGTTAGAAGGCCTGGAGTAAAAGTGCAGGGAAAATCTGTCTGACGCTCACCTGAGTGCTGGACCTTTGTGACTCACTCCATGCGTTCATCCTCATCACACGTTTAAAATCATTTCCACTGAATGTTGATCATGGCCCGGAGTCAGTAACCAATTATGTTTTTCTTCCTTCAACCAAGTTTCATTTAAAGAAAAGTTACTAAATTCAACAACCACTCTCCTTAATTATAGTTGGTCTCCTATGTACATCATCACAGACATATTAATCGTGAGCCAATATACTAAAGTAAGAAGGCCATCACTGTTTTGAACGG
Organism: Coilia nasus; assembly: GCA_027475355.1. Classification (NCBI taxonomy): domain Eukaryota; kingdom Metazoa; phylum Chordata; class Actinopteri; order Clupeiformes; family Engraulidae; genus Coilia; species Coilia nasus. The sequence goes on from CM050214.1 coordinate 24,869,801, forward strand.
TAAGCCATGTTTGTGACACACCCCCCCCCCGTTCTGTTTACAGCCGTTGTTCACATTCTACAGGAATATGAGACACTTCACACAGAAACACCAAGTAAGTTAATGTGAGGCAATGCGACCTGAACAGAGAGTATGAAGGTAAAAGAAAGGCTGCTGTACTAGTGTGATCAAACATTACAAAACAGTCAGAATATTAATGTATGTTGTCACTGAAATAAAATGTGGCGTTTGCGCCCAAAATTTGTGAGAACCAAAAGGTTCAGCACCATGCAGATTTACAGCCTGACTGTGTATCCTAATCTAGTTTTGTCCAAGTCACTGTCAAACGTAATCATTGGCTAGCCACTAAGAACAGGTTGTGTTGTTGCACACATCTACATTTTTCTTTCATCAGCCACAGTCAGCAGATTACCAAACCGTGAAACTCGGAAGCGGCACCGCCATGCATTACAATGAAAATTGGCAAGTGCGTAGTAGATAGTATAACTTCTTTGCAATTTGTTTTAGCCTACAGGACCAAACAGGCCTTTGACAGTTGTGGTGGTTTCTCGTCATTGACAGTTACTCGTTACAGCAAAAAGTAGGCTACTGCTCATCCATTTCCCGTTTTACCAAGTGAAAAATACAGTATTATTTAGTCGCCAAAAATGTAAAAGAGCATAGCCTTAACAATACAAATGCTTTGTTGTGCAGATGATGCTTCACTTGGCTCACTTCAGCTGCAACCTGCAGGACATGGCCTACACAGAGAAGCACGGGCAACGCAGTACAATAACCGTTCATGAAGGAAAAACATTAATTACTTGTTCAAGCGAGCTCAACTGGAATGAGACAAAACTGTTCTAACATTTCACACCGGGTAGCCACTGACAGATCGTTAACAAACACTAAAAATGACCAAAACAGTCAATAGGCCCGAGCTAGCTACTTGTGGAAGAACTTTTGCAGTGCACATTTCGCTGAATAAATGCCTTTCCGTGTGGAGTCATCCAGCGAACAACGATTTCAATCACCATGTATTACCACAAGGACTCTGTAATCGTTGTTCTTGGGCAATTCATAGGCCAAATATGCTTTTGTAAAACAGGAGCTAATTTGTTCCCCATCGCTGCAACATCGACGATGATAGTCGACCAGGCGGACTGCGTAAGCTCTCACGCAGCCGGTCCAACTTTAATTTAAAGCAACCACCACCATGTAATGTTACAGCTATGAGAAAAACAACCAGACAGGCATAAAAACACACAGACACACACACCCCTTTCTCGTCGGAAGCACTGCCAAACGAGACAGACAATGTACTAACTGCATGCAAATGTTTAGTTTGAGACCACTCTAAAGAGTTTATATGCCACGACTAGGACATCCTACTTGAAACAGACCTACGTATGATTAAAAACTGTTACATTACAACATAAAAACTAAAGGCTACATTGCTTTGGGGCATTACGTAGCAAGAGGCATAATTCCAGTACAATATGCAGTTAGTTTATGAGTGTGTCATCAAAAACACAATGTCGAAGACATTACATTTCTCTATATACTTGCAATTTACATTGTTCATACAGATAAAGCTACTTACCTTGTTTTAGAGGACAGGAAGGCGAGTTTGATTAATCCGTGGGTGCAAATCTGGATGCCCTCTTTAGCTATACTGGCTACTTTCAAGCTATGTTCTAAAATGTGCAACTCCATCTTTTGCGTCTTCTCATTTGTGGAACATCTACAATATATAAATGTATGATCCTATTTAAAATGAATGAATAAATAAATAAATAAATAAATATTTGTGCTCGAATATGCGAAGCTTGGAAAACAAACCCTACACGTAGTTGACAGAAGAGGGGAATGCAAAAGAAAGTTACCCACTAAAAGAAAGGGAGACAGAGAAAAGCAGGGTGAAATAAAAGAAAGCACAATGAGGTAAACGGGAAGGGAGAAAAGAGGTCTGTCGGCCCCCGTGTTTCCACTCCGACAGAGATTGGAATGGTCCAGCAGCTGGTAACAGTGAAACAAACAACTTGCCACTCAAACTAGTGGGCGGACCTTCGAGTTTCGGGTGTTTGTTGGGACTTGTAGTTTAATTGAGTTACATGATGTCATTCAGGCTAGCTGAATAGCCTTCTAAAATGAACAGTGAAAACCTACTTATTTAGCCGATGACGCTGACTTTAACTTGCTTGTCTGTTAAAAAGGCATATTGTCTGAAGTAATCTCCCATGAACACACAATGACATATGGCCAAACACTGCATAGACCTGAGGAAGACTCATGATGAATCCACTGTAAGTTGTCTTTTTGGCCGTGCATTTGTGGCCACAAGAAACAGTTCAAATAAACCGCATGACGACAGAAGGACTTTTGGTTATGTGGGCTAAAATATAAATCAAATTTAACATGCTGCGCTCATCTTTTAAGTATTTTACTATCCAAAAATATTTCAAAATTCTAAAACAAAATTATTGTAAAATACAATGCTTTTTACTGAACATGTCACAGAAAAGGTGCCCAGTCTCACTAGGTACCTGTAGTCAACTTATGAAAACTATTTGTGCAAAAGAATACAATATGGCTAATGTACATATGTACTGTACATTTACTACATTTTGGTTTAGAATCAATAGTGCATTTCTCTGTGCAGTAGCTACTGGGGGGTGTATCGATATTAATAGCCAGAATATCGCTATTATATCGTTTTTAAAAATATCGATATATATAACTGAGTAAACCTGTACAGCAAGTGTTTGATACAAAGCTGCATTTTCAGCAAGATCAAGGCCAGCCAGACCTCAGACATGATACAAGACACACACCCCAATGTTCAATCAACAGGCTGAGAAACTGAGAAAACGTAATTTTGATTTTATAAGTAAATGCTACTTTAAAATGCTTCTAGCTTAACACTATGCCCATTTACTCACAGGATTGCTTTCGAAAAAGCTGGGATTTTACTGCAACTACTCATAGGGGGAGTAACTTGAAAATGTAATTTTGTGACTATGCCCATTATTCCCACAGACTCCTTGTTTTATGCCATCAAGCTTTGGGATAACACCAGCAAAAAGTGGCTTTGTTTCTAGTTATGTAACCTTTTAAGTAACTGATACTTAAAATTATCAAAAGAGCCAAGCAGAACACAAAGTTATACTAAATACACATAACCTCTGTAAAGTTAGATGGGTGATTCTAGGGGCTATTACCATATTGAATTGCAGAGAACACATTAATATTAAGTCAAAAAGGAAAATCCAAGGCACAAGGCTTTTAATATTCAACAATGTTTAATGTATGCTTCATTCACAGGCCACACAGGAGGAACAAATACCTTCAAATGTTTTACATTCAACGAGCCAGCAAGAGGCTCTACTTTGAGTGTTATTAGCAAATCAATTGCTGCCCAGAGACAAACATCCCTTGGTCATTTCAGGAGTCCAGTGGTGTAGATGGCAAACCATGATTGGCCAAATCAAAAACAAGTTAAGAAAAACTTAGTTAAGATTTATGGTAGCGGCTTAGTTGTCTGGAGAGCAGACTTCCGGAACACATCTGATCCATCCCGATGGGTCAAAGGTCCGTTTCAGACAAACCAGGCAAAGTTCTGGAATTAAGGGGGAAACGTCAAGTTAAAATTTAAGCAAGCACGTAAAGTACCAAGATTGCAGACATCTGTACACTTCTAGCACCAGTATGAAATGTTGCCTATGAGACCGCAGGTTTTGCATGCAAAACAAAAGCTGCACAGGCCTCATGTGGCTTCAATGTAGGACCAACGCGTTAAGGATCGCCTGTCGGACACCACGGCTGACCCCCTTTGAAAGTGATCCACTACAGAAAAGTGTTTTGCTTACCATTGTGTGGAAATCTTCAAAACCAAGCTGCAAGGACATACAATACAAAGTACCTAAATGGGGTAAAATAAAAGATTAGAGCAGAGTTCAAGGCTTTGAGCTCTGGAATGATACTCAAGTGCACTTATAATCAAGTGTATCCAGCAAGTCAATTCAAGCAAGAGCCTGGAATGACCTACTGGAATGGGCTTTACTTTATGGTCAAGTCCACAGCAAGTTAGGAACAGTGCTTCCTAAAAGCCTTGGTATATGACCAAAGAGAATAGATTAGTATAAAGCTTAAAGGGTTACATTAAAACTTCAAAAAATTATAGCAGAGAATAGAATCCAGCAAATACAGAAGGCAAAAAAAAAAAAAAAAAAAAAAACCACTGGGTGCAACTCGTACAGCCATTAACTAAAATCTTTAGTGAGAAGTAAACACAGCACTGAACTGATGTCCGTGGCTCCGGGTGGGGGCTGAACTGGATATGCAGCAAAATACTAATACTGCTGTAGCAGTGGTCTGTGGGGTCACTCACTCATTGCAGATCAGAGGGAGGTGAAAACAAATGCACACCTCAGCACAAACATGAGTTCTAGGGGCCGAGGCCTGGACAGCAAAGACACCAGGTGCCTGACTGCAATGCATTGGGCCTAGCTCACACAGGTGGACTACAGCAGCAAAGAGAATGGCCCTTGGGAATGGCCAGATGGGTAGTATTTCCCCCCAGGGCAGGGTGGAGAAAGATGTGACAATGTTTTACAAAACTCACATCAACTTGTGTGCCTCCAGGATCTTCAAGTGTTCCACTTGCTTCTGCAAAGACAAAAAGGATCACAGTTCACAGTTCTGGCTGACAGACATGCAAAAGAGATTTAGTTTTTCACCAGTGCAAATGTAGGCATTGTGACTTGGATCCCCAAGCAATGTTAACTCAGAAACCATTACAGCACATGCCCATATGTTCTCGCACTGTTATTTGAACAAACCAGTCAAGATGTACAACTGGATGCAGATACCACAGTGCTTAACAGGACTGGAGGAAGATGAAACATCTCAGCAGGTAATAGCCAGTGCCAAACTTACCTGTGTGTAAACAGCACCCTCTACTGGTCACTCAAGTTCACATCTGTAACAACATGGAGGATAAGACACAGACATTCCATGCAAAAATTCACATCCTTGTACACGTATGTTTGTCCTGCAGTTTTATTGCCCACAATGATGACCAACACAACTTTGAGGGTTAAGCAAACCACAGATATTATTTACGAGGCGTTTCCAACGATAAGACTCTACAGAGAGGAGTCCATCGGGATAGACCTCGGATTCATTTCAAAGTAAAAAAAAGGCATCCACCATTACTCGCAACACAAATGTGGCACAGAAAAACCTGTACAATAATGCAATAACCTACCTTTTGAAGGAAGTTCCAAACATGCAGACACCTGACGAAGAAGAAAAAAGCATTTCATAACATCAAATGTGAATCCAGTGACTTTACATACATTTTAAAAGCAGTGCAGGAGAATGACCAGAGTTGCAAACGTTCACACCATCCCTTTACAAGTATGTTGTCCTGCGGTTTTATTGCCCACAATGATGACGGTCACAACTATGAGGGTAAAGCGATAGCCACAGATATTATTTATGAGGCGTTTCCAACGACAAGACCCTACAGAGAGGGGTCCATCGGGATAGACCTCAGATTGATTGCAAAGTAAAACACAAGCAAGGCATCCATTACAATAATCCACAAAATGTTCTGTAAAACAGATCAATGTGGCACAACACACACACAACATCCCAAACACAGATAATACTGCATCAACCTACCTTTTGAAAGAAACTTCAGACATGCTTTAACCTGAAGAGAAAAACATTTTCAATCATCAAATATGAACCCAACGACTTCACATACACTCTAAAACCAATGCAGGACATTGATCAGAGTTTAAGCTTGTCTGTCATAATAATCAGAGCAGTTGAACATAAAAAACTCATCATGCATCCTCAGAGGGAACTGACGTTGCATTACACAAATACTCACATTTCAGTTAGGTAGCACTCCCCACAATTGTCCTCAAGATGCCCATGTACACAAACCTGCATATGAATACACTGGTGTCAATGACCGCTTGAACAAGTAAATGCAACTGCCATTAAAACTACACTGAGCAGGCGGTGTCGGTTCCCACTAGTAACACTACCACGACTTGATCACAGCAGTGGGTTGCAAGGGAACATTCATTCATATCAGCACTACACCAGTGTGCTGGCCTACAGGCAAGACCATAACTGGTGCTGTGCTTAGCCATTACAGGACACGAAATGTACCATCTGAACTCACTTCGTCATTTCTCCAGGAGTCATGCCATCAAGGCACCCAAGGGAGTGATGAGGCCTGTGCACCACTGCCAGTATGTTCAGACATAGTGCTAGAGAAGAACAGGCTAGTTGCTTGTGCAAGGCACCCCATTAGAAAAGTCTGATCACCACCTGACCACAGATGGAAGATGGAGGTCAGGAACATCGTTGGTATGAGATTCGAGACACTGCTCTCGGTGGCACGAGGGTACGGGTAGGAGGCTGGGCCCTTGGTTGTGGGAGGCCGAGGGCAAACAATTCCCCGTTTCTGAAACTGTAAACAGTACAAGCATAATGAATAAATCTCAGATACTGGTGTATAAAGTAATGTAAAATGTCCTTAAAATAGCCAAAGCATTGTAGAACTCGAGGTACAGGCTGGTAACATTACAGTGGATGATTAGCCACAACATGCTAAAGCACCATTGCCCAAGTTAGCACTGCCAACGGGCTGACATCAGTCGATGTATCAGGCCTCATTGTCACCACTACAACAATAATACAGCAATGAAAGCAAACCTGATAATCATCTAGCCATGCGTTAGACGTGGAATTTACCACAAAATACCACGATTTGCTAAATCATAGCATGGCACGACCTCTCATCGACATTAAAAAAGTTTTTGTTTCGCGAAAGCAGTATTGACGAATTACGATCCCTTATAAATTTATCTTTTACGAGACAAAGCAAGACCGCGACAATATAAAAACAAACTTGGCAAATTGTGCATAAGAATTCTGCACAGTAACCCAACACGTTTTGGCTGGGCTAAACCTAGCTAAAGTGTGCCCTCCAACCACGTGGTTTTTGACCAAACACCAATGCGAGTGGACAGCAGTGGAACCTTAATAGATTTTACACAATAAAAGATTTAAATACATTAGTATATACACGACAGAGAACAAAAATGTCTATTTTCAACGTTACACTACAGTGATTCACCTTTCTCTCATCACCATCGCTACCAACATCTTCCACAGACACGCCACGAATGAGACACTGCCACGCTTTACGTCCAGCTTTTATAGCGAGAGCACAACATGTCTTAGCATTTTACGGCATGGGACTTTCCACCAATCACAGTTGTGGCAGAGATGAGGCCCATAGTCTTCTACTGTCTATGCTGTCTATGTAGCATAGAGAACCCTAAAATCACAGTAAAATAATGTAAAACTTGACGTAGCCTAATGGCAGTACCAGAAATAATAATAATAATAAAAAAAACATATTTACAACGGGCGGTAGAAATAATGTGTAATGACATTCAGCCCTAAGTGGGTTTTATTATTATTATTATTATTATTTACATCATCCTCACGAGGTATGGCAGACATCCACCAAGCCAATGCCTCGCGAGCAATAACGTTCGTTTTGGGTTTTAATTAGCCAACACTGTGGCATTTAGAGACAGAGAGGACAGTTAAACACGATTATACATTGTCAACTGCTAATTTGATCATATTCTGCAAAGTTATTAGTGATGGGAAACACCATTCTAAGCAAGTTTTCAAGACACAAGGCAGATGAGGATCAGTACAGGTTTTGGTCTGCTGTGGCATCGTCCTTACGCCTTGGTTGGTTAGGGGACGAGGACAAGGATAGGGTAAGATCATCTTAGCCCGCTAATTGTAGGGAAGTCAATGTGACAACCACACACCAGAAAACTCTAAAAGGTTAAATGTACAACAAATAATTACACACAGTTTATTCTAACCAGTTAATCAACTTGTTGACTATACACGAGGATTAACCACTAGGATTAATCATACCCAGGCTTAACCTAACCTCGCTGGTTGTCTAGCCAATGCTAATGTTCCATTTAACATTTTTGTTAAGAAATGATGTAATATAATAATGTACAATAATGTATTTAATCGCCAGAAGATGATTTGGTAGACGTTGACATGAGGCCGTTACACAATTGATGAGTTTAACAGCATCTAACACAATAACACTGTAGTTCATTAACTCCAGTACAATACAATTGGTTTGATATCATCGTTTCAGATGATAAGGATTTTTTTAGGCTACTTTGAGATTTGTACACATGTCAATTTCTTGGTAAATTGTGCAAATTTCATAAATAATCCCGTGACGCATTTGGGGGACATAATTATGCATCACAAGATTGAGGTCATCCACTCAAAATCTTTGACCTTTGTCCTTATTCCAATGTCAAACAGTAGGAATGTAACTGTAACCCAGTAACAGTAGACTTAATTCTTTAAAAAAAAAAAAAAATTTTATATCCACTTGTAGGAGGTGAAAGTCTGCCAGTATGCTCTCTTCCCATTGCTTCTCAACACGTCAGCCTTACAGGGAGACATTGTTGGATTACAAAAAAATATAGAACAGGTAAGGTTTGTTAAAACTAAAAAAGGTGCTTTTCTTGGCATGTACCAATGTGTTAATAAGAGCTGCATAGCAGTCCATAACATTTTACACATGGTATCAAAATGCATCTAGGTGACTGGGCCTAACCCTCCCCTAAGCTTAGCTGCCCCCTACAGCCTATGTACATTGCTAATTACAAATCCATAAATATTACAGATACTCAAAAGAACAAGTCCACAAAGTACCAAATCCATATTGCTATTAGCAAGTAACTGAAGTAAAGATGCTGCTCTGCAGTTATACACATTTATGAGTTCAGTACAGGGGTACAAATCAGTTTGATTTGATTTCTCTTCATGGTCTGTGTGTGAAAGGGTGCAGATGTGTGTTTGCCGGATAGCCGTGGAAGAACGGCCCTTCACCTGGCTGCCAGCGAGGCCGATGTGCAGACGGTCAAGTTTCTTCTTGGTAAAGGGTCAGAGATCAATGCCAGGGATAATGCAGGAGGAACCCCTATTTTGGATGCGATTCGTTGCAAGTGAGCCAGATATTTTCAAGGTTTGCCTGTCTGGCATATGCCGTGTTCATAATATTCACTCGTTTACCATATAGTGCACTATGTAAGTTGTGAGTTACATTTATTTGTTTCCTAATTACTGCATTATATAGTAAATGAGTATACATTTTGGATTCAGAAACAAAGATAATGATAAAGCATGTCTGATCTCAGAATTGTATTATAAGGAAAATGTAGCTGTTTATCCTGTCCTTTTCATGATTGGGTCTGTCTGGAGAAATGCCATTGCACATTTCAGTCCCATATGCTTACTGCAATGCATGTGGAAGGGATTCAACACACACACACACACACACAGCTCTCTAGGGTAACAGTTTAAAATCTGTGTTTCATGATGTGGCCTTGTCAGGAATGTGGAAGTGGTGACGTATTTGTTGAGCGAAGGAGCAGTGTTGGACATGTCAGAAGTGGAGCTAGGGACAGAGATGTGTTGGTGAGGAAAATGTGCCTTTTCTTCTTAACTTCCACAACCCAGTTTTCCTTTACTGTTTAAAGTCTTACATTTTTAAGTGCAACTTCATAATTTCATTACCATACAAGACTTGGTAAGTCTTGGAAAACCGTGGCATGATTTTCTTTTAAACGTCTGCACGTAAACAAGAATATATCGTATTCCATGTGGCATTCACATAAAATACTTTTTTGCAGTCTTGCCTACCTAGGAGATGTAGAGCAGATGGAAGCGTGGAGAGTCGCTGGAGTCAGCTTAAATTTTGCTGATGTGGATGGGAGAACTCCCTTACATGTGGTACATTGAACTAATGGTTTGATTACTGATGTCACAGTAGAGTAGATCACATGTTGTCTTAAGAGTCAGCGGTTGGGTGTCAACTTTCTCTTCTCCAGGCTGTGTGCACAAATCAGGAGGATGTCGTGAAATACTGTCTAGACAGCGGGTCAAGTCTTGAGGTAGAGTAAAGCCTGAGTTAAGATTTTGATGAATTAAGAGTTAACGTTTGATGTCAGATGTATGCATTAATTTCATCTTATGTATTTATAAGGACAGTGAACATTATTAAACATAGGTGTAGCTAAAGTAAACTGTTAGCCAGCAGGATCATTTTCAACTGTAGTTGTTAATGTGGCACAATGTTTAAATAACCATTAATTGACCAGTTGTTCAAAAGTCAATAAATCATGTTTTGGAACAGCTTCGAGACAAGTTCAATAACCGGCCCGTGGATGATGCTCAGCGTCTGTCACTGGTGCACTTTGTTAAGCTACTCTCCGCCAAGGCCAAGAAGCCCCAGAGGAAGGCAGTTCTAGCACAGGACAACTCTGACTGAGGTTAATGCACACATGCATTAGTGCAGCATGTCATGGTGTGTTTTTGTGGTCCAGAATTAGACAAAAATCCTGTTAAATACATTATTTTGTATGTATTTTATTTAAAAAAAGATGTATTTTGTATCTGTAACAACGTCTTTAAAAAAACACCCTCCTGGAGTTTGCAACAGTGGCTTCCATAGTTTTGCAACTAAAATTTGTTGTGTATGTTTTGAAGGGATTCATTAAAATAAGCAACAAAGAACACATGAGAGTTCTCCCAGTTGTGTTCCATCATAATCAGGGCTTGAGAATACGTTGCCTTTTACTGCTGTGTTTATTTAGGCGCCCAAATCAATGAAACCAGTAAAAAAGAACTAGATGACATAATTTGCAGCTAAAGAGTAAAATGGTTATTTGAATAAAACCTGATTTAATTAAATGCTTGTAACAACTATATGAGACTTTTTGAGTCGACCATTTCTATTGCTGGCATTCATACAATAACACAACAGCAACAATGATGCTTCATATATTGGTTCTCTACTTTATTAGACACAGATTTCTGTTGTCAAACATAAATAGCACACCATTCACAAAAAAGAAATATAATACTCTGAAGGGGACATTATACTGAAAATACGAGATTCGGGTTTCTAATAGAGCACTTCTGCTTTATCAGCATTCAAATTTGCTGATTCATGTTTGATTGTTCAGTCAGGGTGTACATTAGTTCTGTCAAAATGACACTTTGCATGCTTGGATCACAACTTTATGGCGACAGAACCGTTGGGTATACTACAAGGGTGGGTAAGTGATACACCTGGTTGAGAACTCATACTGTAGGTGTTTGTGAACCTGATAGTAGAGGAGCCCGGGGCTTCATTACGTATGAGTATTTTATTACTCTACTACCATTATAGTGTATCCCACCATTCATTGCTAAAATGCGTGTAGTCCATTTATATGCTATGTTGAAACAGGCTTCAAGAGGACTAGATGTATCTATCAGGTGAATAACTGCTTTCCATCGTCTACCAGAAACCAGGATTGGGCCTCTCTTCACTCTAGCCTTGCACCTTTGCCATCAGTGTCGCCAACACAGTGCAATGACACAACGGTGATGTGTCATTCAGTGGCAAACATTGAGATAGTTATAGAAATATGTCAAAATGTAGAATTTCTATATTAAAAGCTAATACCTAGAAATTGTTAAGTGAGAGGTGCAAAAAAACACACTGACATAAGAAAAGGCACGATAATTCAGCCAGAACTGGTGCAAGGGTAAGTTGAGTTGAGAGAACATTTTTGAATTGTTTTCTTCAGAGAACCACTACAATATATGCAAACAATTGCCTGAGTGTTAAAAAAAAAAAAAAACAAGAGAACAAAACAAGAGACAGACTTTTCACATGCAGTCACATCTCCGGTTAATAATACGGCAGCCTGGCAGGCGATGCAGTAGCGATTAAAGGTACAAAAACGTTGTCCAAGAAAAGACACTGACATTCTTTGTATAGCATCCAGAGTTTTTTTTTTCACAGAAAAATCAGCAGTATCAAACATTAAGCCATTTTTTGTGACAAACCATGAACATCTGCATGCATTTTTGTAGTTTGTAGATTGAGATCGAGTACAAAGGCAAACAGATTACAAAAAGTGTCACAAGGTGTGGCTGTTGTACTGGAATATGCATCGAGACATAAAGGTCTGTAGTACGGAGCAGGTTCACAGACATCCTGCAGGCTGGCGCTCAGACTTGGGCTTTGCAGTGCTCAAAAGCAGTTAAAAACGAAGGCCGGCAATAGTGTGGTGCTGCTGCCATTCCGCCTTAGCAACCCATGCAGCTCATACCTAACCATTCATTCCATTTAGTATCCATGCTGTATGGTAGTTAAGTGTAAGAGATAGGAAGTCAACCAGGGAAAGTGAAAACATAACTGCAAAAACAACAGAAATGATAAAACAAAACAAAAAACCCATGAAGCTGAATGTATAGCATAGCTCTTTGTGTCTACAATGGAAGCTAAAATAGCTAAGCTGTCTAAACTCTTAAGAATTTAACACACACACTATACTTACGAAGCTGACGAATAAATGAACGGTTAATACATGATATTAGTTAACATTAAAAAGACACAATGTCTACACTTAAACACATAAAACCAAAAGAGGAAAAGAGATAATACTTATGTGATGAATATGTATATCAGTCATGGCTGTCTAATTCTCCTATGTTTTTTTGTTGAGAGTTCAAATTTGACAAAGCACAAATAATTTCAAATACAGTAGAAACTCTCCACTGGGACCTTGGCACATTAAAATTTTGTACGCTATAGCATTTAAAACCATTGCCCTGTGCCAAACATTTGTAATGCTAGGCTCATAGCTATGGTGTGGCATAGATCTAATTCTGTATTTTAGACATTACATTTATAACAATCAGTTTCCGCACCATCACTGACACTGCTTTCCACTTAGAATGTCTGTGTGCTCTGTTCCCCGTTACTGACAGCACTTGGGTGCACACTCAGATACCATAGAAAAAGTGGGTAATAATTTACATTCATTTAATATATCATGTATATTGACAGGGTTTTTAAGATCATATTCTACCTGAAAAACAACCAAAAACATTAAAGCAACAAGATACTCCACAATTTTTTTTTGGAAAGATATAAAAACAAACAAAATCTGACAAATATTGATCACTCACTTTTTTTGACAACTTGACTAACAAAAGGAACATGACCAGTGCAAAACCACAGAGGCGTACAAAAATCACAGAGCTTCCTCGAGTCCTCCCCCAACGTACTTCAAACAGACAGCAAGCAGAAGAGCTGAACTGCAGTCTGCTGTGCATTGTGTAAACAAGAGATGAATCTTGAGCAGAGTTCTGGAACGTGGGTAAATCATTCTAATATTTGGTTGGTTGGGAATGAGTAGAGGAGTTAGAGGGACCAGTGACATCGTGCCTTGGCTGGGAATAGGAGGCATACACTTTCACTTAAGAGCTTCCTATACACTTCCGATGGCATAGTTCTTACATGGAGTTATGTAGAGCCCTCAACATCATACTACATAAACAAAACAATGTCGAAAGAGCGAGATAAGTGATTTTTTTTTTTTAATTTGGAGATTAGTTTGGCTCAGCAAGCCATGTCAGTCAAGGACGGTGTGTCAGCCAAGCCTTGGCGCGTATTGACACAATGAGGGACGGTGAGGGACATTTGCTCCAAGAACGCAGACACTTGATGAGTGTTCAGTCATTCATAGCGGAACCAGGAAGTTCATTGGTTAGGGTGTGCCAGCGCTCGATCTTCTTGTCCTTGTTTTTGAGACAGTCGAACCAGTGCTTTAGCCGCTCCCCGTTGGCATTGATGCCCAGCGACACCCCACCTATGACAGAAAGACCAGTGAGACTGCAGCTTGGCCAGTGAGACCAGTGAGACTGCAGCTTGGCCAGTGAGACCAGTGACACTGCAGCTTGGCCAGTGAGACCAGTGAGACTGCAGCTTGGCCAGTGAGACCAGTGACACTGCAGCTTGGCCAATGAGACCAGTGACACTGCAGCTTGGCCAATGAGACCAGTGAGACTGCAGTTTGCTAACACTTGCTAAGGCCTGGTCATTATTTTGAAACCAATTGTTTCAGGCTTTTTTGTCTTCAGTTTGACCAAGAAGCAGGAAAGGAGTGGTAGAGACAGACTCAAACCTTGGTGCCTGACTGGTCATTTTTACCCCGGGGTAATACAATACTGTTCTCTGTCATGCTGATGTATCTGTCACTGGTCAACCGTGTTTTTTTTTTTCCTCTACAATTTTAGCTTTTAAATAATACTCTGTAAGCTGCTTTGGACAAAAACATCTGCCAAACACCAAAGAAAATATGACAGAAATCTGTACATATGTGAAGTGTTGGGGAAGAAATATGGACATTATGATACTGACTAGGCCTCCTACTACAACACAGCTCATTTGTTTTACTGTGGCAAAGTGACACATTCAGTCTGCTGCTCTGCATTGTAAGGCACTTAACTGTTGATTGCTGACTATCAAACTACTAAATCTAATTGTGAACCACTTAGACTTAATGCTTCACCAATCAGTTTAGCAGTAATTGTATTTTATGTTTTCTTTCATAAATTCAAATGGTGCCTTACCTATAAAATCATTGGACTTTCCAATATCATAGTCCCAGACAGTGACTTCGAGTGTCTTTTTGGTGAGGTCAGCATATTTGATGTCGTAGAAGAACTCCTGCAATGGCACAGAAGCAGAACACCAAACTTTCTTTCTTTCCAACAAAAACAAGCACACAATTCCCACACCAATACAGTGGAAGAGACAGTTCAATTTTATTGACCTGACTGCAGTACAGCCATGCTGTTCCTATTTTTAAAGCAGAAAAACAACAAAAACAAAACAAAACAAACAAACAAACAAAACAAAACAATCCAAACAACATAGTGCTTCCGTCTGTTGTTTTTAACTCTCAGGAAATATGTGACTGGAAAAGAGATGTGTAGTGTTGATGCAGAGTAAATGCATTAACCCACAGGTCATGTTTGTCTTATGTAAGATAATAAAATATATCCTCAGTCAATTTAAACATTCTGATGATCAGGAAGAGAATGCCTGTGTCCAGGTAATTGTGTAGGCTAGGAACTAGGAAGACGTCTGGAGGCTTCACAGGCTAACAGACCAGCAATGTCAGAGATCAGTGAGTCACCGAATACAGTGAATTAAATAATTAGGCCTAATGGGCATGCTGGGGTGAGTGGGCAGACGGAGAGAGAGAAAGAGAGGCCGTACCTCATTAAACTCGGGATTAAGGGTTTTCTTCTTGACAGCAGTCTTGTGCTTTGACTTTTTGTTCTCATCTGGTTTCAAGTACCTGTGAACACAAGCCATCAGCAATGCACCCGAAAGCCTTATTACAGCTGATTACATATTCATAGTGCCACACTGCAAAAACATTTTCCCCTCTCATCATAATTATAACAACATACTGCAGTGATAAAGATATTTATGCTACAATGCAATGCAGTGCCAATGGTCTAGGACTGATGATTTTCTTCTCATGCTAAAAATCCATATGGTAGCAACTTGTTAAACTTGGTAACACAACCAACCATAGGTTACTTATCGGCAACAGGTCAGAGTAGCTCTGTTCATGAGTGAGGTGTTGTATTAGCCACAAGAGGGCGCCAAAACATTGTATCTGCCAAAGCCATATATCTACACTGCCAGTAACTAACAATGTCCTCTAGCCGCTAATAACAACTACATTCTTCCTACTACTCTCCAGTCCTCCAGTGCTGTCTATGTGCAGAGTGTGGGTGGAGGTGGAGGAACCAGTGACAAGCAACATTTATGTGAGGTGTGAGAGGATTCCACACCCACAGCATTATTGACATTTTCATATCATTTGGTGTTTGGGGGGGGAGGGCACAAAAACCTATTGATCATGTCGTAATAATTGACTTTAAATGCAATAGCAATGTTAAAACACCTCTCTAGACATGCCCTCTCAGTCTTCGGATTGCTCAATAGAGATTAGAGATTACCCCTGGTGTAACACTTCATGGAAGCATGTCACAGAGAGTTACATTCACAAACCATTATATTACAATCCTTGCACATATTACAATCCTTGATTTTTCTGAAATCACTTTAAAAATAAGTTATATGCTGTAAGATATTAGCCTGGTAAGCCAGCCCCTCGTACTTCATTTCATGTTGTACAGAGGGTCTGGACCAGACACCGTTAGAAACGATTTCTTGGAGGTGTGGACTCTGCTGAAGTTTAAAACAAGTGCCTCTGCCTTTACCCAATCGCTAACGCCTGGTCGTCACATATGCAATTAGCCTACCTACGCACTACAATTCAAATGTAGCACACAAGGTCAACGTCATGGCTAACGAACACACCCTCTGTTCGCTGATTGGATCGATCTTGCTGGGGCCGACTAAATGACCCTCAAGAGATTCCGGTCCAGACCCTCTGTACAAAATGAAATGAAGTTTGAGGGGCTGGTTTACCAGGCTAGTAAGATAGCCCCCCATGGGCACATGCCCGTTCATGGTCAGATGCTCTAACTACTGCACCACAGCACCTCCTTAAAAATGAGTTTTAAAGTAGTTCAAACCAGCGGTTTAGACAACTCAGCCACTTTACAGGCCTATGCAAGTTAGTGAAGGAAGTAGATCTGATTGCTAAACTACATTTAAACAGGAGCCACAAGTTTTCAGCCATAGCCCGCCTGGACCGTTAATTAGTCCTGAAGTCTCAAGAATCGTATCAGTTACCTGACTTAATTTCTGGCATTTTATTTGACAAAGATTAAAAATTCACAAAATGCCCTGGACCCTCAATGTGTTTTATTGTAATGGAAATAGAACTAGCACCGATATTTTGTACTTCATTTGACAGCTATGACACCTCTGGCATGAAATGTATTCCCCCCTTTCCCCTCAATATGTCTGCTTTTTTTGGTTAAGGGCAGTTAAGACAAACCCATCATGAGCCCTTCGCTTTAAAAATGACCGCTGCGTAATATTTCTAAAATGGCAGCACTGCAGTGCCTCCAGAGAAAGGATAATTGAAGTCAATGGAGGGGCAGTTTAAATGAAATACCAGAACCTCTCAACTGCTTTTGGAAAATCAGCCTCAATCGCGAACATAACAGACTTAACATTTCAAATATATTTCTGTATCAAATTTAAACAACCATGTTGTTTCTCTGTCAAAACACCAGTGCACAAACAATGTTTGAATTGTTTGAACACTTGAAACTATGGCAGAATGAAAAGAAATGTGACCGTATGTTTTGCAAGATAGATAGAAAAATGGCAAGGCAAGTCTGCCCTAGCCAACAGCGCTGTCATCCGTTTCTCAGAAAGAGGAAGACTAGCACAGCATGTGCTTATATGTCTATTTTCCCAGTGATGGATGTGACAGAACATGAGCAAATGATAGTTCTACATCAAAAAATAGAAAAGGCACAAATTTGATGTAACCATCCACGTCAAACAAATGCCATGGCATTTTATTGCTGCTATGAATGTGACAAAAAGTCCACTTTTTGTCGTATTGTCCATTTACATATACGCACACATATATGCATGCATGCTCTGAGCAATGCAACAAGAGGTCAAACCACAACCTGGAGCAGGGACTGCTTGCAACCACCTGTTTCAATTTTTTGTAGCCTTCTCCACTTCCCCTGCAGACCATTACAGTCTGCACTCTACTGTCTCTCAACCTCTAAAACCGCTTAATTAAACAGTTGTGAAACCTGCGGTTGTTCAATGTAAGGGGAGCCCTTTTAGCCTGGTAAACCAGCCCCTCATACTTTTTTTTTTTTTGTACAGAGGGTCTGGCAGTGCTGTACTGAGAAACAATTTCTTCCTGGAGGTGTGGACCCAACTGCTGTCTGGTTGTGACATATGCAATTAGCCTGCCTGCGCACTACAATTCAAATGTAGCACACAAAGTCAACATCATCGCTCACGAACACTCCCCCTGTTCCCTGATTGGCTAGGCAAAATTCTGCCTAAGGCAGCAATGTCAATGAAAGCACTGCCAGACCCTCTGTACAAAATGAAAAGAAAGGGGCTGATTTACCAGGCTAGATCCCTATAGCATGGACAGATGCCTAATATACTCATTTGTAGCAGCGGCCTCTGTTGTATCTCATACTTGCTAAATTCTTCTGATGTTTGACTTAACAGTATGAATATAAAGATGGGTAAGTCCCTCAGTACTAGTTCTTTGACCATCAACAGTGTGTTAACGATGGGTAAGTCCCTCAGCACGGGTTCTTTGACCGTCAACAGTGTGATAACTTACGTTTTAACGTAGGGGTCAGAGAAGCCGTTGGCGTCCATTGCAGCAAGATGGGCGCAGCGTACAATCCCCACAATCAGACCAGACTTCTGAGAGCTGTACTTCAGTGAGATCATGATCCGCCCTCTCTCCTCCAGAGACTTATCTTCCGTTTTATCAATCTGTTTGAAAGGACACAGCATGCCAATTCCACTTCAAACAGTATATTTCAGCAACAGAATATTTCTATTTTCAGCTACAGAATACATCCTTTCCTGCACACACAAACATGATCATGATTTCATTCGTGTCTAGCTGAATACACCTGTAAAGCATTTGCATTGTCTCCTCCAGATTGTTTTTGAAAGCTATTTATTTTTGGCGGAAACTGGCTGGTCTGTGAAGCATGAAGTTAATTAGCCGTGGAGGAGGTGGCGCTGATGACTCCCACAGCAATGCTGTCTCATTTCCGTCCCTCTTCAGAGTTCACAGGGAATTGGGATGGGGAGGGGAGGGGTGGGGTGGGGTGGGGTGGTTTGGGGTCGTGTGGGCTCTCAAAAGGCATTTGCTTTGCAAACGCCATCACCTGGTTTGCACGGACAGATTTGCACATCCCTACATTTCCTCGGTCCTCTTACTCCTAAAAATGACTAAAGATGGATGTCAGCGTTCACTCTACTATAGTGGACGCTCTACGCGAGGAGCTGATATGCATAAGAGCACTCAGCAGTAGACTGCTGCTGAGCTGTAGAGACAATACTCCTCCTGCTGTATTAAAGGAGAACTTCGGTGTAAAATGAAAATTGGCATGTTAAAACATCATACCGAGTTGGTATGTGTACTGGGGAGCAAATTTGATTTAGCCTGTTGCATTCAGAGTTTAACTATTTTTCATCGTTTGTCCCAGTTGCTAACAATGGAAGTGGTAGGTGCCCTCAGACGAAGCATGACGAAATATTCTTTTATATATCTTACCATGGTATATGATAAATACTGAAGTAAAAACAAAGTAAAAAATTGTAAATATCTACCAGCACATCTTTATCATGAAGGTGTTATTTTATGTAAAGTGTACATCTTGTGCCTCTGGGCCAGCTGGTTTTGGTGTTTGGTGACATGACAATGCAAATGTGTGCAGTGCAGAGGGAATGAGAGCGGCTGTCTCTGCTATGTGACTGGCAGCCTGGCAGGGTTCCATTACTCAGGTGCTCACTGAGGAGACTCATGTCCTGTCAGGTCTCCACTCTGATCAGCGTGTTCAGCCTTTGGCCACACAAGATCGGTGGCAGCTCTCTCTCTCTCTCTCTCTCTCTCTCTCTCTCTCTTTCTCTCTCTCTCTCTCTCTCCCTCCCTCCCTCTCTCTCTCTCTCTCTTTCCCCCTCCCTCTCTCTCTCCTTCTCTCTCTCTCTCCTTCTCTCTCTCTCTTTCCCCCTCCCTCTGTCTCTCCCTCCCTCTCTCTTTCCCTCTTTCTCTCTCTCTTTCTCTCTCGTGACAGACAGATATGCCAGTCCCACAACGTCTCCTGTCTCTGCCTAGTGCTGTGACAAGTTCCCCCTAATCACAGTGTGGCTCTGAACTCGCAAAACCGATTGACGTCTGCCATCTTTTACAGCATCAAACAGACACCCTTGTACTTTAGCGAGAGATAGCCTGTTGTCTCCTTTGCGTGGTGGGCCACAACATGTGTTGGTGCCTGACAGTTCCTGCTGGGCGATACATCAGCAGCCCAGCCCAGAGCAGAGAGAGGGAGATACCTGGCCACTCGCATCGATTGTGGCGACCTACTGTTTTCTTATTGACCACCACATGTGCCTGTGCTTTCATTATCTGAAAGACAACAGGCCTGAAAAAAAAACCTTCAACTAAAGCTGCAATCCATTAAAGTGATTATTTGGTACTAGGTCTGAATATTCAAATGACCCCAAATAACTCCACAGATAAAGGGAAGTAAACACAGCACAGCTAGAAATGAGAAAGGACACCAGCACCAATCAATGGGAAGCAATTTCAGGGGATTTCAGGAGAAACCATCGTTGTCACACCTTTGCTCACACCTGCCTACACACAGACAGACAGACACACACCTGCATGCCGGCACACATATACATCCACTTGCATGCACGCACACACAGCACTCACACACACATACACACACACACAACACACACACACACTTATTTATGTGGGTGTGTATGTAGTGGTGGATAGCTGCAGTGCAAAAGATGTAAGGAAGAAGGTCAAAAATGATGTCTAGATGATGTGTTTGGCAACTTTGTTGTCCCTATGCTGTTGATGGAATCAGTGAAGTTAAGCCAGATTAACTGAAAGGATTTTGTTCAGGGAATGACACATAGTGATAAGAAAAGTCCTATTATTCAACACACCAAGCATTAACTGTTCCTAAAGGTTAACAAAAGTGAGAACTGTGAATTTATTTCATGAAGAATGTTAGTTATGAGAACAGTTTTTAGTTATGAGAATAGTATTTTAGGCCAAGTGAAACGTCCACATGGAAGAGCTCTCTCTCTCTCTGCCACAAAATGCCTGTGGTGATATTTGGTAACCGCATCCCACACAGAGGTATACTACATAACAGATATACATTATATGATTCTTAACAGAGATCATATTGTTATTACTGCATGGTTATATATGAGTGGTCTTAAGAGACAAGTTATCATTCAAACTGTATACCTAAAGACTACATAACATACAAGCCAAGTAGGATCTGTGAAGAGTTACCATGTATATAATCTCCCATCATGAACTTTTCCCTGCCTTTTCTTTACCACATGAATTCACATGAGCTGAGGATTCCCGAGGATGTTAATACCATTTCTTTACATTAAAAATGAATGGTGTGGATGGTGTGTTGTGTATACGCACAGGCAGCTGTTTCTCTAAGCAGTTGTAGAAGTTCTTGGTCTGGTTGGGCTTCAGCTTCTTCAAGGGAATCCGAGTCTCTCCGATGAACTCGTTGTGGCGGAACTTGTCCTCGTCACACACCGAGATCCTGCGACACACACAACAGACCAAACATCACAAAGGCGGACAGACGTCAACGAGGGCACAGAGGAAAAAAACAAGACCCACGAAGAGTTCTGCTGCGTGAGATGGCTACCACACGTGTCACATCCTGCATCTGGTGTAGAGGCCGGGTAAAAACACACACACTCTTGTCATTTGGCACATGTTGTGTTAGACTAAATTTGAAAGAGGATAACAGAACAGGAGTGGCACAGAGAATTGCAAGCAGACACAAGATTCACAAATCAATATAAATATACACGGAGCACCAGGCAATTACTGTTAATTACGCTTGTGTGAAAATGAAAGCTTGAGATAGTGTGGTCCTTAAAGGTTATTATCTTTGAACAAAGTTACTTTTTCCACGACTGCTCTGTGTGAAATTAGTTTTCTACGCTATTTGGCATAACCACCAGAACAAATTGTAGTAAATATGCGTGGACATGTTTTCTGTTTCCTGTTGTACATCTGCCAATCGACTCTGAGTGACGTCTGAATTCAAGATTAGAAGCAGATAACAAATGGATGTAAAATAACACTGTTTACATGCATGGACCAAAATTTAAGAACAAGCGCATGGTGAAATCCGTGCGAAGGGAAAGGAGACACAAGGAGATTTCCCCCATCAAGGGTCTGTCTGATCCTAGCAGCGAAACCCAGATTGCTTCATCTCCAATCAAGCCAGTTCCACTCACACAAAAAAAAACTAATCTTTGCCCAGGAGCATTACCAATAACTGCTGTTGTGGAAAAAAACGCAGATGAATCCCTCACTACAAGGAATTTGTCTCCTACTGTGGAAAATTGGAAAATGAGACACGGCATCAAAGACAGTCTGTCGGGGTGTGTGTGTGTGTGTGGAGGTGGGGGGTGTACTAGGGGGACTGGGGATCCAGTTAATCATATAGTAATACATACATATATACGCGCAGAAAGATTTATGACCATCAATTGCATTCTGGACAGGCAGACCGTAAAATGGTTGTTTAGGATGCTTCCATAAAAAAGGCCAATATGACAAACATGCTGTGTAAAGTCTACCAAGAATAGAATCTAATCCCATGCTAGGATGCTTCCATGTTTTCCTTGCTGTCTTATCTTCAAGACATTTTTATATGCTCGAAAGACGAGCACAGCTCACATACATATGGAGCCCTATCTTACTTTTATGCCACGTGTCGTGGACAGCATTCTGTCAGTGTTTGTCATGGGAGGCAGCCACTGATTTATTAACGAGTCCAAGTCTTGATGTGGACTTCTCAAAATTCATGAGCAGAATGCTTGAACTCTATTGACGACAGTGAAGACGTCAATACGCTGAATGACGTATTAAGGGCAAACCGCTTACAAATCTCCTGGGTCCAGTCATCTGAGCATTTACATCCATCCATGAAGAAGTGTTGTAAGTGAAACCTGTTCGCTTGGAGGTGTAACCTGTTAGCCTGAGAGCTGATGGATCTTTCAGACTAAAGCCACAGGTAAAAAGCTGGGGGGCGGTGGCGATAACTGGGGGGCTGGTGTGTGGTCAGTGCCCCTAATAATCTAACATCACAGTCTTCCTCAGGGAAGTGACAAGCCATCACCTAATCACCTAGGCTTGTAAAGATCCCAGACTCCATTTACCCCCCCCCACCAACACACATATACACACACACATGCACATACACACACAAGGACACACAGGCATGCGCGCGCACCCACACCCACACACACACATAAACACACACAGGCCCATACACACACAAAGACACACTTTGTCTCAGCATCTGCCCCATCACTGCTAGCAGTGGCTGTGACTGGCCAGGCAGGAAGAAGGCTCAGCTGTGACCCCCCCCCGCCCCAGTCCTTCCCGTCTCCATCTGACAACATTACGGCCTCAGCCTCCCCCCATTCCACACCATATTTCCCCCTTCGCTATTCCAACGCTTGGGCTCCCAGCCAAAGCAATGTGCATCACCACATAACTCCTCCGGCTGCTCTGATGGAAGGAGAATACATGCGTACAGAGTGTTGTCGTATCAAGGTCAGTGGCATATTTCCTGTCTCATTGCTATTCATGGTTAACTCTTACATGTTTGTGTCTGTGAGTGTGTGTGTATGTGTGAGAGAGAGAGACAGTATAAGTGTGTGTGTATATGTGTTTGTGTGTGTCTGTGGGAGAGAAAGAGAGAGAAAGAGAAAGTGACAGAGAGAAAGTGACACAGTGTGTATATGTTTGTGTGTGTGTCTGAGAAAGAGACAGGTATGAAAAAGTGAGATGAAGATGTTTTTCTTCCCCACTATTTATCAATGGGGGCATCTGATCACTGTATCCCTCAGTCTGGTGTGCTTGCGGTCTGAGCTGAGGTTCCCTGTGGAGGTGAGGCTGCAGTGTAAACCTTCTCAAGCACCACCAATACAGAGCACTGAATGGATGCTGATGAATTGCTTTGTGCGACAACATTTCAGGGCATGGGATTGTTGCCCAGGGCGAATTAAAGAAAATGTTGAACGTGTTCAGAGGGTTTCAATGCTGTAGTGCTGCTTACACATCAGAACTGAGCCCAGCTCAATATTTGCTGACATTGTGAGAACAGCCTGAATGAGCGCTACAGCAAAGCTTGATTTATGTGCGCAGAAATATGACTCAGCTCTGAGAGTTCCCAGCTTCTGTCTGGTCTAAAAGTTGCGAGCGTCTGTCTGGACCGTACGGGGCGGGAGGCGTGACAGGTTTGGGTGAGTGACTCGCCCGCACAGGACAGACCGATGTGACAACTTCGGTGTGACACCACCCCACGTGTCTCGACAGGTTTGGCTGGAAAACAAAGTCAAGACACAAGTCACAGAGCATTTTGCTGAAGACTGATGGGACTCCCCTTCCCACATACACACACACACACACACACACACAAACACACACACACACACACACACACACACACACACACAAAAGGGTGCATTTGTCAGCTAGAAGGCTGTCGAAAAGTTACAACTTCTCTAACATAGCCACAAAATGTGTTGTCCATTTTCACAGAAAACGTCGGATGCTGTCACTCTAGGGTGCATTTTTAGCCAGAAGGCTGAGAGGCTGACAACTTCTTAGCCACGAAATGAGTTGTTTGTCTCCACAGGTATCAGACAAGGACATACGGACACTATGCAGACCGGTACTATCAATGACCCTGTACCAAAGGCTGCATCCAAGCTTTTCAGACATGCAGACACGTCACCTGCTTGGCTACTTCTTAATTTTGAGACTTAATTTGCTTCCAGGGCTGAGGCGCCCCTTTGCCTCGCCCACTGGCCTTACAGTGGCAGTATAACCTTTAGGTGATGCATTGGGCGAAATCTGCCTACAAAGTGGTGGGAATACAGTATACCCATCATGACTGCCTCCAGATGAAGATTTGCATTCTCACCATGCGTGTCCTCTCCATGCTTGCTTTGTTAATATCCGTCTAATGCATTTTTAAGAGGAAGTATTGTTGATTGAAATAAACCTTATTTTCGCAACCCCAGTTGTCTGTTTCCACTTAATTTTGCCGCCCATTAGCCAGCCTGTAACAACTTATATTCTCCCTCCAAAGCACTTAACTGGTGTGAAAATTCAGTAGGGGGTGGTTTATTTTTAAAAAATCTTTTTTTTTAAGTACAAAAGCAATTAGACCCTAAAAATAATACAATTAAACAAATTAAAGACTATAAGATGTTTTGCTGTCGGTCGAGAGAAACATGAGACAAAATGTTGAGCGAAGGTGCAGTGGGCGAACTAATTGGAGAATAAAGATCGTGAAATTGGTCTTGAGAGGTCTGTCTCCTCACCGAGAGGTCTGCCTCCTCGACGCACTTACTCCTTGTCTCAGCTTCAGCAAAGCTGAACAGCTCAGCTAGAGCAAATGTGTCTGTTACGACCCAGCTCGTGGGCCACAACAACAACTGTACACGGACCAACAGAGTCCTTAATAAAACAGCCCATTTTAAAATGAAATAAATAACAAATGCTACATGGCAATAGCTGTGGGAATACGAACCCAGACAAAACAAACAAAAAACAAAGGAAGAGCACTGTGAGACTGTCAAGGACAAGGAGAGAGAGAGAGGAGAGAGAGAGGAGAGAGAGAGAGAGAGAGAGAGGCACACAAGGGTTCTTATTCCTCACATCATCACATCATCACAGGTGTGATCAGTCATAGTATGACTGAGTCCCAATCAGGACCCAGAGGCTGTTGCACTGCCACTGCAAGCCCGGTGGGAGCACAGAGAAGCGTAAAGCTGGATTTACATGCCACGTCCCAACTTTAGTATAAAAACACGCGAGGTGACTTCTGTGATCAACAGACGTGATCAATTGCCGGAAAAGTTGGGACCCTGCCAGCTAGAGCAGCATATGCTCTTTCCAAAATCTACCGTATAAGTTCAAATTTCAAGGCCTATAAGTTCAAGTTAAAGTTGAACGTTTACGACTTACTTTTCTGAGTGAAGAACAAAGCAAGGTGGGGCTTGGGAAGCTCACATGAGCTATTGAAGGGTTACGTAGAAGGGAATAGGAAACACAAACTACACAAACGCAAGTGAAACTCAGTGGAAACACTGAGCCTAGCAGTGACATGCACTGTCCAGCTAACAAAAAAAAAAGTCACACACTCAACATTGCATTGGATCAACATTATGCTATAATTACAGCGTGCATTTCATGACTTCCTCATTTTGATGAGCTTATGCAGTGTCACCTTTATCCCTATCTGTAGCTACATTGATTTAATGTAGTTAATTAATTCAACTTTCTCTAAGATTTTGTATTGACAATAGGAGGGTCCATTGTCATTTATGGGCAGCTGTAAAGGTCACAGGTTCAATTCCCCTACCGGTAGGAACAAATATGGGTGTGGGATGGAATTACCAGCCTTCTCCTGAACCCTCATCCTTGGCTGACATGCCCTTGAGCAAGGCATCTAACCCCACATTGCTCCAGGGGGACTGTCCCTCTACCAAATTCACTGTCGCTTTGGTCGCTTTCAAAGTCGCTTTGGATAAGAGCGTCAGCTAAAATCCAGTGTAATGTAGTGAGAGGCCAATTACTTAGTGCCCTTATAAAGCCAATCCCAAATACTCCACATAAGTTCAGATCAGGACTGTGGTAACGGGTCCACATGTCAATATTATTTCTCATTTCCCTAAAGCATTCTTTCATAATCTCAGTCCAATGACTCCTGGCATTGTTATCTTATTATTGAGAATCCAACCAATAAAATCAGCTAGTCAACCGACTTCCTTTTATTGCCACATAATAGATATTTATCACTGCAGTAGTTATCGAGTCAAAGGCGTGCCCATTTGCTTACTTAAATGCAGGCTGTGACTTTTTTTGGGCAACGTATTAAATTCTAGAAAACAGTGCACGTCCACTTCACCAGCATATATGCCAAATGTCCACACTGAATGTAGAGAAGCTGGTAAGGACTTCTGCAAAAATGCAAGCACTCCTTGACCATAAAAGTGCCTTGGCAGTTACTGGACCCAGCCAGACCATAGTCTGGGTTC
This sequence comes from Coilia nasus, assembly GCA_027475355.1. Taxonomy (NCBI): domain Eukaryota; kingdom Metazoa; phylum Chordata; class Actinopteri; order Clupeiformes; family Engraulidae; genus Coilia; species Coilia nasus. Next base: position 24,896,553 of record CM050214.1, read on the forward strand.
TGACGCGTGCTAGATGATTAAGAGCTTCTCTTATTTCTTTTTTAAATTCCTTTAATATTACATTGGGGGCCTTCTCTTTCTCTACCCTTCTTTCCACATCTTGAGGAGACACTGAGAAGCTCTTAGAGATCACTTTAGCACGTTTACCAACACCCCCCCGCCTCCCACCCCACAGCCACCTCCCTTAAACACACACACACACACACACATACACACAGTGACAAGTCATCACCTAATCACCTGGGCCTGTAGAGATTCCAGACTCCATTTACAACCCCCCCCCCCCCCCCCCCGGCCCCCCACACAACACACACACACACACACACACACACACACATCACCAGGGGTTCATGTCTCACTGTCAATAGCTGTCTCCCCCCAGGCTTCTGTTGCTTAGTATCTGGCTGTACTGCAGATGAAACTCCTGTGTCCGCTGGCCAGCGTCGGCAGAATCGATACCCGGGGCTACAGCGAGCCTCGCTGTTGACAGTGGAGATGAATTCATAAGTGGAGCGACATCATCTTGTGGCAAAAATTGTGCCACCGAAAATCGACCCACCAAGAAGTCCCAAAATGTTATGCCGTGTAGCAACACTTCACTTTTTTTCAGCAATGCTTAGCACTCATCTTCAGCCTTCAGGTTTGTCTTGGTGATGTATGATTTTGAATCTGAGTGAATGTTCAACATGAGTACATGACTCAGACAGTAAGTTTTATTTGTTTTTCAAAGGTTACAAAATACATTGTGTGCCATGATATGAGACTATATGTTCTACAGAACATATTTTTATGGTTTGGTATGTTTTTTTTTGTTAAAGAATCCTTTATTTTCTCTTTTGGATTGAGAGGTGTTGTCAATTCATAACAAAAAGTGGAGTAAGACAGACAGACCTTTTTGAGTAGCAAGCTAAATTTGTAGGATGTGGTTTGTCTTGCTTCCAATAGTTTGTTATACATAACCTAAATCAATAGCAAAGTTTGTTGTGAATAACCTAAATGAATAGCAAGGTCTACTCTGATTGAAATGACAGTCTTTTATTGTTAGACATTCCTTCAAAACACATTTTGTTCTTGTTGTGTTTTTATTTACATGAAGGACAAGAATGGCCTCTGAAGGAGAGGCGTATAGGGTAGAGTTTTGTTTCCATGGAAACTGGCAGCCCTGAAGAAAGGCTCTGGTGCAAATTCCACATGAATCATCAGGTGGGCCCTAATAATCAGCACACTGCATTCAAACACACACACACACACACACACACACACACACACACACACACACACACACACACACCTGTGTACACACATATGCACACACACACGCCTGCGTGCACACACATGCACATAGACATAGACACACACACACACACACACACACACACACACACACACACACACACACACACACCTGCGTATACACACACTTGCGTACACACACATGCACATGCACATAGACACACACACACATATACACACACACACACACACACACACACACACACACACACACACACACACACACACACACACACACACACAAGCATACACAAACACACCAGCACACATACACACAAAAGCCTTTGTACGGCTGTCAAAACACTTCCAACACTCCCGTAATGACGATTTACAGTTTCAGTCATATTTCACCTGAGGCACCGAGACCTTTACGACAAGCAGCACAGCCTTTGTCGCAGGGAGCAGCAGGAAGGAAAGCACAGGAGAAATAAACAGCCTCTCTTCACTAGTGCTATTGCCAGCCCTCCTCGCACTGCTGGGGAGCCCGGCACATCATGCCTCACCAATACACCTAAACTATGTCAAACTGTTCAACACAAAAAAACAGAAAGACTTGCCAATATGGTATTGGCATCTAGCCAGTAGTTAACAGAGGCGTTTAAGCTTAAACAGGAGTGCCTCAGCTCAAAGCCCAAAGGCCCTCTTTCATAAGCAGCCTGTATTTTTATTTTTGTTCATTTGATTGCCCCAAAGAATTGTTCCCCTTCTTTTTGACTACATCAGACTGTATTGGGTGTCAGTTTTTCCCATGCAGATCACACGGTTAAATAGGAGAGACTTTACACGTATTATATCATGGGACAGTAGCAACTGATACTGCTGTTAAAATTTCTTACGAAAATAGCAAGCTAAGTAAACAAAGTTACGCCAATTACCTAAATATTATTAAATATGTATTATTAAATATAACAAGAATAATGTAACAAGATGATTTGACAAACTGAGGAATGTAAGTACTCTCATATCATCTACAACAGTCTGCTGTTTTACAATTATGCTCAGATGACTACACATGACCTACTGTGGATTATCTGTGGCGTAGGGTCATCTTCAGTGCTTCAAAAATAACAGGTAAGTAGGCACAGCTGCAACTGTCTGCTTCTTGCACTGCAGCTTGAGTGATGTAGGCAATGTTAGAGCCAAACAGTGAAACCTCAGCAACTTGGTAATGAAAGGCTACTGAAATGACACTTCATTACATACTTCATTTAGGCAATATGCACCCCATTAACCCCTCTCCTCGCCAGCTGCTGGCCTATGCTTAGGCCTATGTGCTTCATTTGTTGGCATGACATTGAAAATACATTCTCATATATAAGTATGAAAGTAATTACAATTTCAATCAAAGTAATTATAATAACTAGGGGTGTGCAAAAATATCATTATTGCAATGTATCACTATACTTCTTTCCACAATATACTGTATTGATTTCTAACTCCAAAAATCAATTTTAGTAAAATTGAAAAGCATTTTTAAACTATTTTATGTTTCTATATTACAGCTCTATCCTCAAGTAGTTTATTTTGCTAAATCTTTTGCACTTTATGTTTTTGTCATCAGTGTGTCCACTGGTTCAGTTTGTTCAGTTTGTGCAAGAGAGTAAATATTTTTTGTTGTAATGGCAGCTACCTCCAGATGTTTATTTTTCTATACCATATTAAAATATATTGAGTTATAAATTGAGTTACTGAGTTATGTTGATTTAATTCAGTTTTGATAAGATCGTAAACAGCAACTGGTTAGCAACAATGTTCCAGGTCCTAAAACCCTCTTAGTATAAAAAAGATATAAAATCAGCGTAACATGTAAGGGATAACAGCAAATGAGGTGACCTGTTCTGTGGAAATAATGTCAGGTTGGAGGCAAACAATGGAGTCCCCTCAGCCGAGCTATTGTTCCCACACAACATGTCACCTTAAAGGCCACTGTCCTGCTTATCTCCCATTTGCATCTGGACAATATTTAAATTTACAATTTCCATCAACTGTAGGAACGAATATGCATAAACTACTAACATTTTGTTTTGGTACTTTAAAGCATTCGTTAGAAAAATTAAAGCATGGAATAGTCATTCAACTGTTAATTAGGCAATACAGTTGTTATGGTTACTATTTGTAAGGGCACTGATATGGAACAGTGATTTAACTACTCTTTCGAGAAATGTAACCAAAGGTAATCTGCTTCTATAAAGGTAATGGTCACTTCATCTTAACCCTTTAAGACGCACCCCCTGTTATAACTTTGTTGTTACCAGAATGGCAATGACCAGGTTGTAATGTGTTACTAAAGACTCAATGTCATGTCGTAGTAATGTTGTAATGTTGTAGTTAAATTTTTTTCAGTCACAGTGAGTCGTAGCGCCGGCGATACGGTGCTGCGCTAAGAGGCTACGCCACTCTAAAAAAAATAAAAATCCATTGCTGAGAGAGACAAACTCAAGGCCATTCCACAAAGCACTGTTGTCCTCTGGGAAGTCACTGCACCCATCGCTGCCCCCAAAGGAAGAACTGAGCCTGGCTGATGGCTGTTCCCCTCTTTGGCGCTGTAATGAAGAGTCTTAACAACGAGACGTGACGTGGATGGGGCGGGTCGATGTTACGCTGAGCTATGGCACAGTGTGGGTGTGGCAGCGGGGACGAAAGGAACGAGCGGAGGCTGAACTGTACGCCTGTGCCCTCAGCAAGGGGTGAACGCCACCCGTTCTGCACCGCGGGCCATCAACGAATGAAAAACATGAAAAACGTAAAGAAACGCCAGCAGATCACACTGAACGTTGATCAATTTAGAAGTTGTTTGAGGGGGCATCCTGGCAGGGCAGAGGAGAGGCGTAATCAATAAGGCCAGAGAAGGAGGAAGACAGATTTCTTGAGGGATGCTATTGACCTTCACTAAACGTGAGCGCTAAATCATTATAAAATACAAGAACAATGACTGCAGCTTTCGTTAAGGAAGAATCACTGCTGGAAGCAATAGCAGCCTGTGCCCAGTTTAATGCCTCGGGCGGTGTGTTTAGTCAAAGCAAAAAGGAATGGCAGCTTTACTGCACTGTGCATGATGCCTAATTCCATGCGTGTGTGTGTGTGTGTGTGTGTGTGTGTGTGTGTGTGTGTGTGTGTGTGTGTGTGTGTGTGTGTGAGAGTGTGTGTGTGTGTGTATGTGTGTGTGTGTGTGTGTGTGTATGTGTCTGTGTTTGTGTCTGTGCATGGGTGTGTGTGTGTGTGTGTGTCTATGTGTGTGTGTGTGTGTGTATGCATGTGTGTATGTGTATGTGTGTGTATGTGTGTGCGTGTCTTTGGGCTTATCTCCAGTGGCCTGAGTGATGCTTGCTGCATGTCCGATAAAACACACCATCCTTATGATGTTATTGCTTACATAACAGGGAGTTTAGAGACCATGCCATCCCATGCCATCCCATGCCAAAGAGCCACCCCAGGCCCTGCTCCTCCCATTGTGCTGGGTGAGTCATACGAGCTAAATCCCTGACACTGCGCTGCGATACTGGCCGAGGTGGTTTAAAAAACCCACAGAAAAGGAGAAGAAAGCAGAGAGTGGCGATAAAGATTAGAAGTGAGACGAGAGCTTTAGCCTCTGTGTGTGTGTGTGTGTGTGTGTGTGTGTGTGTGTGTGTGTGTGTGTGTGTGTGTGTGTGTGTGTGTGTGTGTGCAAGTGTCATGCACTAGGGCCAGGCAGCATGCAGACAATCTCCCCCTGCACCCATTCAGAGAGGATCACCCAGCTAAAGCACGAAACCCCCCAAAAATAAAAGGCAACAATACTAATTTCCTTTTTTTGCCTGTTTTCTGTGTGAGGGCTCATTCACACCAACTTGAGCGTGTACAGCACGTAACCGTGTACAATATGTTTATATGTGTGACAAAATACACTCAGATCACGTGTGCTGGGCAGCACGTGTGCGGTGTGAAGAGTCTAATTTGTTAACGTGCATTCTAAATGAATACGGACAGAAAATGTGCACGCGCTGTATACAGACAGTGTTTGGTGTGAATGAGCCCTAATGGTATGGTGACCTGTGTGTAATGTGATGCGAGGCTTTTAGGGTGCCTCTACAAAAGCAAGTGTGGTTATTGTCACGCATACAGAAGAGCACATATGTTACAACCACTTTTCAGTCCTAACAAAAAAACTAACACACAAAAATAATACAACAAACAAAAGCAATAAAACACAATATAAAATAAAAAACAAAGAAACAAAAGCCCTTCCCACTACCCATGGCCAAGTAGGTTACCTGAGTGTTTTGCGGACCATGTCTTCATCAGTGATGCCGTAGTAGGTCAGGGTTTCTCCCCAAACGGGGTTAAGAGTGTTGCGAAGGGTCTTGGTCCGGAGCTTGTTGGCCTGTGGGGATGACAGAGAGAGGAGGTCACATGCGCTGTGTGCATACACACTCTTTCAGCTTCCTCCGCTGGGGATGCCAACACACTGCTACAGCCACACTGATAGAGCCAGAAGTGTCAATCACACGGCTTCAGAAAGTTAAAAACCCGGCTATGCATTCCTAGCCTGGTAAACCCGGCCCTCGTACTTCATTTCATTTTGTACAGAGGATCTGGACCAGTCTAGCCTGGTAAACCTGCCCCTCGTACTTCATTTCATTTTGTACAGAGGGTCTGGACTAGCCTGGTAAACCCGCCCCTCGTACTTCATTTCATTTTGTACAGAGGGTCTGGACCGGAATCTCTTGAGGGTCATGTAGTCGGCCCCAACAAAGCCGATCCAATCAGCGAACAGAGGGTGTGTTCGTTAGCCATGATGTTGACCTTGTGTGCTACATTGGAATTGTAGTGCGTAGGTAGGCTAATTGCATACGTGACGACCACGCGTTAGCGATTGGGTAAAGGCAGAGGCACTTGTTTTAAACTTCAGCAGAGTCCGCACCTCCAGGAATAAATGGTTTCTGACGGTGTCTGGTCCAGACCCTCTGTACAAAATTAAATGAAGTACGAGGGGCTGCTTTACCAGGCTAATGCATTCCTGCTGCCTGTGCACTAAACACAGGTAATTTTACTAATTAGCCGATCTACATGTGTGCTCATTTGGTTAAGCTGCTTCAGAAAATGTTTTGCCTCTCTGAAGTACGAATTGACACCTCTGGACAGAGCCATTGTAAGTCGGTGCGCTTATAGTAGAGTCAGCCTAGGCGGGGCGGGGGGATGCTGTCAGGCATGCTCCTGGTCTGGCCAAATCAGTTAACCTGTCACTACTGCCTGTCAGCCGTGGGTTTAAACACCTTCCCCCTGGGCAACCCTCATTCACCAACCCCTGGCACAGAATGCGTCGGAAAAGCAGTGTAAACATGTTGTTGTTTATGATTCCGCGTAATTACGACTTGAACCCCAAGTTGCAATTATGTCAAACAATGTGCCTATTAAGTCACGCTGGGAATAAAATGAGGAAAACAAACGGTAGGAATTAAACATGGTGATCGTCAAGCAAAACCACAAAGCCTTTATTTCACAAGTGCAATCACTCCATACACCTGTTCATGTCCATAAAATGTGACCTATGAAGGAGAAGTACAGCCAGGGAGCTAAACTTGATTCTAACATTATGAGTGCGACTCCAGCGTAGTCTGGTAAACCAGCCCCTTGTATTACATTTCTTATTGTACAGAGGGTCTGGTTGTGCTTCCACAGACATGGTTGACTCCAGTAGAATCTTTACTGGACCAATCAGCGAACAGAGGGAGTGTTCCAGAGTGATGACATCAACTTTGTGTGCTAAATTTGAATTGTAGTGCGTAGGCATGCTTATAGACAGGCTAACTGCATACGTCACCACCAGACATTAGCAACTGGGTAAAGCCAGATCCAATCGTTTTAAACTTCAGCAGAGTCTACACCTCCGGGAAGCAATCATTTCTCAATGCGGCACAACCAGACCCTCTGTACAAAAAGAAGTGTAGTCGAGGGGCTGGTTTACCAGGCTAACTCCTGTGTACTTTACTCAGACAAAGTACTACTAAAATACACACCACTGTGCCCTTCAAACACAATTGTGCTTAACTTGGCTGTGTGCCACAGTGATCGATCCCCCTTCTACAAAAAAACACTTCGGTACATTCAGTAATTAAAACAGGGAATGACAAACATCTGCCCATCACGTCACGTAGTCCACATGGGATGCTCAGAAAACAGCCTTGCGCAAGAAGGTTGCATATGTAGACATATATAACTGTCTGAAGGACAGGGCACTCCTACTGTAGGTCATCTGGTTCTTACAGTTTGAAAACGGACTGTTCTATGATAAGTGGATTGTTGGCAGGACCAGTGGCTGTACGACTACTGCCACACACACACACACACACACACACACAAACAAAGAGGTTAATTATGATAAGGTAGAGGACATTAAGTTGAGGGGTGGAATATGATCAGTGACAAGCAAGAAGTCTCACTTGGGGCTTTGATTCAAACGCTCCTGAATACCACATTGGTATTTGCCATCAGCCTAAAAGGGCAAGCCTTGCTTTTGTTTTTAAAACCACGTGTGCCTTTTCTCATTCAGAAGCAGGCAAACAGAGCATGACGAACATCAGCTCCCACCCACGAGGGCTGACTTGAGGGAGCGCAAATGGCACAACCAATAAGTATCACCAAGGCACTCAAATGTGTCTTCTCAAACACCATCTGTCATCTCTTACTGCACAGTGGGCTGTAGGGTTCTTGTGCTAAAATTGATTTTTATTTTTTCCCCACACACTTTGGGGTGTGAACTGTGAATCTCAGGACTCATAACAGGCCACTTTGGTCTGGATGATGACAGACTATATCACAGAATCCCTACCATTTCTCTGATCAAATCCCACTGTGGTGTTCGCACTACTGCAACCCTCCCTCCCTCCCTCCCATTTACACAGAGAGAATTGTAGAGAAGCGCAGGCAGAGGCCGTACCTACCTTACTAGCCCCCGGCAGCAGGTGCAGTTTCACATAAGGATCGGAGAGCCCATTGTGATCCATTGGTTTGAGTCCCTGCGGAAAAGAAAAGAAAGAGAAACTTTGTCTTTGTCCTCACAGTGGAAGTTCAGAGTAACTGTCTGCCCTACACTTCAAATCGTTCACATCCCCCCAATGAATAACATTGTAAGGGCTCACTCTTGTTAGTGTGACAGCGACTTAGAAGTTGTTGCGATCCAATTTGGGCTATCCACTTTCACTTCTGGCAGGTGCACAGTACAAGGGCCATTCTCTGAACACACTTGCTCATCCATCAAAATGGTTGGGAGTGGCTGAAGCTTTGATATAAAAGTGCTCCTACTGCATTACATTCCACCACACCTTCACATCGCCCTCCTCTAAAAAGGCCCACACGAGTAATGACTTTTCGTATGGGAAAAACAAACAACAACAACAACAAACTACAAACAAGGAAGTAAAGCATTTGACAACATACATGGTAGGAATCGTTCTTTTGTAAACTTGAGAATAATTTCACATAGTTAGAGCCTTTTGATACTAACCAGCTTGAAATACTGACATGGTAGTTTGCTGAACCATAACAACTGAAATGCCAAAGAGATGTCTTGAAAGAAGTGTAATATACAGCTTACTAACAGGAACAGTTTGTCAAAAATAGAAAAAAAATGGCCTTAATGTGTGGGATTTCGGCTAACATGACAATAGCCAATAATCTATTTAAAGGCCCGAGGTCTTGTTTTACAAGGAAATAAATAAGGTGCAGGATGCGTGTAGGTGATCATCAGCTACGTGTGAGCAATCAGCTGTGGCCTCACTGATAGTTCTTCTGAAGTACACTCCATTATTTGGAAGTACACTGGTTTCTTTCCTAATAGTGCAAGTTGCTCCATTCACACTTCAGATTATCCCCTTTAGACTGTTTACAAAAACTACACTCAGACTATAAGCAAACTAAGTGTCAATTTTCAAGATGAGTTAAAGGTTACGAGTTGGCTTCGTTTAAGGTGATTTTAATTTAACAACTAGAGAAACAGAAGTTGAATTCAACAAACTATCTGTAAAAATCTTTGCAGCCAGTCTATCCAAGTGTTACCCTATTTACCACTGTCATTACACTACTCTATACTCTGTGCAGGTTTATGTGTGATCAATCTTCTTTTATGTACAACTGCGAATTTAGGTACATTTGCATAATAAAAGATCGACATTGATTCAAATAGATTTATGTCATCCATTGCACTACTACAACAGCTACAGTTCTGTGTCTGGAGATGGATATTAAAAGGGTTTGATAGGTGAAGAATAGCCATGTCCTTTCCTTTTTTGAAAGACTGCTTTGGTAGCAGTAATCAAAAACATTGGAGCAAATGTGTTTTGACAGCACAACCGATTTAAAGGGATGACTGACCAATTTCAAAACAGAGCGAAGAAAAAGGCTTACTTAAATCCAGCAAAAATTAGTTGGACTCGTTTCAAGAGCTGCAGACACATTCGAAAGCCAATACTGCATTTAACTCAATCTATAGTTTTGAGTTCTGTTTGTTACATAACATCTGCTGTGGGAAAATGCTGCATAGACAGCATAATACCCAATACAACACCATTCTGACCTTTACAAACTTTGGTAAGATATTCAAATAATTTAACTATCAGGATATAATACTGTACGCTAAGTATGCCTTCAAAGTAAATTAATTTCAAATCACTGCAATTGAACACCTAGGACTACCTACTCAAGCATGGATTGACCCCATGCTTAGAATAGGTTGTAAATAATGTTTTTTTTTCACTGGAGATAATTACTGAGCTCTTTTATTCTAGGTCTAGCCTTTACTCACATTTGGGGAAACTAGTAAATGCATTCAGCACATGGTGGGTGTGTAGCGAGATACACTGCACTACAAGGGCAAAGTGCAGTAACTGTGGGAACAATGACACTGAGAAAAACGCCTTTTAAGTTAGTTGATGTACTGCCCAATCCAACATGTTGTTGGCATAATAGTGGCGATGCTTTTATGTACTTTCTTAACAGGAAGAAGCAAGAGATTTAGTCACAAGACAAAGGAGGTGTTATAAAGTCAACTTACAGTCTAAACTCAGTTTTGAAAAAATCCGTAGTTACTGCGTTTTGGCTTTGTAGGGCAGTACAGGACACAGTAAATAATTTAACCAGTGCTGAGATGTGTTGAGTTAAGTGCAGTATTCCAGGCTCTTGCCACCACTACTGCCATGTGTGTCAGGGTTTCTGTCATGAGGTGACACTGTGAATATGTCAGCTGCTGTCCCCCACACCGAGGCACCCCTCTAGAGGTGCGACAAAGGTATCACACTGTAAGGCTGTAAAACGCTTTGCTTCCATCATGACAGCCAAGAGCAAAAGCAGTGACCGGCGGGAGAGCACGAGGTGAGACTCAGCCGAGATTAGTGCTGAAGGAGGAAACACAGACACAGAGCGCGTGTGTGTGTGCGGCCTGTAGTACTGCTGGCTGAACAGAGGCATTTATGAATGTGAAATAGAAAAGAAAGAAAAGAAAGAAAAAGAATAAAGAAGGTCATGGAGATGCGGTGGAGTTTATCTTTTTTAATTCCACCTACCCTGGTCAGCCATGGGTCCTGCTTCATTACTCTAGGGCTCCATTACAGCGGGAACAAAGAGATCTCTCTCTGTTTCGCTATTTCTCTCTCTCTCTCTCTCTCTCTCTTTTCTGCACCAGCACACTGCCTTTCACCAAAGAACAAATAGGCTTCTCTCATCTCCTCTACAAAGCTGCTTTCAAACATCCACAGATTCAGTCAGCTTGGTGCGCTCTCTTCTGTGTGAGCATTTGTGTGTGCGTGTGTGTGTGTGTGTGTTTGAGAGAGTGCCGATAGATGGTCTATACATATGCTTTACCCCTTTCTGAGGCTACTTCTTTCATGATCACCCACTAACAACCGATTGAGCTACCCACAGAAACAGACGCATATACACATCCGGGGAAAAAAAGAAGTTCTCTCTATGCCCACTCATTATGCTGCCACTCTCAAACAGCGTCCATTAATGCCTGTTATTTTTTGTCAGCTTTTATTGCTGTGATGCACAGACGAGCACCGTAAACACTTGCCTTTTTGAAGTGGCGGTGTAGGGAAAGGGGAACGGAAGGAGAAGGAGAAGAGGAAGGGGAAGGGGAAGGGGAGTGGTGGCAGCGGTATGGTGTTAGTGTGAAATATTGAGAAGTGTTTGTGGAGGCTTTCTCTGAGGCATTTTTTGTTGTTGTTTTTTTTTGCTAAAGGTTCCGGCCGCCTGTGGTGAAGTACGAGCCCGGCGGCGAGGCTTCTGTGGCGGTGTGCTGTGTATAGCGGGAGGAGGATCAATAGATGAAAAGAGGCCGGCCGGGGGTGATTTGGAGCTGTGATAGCAGCGAGCCAGGCTCTGCGTTCTGTTCCGCCGCCGTTTTAGATAAAGGACTTAAGCATTGGCCGAACCAAAGAGCTTTATCAAAGCCCCCGCCCTCCCACACCCACCCCCACCAGCCCCCCCCCCGGCAAATCGGCGAGACCCTGACCTCACCTGCCCTGAAAATGGATGCCAGACCAGAAAAAGCTGGAGGAGAAAGTTCCAAAAAAAGTTCCAAAGCAGCAGCAACTGTTCTGTTTATTCCTCTTAACTATCGAATGCAGACAGGGAGGAGATGAGGCAGCGAGAAGAGTGCAACCACCACTGACGGACATCTCGGTGCCTCCTGATCGCTATTCACGGCCACTGTCACTGCATGATATTTCTGACAAGTACACTACATAATCAGTGGCACAAAACCCTAATGGCTGCGAGCTCTTTAAGAATTCGGAACCTTAAGGGCCCTTCAGAATCCTTTTGAAAGGGAATTCTGGTCCTCGAGGATTGCATGGGGCGTTTCTCCCCCCCAACAGTCGTCTTTGTCGTGCGATGATTGCAACGGAGTCAGGTGGCACCAACGAAACGAGTGAGACTATCTGCTGACCTCCCGGGGAAGAGGGCAGCTTTGATTTTTTTTCTCCCTCTGAGATGCACTGTGGATGTGCCTGGAATGAATAGGCATCCTCCTGGTGACTGTGATTGCCATGTCGCTACTGAATAGGCAGTTGATCATAATTATGGCGGGGTGGGGTGGGAGGGGGATGGGGACCGACAAAGGCAGATGGGTGCCATGCATCAGGGTATCGACAGAGAAAGTGAGAGACAGAGAGGGACAGGGGGAAACAGAGAGACAAAAAGAGAGAGACAGAGAGAAAGGGAGATAGAGAGAGCGAGCGAGAGGGACAGAGAGGGACAGGGGGAAAGAGAGACAGAAAGAGAGAGACAGAGAGAAAGGGAGATAGAGAGAGCGAGCGAGAGGGACAGAGAGGGACAGGGGGAAAGAGAGAGACAGAAAGAGAGAGACAGAGAAAGGGAGATAGAGAGAGCGAGCGAGAGAGAGCATAAGAGCACTAAAGCAGACACGGAGGATGGTGGAGGTGGGTGCAGGTGGTGTTTAGGCGCTGCTGCTGCTGCTGCTGGTGGGGGGGGGGTGAGGATGGAGGTGCGGAGGAGGTGCGCAGGTTGATTGATCGGGGTGTTTATGTGGAGGCTGCCAGCCACTGGCGTGACGGGGGTGAGTGATAAATTAGCAGCTTAGGTGGGATGGGGCGCCCCAGGAGGGTTCTGAACTCCTCAGCAGTGAATGTATGCACGGGAAAAAGGAGAGAGAGAGATAGCAGGAGAGAGAGTAAGAGAGAAACGAAGAAAAATAACGAGAGAAAGAAAGATGGAGAGACAGAAACAAAGATAGAGAGAGACAGAGACAAAGAAAGAAAGAGAAAGTGAGAAAGAGGGAGAGAGACAGCCAGAGAGAAAGAGAGAGAGAGAGAGAGAGAACATACAAGTTCTTGCCCTTTCACTTGTCTCCTCCAAGCGACCTCCTGTAGGCCTGCAAGCCCCCTGGAGCCCCGAGTGTGAGACTTGCCTCCCACTGACGTTGTGTCAGTCTCACTGCCATGTCAGACCTCTGCCCCACCCCCACCACAGCGTTTACAGGGGAGAACAAAGCAGCGCTTGTTGGCAGTCTATGATGTAGCAGCATCAGTTTATCTGTGCAGCGGTGTAGTGCGCGATCGAATAGGTGACTAAAAAGTTTGCGTGGCAGCTCGTTAGGCCAAAAAACCCTACAAAAGTAGGCATGCAAATGTCACATTAGATTAAACATTACCACCTAGTGACCTACTCGTAAATCTTATTACGGAGAGATTTGCTTCCTCCCACACATTCATTTAGCATGCAGCAGAGGCCCGAGGTGGATTTGTTTGTTTTACTCATGTGTGCTGAATGTACTTTACAAACTGCATCTCAGATAAATATACACTGACATATTATTTGTTACATAATTAAATGCGTAAAAATATCAAGCCAAACATAGACAAACATAATTACGCAGATCGTTATCAATTTCTGCAACTCCCATACAAACAAATCTGCGTTTGCAGTTTGGAGATAAGATTAAATGAATGGAGGGAATCGTGTGGTGTACTTATTATTACAGAGGCATAAACAACACACAAATCAATCGGATTAGTTAGTTGCTATGTGCTGCGGTTGAACACATGAGCCCATTAAAAAATTACACATGAGAAGTCTCAATGGACTGTCAGAGGGAATTGTAAAGATCATTTAACAGATCTATCACATAGCAGCACAGTGCTCAATACTCAGCTGATACTTTATGTATTAGGTGTGTGTACTGTATGGTAGCAACACTGTTGTAGTGTGTGTGTGTGTGTGTGTCTTGTGACAAAATAGCAGTGGTAAATGCATAAATGTGTGTGTGTGTGTGTATGGGTGGGGTCAGTGTGTGAGTTATACACTGTATGTGTTGGTGGTTGAGGTGGTGTTGGTGGCAGAAATGTAGAATTATATGTAACTGCAGTGGTGGCAATGGTGTGTCTGTGTGCGTGTGTGTGTGTGTGTGTGTGTGTGTGTGTATGAGTACAAACACACACACAGGGGGAAGGGGGGTGTGGTCATACACAGGAAAAGATCAAACACAAGATGCTGAGATTAGAGAGGGAAAACTCATGTGTCCATCAAAGCATTACAGCACAATCTGATGCACTGTGTCCATGAAAGCATTACAGCACAATCTGATGCACTGTTAGACACACTGATGTTCTGGAGTTCTGCTGGGAAAAACGCCATCTTGGTCAGTCAACCAGCTTCAGTATACTTACCTTCTTTACCTCAGAAACAAAAACAGCACTTGCAAATGGTATAGCTTTAAGCTGTGTTTCAATTAAGGTTGTACATTCTTTTTGTAGTGGCCTGTCGAGAAGTGTTCTAATGGGACACCACAAACTGATGTTTTGGTGCAAGGGAGGAGTTTCTTTCCAGCGGACATTAAAGCAAGACTAAGTAGTTTTCCTCTTTGGTAACCCTATAGGTTGGAAGAAGAATCAGACAGACCACCTGATCCTCCAAACTTACTTAGTGCAGTTATAGCCCATGGAGGGCAGCAAAACAAATTCAGAAGTGCCTTTCACCCACTTGCAAGTTGATGAATGACTGAAATGATTTTGGAAACATTATTTTTAGGTTGAAAAAAACACTTAGTGTTGCTTTAAGAGAGGGACTACATGGGGTTGACCGAGGATCAGGATGTCACTGATGGAGAAAGGAATGGAGAAAGGAGAAAAGGGGGATCTGCTGTGGTCAGGGCTGTGGCAAGGGGACATCTGCTGGGGTCAAGGGTCATCTCGGAGGCCTTACCTTTCTGTACCGCGGGATGGGGAGCTGCCCACCATTACACATCACACACAGCCATGCACAGAGGTCAAAGCATGCAAGACAAGAGAGAACGCAAAAGAGGGTGGGGGAAGAGTTGAGACCAGACAATTTAATGCAAAGTAATAAAAGCAGCGTGCAACAGAGAAAACACGCACATAGACAGACACACAAGTTATTAATCGCTAGGCTCAAGCAGACAGCAAGAAGACAAAGGCCAACAATAAACAAATAACAACAACAGAAACAATCACAAGCAGGATGAGAGTTAGCCTGAGAGTTAGCCTGAGGAGTGGTGCAAACAAAGCAAAGACAGGCCAGCTGTTAAGAGAGGAAAACATTTATTTGGAACATCTTTGCATGACACATAAACGGACTGGCGAAGTGTGCCAGTTTTATGTTTATTTTTTTCCAAAAGGGAAAATCCACTAAAGGGCTAATCACTGCCTAGTCCTCCTCCTTGTAAGAGTCTGGCGTGTAACGTGTCAATCAAATAACTTGCGGTGACACAATTTAATATGTACTAAAACATAGCGCCACTCCACCAAAGGCAAAACAAATAATGGGAATGAATATGATTTCATTAAAAAATTACCATATTAATATGCTGCCTGGAGGTCCAATTAAGCACCCATTTAGCCAAATGTAATGCTTCATTAATGAGCTGTTTAAGACAAGTGTTCCAGATCACAAGAGTGTCTGACAGAGCAAGCGAGCATGTGTGTGTGTGTGTGTGTGTGTGTGTGTGTGTGTGTGTGTGTGTGTGTGTGTGTGTGTGTGTGTGTGTGTGTGTGTGTGTGTGTGTGTGTGTGTGTGTGCCACCTCGTTCAGACACCAGCTCTCATCAATGGCTAAAACCAGCTGTGGCTCCCAGGCAGAGATAAATCACTGGACTATTGTATTGTGTGTGTTTGTGTGTGTGTGTGTGTGTGTGTGTGTGTGTGTGTGTGTTGTCGTGGGTGCACAGAATAGCAAACAAGTGATGCAACCAGTGGATTAACACAATGTTTGTTGAAACATTAAAGTAATTTGATTTCTCAGCCATAACATACTCATGTTGTTATTGCTTTTTTGCCATCACATGCAACATATTAGGAAATGTTAATTAGGAAAAGAACACACAAAAGTACATAGCCTTCACATAAAAGTGCTATTTTACACGGCAATATCTTCGGATGGCGATTCCTTTTACATAAGGTTCCATCTGTGGTACTAATGTCGATACAGTGGTCACACCCACACCATGGTTTTCAGGTCCCCCTGTCCCCTAGAGACAACGCTGAGCTGCATAGCGCTATAGGTCGAAGAGGCTCCTTTGCCTGCAGCGAATAAGCCTAATGCCCTCAGAGATGTCCCTTCCCACAGGAGGAGGAGAGGGTTGGGATCAAACACACAGGTGACTTTAATTGAGTTGAGTTGAGGGGGAAGTGATAGACATTAGACAGATAGAGAGAGAGAGAGAGAGAGAAAGAGAGAGAGAGAGAGAGAGAGAGAGAGAGAGAGAGAGAGAGAGAGAGAGAGAGAGAGAGAGAGAGAGAGAGAGAGAGAGAGAGACACACACACAGTCGTGGAGCTGCACAGAGGGCATCCGAGTGGAAGGTACTTTAATGGAGTTTCGCCCCTTGCTGAGCCACTGGATTGCCTCGAGTGAGGAATTAGGACATTCTCAGAATGCCATCAAACGATTACATTTATTCAATTTAACATTACTGGGGGATGCTTTTCAATAACACCTGAAAAGAGATACCTGGCCAAATCTGCTAATCTAATCACATACATCTAGAGAAGGTGTGAACTTGTATCGGCTGTAAACAGAATGAATGTTGTTATAGTTAATAACTACAACAGGATGATTCTATCAGTACAGTCATCTTTTTCTAGCCAGGCTAGCGCCAACTAGTGCCTCTGCTCAATTTCATTTACCTCCAGCAACTGCGTCAGGGAGCTTACTGTAACAAGCAGTAGCGATTTGAAGTGACCGTGGGGCGAACGAATGCCAATGTAGAGGTTTCAGACACTTTGCATGAAGTGAAACAATGTGAAACCAGCAGATGCATCAGTACAGACTAATATTTTTCCCCTAAAACACTAAATACCGACATACTGTATAGTACATCTCACTCTAGCGTAACACAAAGTACCCCCCCCCCCCCCACAATTCACCTCTATTTTGCACATATGTCACCTTCAAGCACTGACACCAACACTGCACTGGATCTCCTCTATATGTTGATGTGATGGCAGATGCACTCTACTCCATTCTCTATTCATGACAAAGGGACGACCCCCAAACCCCTTTGATTCTTTGCTAGAGCTGACGAGTGAGTCAGTGACACAACATATGGACATCTAAGAGACGGGATGAGATAGTAGACATATTTTTAGAGCACTAGAGACAATACCATATGTCACAGTTGTTTTCTTGGCTAATGGGTTTGCTAGAAGTGCTTCCAGACCTGTTCTACTGTCACACCTACACCTACGATCCTGCCAGATAGGCTGTGATGAATAGAAGCAACATTCACACTTTCACAATTTCAATAATTCTTACAGGCTGTCTATCCTTAGCAGGGCTGTGATTAGTTTAGAGTCGTGTTTCTCCTTTAAAACTTGACTACCACCACTTGTAACCTTCAATAAAGCACTTCCTTAATCAAGGTTTTTTTTTTTTTTAACATGCTCAGCTTCATTATGCAAAACCTTGTCATCATCTTAAAATCAAAATGAATAATGTCTTTAAAAATATTCACAAAACTAACAAACATTTTAAATAAATGTCTGTTACAGCATGATCTCAAAGAGGACTTGCCCTGCTGCCTTACCTCTCATGGGGCCCATCCCCAACAGTACTGGGAATAGTCACTTATAAAGAGCGCAGACCAATGCGAATGCTACAGACTGAAAGCAATAAAGAGCACAGACCACTGTAAATGCTCGGACTGAAAGCAATAAAATGTTTTCTTAAGACATCCGGCAAAGGGCCTGGGCTGGTAGGATGAGGTTAGGAGTTGTGCATGTTATGGGGGGGGGGTTCTGTGTCTGGCTTGGCCACTTATACAGAGTGCAGACCAATGTGAATGCTATGGTCTGAAAGCAATAGGACTGGGCTGGTAGGCTGGGGTTCTGAGTTGTTGAGTGTGTACTGGGGGGGGGGGTGATAGACCCTCTCTGTGTCTGGCTTGGCTACGGCGGGTGGCAGGCGTCCCTGTGCCCGTGCAGCGACCAGAGGCGGGCTATTTTCATCCCAGACCTCCGGTGGCAGACACAGGGTCTGCACATGTGGCCGCGTAAATCAATTAGCCACCAATCTGCAGGCTTAAATTGACTAATTTTAGTCGCCCGTGCTATTTTCTGGTTGCGCAATGAAATAAGTGGGCCAAGGACCCTTACGCGGACGGGCAGGCCAAATGCACCGGCATTAGGCTCCTAATGGGCAGGTTTACGCTGTGTAAACTCATCCTCTCAGGGACTGCCCGCTGGATCTGTGCATTTATGTAATGGATGGCTGTAATAATCTCTACTACCCCCCTCCGATACTCGTCTCGCTTTCTGAAAAAAAAAAAAAAAAAAAACAGTGTTTTCTGTCTGGTTTAAGTCATTAATGTGTGCTGTAAAATAATGGCAATGGTTTTTGGAGTCAGACAGAATCTAATTCAACGTATGGCTGGGGATCCCCGCATTGATCTACATGTGGTACATTCCCATATCCATTTCCCGTCACATGTGGAATGGCAATAGGTCTAGACAGCATGGGATGAGGGGGGGTAATGTAATGGTATGGGATTGAGTCGCAGTCTGCTCTTAAATGACAGCGGGCTCCCCCATACGAAGGTCACCGTGAATATCATGCTTTCCATTAAGGCAAAGGTCGCAGCTTGCCGTAAACATTGTCTGCGCTGCAATGGCTAAAAGCTTTCAAATTTCACCACCAGGATGTAGGTGTATAATTTTTCGACATAATTTTTGCCCCTCCTGGCCCCTGCAAACATGTTAGCACTATACACAGATGGGCTGTGTGTGTGTGTACATGTGTGTGTCTGTGTGTGTGTGTGTGTGTGTGTGTGTGTGTGTGTGTGTGTGTGTGTGTGTGTGTGTGTGTGTGTGTGTGTCTGTGTGTGTGTGTGTGTATGTGTGTGTGGTCTCTACATGCACATAGGAGTTATCTGGACAACATCCATATGGGAGGCATTTATAGTTGTGTCCTCCAAAAGGTCTGAGATATAAGAGCAATAGTGGCTTGACGTGCATATATATATAATATATATAAGAGCATTAGTGGGTTGATGTGCATATATGGACTAGGGAAGTGCAGAATATGCTGTCGCTATCAACTGCACAACTTTGAAAAGCAGTGCAGTAATTGCATGATCTAAAGTTCATCACTGAAATGTTATATAACATTTTCATGATTAAATATTCTCATTGATATGAACATACAGGGTGGACCAAAAAAAAAAACTCGACCACTTCCATTTTTTTTAATTGTGTTATCTCCTAAATCACTGAACACCACAACTATAAACCATAAATATTAGAGCTTATTCAGTTCTCCTTCCAGTGATAGCATGATTTATGACTATAAAAGCAAGAGATGACCACTACAGCTATTTAAAAAAACACCTCTGTTAAGATCTGTTTTAAACAAACTTTTTATTGCGGAATAGGTGCTCCACCCCTTTCGACAATGACAACATTTTCATCAAGAAACAAAGGGGAGCTGATGAGTTAAATAATCTTCCTACACAAGAGCCACATGAAACTCAATTGTCAACTTGAAAGGTCAAGTTTGCCTCCAAGATGCAGGTTTATTGTTTCATCACCCCCTACTCCCCTACTCATCTATGTGGGAGAAAAGGCCATTTCAAATGGCCATGGTGGTCACACCATCATTTGGATGGTTATGAACCATGATACCACTGGAAAAAGAACTGAATAAGCTTTAATTTGCATGGTTTTAAATTTGGAAGACTTACAGTTCGAGGAGATACCATCATGTAAAAAGTGTTTTACATATGGTAATAGTATACAGTATATGACATATACTGTATTTTTCCCTTTGTCCAAAACATGCCCAATGGTTCATTTCAACATTCAAATGGTTCTGATGAGCAGACAACCCTTCCTGTGTGCAGTCCTTCTGCATGCTTATGGCCTCACACTTAAGACTCCTCAAGACTGAACACAGAGATGGAGCAAGCATTAGTCACAAAGATGGGCACTGAGGCACGATGGGCTACAACTTCAAATAAATAAATGCAGCTGTAGGTGCCCATGGGCACCTGGGTTTGAGTCTGACCCAAGTTATTTTCTGCTCCCACCCCACCCCAACACACCACACCTCATGCTTCTCCCACTGGCATCCTGTCTCACTGTCCTAACTGACTAATAGCACAAACAAAGTGCAAAAAATATAGTCCCGTTCTTCACTCTTTTGCTAGGGAATCCCATGAGGCGTATGTTGTTTATCAATGCAACAGACAGAATTCAACATTTTAGGGCATGCATGTCCCTTATGTCCAGGTTGGACATTAAAAGATTGATAGATTGAAAAGATCTATATCAGACAGAATTTCTCAGGAAGTCCCGTAGGTCTGATTCTGTGCTCCTCCATGTTTCTGTGAGCATTCTTTGTTTGGCCATGGCAATGCCCTCTCTATTCGGTTTCACTTCTACGGAAACCAGAAGTTCTGTGTTCCTAGACAATTCACTAGAAATTGCTTGCAATTAAGTAACAAAGACGGCCACTTTAGAAACAAACAGCTCTTTGACTCTTTTTATTTCCTGAGAAAAACACAAAAAAGCTATCATCACCACAGATCAGTAAGTTGGAACAGTATTCATGACAGGTGTCAGTCTACTAACCCACACACTCACCTCGCTCACCTGCTGTCAAGGAGGAGCCTTGCTTTATTAGAAAGCCACATGAAATATTAACGTACTGTAGAACTTGGGCCCTGCCCTGCCAGTGTTTTCCATTCAGGGCCGAGTGTGTGTGTGTGTGTGTGTGTGTGTGTGTGTGTGTGTGTGCAGGCCGTGATGCCTCCACCCGTCTCATCTGCTCCAGCGGAGAGAGAGGTGAAGGGGTCATGGAGGTTGGCAACTACGTGGAGATGAAAGCCTGACCAGGCAGGCCGAGTCAAGGCGAAAAGGGTACGAAGGGGAGCCCCTTGCTTTGATCCCAAACTTTCCCTGACTTTCCACCTGCCCTGCACCTGCATGCCAATCACCCACCTGTGCAAAACATCCCTCGCTGACAGACAGGCACACCTGGTACTGACCAGAGGTCTTCCTCAGGGCATGTCTACACAGACTATGGGCTTCCTATCTAGACCAAACTTCTTCTCTCCTTGTGAAAACCAGTGCTGTAGTTTCACTGTATGCTGAACCCTTAAGTTCCCAAGAGACTAAACAAGCTTCCCAAAAGGGACCTCTCCTACCCATGAGAACTGTGTACTGTGGCTATGACACAACTATTGAGAAAACTATGGGGAACCAAAGTATGCAAACTAGTTGCTTTCCTTTCAAACTTAAATTCCTTTCCAGTGCCAGTGTTAAAAAAACATTTGATTCTACAACTTTAATATTGGACATGAATGCTGTACAAACAGGGCTTTGATGTCGGTTTTAAAAAGTCCTTTTGAAGTTCTCTTTTTTTAAACAGGCATGACTGACCGTTCACCATCTGTGGAGTGCTAGTATTCATCAAATACTCACAACACTATTAAATGAGCCTGCATGTTTACATCATGTCTACAGCAAACATATCCACATTTAGTTCATTTTGGATATGCTGACAGAAACACAGGTCAGCAACTGTTACACGTTAGTGTTCCTTTAAAGCACAGACATCCTTTCCTCTGCCTGTGTTCCCTCAACAAGCAATTTCACTGTTGCGCCTTTTCTCCGATGTCCAGGCAAGCACAGAGAGAGCATTAACCTCCAGTCTGGCCTGAGAAACAGATGCGCCCTTCTACTTGTCATTATGTCACACGCTATTCCAGCTTGGGGCTCTATTAGCTTCACGATGCCGGAAACTTCCACGTTTCCCTCTGAGCCCAGTCGAGGCGCACTGAGACCTTTTATTCGGCAACTCCGTGTTATCTCGGCGTTCCAGAAGGAGCCTGTGACCATCCCTCCCAAAAAAGGCCACGGCAGGCGTTGTCCCCTACTCCCCTACGCAAGCCTTCATCTTCTGGCTCGCCTGTGATATATAGGGGATCGCAGGGAGACCGAGAGACACAGAGAGAGAGAGAGAGAGAGAGACGGACTGCCGTCTAACTATGCAAAGTTCAGGTCTGATTAGAGACAGAATTTAGTGGCTGAATTCTTGGTGGCAAACACAGAGGCTCTCCCCTGCTTGCTCCCTTAAAGGCGTCAGAAAGGGGTGTCAGTGAGGCACGTGTGGCTGACAGGCCTTTGGCAGTAGCCGCTGATTTCCTGCCCATGACAGGCAGGCGGTTAAAAAGGCTACAGGCTGCATACGCAGGCCCGGAAGATTCTAGATAACCGTACCCGCTAACAACATTGACAAAAAGGTAAAGCACTCCGCGACAGATTGCTGATGGAGGAGAAGGCACACCCCTGTCTGGTGGTGAAGGGCATCTCTCACCTCGCTATTGTGTAAGTGTTTAAACAATGGCATCAATCAGGGGAGGCAAAATGAACGAGTCGTGCTGGTCGGTCTCCAGAGGACAACCTTTGTCAGGCTCGCTGGCGGCCGGTCTTTTTTGTTTACGCCGTTCAGAGGCTTCATAAAAAAAACAAAAAAAAAACAAAAAAAAAAACAAAAAAGAGGCAGACGGTGACTAAATGAAAGGCTCGACGACTAGTGGAACAAATCACACATATCTAGCTTCCAGACAAGCTCTCTGTTCTCCAGGGGGAAGAGTTTGCAAAGCCAGAGGCGGCTGCTCGGAAATTGGCTAGTTTAAGGGTAATTACCATTCGGAAAGAGGTGAAAAAGAATACAGAATGAAAAAAAAAAAAAAAACTACCACAGCTGTTATCCTCAGTTTGTCCTGCCAACTCGCCCTGATGGGAGTGAAGCATCTCCCTTAAATTGATGCTAATTGGCTGATTTCAAAAATCTGTATCACTGACACTAGAAGTCAGAGAGTTCACCTTTGACGCTGCGAGGATAAAGCCATCAACCTCCAAACAGCATGTCTAAGCTAGGGGGGGTCTCGGGCCCCTGTGGACACCACACGCCCTGTTGGCATGGTTTGAGCGCAACGACAGGCTTATCCCTACACTCTTTCCTGAACACTGAATCTGCTGATGTATATAAGGCCTATTACTGGCCATTGATTATCAGACTATGACAAATGACTACTTTTAATTCAAGGCCAGTCTTTGGGGGTGTGAGGTCTTTGTGCAACGCTGTGAGCTTTCTCTTCACAGCCATTATAAGTGTTCCAAGTTACCCTGTTTATACAGGTCAGTGGGTTGCTCGCTTGCCAGCACTCAAGCCAACACTCAAGCGCATGACGAGGGTGGAATTGGGCAAACAGCATCAGCAAACAGTGTGTCTTATTTAGAATACAGTACGGATACACTCCAAGAAGCACAAAGGGAAAATGCAGACCGCAGCAAACATTATGCAACTGCTGTATTAACAATATAATAGTATGACCTACAGTAGCTGTAGTGTTCAATATCCAAATCTTTAAATATCAGTTAATGAAAGGGATGTATTTTTAATGCATGCACTTGACACACAATGCTAACTTGGAAGGTTTTATTTGGTTGCACTCAGTTTACAAACATATATGTTGAAACTGTTAACAACAACTTCTATTTTAGGTTAGGGCTGGAGTTTGGGCAGTTTGGATTTTGTAAAATTAAAAAATAAAATACGTTTTTTGAACTGTTTTTGCTTGTGTCACAGTACTATCCAAATGAGGCATTACCCGCAGGGAACCTATAGATAAGAAGTTACCGGGAAGGCGCCCATGGATACGCAGTGGGGCATATGGATATTTGTGTACTTGCAGCCACACAGCTGTGAGGCTCGCTCGATGGGCTGTGTGTGTGTGTGTGTGTGTGCAGCTGGTCCACTGTGTGGCAGGAGAGGGGCTGTGTGTGTGTGTGTGTGTGTGCGGCTGGTCCCCTGTGTGGCAGGAGAGGGGCTGTGTGTGTGTGTGTGTGTGTGTGCGGCTGGTCCACTATGTGGCAGGAGAGGGGCTGTGTGTGTGTGTGTGTGTGCGGCTGGTCCACTATGTGGCAGGAGAGGGGCTGTGTATGTGTGTGTGTGTGTGTGTGTGCGGCTGGTCCACTATGTGGCAGGAGAGGGGTGTGTGTGTGCGCCTGTGTGTGCGTGTGTGTGTGTGTGGCTGGTTCCCTATGTGGCAGGCGAGCGGCTGTGTGTGTGTGTGTGTGGCTGGTCCCCTGTGTGGCAGGAGAGGGGCTGTGTGTGTGTGTGTGTGTGTGCAGCTGGTCCACTATGTGGCAGGAGAGGGGCTGTGTGTGTATGTGTGTGTGTGCGTGTGTGTGTGCGTGCGTGTGTGTGCGGCTGGTCCCCTGTGTGGCAGGAGAGGGGCTGTGTGTGTGTGTGCGGCTGGTCCACTATGTGGCAGGAGAGGGGATGTGTGTGTGTGTGTGCGCGCGTGTGTGTGTGTGTGTGTGTGTGTGTGTGTGTGCGGCTGGTCCCCTGTGTGGCGGGAGAGGGGCTGGGATGTAAGCGAAATGGACAGCAGCAGATGCTGCCGGCGCTCTGTTGTCGAGGGAGATTCCCCTCAGATACGCAGCATGGGGGGTGAGGAACACAGCAGAAAATACACCGACTGCAGAAACATGCCCCTCTGAGGGCCGGCGGCGTCCCCCTGACTTCCAACAGTGTGCAGTGTAGCCCCGACTGCTAAATTCACTCACCCGCCCCCCTTAAAGGCAAAAACATTTGTGAGATTGGAGGTGTTTGATATCTTTTGTTTCTCTCAAAAATTCATAATGCCCTACTCTACCGATGCCATGTGGTGAAGAGCTCCCGCTTGCTGCTGCGTTTTTGCATCCGTGCGCTCATTACAAATGCAGCTCGCCTCCCTAATGCCTCCAAACCACAATGTCAAGGATGGTAGTCAAGGGTGCTACGGAGAAAGCTTGTGGAAAGCGCCACAGCAAGTGGTCTCCCCGCCTGATCTTGGTTGCACTGGTGGCTTGGGGAGGGAATGGGGGTGAATTAAGTTGTTCTGTGTGACTCGCATGTGTCTCTGGTTTTGCAGCGTTTTATGGAGATTTGATTACGCGCAGTGTGGAACAAAAGGCACTAGGGAGAGACCCATAATTTGACGAACTACGCACTCGTCTAACTTTTCTTTGCTAAAGTCACTTACAGCCGTCAGAAAAAAAAACCCTCAGATGAAAGGCTGTGCTGAGTTAACACATCTAAATGGAGATAGAAAGGCCTGGATATTACAAAGCGCCACAGAAATCATGGAACAATTCAGTCCTTTTTTGCAAGTCACATTTATTTCCGAGAGAGACTGACTGCTGTCGAGTCACACGCAGTGCTCTCAGACATTTCTATGTGGCTCACCTTGGCTTTGTTGATGGTGCAGTGGAGAGCGTTGTTCTCCTGGTCATACAGAAGACTGAAGTCCAGGGTACCCAGAGTAGCTGCGCGGAAAAGAAGAGAATAACGAATTAAACATTGTTTAATAATAATGCATAAATACAGTGCAGATGTAAAGGTTAAACTAAGCATGGTGCATGACAAAGTGTATATGCATACAAAAGGGAAAAAGGGTTAAAGAAAGTTACACATCATATTATTTAACAGTTTTAACATTTACACAATGAAGTAGTCAAGTCGGTTCAGCTGTGGTCTTAAAAGAGCAGAATATGTCAAAAAATCATTGTCATGCTAAGTGCCCTGCCATTTCCATCAGAGGCTCTTGCAAAGGCTTCTCTGGTGATGTGGGAGCATCCTTGAAGCACCATTACAGTACCCTTCCTCACGTCAATACCGTCTCCCCAGCCCCCCTGCCTTCGCTGTGATGAATTACCGACTGCCTGACTGCATTGGGCTTCTCTCTCCAACCCCCCCCCCCACCCCCTCGCATTTCATGTGAAAGCAGCTGTCAAATGTGACTCAAAGCGAGTCATTATGAATGGACGTCAGCAAGCACACCGGCTCCACACGGTCTACCTGGAGTTCGCTTAATCACATGTCATTAAACGCGTGCTGGTGACGCATATTAAACAACAACAAAAAAAGGCAAGAAAAGAAGTGAAGAAAAGTGAAATGGTAGGCTGGGGTCTGCACGAAATATACACAGTGTGTAGTCAGACGTTGACTTCAAGCTTAATAAAGCATGGCTAGGGTACATACGGTATAGCTCAGGTTGTTCTGTGTAGTCCCTAGATACAGTAGAGTTCCAGGCTGCCATCAGGGAGAATGTTAATTCGATAAGGGGCACTGCATGTTTTATGGTGGTTAGGGTGGGGGTGGGATGGGGGTGGCAGGGGGTGGGGGAAGGGGTTGTGTGGCCACACATAGGTTGGAGGACGGAGAGCTGGGCGAGCGGACCTCGGGGATTAAACCAGGTTTGTTTTCAATTACCCAGATTGGCACGCTAGCCGTGACTTCAATCTCAAATGCATTCATGAGGCACCTGGCATGGCTGTCAGGAGAGAATAGGAGAGGTGTGGGCTTCCCCCTCTATGAGATTGCCTCGGTGAAACTGTTTCTCTCTGTCTGTCTTTCTCTTTCTCACACACACATATACACACAGGCACGAGTGTGCACATGCGGGGACACGCGCACACACACATGCATACACACACACACACACACACACACACATATATGCTGCAAACACACACACACGCACTCATGCACACACACACATATGTACTGCAAGCACACACACACACACACACACACACTTTCTGTCCACAATTCAGCAGCACAGCTGCAAAGCAACTGAATCAAATGTATTACCTGATATTGTGATTTTATGTTTACGTGCACTCAAGCACACACACACATATGTGCTGCAAGCACACACACACACACACACACTTTTTGTCCACAATTCAGCAGCACAGCTGCAAAGCAACTGAATCAAATGTATTACCTGATATTGTGATTTTATGTTTATACACTGAAAATTCTGAAACAATGGTGCAAAAAGGGTTGCACAAGAGTCATAGCCAAGGTGTGAGTTTTAGAAGACCTGGTTTAAGATAATAAAAATTAGAACATGTACAGTATATCAACTGTCCATAGTCAAATAAAGGCTGCACCAGGATGAGATATCTGCATCGGGCGTGGCACCCAAAAGGAAAGTCATGGCAATCTGATTTTAGTCTGCTAGATAAAAATGACAGGTTCTTTGAGATTTTACTCACTACAATATCGAAGGTAGTAGACATTTAACAATACTGTTCCCTTTCACAACCCAGCTGCACAATGTGTGAAGACAATATCAGCTGAATCCTGACACGATCCTCTCAAAGAAACTTCTCATTTTCCACAGAGATGTTTCAGGTATGTGTTCATAAATATTCAGTTCATACCTTTATATTTGAGCCTTCGGTGATTCATATAGTTTGCATTTAAAATATATCAAAGGTGTGCTTTTGAAATTACTCTCTGCATTGTGACTGACTCCAGCCCAAGAGAAATGGTCTCGGAAGATGACTTCCTCAAAGCTAAAAGGCAAAGCTTATGCGCATGGCAGCGGGGAATGGTTTCAACTGTGCCAATTAGCATTCAGTAGGCAAAGTGGTGCAGGTTGGCGATTTAGCTACGGAAATACAAAGCGCAGCCCATTTGGCAACATGTGTACAGACCACAGGAGTTATGGGAAATGGAAATGGCCAAGAATTAATCTGTGCCGGCTGTTGAGCTTACCCTAAAGCCGTCCATCTCGCTATGTGTTTCCTGCTATTTGATCCTCATCAGATTGCGTGAAGATTTACACTGCCGTTCCTGCCACAGGATAACTTCATACTGACTTGGAGGTTTTTTTTTTTCTTTTTCTTTTTATCTGGCCCACGAGGAGGACAGGAAACTCCTGATGTGTTAATGTGAGCAAATGACTCTTCTTGTTCTTTTTGGTAAATGAAGCTTCTCCACCACGCATTGGCTGCAGAGAGACGGGGAGCTGTGATTGGACAGGGTGATGGATCAGCACTACACCGGACCCTTAATGCTGCATTAAAAAAAAAAAAAAAACCTCCCATGATTCATTTCAGTTATTACGCATTTATTTCCAGGCGCTGACAGATTTTAAAGTTTACCCCCCAACATCTGCCTCGGGACAGATGCAAATGAAATAAAACAAATGGAGGTCCCGCTGCTGGTTATGAACGTCGGGCAGACAAAAGGCTTTTAACAAACCTGAGCCCAGGCTTCTTTGCGCACCTTGGACAAGCAGTCCTAAAACGTCAGGACTCGACTAACACTGTATATCACATTAATTGCTCTGTCCACAAGAGAATGGATGAGCCTGTTAGAAATTCGCAAAGCAGAGAACATTGCCATCATAACATTACTTTAACTGGGTAACAAAAACTTCTAAAAAACAAAAACAAAAAGACAACAACTACCAAACAAGTACAATCAAAAACACCACTCTGGCAACAACAACATAAAACATGATTGACTCTTGGTGTCAGAGTTAAAGGTGATCCTTTGGTATTTGTAGCCGTGCCGAGAGAGAACCAGATGGGCACGCAATACCGGTCGGCTTTATCTGGAAAACCAATCTGAAATGTCACTGCCATCAGAGCTCAAAGAAAAAAAAGACCATGTTTGGCTTTAGCAGGCAGTGTGCACAAGAGCAGAATACAGTAGTATCTAACCCTGAGCTCCTCTAGCTCCCTACCAGGCCAGTTGTGTTACCGGCAAAGAAAAAACAAATTTTTGAACCTAGTGGACCCTGCTACAGAAACACCAAACATGCATGGATATGAGGTAGGCCAGATATTTCATTCAATTTCCAACGTGTCCATTCAGAGCCCAATGTGCAGTCTTATTTAAACTACAAAGCCATTTCAAATCAACTGCAAGAAAATCATTTGAGCATATATTCCATTTCTAAAAAGGCAGAAGTAGATACTCTTCTGCTCAATTTGACTTCATTTTGTGGGTTATCATCCTAACTTCATTTCCATATTGCCATTGCAGCATGCCTTTGAGGCAACTGGTGGGCACTGACTTAACTGTGCAGTCTTTTGTACTGAAAATATCCATCAGTGGATTATGACTAAACAGAAGCGAATTAGAGACATCTTTCATTAAAGTCTAGTTTTGGAAAACCATTTTTTTTTTGTTTTTACAAAAATACAGTCAAGCACATTCAAACTATTGGCTATCAGGGAATCTTGAAGAGGTGCTGGGAGATGGAATTCCTAAACGCAACAGCGTGCTGTCTCTGGATTACCCCATAGCAGAGCCCACTTAATGACCTCTTCATTCATTTCATCATTTTAAATTCAGGCCTACTGTATATTTGGAAACGTTCTTGGCTGTGTTTTTGTAAAAAAAAAAAAAAAAATCCAAAACTAGCCTTACACAAAAGACATCTCTTTTAAAGTGATGCCCAGAGAAAATGACCTACTGCATGTATCAAAAACTCCTAAATGTCAGCTTTACAACAAGTATATTTAGTATTCTGTATCTTTTTTTTTAACCCAAGATATTCGCATTTAAAATGTGTCCCTATTTTTGGCCCACCCTGTATAACTAAACATGGCGATTGGCGAGCCAGCAACAGACCACGGCAGCGATAACAAATAACCCAGACAGAACCCATAAAAACATCAAAGCAACGTGCGCCGACATCCATGTGTCTGAATTACGCCTGGCTAATGTCTCGCAGGCAAAGTTCCTGTGCTAAAAGACTGACAGTTGTTGTTTAGGGCTTTTCAGCTGAACACGTTTCCTGTCAACAGCTGGCATGGATGCCTCTCGACACCTCGGACGATACATCGACCAACTTCAGCGCGGCACATTAATTAGGGCTGTCTAAGAGGCACGACACGCGACCTTAAAGTGGAAGAGTCACTCAAAGCCGAGCGGCCAGTTCATGGCTTTCATTAGGTTAACACCTACAGAGTCTGCACACTTGGGGGTTGTGTTTGTGTGTGTGTGTGTGGGTAGTCTTCACCTTCACCTTACCATCTTTGTTAGTTTAAGGTCAATGTAAGGCCAAGGGGATTAGCGGTCAGCCTGACAGTTCACAGAGCGAAGAATGTTAGGCAATCAAGCAGCGACTCCTCCACTCCACCTTCATTATGATGCAGTGCTGCACAGGCGGTGAACCACCTTTGATTACTCTGACAAGCCACAGCCTGACAACAGTAGCTGGCTGGCTAATTGGTTCAGCATAATAATATGGTGCAATGTGCATCTAAACATCAAACATTCGAGCAAGGCTATAAGAGGTAACAGTAATGTTCGACAGAATCAGACACCAGTGGGCCATCCTGGCACTGCAACGAACATCAGCCGAACATCAAGGGGCTAATTGACGGGTCAGTAAAGTGCTTTTGGCACTGGCGTCTGACTGTGGGCAGAGAGTAGACAAACACCCTCGACACCTCGCTGGCGTCGCCCTGCAGTCGAGCCATGTAGAGGTTGAACGCGGCTGATTATCTGTCATGGTATTTACCTGCTCTGAAATAAGAGACTGTCACGGGGGAAAAAGGACATAGAGCACTGGAGAGTCACATAGTCGTGGCAGCAGTAACTTTTATTGGTACCTGTCTCACAGACAGCAGTGTGTCTCTGATCGCCGGGTTGTGCTGGTGTGTGTGGTGTGGGTGGAGTGATATGCCAGGAGCGCACACTGAACACCACCCTCGTTAGGCGTTTTTCAGACTGACAGACAACCGTGCTGGTTCCCGCACCTAATCTCAAACTGGCCGATGTTTTTACACCGTAAATCAGATCGAAAATTTGGCAAAGTAAAACCCAAAGCGAACCGTGACATTTTTTTTTTGGTGGTAAACCAACACCCTCTGTTGATGACGCGTCATGGGCTCACATAATCGTATCAACATCGTACGAATGGCTGTTCACAGAGAAGCACTTTGGTTCCCAGTGTAACGTTACATTACACTTAGCTGACTGTCTTTTCCAGAGCGACTTACAGATATTTACAGGGTTTCAGTTACAGTCCAGTTACAGTAGTGTGGGGTTAGATGCCTTGCTCAGGGGCATCTCAACCATGGGTAGGGCGGGATTCGAACCGGCAACCTTCTGATTGTAAGATCAATTCCCTAACTAGGGCCACAGCTGCTGTAATGGGTGCGAGAACTGGTTCCGACACCCGGTTGGCCGGTCTGAAAAAAGCAGTGTGTCTCTGATCACTGGGTTGTGTTGAAGTGTGGGTGGAGTGACATGCCAGAGGCACACACACTGAACTGGCTCCAACACCCAGCTGGCCGGTCTGAAAACAACTTCTGTGACAAGAGTGTGATGTGAATCGCCTGCTAAAAGCACTCAGTCCCCAAGCGCCTCTGCCTAAAGCTGGGAACAGACCTCCCGATTTTTTCCGTCTTTCATAATTAGAACGCGACTGAGCACACTACAGACAGCATCGGGTGCTATTTTTGATATGGTTGTAAGCACAGACATGAAGACACAACAAAAAATACAACAAACTCTATGTCACAATCAAAACCATGGCAACAAGGAACAGACCGGTATCGATCAAGTCAAACATTTATTCGTAATTGCGTCAAAAATGAAAACAATCATTTCAGATTAAATCAGTCTCCCCGACAAACATGACGACTGATGTTGCCACTCAGCACCCCGAATGCCTCCGATGTTCCTTGGACTACCTGCGACTGGCCCTGACGTTCCACTGTATCAGAATCGGGGTTAAAAATCGGGAGGTCTGTGCCTGGCTTAACAAAGCTAAATGCGGATCACCAAAAGACGTGCTCACATAGCGGGCAATAGGGATAAACCGTAAGCTTTCCTTTGGGCACAAACTGTAGCCAAGGCATGTGCCGGAAAGACCTAAATAAGGCAGGGAAGTCAGCCGATCTGTTTCCGGATGGGCTGCGGATCCACTGGGAAAATGAGGGTGAATCACATGGATCACGTGGACAGGGATCTCAGAGATCATTCGGAAGCACCAGTGGCTTTTGTAAAGGGTTTGAAAAGACGAATGTGACCTGCCGAAATGCTGAAAAAATGCCAAAGACATTTGAATATCACGGGGAACCACTCTTATAGTAAGTGCAGGTAAGTATAGGTGGTTCAAGTGTAGGTGGTTCAAAATAGGGTTGTTTATCTTTCTGAGGATTGTAAACAACTGATGATTTGTTACTTTATGCATTTTCAAAAAAAAACATAAAGATAAAGACAAACTCACATCTCTCTCTCTCTATCTCTCTCTCTCTATCACACAGATATACACACACATCTGAATAACTTTAGTCAGTGTCTGGATTTATTATATCTACACACACACACACACACACACACACACACACACACACAGTGTCTATGTTTTCCCCTCACAAATAGCACTGCATGCCCACACAGGTGCAAGGCCAGACTGATGATGGCCATTCGACGTGACTCCTGCGAAATTAACGGCATTTGTTTTCTCAGCCCGGGAGCATCTGTGACTCAGTGGGCCTGTCAGCGAGGGCCGGGGGATTATCTGAGGGCAGGTAAAGTAAATCCTGGATTTCGCAGCAGGATGAGAGCAAGGGGGGGGGGGGGGGGGGGGTGGTGGATGGATGGAGGATTCAGGTAGGAGGGCCAGTGGCGGAAATGGCCCTGGAGGTCTGGCGACGTGTCAGATGCTGTAAAAAAAAACAACAACAAAAAAACAAGCCTATGTCTCGATCTGGAGCAGAGCGGATGCCCCCCGGCCTCCACCTGTGGTCACGACGCGGCGGCGGCAAGCGTGGAGCGAGATAAAACTAAATCAGTGTCAGCAGAAGCACGCTGGCTGGCTCTGGCTCTGATGCCATATGAAGGCCAAGCTAATAAATGGGCCTGGGCATTATAAATGATTCCCTTAATACGCCATACTCCAAATCAGAAACAACATAAAGGAAGCGCTCCTGCCAGCCCATAAAAGCAATTAGACTGGAGAAGCCCACAGAAGCAAAACAATGGTGGCTGGCAATGATGTGAGAAGTTGCACCCAAGGGTAATTTAATTTCGTTCATGAACTACATTTAACTGAGGGAATCATTAGCATACCCAGCCCTTCCGAGAAACAGAAATTTATTTATTTATTTATTTATTTGTAGTTTCTTCCGGGGAGAAAAGAAAAGGTCCTTACAGCAGCAATGCTTCCCTTACAAATGTGTTTTTTTTATGACACTGGCAGGACTCGGTCTTAAAAACATTTTGAGTGTTGTGAAGTTTTATCAGCATGACCAAGGAGCCAGCTGGATTCTCCCTCAATTTCACTTCAAGGTCTGCCATTTTCCTCAGGCATTTGGGGAAGATACTGTATATTCAACCTTCTTTCATGTCAAAGGAAATTTTTTAGAGAAAGATATCTCCCAAACGGACAGTTTATTTATTTATTTATTTTTTTCATTTTCAATACGGTGAATATCCAGGGTACTTGCTTCCTGTAGGACTAGCTAGATGGCATCATGTGGACAAAGTGTGTGTGTGAGTGTGTGTGTGTGTGTGAGTGTGTGTGTGTCTGTCTGTGTACGTGTGTGTGTGTGGGGTGGTTGAAGGTGTCTTGAGGGGAGGTGTGGGAGCAGTCTCTTCTCTTTTCGCTCAATCATTGGTATCTCTGCTGGTGACATTTTTGAGGTAGATATTTCCCAAACTAAAAAAAAAGTTTTCAAATAACTTTGAAAGTCAAAAAGTCAGACACAGATCAGACATAGAGGCCTACCGCCAACAGACACAATCCACCCCTTCATCTGTCGTCTGGAGCTGTCCAAGCACGCACGCACACACACACACACACACACACACACACACACACACACACACACACACACACACACACACACACACACACACTTCAGACAGAGAGACAGACAGGCAGACTGGGATGTACTGTCTGAGTGCACACACACAGCATGAAGGGCCATGACCCTACACAGTAATGATGCCAGTCCTTCAGTGAGGGAAACCTGCTAATAACATCATCACTCCTTGGCTGAAATACAAAGGTAAGCGTCTCTCATTTACTGGCCATTTACTAACTTTACATTATTTCAATTTCATTTCTACACCAATAAACCATCACTCACAGCACATAAACTAGCTTTATGTTTAAATTTAAATATGTTTTATTTAATGTATGCTGGAGCAATAGCATAAGACTAATAAGAGTTAAAAGGTTATTGATGTACTGTAACTGGAAGAACTGGAAGAATTGGTGGACATAAACCATGAAGCTTAAAATTAAGGTTTACATTACACGTTACAAATACCATGACAATCTGACTAATTGGCAACTTAGACACAAGTTATATCAAGCTGACAAACATAGGCTAAACTCACATGGGAAACCACTTTCGCAAAAACTGTTTGGAAGAAAAGCTGGTTTTATCACACTGCACCAATCAGCGGCACAGCTGCAATTCTGTAGTATCTTGCACAGCCAGTGCTCTCTTCCCAGAGCTCCTAGCACAATTGAAGAGATATATGCCAGTCTGTTTTAATGAACAATTATCAAAGACATGGGTGATATACAAATCAAATGGTTTTGGGAGTGTTGTGGGAAGGCATTGGACATGCCAAGATTAATGCCACATTCCACTGAATGCCGGTAGTCGCTAATTCCGAGTCTGTTCTCCCGACACCCATTGTAAATGTGTTCCATTGCAACAGTTTGGGAAAATATGGATGTCTGTAAAAAGTTGGTTTTGTTAACTTATGAACATTATAAGCAAGCCATGATTTCCTA
Organism: Coilia nasus; assembly: GCA_027475355.1. Lineage (NCBI taxonomy): Eukaryota > Metazoa > Chordata > Actinopteri > Clupeiformes > Engraulidae > Coilia > Coilia nasus. Next base: position 24,931,415 of record CM050214.1, read on the forward strand.
CATACACCACTCCAGGACCATGACTGAACAGAGAAGGCACATTACACGACGGTTTGCTTCCTCACATACACATACACAACTTCAAGGATCAAAATGACGAAAAGAAAATTCTGCTTAGTGTTTACTGTGTGCGCTGACTTTTGTGCTGTGACGTAATGCCAACCGACTGGGTCTACACTGAAGTATCCCGAGTTTGCGAGTGGTAACTCTGACTTGATCGGCCGTTCCACTGCACTTTGCCGAGGGGGAGGTCGGTTTTTCCCGAGTCCTGACATTCAGTGGAACGCAGCATAAAGCACTTCCATGGTGAAGTTCTACAGAGAGGAAATGTTCATGAGCATCCAACCATTTGATATGCTGTTCCACATAGAGGGCAGCTGTGGCCTAGTGATTAGGGAGTTTGTCTTGCAATCAGAAGGTTACTGGTTCGAATCCTGCCCTACCCATGGTTGAGATGCCCTTGAGCAAGGCATTTAACCCCACACCTCTCCAGGGACTGTAACTGAAACCCTGTACAATATCTGTAAGTCGCTCTGGATAAGAGCATCAGCTAAGTGTTATGTAATACAGGAGCCTGCTGGCTTTACAGCTAGAAAAGTAGAGTATCCTCCACTCTCCTGTTCTTTACTATCTGGTGTGTCAGTTTTGAATGAGAGGGAGAGTCACCGAAGCATCTCAGATATAGAAGATAAACTTTATTTAGAGCAGTGCCAGACTGCCATACTGTTCCTCATAGTTTGGGCCACCCACAGCCTCAAAGATCACAAGCTGTTTCTCGTGTGGCTCAGCTGTGCACATGTCCATAAATGCAAATCTACAAAGGCCACACTTGTGCCCCCTGTTCTCTACCATTTGCGCACACCTGCTGGCTCCATCCATCCCTGGGCTGAGTGTGCTGCACCCCAGGGAAAGATGAGTCACTCTCCAGACCGATATACAACGCTCCAGTCCATCCAGCATACCTGCCTCCAGTAGGGGTAGCTAGACAACACAGAGGGGGGCTAGTGGGGAAAGAAGTGTGTGTCTGTGTATCCCTAAGGGTGGGTTTGGCAGGAGGAGAAGTAGCAACAGGGGCCGGTGTGTGTGTGTGTGTGGTGTGGTGTGTCTGTGTGTGTGTGTGTGTGTGTGTAACGGATGAGACGGAAAACTCCCCCCGCTCTGGTGCAAGCCGTGCTGCTGCTCCTGCTGCTGCAGTGGCCGGCGTCCCTTTATCTCTCCTCAGCAGGAGGGGGGCAGTGGCACGCACCGTCAAACACAGAGATCACACTGACAGCACCACCGAGGCCGTCGCCTGGCCACAGGTACGAAGGAGAGAGCTGTGATTTGTCATGGGTGGGGGGGGGGGGGGGTGTAATGGTGGGTGCAGGGGGAGTGTTTCATTGTTTCATTAGGATTAATTACACTCACACACATATGCAAGTGCGCGCACGCGCGCACACACACACACACACACACACACGCACACACACATACTGGGCGTGGGAGGCAGTTTTACTGTGGGCTTGTGCCATTATCTGTTCATCAGAGAGAGCCTGTCCATATTAGAGGGATTAAATACTGTTGGTCCTGTGTGTGTGTGGGATTAATGTAGATAGGACCGTAGTGATTTCAGAGCTTTTGTGTGACTTTGTGCTTTGGTTTTAATACCCGTTTCTTAAGCTGCTTTTAGACAAATGATGAACAATGGACATTTAATGAATGTCTGAGCAAAAACTCTTTTCTTTTGAACATTTTGTTGTTTTAAACCTGTATACAGATACAGCAAGGGCCATTTTACCACTACAGTTTTCAAAATAACAGCCTAAAAAATTGTCACATTAAAAACATCAAAACCAGGCAAACTATACTCCACACTGCCAGTGACATTAGGCGTATGCTTTTAGCTTGAATGATGGACGATAATGATGTGGAGGTCAGAGTTTTGTAATGGCTGCTCCCACCTGACGCAAAATGACAACCAACGCTATTACAAAAGTCTGTCAGCTGTGCAGTCAGGTATGCAATTTTAGAATAGCGGCTCTAAATACCATTCGGTTCTCGCATTACAGATGGTTCCTGAAGCAATGTACATTAGGTATTATATTATATTATCTCTCTTAACAACGGGGTAATGACTCGGCGGAGGGAGGCTTCGCTTCACGGAGTTCTTTGCCTTCGCTTCACGGAGTTCTTTGCCTTTGCTTCGGCATTATTTTCACAGAACTGGTCACCTCGGTGGCCGTTATCGCTTATGTGGATTGTATCGTTATGTATTATACCAGTTACCTTCCTAATTGTCCTGTTCATTATCCATAGTAACTCTTAACAGTAGGAAGGAAGCATATTTCTGTCCTCTGTTGTAGTTTTGGCTCTGTCTTAGGTCTGCCATTGGGAGGGTAGACGGTTCTTAGCACACAGAGGGAGGCGATGCTGCTATATCCACTTCACAGCACTGAAGCAAGCCTCAAGCATACCAAACACCAGTGATCAAATGGTGGGTTACATAACATCTGTTCAACAGTCTATCTGCATAAGAGTCTATGTGTATCAGAACCTAATTCATCCCCTTCATCTTCTTGGTAACACTACTGTTTGCTTGAGGGTTCAATTGTTAACTTTATTGATTCATATATCTATTGATATTCACATGAATTATGCTGTTTGCACTCAAATGGAGATGTGTGCATCGTGTGTGTTTGAGTGAGAGAGACAGACTGAGACAGAGAGGGGGCAAGAAGAGGTAGAAATTCTACGAGTAGCCTGTGCATATACAGTCCCATACAGTGCGTATACCTAGCTCACAATTCCATGTAGGCAAGTAGATTATTTATAGCTAAATCCAGCTATAGCTGGATTTTTTTGACCCAACACAGCAGAATGTGCAATATTTTATTCTTCACATGATCCACATGGCCCCCAGGTCAACCTGCCATGGGCCGACCCATAATTCTGGCCCGACCCATCACTGCCAATCGGTAGGCTCAGCGCAAAATCTCTAGTTCCCCACTAGTCACAGGTAACATTGTCGTCCGGCAGTCAGTAACAGACGTTAGGGCAACTATTTCAATTCCGCAGCACAAAAGATGTGACAACGGGCCGCATGCCGATGCCAAAGAGGAGGTTTTCTTTGAAGCTCAGCACTTAATTAACTTCCCACCTGGGCCTCTATGCCTTGTTTGGGAAATTCTATGAGAAGGTTGGCAACAAAGAGCCCCGGAGACACTGTGCGCTCAGATTAGGGCTGTGGTTTTGATTTTTTTTTCCCTTTCTTCTGAAGCTCTTTTCCCACCACCAATTCTCCCAGACTTCCTCAGGCAACCCAGAGTTAGTGAAGTCTTAGATGATGTGTAATTAGAGCAATACTTTGTTGTAGTTATCTTCAGGGACCAAATCAATTGACACTAATTAAACATAGATCAGCAAGGACAAAAATGTCACTGGCGGCATTAAGGAAATGGGCGGCCTGGATTTTGCAATCACAAAATGGTTGGCAGCCGGATGAGGTCAGTAAGAAACTTCAATAATTCAACTGAACTAAATGAAAAAAGTTGAAAAGTTTTTGTGCGTGAATACAGCAGCCTCCATTTTCGGAAAATTTTTACCACATTTCTCTATTGAAGGGTACAGTAAATTGGCGTGTCTGTAGTACTCATCATTAACCAGCGTAACAACAAAACATTTAATCTACTTTTTGTTAAGCATGCCATGGTAATAGTATAACTTAGCGTCCAGGGGCGTGTTCCAAGTACATGGTTTAGTGATAAACCTGGGTAAGTTCACTCAGATTAATAAGTAAACTTCCCAAGAGAAAACCTCTATGGCTTTATTTTGCAATTAAGAAATTCGACTGACCAATCTTTTAAGGTGGTTTACCACTTACCATGGTCTGTCATCAAAGCACATACTTGGAATACCCCACAGTAGTTACACAGTATTTTTGTGACACTCTGAGCTGTTGAGTCAGTTACCCAGTGGGACTCTGATTTTGAAACGCAGCAGACTACAGCATGCCTCTATACTGCCCTACAAAGCCAAAAGGCAGTAACTACACATTTTGTCAAAACTGAGTTTAGACTGTAAATTGACCTAACACCTATTATGTCTTGTGACTAAACACCTTGCTTCTTCCTGTTAAGAAAGTACATAACATATCACCACTATTTAACCATGCTAAACTGGGCAACATCACCACTTAGAAGGTATTTTTCCCAGTTTCTGTGTTCACGTTAGTTACTGCACTTTGCCTTTGTAGGCCAGTATAAAGTTGTTGACATGAAAATAGTTTCTCTGGTAAAGTAGCTCGTCATAACACCACTGCACCACCAGGGGGCCAGGGATGGACCCTAGCACTGTGCTAGCTCTGGAAATGAGTAACACTCAGTATACAATCATTCATTACATTGGCCAATTGCTGGCTAATTAGGCCTAGGGGATTAACAACATGTCTCTCATGGGTATAAGCAGCAAACACAACCTCTTATCTTTGCCATCCAATGAGAATACACTAAAATATAAGATACTCCCTGCACACTGATTTTTCAACCTACAAATGTATTTCCAAGACCCAATCTTTTACACCAAAGTCTTAGCCAATGAAAAATTATAACTACATGACAGGTTTCCCTTTACTGCTTTCTGTTCAGGTAAATCTAGGATAAAAGCAAAACAAACTGTTAAAGCAAGGCTCTGCTCTTTTTTTGCCAAGAACAATAGCAAAAACCAGACATGACACAAGTGCTATTCCAACTCAAGAGTTAATTGCCAGAATTCAACTAAACCTGACTCTCACTGACCTGCTCCTTTCTAAACATAGAAACCTAAAAATCTGTCAGGCACGACTGAAAAAAATCATGGTGTGACTGTCTGCACAGCATCAACAGGCAATGTGCACCACTCTGCCCCATTGTCAGCAAACGGTCGAGTCAGCTGCCCTTTTACTTCCTTCTGTGGAGACAAAGTCTGACACTTTCCCCCCTTATGTGTGAGTTGTGACTCATCCCTATTGGTGTGGAGCTCCGGGACTCTCCACCTCATAAAAGGGCCCGCTGGGTGGCCTTCCACAGCCCCATGCCCACACCTCCCCACTCCACCCCACCCCACCCCACCCCATCCCACCCCCGACAGCGAAAGAGCTGAGCAGCTGGCCAGGCGAGTTGGCTATACGGTGGAGGAATCACAGCGTCATATGGCACCACTGCTGGGGGATAGGATGGACTGATTACCATGACTGAAGTACCTGGTGCTCCACAGTCATGCAATGTGGGCGTACAAGCCCTCATCTGTGTGGGAGCTGAACCTTATGGAGCACTGGCAGGGGAACTATGCCTTAAGAGCACAATCACTTGTGTGTGTGTGTGTGTGTGTGTGTGTGTGTGTGTGTGTGTGTGTGAGGGAGAGAGAGAGAGAGAGAGAGAGACTAACATTGTTGCAGTATGAGAATATTTGGACCTCAATGTTATGTACTGTAGCCTACTTGTCACACCAAATAAAGCATTAAAATGTGTCCGTGTGTGTGTATGTGTGTGTGTGTGTGTGTGTGTGTGTGTGTGTGTGTGTGTGTGTGTGTGAGAGAGAGAGAGAGAGAGAGAGAGAGAGAGAGAGAGAGAGAAAGTAAATGTATAGATATCATATACAATCACAACAGAATGCATAGAGGTGAGGTTAAAATTGCTGCAGGCACATTATGAAACCATCTCTGGAATTTAGTGAGTCAAATTGACTCCAAAATGGCACGGGAATCTAATGGGATTTGGGGGATGAGGTGGTGAGGGTGGTCGGATGGGGAGTTTTCAGATAGAGCCAAGTGGTCGGCTTCGGCTAGAAAGTTGCTCATTTCTTTACTTTGTGAGTTGAAGTCGTGGTGTCTGGAGAAAAGCTTATTTTGCTATTCCATCACTGCGGCCGAACCAAGGCTGTGGTCAGATAAGGCCGAATTAGGGCTAAGGCAGGTACTTTGGTGATGGATTACAGCCCGAACAGCACAACAGGCAATATTTAAGATTTAATGCTCGTGGAGTGAAGGGCCATCTGCAGAAATCAATAAACACTATTTCATGCAACAATGTTTACTAACACAAAAACAAACACCCAATAAAACGAAATAGCCCCCAACAATTCAGACACGTTTGTCAGTGTTATGTTTTCATTTTAGGGGTGACCGACTCCCAGATTAACCCTCGACTGTTGCTAGGCGATGATTAGACGCTTCGCTAATGGCGAGTGGCAGATCCTCTCCCGTGGCGCCTGTTCCCCTGTTAGAACTCTTAATAGAGACAGAGGGCCGAGGTGCTCCACTGGTGCTCCAGCCTGAGGAAGAGCCTTGGGCTCTAACCTCGCTCTTAAGTGGCACCAGGGCCAAACAGATGGCCAAGGTTTCTCGAATGATAAAGTGAGTGAAAAGTCAAATAATGCTTCATGTCACTGCCTGTCCAACTCCATCAGTGTTTCCAGGAAGTGTTGGGGGGGAGACGAGTCTGAACCTTAAGTGTAGGGGTTTAGAGCGGTCCACTCTTGCTGTTGTCTTATGAGGAAGGCGAGCATGATATCCCGAGACCCTCCTTCAACATCATGGTGGCCAGTGGCCTCGGTATCTACACAGTTAAATTTAGCCAAACAGTAGGGTAGCCTAAATATTGGTGACTGTCCAGCATTTGGTATTAATGCACAGCTGAGGGGATTAAAGAGCTTAAGACTATGTATTGACTTGCTGGAGAAAAAGGACCCTTTCGGTGGCTGTCAAAATTTTAGGATATTTCTCCTTAGAAACTCTTCTTCAGCATCGAAGGAACGGGCCTTTGGTCAAGACGGTCCTTGCGCTGTTTGTTTGCTCTGTAATTTCCGAGACATTTTGTGAGGGCATAGGAGAGCTTCACTTTGAGCAACTAAGGGTTTCTTTTTAACCACACAACAAAAAGTTTGCAATTACGTTGCCAGTGGAAACAAAACAGGGAACGAGCACAAAAATCCCAAGGCTGAATGAGCAAATAAAAAAGGTAGAAAACAAGCAAAGACATACAAAAGAAGAAGACACAGACAAAAACAAAATCACAGAGAGGAGAGGAGAGAAAAACAAAATAGCTTATGCATCTGAAGTCAGCCACTGCTTTATGCCAGGCTACCTTTTTATGGAAAAACCCATGCTTACCCTATAATGGATTACAGAGTATTGCAGAAAAGACAAAGGCAGATTAAATTACACTACTCTCCACAACCACAACTACTGGCTCCCCATCATCAGGCCACAACTGAAGAAGCCTTTTGGATGAAAGGTGAAACGTCTTCAAGCTCCACAAAAGGTGGAGCACAGTTGCTTACAACTTAGCTCCTTTGACTACCATGACCTGGATGAGAATCTAGACAACCACAACTACTGATTATACAAGTAAAAAGCCTCTCTCATGACTATAAAACTTTAAAAAAGCCACTCAATGTGGCGAGCTAAATCTACGGATGTAAACAGCCCAGCGATGCACAGCCATTGGCACCGGGCCGTCGAAAAGGGAGTCCAGTGTCACCAACAGCACCAGAAAGTGGCACCGTGGACTGGACCGCCTTTTTAGTCTGAGGCACATAAACATGGGGGGCACGGCTCCAGTCTCTCTCTGCCCTCACTCTATTCCTGTACGGGATTGTCCTTTACGCTTAGGGGGTGCGGGACTGGACTGGACTGCTGGACTGGACTGGACTGGATCGCCTTTTTAGTATGAGACACACAACCATGTGGGGCACGCCTCCCCTCTCTCTCTCTCTCTCTCTCTCTCTCTCTCTCTCTCTCTCTCTCTCTCTCTCTCTGTCTCTCTCTCGCTCTGCGCTCACTTTCCTGTGCTGGATGTCCTTTACGCACAGGGGGCGCGGGCAGGGATGTGGGCTGTCACAAGAAATATATACTGAGATGAATTACGACGACAAGAGCCATGTCATGAGGAGGGTGTTGCATTAGGAAATGAAAGATGAGAAACTCCGTCCCCTGCATCCCTAATCGTGTACGTAAGCGCCCCACAAAAACTTGGGATGTGCTGCTCCAGACCTCCATATGATGAAAGCAGGGGGGCACTTCATACCGCAAGATTTACAGTGACTGACTTTTATTAGCTGACGTGAGTGATTTCAATGCGTGTACCTTTCCATGTGGTGTGCGTTCACATATGGAGCCCTCAATTAACAAGGACCACCTTATAATACACACTATATTGGAAAATTACCAGTCTAAAAAATTACCAGTGACTGCAAAAAAGGAAAAACATGCCCTGCAAAAGTAATAAGGACGGAAATTTAGTCCCTGTATGCGGGCTACCATATGGCGTGTTACACAATATTACTAATCCTACACACTGCTGTTTGGATAAGAGAGTTGCGTAAGATGCCGGATGAGATTCTGATGCCGACTCTCCAAAAGAAGCAATGAGACAGGATGCTTATCTGTGTGTGTGTGTGTGGTGTGTATGTGTGTGTGGTGTGTGTGTGTGTGTGTGTGTGTGTGTGTGTGTGTGTGTGTGTGTGTGTGTGTGTGTGTGTGTGTGGTGTGTGGGGTGTGTGTGTGTGTGTGTGTGTTCGTGTGTGTGTGTGTTCGCGCGCGTGTGTGTGTGTGTGTGTGTGTGTGGTGTGTGGGGTGTGTGTGTGTGTGTGTGTGTGTGTGTGTGTGTGTGTGTGTGTGTGTGTGTGTGTGTGTGTTCGTGTGTGTGTGTTGGTCAGCTGGTTGCAGCTTTTCTCCCCGCGACGTGTGTTTTCACTGTCGCCTTTGTGTCTTTGTTCTCGGTGGCTGCCCACCATCTCTGGGGCTGCTTGTTAAAGAGTTCAATGCAGAGCGCGGCCACACCAGGCCATTTCCTGCCTGCCATTTCGACCCATGACAACCCCTGCAGGAGCAGCTGGTGTCCCGAGAGAGAGAGAGAGAGAGAGAGAGAGAGAGAGAGAGAGAGAGAAAGACTGAGGATAGAAAGAAGAGAGTAGGAGGAGAGACAGTGTAAGTGAGAGGGAGAAAGACAGAGAGAGAGAAAGAGAAAGAAAGAGAAAGACAGAGAGAGGGAGAGGGAAGGAGAGAGAGAGAGAGAGAGAGAGAGAGAGAGAGAGAGAGAGAGAGGCTGCAACCACAACCAGATTACTGCAGCGCGAGTTTGTCCTCATGTACCCTGTGCCACCAGTTAGCACCCTGTATACTACAGCTCATTTGATTACAGAAACCAAATCAAAACAAAAACACAACACAACAAAGCTGTAAACCCAGTGAGCATATTAGCATTGTTTTTGTACTGTCTCTGATAGTGTAAATCAAATTGAAATAACAAGAACTGCACAAATAAGGGACCATGTGTTACAGAAAGAAATAAAATTCAATTTCGTCAAGATATTAGCCATACTTGCTAAAGTAATGAAAACTTCCTATCTGCTGTGCTGCTCTGTAGTGATATGCTGTGCATTAGGATAAGCCTTGTACCCTGACGAAGATACTGAAACCTCCACTTTACTGGAGGAGTACTTTTGTTTTACTTCAGAGGTCAAGAGTTTCCTTCAATAAGTTGGTGTCTTGTCCAGGTCTGGTGGGTGAGGAGCAGGGAGAGTGGAGGCAGATGTAGAGGAGTGAGATAAGGAACACAGGATCAATACTGGGATGGACTCTTCCCACAACAAACTAGATGAAACTGCAAGACTTGCAAGTTTGTGTACTCAAAATGCATGTGAATTTACTCTCCATCACGACCTGAGTTAAATCTTTTCAGAGATCCAGAACTGGAGGGGTTTCAAGGTGTCTCGAGGTGCTTCCTGGTTGTGTCTTCGATAATAAAACGAGAGGCAAGTGTCAGGGGAAGTCCCCACGCTAAACCCTCTTCCCCAATCCACCCCCCCCCCTCTTTGCCCCACCCCTGTCAAAACCATGCACCTGGCTGTCACTCACTCACTGATAACAGTAATCAGGAGGGACACACACCACACTGGTAAGCAATGATCCACTCCTGCTGAGTTCCCTGACACGCAACATGCCACCTATCACCCACCCAGCCACCCACCCTCTCTGCCATCACATCAGCGCTACTGGGGGGATTAGGATCATGAGTCCCCTGAGCAGAGCAATCAGAGACAGGAGATGGCAGATGGGCTTCCAGGGTCCTTGCGTGGACCACTGGGAATGCCCTAGCACTCCACTGGGATTGGCTGCTGACTAAGGGGCTTAGAGTGGCCACGAACTCCGATCAATCTGCCGCTCTCCAACACCCCAAGCATGGGATGGGATGAGATGAGATGGGATGGGTGGGGGAGTGGGTGGATGCAGGACCAGAGAGAACGTGGACAGAGGATGGCAAAAACATGCATGCTGAAGTGGTGTCTGTCAGATAGGACAGTGTGGTAGACTTCACTCCTTAGTCCTCCCAAGAAAAAAAACAAAGACACTGCAGCCTTCGGCACCATGTTTGACAGCCCATCATCAGATCAGCTCCTCTCAGCAGATTTTCCCCCACAATTCAGCCCAGAGCACTAATGCTGAGTGTGTGCACTCAAAGACAAAGCAGCGTTCACACCTGTAATCATTTAAAATAGTACACCTGAGCCTCATAATTATGTTTAAAAAGACAACAACAAAAAAGCACTGCTAAGACTTACAACCGTATCTATCTATTAATCCACGGAATGTCTGTCTGTCATTCTGTCTGTTCTACGCCTACATGTAACTCAAACCATTCGCTCCACTGAGCTCAAATTTGGTACGTGTCTAGCTAATGGCACGAGTGAGTGCCTTGTCAAGTTTCATGTTGTTTGGACAAAAAAAGGACAAATATATCGGTAAAATAAGTTTCAATTGCCCTTTGGCTGTGTCACTATGGGCACTGTAGCTTCTCCCTCCCTCCTCTCACACATCGCTGCTGGATCTAGGGCTCTGCACTACTGACACTAAATAACCGAAAGGCCAGGGGGCTGCAGTAAATCTCAATTGAAAAACTGCAGCCTGAATTTATAGTTATAAGGCTTTTAATTACCTTTCAGACACAATATAGAGCTGAAGGAGTTATTTTTTACTTTTTCGTGACCAGTCACCTTCTGCCTCCTTTCACAGAAAAGAAATTACATGCTGGCGGCCAAAGGACAGGCTGCCAAGCCCACGCTCTATGCAGTGTTTGGGGGTTGGTAGGGCTGGTACTGGGGATGGGGTTGGTGGGGCTGGGGCTGGGGCTGGGGCTGATGGGGCTGGGGCTGGTGCTGGGGTTGCTGGTGCTGGGGCTGGGGCTGGGCCTGGGCTGCTGCATGGAGCAACTTGCTCTGAATGCAATATGCAGTGATAAACTATGCAGTCTCGTGCTGCCTCAGTAGCCTGAGCGGTGGATCTGTGGCAAAATGGTTCACGTGTCACCCCGAAAAGGTTAGCGGTTGATAAATGCTTAGGTTTCTGACGACAGCCATTTCACTGTGCAATTTGCATTCCGTGTGCTCTTTCATTCACAGAGGCCTGAGGTAATGAGAAAAGTTTGTAGTCCACTCGTCTTTCTATACTGTCTTTATCTCTTCGACTGCCACCCACCCCCACCGCCCCAACCCCCCACACCCACCTATTTCCCTCAACACAGTTAGGCTCTATGATGAAATTCCATAATTAAGAGCCCAGGCAATCATGCCCTCTGTCCCATCTGGCCCAGTGCACAAAGGAAGCGCTACTGCGACTGCGACTGCTACATCTCCTCGTGCGCCTGCTTGCTTGATGGAGTCTTCTTTCATGGACAAAAATGGCTGGATGTTCCCAGTCTGTGGGGAGCGAGATGGAAGCGGTCGGGAACAGTGCAATCAGGCCTGTGCTTTGGCATCTCATGAGATGGAGCCAATTAACAAGCTTCTGACCACATCTGACAGGACTGCTGTGTGCGTGTGTATATATCTGTGTGTGTGTACATGTGTGTGTGTACATGTGTGTACATGTATGTGTACGTGTGTGTGTGTGTGTGTGTGTGTGTGTGTGTGTGTGTGTACATGTGTGAGTGAGTGTGTGTGTGTGTGGGTGAGTATGTGTGCACGCGGTTAAATGTGTGCGCATGTGTTTGTGTGTGTGGGTATACAGTGTGTGCACATGTATGTGTGTGTGTGTGTGTTTCTGTATCTGTTTGTGCCGGTGTGTGTGTGTGTGTGTGTGTGTGGGAGTACACGTGTGCATGTGTGTGTTTATGTGTGTGCATGCACGCACCAGTACATGTGTGTGTGGGTGTGTGTGGGTGTGTGTGCACGCATGTGGGTGGGCTGGGTGGAGGACTCAGTGGGTAATGAACTTTTCCTTTTCAATTAAAATCTATGTTGACGAAAAAACAATGTGAAAATGCTAGGCCACGGTGCCAGCCTCATGCAAATTTGCCAGTAATACTAATGTCAAAGCAAAAACTCACAGCAGGATCTCAGAGGGGGTAGGAGAATATGGGTGTGTGTGTGTGTGTGTGTGTGTGTGTCGGGTGGGGTGGTGGTCCTGCTTTCCAGAGAGAATGTTTAGATAGTACCAGCTTCCAATCATGACATGAAGACATTCGAGTGTTTCATCATCCCAACATTTAAAGCCTTGTGGAGCATGACTTAAAAGCCTCGTTAGAGTTCATGTGCATTAAATCTGGGCAATTATTATTTTAAGAAAAGTCTACACTCTACATTATGTATCTAATAAATGTAAAAGCTGACCCAACGTTGCCTACTGAAATAAGAAATCATCTAGTCTGGGCAAACTGACTAAAACTGAGTGCGAGTCATTTGAAATACAAAGTCATCCATGCCGAAATATCATGAGAATAAGCACTGGACTCAAACACAGCATGTACAGTACTGTGCAAAAGTTTTAGGCAGGTGTGAAAAAAATGCTGTCAGTTAGGAATGCCTTCAGAAATGGAAGTGTTAATCATTTACGTTCATCAATTGACAAAATGCAGTGACTGCACCTAAATCAAATCAATATTTGGTGTGACCACCCTTTGCCTTCAAAAGAGCATCAATTCTTCTTGGTATACTTGCATAGAGTTTTTGAAGGAACTCGGCTGGTAGCTTGCGCCAAACATCTTGAAAAACTAACCACAGATCCTCTGTGGATGTAGGCTTCCTGACATATACAACAAATTTGGTGTAATTGGTTGATCATACACCTGACTGTAATCCTGCAAAATCCCTGACTTTGTGTGTAGCCCTTTGTGTAAATGAATGCTGGTTTGAAGGCACCTGCCTAAATCTTTGCACAGTACTGTATCTTTTTAGCCATCCACATGTTTAATGTTAAAACACCCATAAGGCTGAAAGGACATGACGGGCGTAAGTTGTTTTTTGACAAGTTTTAGGCGGGTCCACAAAAAGTGAACACACACAGGGATACACACAGTCAGGGATTTTGCAGGATGATAGTCAGGTGTATGATCAATCAATTACACCAAATTGGTTGTATATATCAAAAAGCCTACATCCACAGAGTATCTGTGCTTAGTTCTTCAAGATGTTTGGCGCAAGCTACCAGCCGAGTTCCTTCAAAAACTCTATGCAAGTATACCTAGAAGATATGATCCTCTTTTGAAGGCAAAAGGTGGTCACAGCAAATATTCTCTATTGTTCAGCGACTGCATTTTGTTAATTGATGAACGTAAATGATTAACACTTCCATTTTTGAAGGCATTCCTAGTTGACAGCATTTTATTCCCACCTGCCTAAAACTTTAGCACATTACTGTATATATTATTACATATAACGGGACAGCAAGGCTGACACCTGATACAGCACTGGCGTTGGAAATAAGCATAAAGACACAACATAATGAATGCACAGGAGACTGCGAGCAAGCTACAGCACTGCAGCCGCTTAGGAGTAGTGGCGCAACAGGCTGTGGTGCAGCCAAACACAGCCACTACGCAGCAGCACTACAGGGCTGGGCATGGTCCTTGGGGTGCTTGCAGACACCCCCCCTGCCCCCTCACAGAGACACAAATGTCCCCTGGTGCAGCGTACATAACCACCCACCAGTGGTTTGGACGTTGCATCAGTCGCTACCGAGTGGGCTGTTTTGCAGCTCTGTGCATTTCATATCTGCTCATTAACAGCCTGCTACCAGATATTACACAGAGTTAACCAAGAGGTGAAACTGACGAATACAGCATACATTTGACAGACACGGTATACAGGTTTATATGATGTGCCTTTGTTTTTTGTCAATGGGTTAGATAAACAAATATCAATTTGTTGTCTCTTCTCAAATAATACCGGACACAAAAATACGCTTCAGAAACACATTAGCTGAAGAGTATCTGTGGCTTACACAAAGGCCATCTGTTGCATCTTATCACCATTACCCCCCCCCCTCTCCCTTGCAATAGCTATTAATGACTGAGAGTGTCTGTGGCCATCTAATGCAGGTTTGGGGTTGATGAGATGCTCCCACGGGTACCTGGAATTCAGTGGAAATTACCTCATTCGTATTTCCCTTCTCAACATAAAAAAAGCCTCACATTAGGCACTAACTCTGCCCTCAGCGGTGCTAATGGCTTGACTGTCATTCCACTGGGCAACCAGGCAGGTGGTGGTGAGGGGGCTTGTCTGTGTGAACTGTGATTAGGAGCACAAACATGTGGCTAGCCAGCTGACTGACTGAGTGTCCTCTTAACGGCGACAACAGAATCTGCTACAACATGATGGGCACACCTGAATAACTTCAGACAGCGCCTGGATTTATTATTATCTACACACATGTATACTGTATGCACACACACACACACACACACACACACACACACACACAAGCATGCACACACAAACACACACAAGCATGGACTTATTATTATCTACACACACGTACATGCACACACACACACACACACACACACACACACAAGCACGCATGCACAGTCATACACACTCGCACACAGACAAACACACACAAGCACGCATGCACAGTCATACACACTCGCACACAGACAAACACACACAAGCACGCATGCACAGTCACACACACTCGCACACAGACAAACACACGCTCAGCAAACAGCATAGCCCTTACACTACAAGACTAGCAAGAGAGGTGGCTGTTTTGCTGTATGACTGCAGAGCGCCTTGACAAACAATCTGTTGTACATTGACAACTCACTTTCAGTCTTTCAATCAGACAAATCGCTGCAATGCCAGAGGATACAGCAGACCCCTCCTGTGGGAGAGGGCGTCTGTAAATACTTCATCCCCTCCCCATACACCCTCCCCTCCTTTGTGTACGTGTGTGTGTGTGTGTGTGTATGTGTGAGAGAGAGAGAGTAAGAGAGTATTTGTGTGTGTGTGCCCGCACGTGTGTGCGTGTTTGTGTGTGTGTGTGTGTATGTGTGTGTGTGCGTGAGAGAGAGAGTAAGACAGTATTTGTGTGTGCGTGTGTATGTGTGTTCATGTGTGTGTGTGTGTTTGTGTATGTGTGAGAGAGAGAGAGAGAGTAAGAGAGTATTTGTGTGTGTGTGCCCGCGCGTGTGTGTATGTGTGTGTGCGTGTTTGTGTGTGTGTTTAATGAGCGTGTGTGGGGATTCATCCTCCTCGACAAAGCAAGCTAGATTTGATGATCCCTGTCATGTGGTGCGTGCTGCGCCCACTGACGAGGTCACAGGTCAACATCTGTCAGCAGCAGCTCCCGCTATGCCGGGGCCAACACAGCACCGGATTAGGAAGCAAACAGAGCTCCCCTAAGCCACTCTTGCCTCCACGCAAGCTCTCCACCCTAAGCACTCTTTACTGTATGGATGAACTCCGCCGTAAACGAGGCGGGTGCAAAGCAACCTGACTTGCACAGACACACCATGCCCATGGATACACTTTTCACTGCTTGTATTCACAAGTCAATCTCCACAAGGGCTGCCATGACAACAAGTCAATAAAATAATCACACGGCCATTGTCTGGGTAGTGAAATATTAAATCACAACCCCCCACCCCCCGCAGCAAAAAACTCTGTGTCTTGCACCATACTGCTGATACCGTTCCTGTCTATGGGTCTAGATTGTTTTTTTGTTTTTTTTACGAGTGCCTGGCTCCCTTTTACGAGCTCGTGTCTGGCTCCCTAATCCAGCGACGAGCTGAGGCTGTGGCGAGCCCAAACACCCAGAGCCCAGACAGACACAGGTTGATGCGAGTGCACACCGTTGCTGCGTTACTAGTGTTGTGCGCCTGTCTGGCTGCGGTTTGGGCATGGCGACGTAAACACAACGCCCTCCATACTCCCCATCCAGACCTCTCCCATCACTCCCACAAATCACTCTGCTAGACGCATGTTATTTCCTGGCAACAGAGATAATTAATATCAGCTACCGAAAAAGAGCTAAGGGGTTATGTGATTCACCCCATGTGCTTGAAACAAGGACTCCCACATCACTGTGTGTTCTAGAATATATATATATCTTGTCTGGCAAATGCATTTTGCTATTACAGTGCATAGAAGTGCAATGTACTTTAGGGTGACCTTTTCAGCTCTTGAAAAAAAAGCGGAGTTTCATTCTTGTGTGTCTAATGGATGAAGAGGCAGCTCGTACAGCAACAGTTGGCTTTGCAGAGTTAAGCTCGAAAGTGCTCAGCAGAAAGAGAGGTAGAGAGAGAGAGGCAGAGAGAGAGAGAGAGAGGGATAGAGAAAGATGAAAGAGAGAGAAACATAAAATACAAGAGAGAAACAGATGCATGAACACAGACGTACAGCATGAGAGAGAGAGAGAGAGAGAGAGAGAGGGAGAGAGAGAAAAGGAAAAGAGAGAAGTAGAGACAGTAAACAGAGACATATAGACATAGAGAATTAGAGACACAGAAAGGGAGATAGAGACAGGGAGAAAAGGGATTACAAGAAGAGAATGCCACAGACATCAGAAAGAGAGAGAGATATCAGAGAGAGAAAGAGAAAGAGCGATATCATAGAAGAGAGAGAGAGGAGAGAGAGAAAGAGAAAGAGCAAAGTCATAGACAAGACAGACAGGGAGAGAGCGAGAGAGAGAGAGATTAAAGAGAGAAAAAGAAACAGCGATAACATAGAAGAGAGAGAGAAAGAAAGAGAGAGAGACAGAGAGAGAGAGAGAGAGAGAGACAGAGACAGAGAGAGGGGCACTGACAGAGTGGCAGGAGGAGACGGCAACACTCACTGGAGTCGTCCGAGTCGTAGCCCTCCACGTCGGGCTCCTCGTCCCTCTTGCTGGTGGCCGAGGCGGCGGCGCCGGCGGCAAAGGCTCGGTCCAGGTCATCATCGGTGCGCGGCTGCTCGGCGGCGGCGGCAGGCCCCGCGTCCCCCGACTGCTGGCTGGCCGCGGAGGAGCGCTGGGAGGCGGTGCGGCTCAGGAGAGGGGGCGCTGTGGGGGGCAGACCCCGCGGGTAGCGGGGGAAGTAGTCAGAGATCTGCTTGATGGGCTGGATGGGGCCAGGACACACGTCAATAGCCATGTGCTCCTGGATGCTGATGGTGGTCTTCTCGCCTTTGCGTTGTGTCATGCATGCAGCCCTTCAGGTGACACACACACACGCACGCACACACACACGCACGCACGCACGCACGCACACACACACGCACACACACCAACCCTGACCCGGTCAAGGCAGTGGTGGGTGGGTGGCTGGGTGGTTCAACGAAAATAAAAAAAAACAAAAAACACGAAAACGACCACAAAAATAGTAAATAAAAGAAAAAAAATCTAAAATATTTAAAAATCTGATATCTTAAAAAATCCAAAAGAAAAAAAACAAGAAAAAGTCAAAATTCCAGAACGAAGCCCTTCTGTCTCTTGCGTGCTGGTCTGGTGCCCCCCAGCAGAAAGGCAAGAAGAAGCGCAAGTCTCCCCCCCCCACCCCTGAGAGTGGCACGGCAGGTGTGTGTGAGTGAGTGCCAGAGTGAGAGTGTGTATAGAGGAGTGTGTGTGAGCGTGTGTGAGTGTGCATGCATGCATGCGTGTGTGTGAGAGAGAGTGGAAAAGAGAAAGAAAGAAAGAATGAGAGAAAGAGAGAAAGAGAAAGAGAGAGAGAGTTGAGATGTGAGAGCTGGCTATGTGGAGGGAGATTGCTGGCTACTCCGGTGCGCTGCAACCATGCTGCCTGCCTGCCTGCGAGCCTGCGAGCCTGTGAGCGCTCTTCTGCCACTCCACCTCGCCAGGCAGCAGCCAGGACGCACCGACGTGAGCCACTGAGAGAGGGAGTGGAGAGAGAGAGAATGAGTGAGAGACAGCGAGAGAGAGGTGAGTGAGTGAGAGAGGGAGTGGAGAGAGATATTGAGTGAGAGACGGAGTGAGTGAGGAAGTGTAGAGAGAGGGATAGAGAGAGAGAGAGAGAGAGAGTAAGGGAGGGAGGGGAGAAAGGCAGAGGATTAAAGAGGGAAGGAGGAGGGATTGGCTGATGTCACTGCTTAGCAACCGCATGGTAAACAGGAACCGCCGGTGCGGGTACTTAATTATGCTATTAGTCCCCATCCATCTGTCAGGGCAGGGGATCAGGGAGGCGTTACGGCTGCCGTGAGAGAGAGGGAGAGAGAAAGAGAGAGCGAGAGGAAGTGAGAGAGAGGGAGAGAAGGAGAGAGAGAGAAAGAGCGAGAGAGAGAGGGAGAGAGAGAGAGGGAGGCAGAGAGAGAAAGAGAGAGGGAGGCAGAGAGAGAAAGACAGAGGGAGAGAGGGAGGCAGACGTGTGCAGAGCGTTCGGCCAGTCAGTCAGACGCGCTGGTGAAGAATGCCCTCATGTCTGAACCCGGAGAGAGCGCCCGGCCTCGCCTGCTCAGCGTGAACAACAGGTGCCCGGCAGACGACCCACATGCCGCCGAGGAAAACAACCAAACAAAAACAAAAAGGCGCCGGAGCAATTACAAGCTGGTGGTGGAAATGATTATGACACAAAAGTCAATCAAGAAACTAGGTAAATTAGATTTGTTGTGTGTGTGTGTGTGTGTGTGTGTGTGTGTGTGTGTGTGTGTGTGTGTGTGTGTGTGTGTTTGCCATCCTTCTTTTATTGCTTCTAGGGCAAATGTGGTGAATTTTACTACAGTATGAGAAATGCAGTACTTTTACTGAAAAAAATGGTCAACAAAGGCATAATGCAGCCTGGCATATTTGTGTTATGTATTACCATATAGATCTGAGGTAGTGGTTATTGCAGTAGTTGCGGAAATAAATAAAAACATGCATGCAATGAAAATCTGTCAAAAATCTTTGATCAAAACGTGAATTTACACTGTACAACTATCATACCAATAGATATGAAAAACAGAATTTGATTTAAAGGAATACAAAGAAACAAAAAGAAACGTTTTGCAGTGATGTCAACCGAGACGCACAAGTGTTGGCACACGCGCTTACTCACAAGTCAGTTTCTTCTTTTCTGGTATGAGAAAATCTGCCATGGACAAGGCTGCCCCACTGGTTCATAACTAGTGCTGAGGTCACTCTCACATTTCCATGCTGAGCTACAGTATTACCAGACTTTGGGCTAATTTCGACTTTTCCACCTCAGTTACCACGTCTGTGTGGTTGCTCATGTTTAAGCCATGTAACAATAGGGTCACCCACTGATGTAAGTCAATGCAATTATCAGACAGCATTGCACGCCTCCCCTGCACTGCCACTGTCACGTGCTGCAAAGGGTTTGTAAATGAGCTGGAATCTGTCAGAGAGCTCAGCGTTGAGATTCTTACAGATAGCTCATTGTGGAGGCTTGTGTGTAGGACCTTATATGTTCAATGATTTGGAAAATTACAGAGGCAAAATGTTATTCACCATAAACCATTATTCAATATACCATAAACCGTTATTCAACTTAAATATGTCTTGTATCTAAGTCAGTGTACAGTGAAATATTATTTCAAAAATTCTCAACATAGAATTAACCATTTAATAGGCAATAGCCTTCATTTGCAAGGTGCAACACTATGCCTCATTTGTAATTGAGCATGTAATGTTTACAGTACACCTACACTTCTCATCTGCAACAGTAAACTACATACCTGCTCTGCACATTATCAGATAAAGTTCAATGCAATCATGCAGCCGAGTACTTAATATGCTCTTATTCTGCAATACACTTCAGATTCTGTCAAACAGGAATTAGGGAAACCCTTCTTGATAAAAATAGTTTAACTAATTGATTAAAGATGATTTGTGATTGAAAGATGATTTCATGATTTTATTAAGTCCAATCCTTTTTTCTTAATCCAAAGCCAAAGGATACATTTTAGACTCTCCCAGGTCTAGTCATGCCTGTTGCTGTGTGGTGCACTCTGTCAAGGTCATGATGACATTTTGAAACCTAAAATAGCAACTCCTGCTGGTGCACTATGGGTCTATAATAATACTCCTGCCCAGTCACCCACGGGTCAAATTTGTGTGTTTTATTTGTTCTTCTTTGGCACACAGTCTTTGCCACATGGTACCAGGATTTATGTCGCCAGCTGCTCTTTAGCACCCCCTCTGGCCTTGTGGTGGCAGTGCAGCAGTGCTCCGGTGGAGCGAAGGCATAATCATCTAATCATCTACACCTGACAAACCGCAAACTATGTCCCCGTTTTTTTCCACTGTACCGTTTACAACAACTACATTTATGGCCTTCGTACTGGGTTATGGGTTTGCTAATTCTGCAATTACCACTAAGTTGAGGGCAATGTGTTTGTTTAAATCTGAATAAACAGTCTTTTTATTTAAATTCCCTTTTTCTCTGCATTTTATGTAAAGACCCATGAGAATGGTTGTAACAATAAACCTGACAGGGGACAAAGATTTACATTCATATTACAGAAGCAAGTAGGAAATCAGGGCTCGTATTAAATCACAGAGTGAAACAGTGTTAACACACAGACGCATGCAAAGTGTGTGACAGAAGCCTACAAACATGCAATTTGTCACGGCGCAGAGTTCTGTGACAATGGAATATAAATGCAGTAACAAACAGGGCAGAAACCAACAAGCAAACGTCATTTTTAAACGAATCAATAGGTCAGCAGGAATCTAGCCCTGTGGAAAATTTGGGAGGAGATGTTGCATAAGGTGCTGAGTGGCTTGCTAATACACCCTTCATTTGTCATGTTTCAAAGCATTAAACCAACAAATGAACTGAATAAAAACCCTGACTGAGATCCAAACTATGAGATAAAAATAAATTATCCACTTCGGATGACTACCGGTAATATTGTTCATTTCCGAACCTCTGACACCAAGGGTACAATAAAAACCACACTCATCTTCATAAATTAAGCGTTAATAAAATACGCAGCGCAGTACTGATGAGAGAGTCAAAACCCCTTTTTTCACCACTACCCACAGCCATGATACAGGACACAGAGGCTGTTTGAGTAAGCACATGCCATTCAAATCATCTCCACCATGGCTTCTCAGGGCCTACTGTTCTTCATTAAACCTCTGCAGAGTGGCCAGGGCTGGGCGTTGGACAGTGAATGTTAAGGCATAAGGCTGAAGAGAAATCCATGCTTGCTAAAATTAGATGCTACACAGTCAGCAGGCATACCATTTACACTTGGACATACTAGTGTTGTATGAAGCCAATAATTTCAAATTCATACGGAATAATTTGTGATTCCATAAATAATCTAAGAGCATCCGTGGCTGTGTGCTTGTCAGCGTTTTCTTTATGGGATCACAGGCTTCATGGGATCACAGGCTTGAGGAAGACAGTATGCTTCTGCAGCACTGCTGCCCTGACCCCCGGCTCTGTCATCAGTGTTACTCAGAACTACAGACTGCAGACTGGTGGAATAAGCCCACATGTCAAAACATGCCCACCGGCCGGTCATGATGTATCGCATGTTGGGTTCACTGCCAGACATCGGGTTGAATCGAGGGTTAGAGCAGAGCTCACTCTGCAGTCAAACAGCGCTGGAGGAGGAAGCAAGAAGTGCTTTGTTCAAATTCAAATTCAGTGGACCATCCATGACACTTTCAATACAAAAAACTACTTGAGTTCCTCAGAAAATGACTTCTCTAATCACACAATGTTATAAAATGTACACCCATGAAAGAGAGTTTTATCTCTTGGATTTATTCATTCTGAAACTCGGAATACCTGCTGCTCAACGCACCGGCCATCCTCCGCACAAAATGTTTCATTGTGTGGCTTGAGAGACACTCTCAGACGGATACCTGAGGACATGCATTGCACTAACTGATACCAGTTGGCACGTGCTTCCTGATATACAGTGATTCATATTCATGAAATGGGTAACATGAACCATAACAAGAAATCTTCCTGCTCTCAATCGATGGATTTGAGGTGGCAGGGTCTTCATAAAACCCAGCAGTAAAATCTGCCTCCATACGTTGGTAAGTGAGACCTGCTTTAACGCAAGGGGTAGAAGGTCAGCAGGACAATTGAGTTTTCAGGATAAACAATCAATCACAGAGATGTACGACACCGCATGTGAATCCCAGGCCGCTCAGCGTGTCTCTGTGATGACTGACACACACGGTGAAAAGATTAATACAGATGTGATCGTGTAATATGTATGTGCATGTGAAAACTGACCTAAGAGACGGGGACAGAGATTACACAAAATCCCCATTCACAGGAGTCAAGGATCTGAAATGTTACACAGATATAGATTAGTAATGTCGCTTTGAGCTGACTTCATAAGCTGAAGCCAGATAGCCAACCGGTCAAAGCAGATTCCCTTCACGCTGCACATGGACAGCAGCTCATCCAACTCATCACGGACTAAAATGGGAAGCCTCTTATTGGCGGGAGATTTGGCGGGAGAGGGCCAAAAGCTGTTCCGGGCTGGGTGCAGGAACGACTGGAAAACGGAATGGAGGAAAGGGCTCCAACGCGATCCAACCAGGGGTGCTGCTCTGTCCTTGGGATGTGGTCCTAAATGAGCAGTACTCTTCGCCTTTGTCTGGTAAGGACGACGTATTCGCAGAACAAAGCAGTATAGATTAGTAGAGACAAACAATGACCTTTTCCAATGACCTATTCCAAACATACCTGAGATTGGAAGTCTTGAGAAAAAAACAGTGTACTTAAGTGTATGATTGTACCTATTCATCGGTGACATAACAACACACCCACACATACAGTACGGGGAAAGTGTCAGAGGATGGCAGCACACATTATATGAGCAAACATTCTTTTTACCGATCATTTCTGCTGGCCTGACCACTCTAATCTGTCCATCTCTGATGGAGGTCAGAGGCAAAGAGAAGGCAGAGGCGGACAAACCAACATTAGAAAGAAAAAATTCTGCCATGCATTCCTTATGCCTGTGCTCTTAACACAGGTTATGTCACTGATTAGCTCCCCTAGCTGGCTGACGAGTTGTGCCAGTTAGGATCAGCTGGATCAGTTAATTGCCTTTTTTTTTTACTTTGTGAATCCAGGATGTACGCCTCTGGGCACAGGTGATTGATGTGGATGTGACTAAACACGAGATGCGTTTAGAACACCTTACACTGGTTAGGGACTTGGGGGAGTGGGGGTTCCACCTCATTGGACATTAGTTTGTCCTTTGCGCTGGTCTGATCTGCACTGATTTGGTTAAAGCTGAGAACATGGAGTCTCATGTACAGGGATCACAGCTACTGGCCCTGCCGGGAGGGCACGGGGGGGTGGGGTGTGTGTGTGTGTGTGTGTGTGTGTGTGTGTGTGTGTGTGTGTGTGTGTGTGTGTGTGAGGGTTGTGTGTGTGTGTGTGTGTGTGTGTGTCTGAGTATGTGTGTGTGTCTGTGAGGGCTGTGTGTCTTAGGGGGGTCCGTTTGAAGAAGATGTGTCAGACAGCTGCTGTGACAGTGTCGGATGGAACTTCAACAAACTTCCTGAATCAAATAGGATCATTCTCACTTAAGAGCAAAACTGACAAACTCTGTTTGGTGTGAAATCATTAAAACTTACCAAAGCGGCCTATACTGCAATAACAAGTGTCAGAGAGGCCTTATGAGGACACAGAGAGTAAGTCACTGACTACAGTTGCATTATTACAAAGGCAAATTAGAGCTGTGGATTATATATACACATCACGCCACATTCTATACAGTCATTGAAATAGCTAAATTCTCAAGTAAAGTAAAGGCAGGTAGCCAGGTGGACAAGACTGTTTCACTTCGCTTCACTACTTGAAGCATTTGCTTCCTGGTGGACAGATTTCTTTCTGTCAACGTCATTACTATTACGAATGCCTTCAACCACTGCAGCATACTCAAATAAAGTATCTGTCTGTCTGTCTGTCTGTCTGTCTGACAGTCCGTCTGTCTGTCCATCTGTCTATCTATCTATCCTATCAGACCAAAAAAAAGTGCAGTGTCTCAAGAATTAAATAGCCGACAGTGGTTGAAGTGGATGCACCATGGATGTTTTATCACAGCAATCATAAAAAGAAAAACTGTGCCTTTACTCAGAAACACACAAATTAAAAGCACTGCAGGACACAGACGAGTGATACACAGCAAAGCGCTGCTGCCAGAAGGTTCTAGCGTAATATCAGATTACACTGGTGTTTGTTGCCGTACGAGCACGTTATTAACCACTTGTGGTGGCAGTAGAAGGCAAATCCATCTTGATGACTATAGCAGTCATTTGCTGTTGTGTTTTACTCACCTATATTAATTTTGATTTGATCGTTAGCCAACTGCAGGAGCTTATGAAGCATCATGGAAAGAAAACTGCACTGAGGTTTTTAACTGCATCAGTCACTCCTGAAATCCCCCAGACAGCCAGGCAGCCATGTAAACACTGAAAATGCATTTCAACCCCACAGCATCACAGGGGCATAATCTCTAAGTGGACACGGCAGTCGAGCTCTGGTGAACAAAAAAAAACACAAGGAATGCAATGCATGGCGTTGGAATCGTAGGGGGGCAGTGCTGCTGGACGCTCCTCTATATAATTGCTCAATGATGTATGAATCAATATGAAGTCATTAGAAACACTGTGATTTCCCTGGTTTGCATTACACATGTGCATAACATTAGCCTCATTACGAAGGGGAATTATAAGGGTGTGCAGGGTTTAAACACATTACATTAATTTCTGTAGATTTCTCCTAATGAAGAGTCCAGGATAAACAGTAATTTCACAGAGATCCACAGGGGATGCTGGTACATTCTAATTTGACTGGTTTGGCTCATAGTAATAAACAAGTTAACATTCACAACGCTGAGGTTTGCCATAACCTATTTAACAATGGCATGCAAGACATTTTAATTTCACTCATTTAATTTCTGACACTTCTCAGTTAATTTCTGTTAAATTGATTTTAACTACGTTTACACACCATAAAGAATAAACCATGCATTTGGAAGAGCACTTTCCCTAACATGCTGTGAATGCATGACATGGTACTGAACCTTGGTGTAAACTGCACAAATATAGTGTACTGAACATCAGGTGGTGTAAAATACATTGTATTTGCCAGGGTCTTGCTTTGCCATCAGGTTGCTGTGTTTGACAGTGTGCAGGTCTGTGTTTGTGATCTAATAATGAGAGATGAGTTGCACGGACCCCTGGGAGTCTGACATTTTGTCTAGGTGATTAAACTCCAAACTGACTCAACAAGGCCTCCTTTCTTTGTGCTGCCGGTGTGAGTCACGTGCGACGACCACAAACAGAGCGTTTTCTGTTAGATTTTTGGACTGATTGCTCAGTAATTGTATGCTTGCATGTTTATAGTCATTGTTGCCAGGTCTGCTTCTGGGGCATGTTGTAAGAATTTTTTTTTTTTTTTTTTTTTTACTTCTAAGGGAATTGAGATTTATAGATATTGAATAATCACCATTTTCTGATATAAGATGTTGTGGAGACCATTTTTGTTAAAACAGCCTTGTACCTGTAGGCAATATGTGACCTGATCAGGCAAAATGAGTCACAGTAACCCAAATTTCAAAACCGAGACATTGGAATCAGTGGAAAGACAAGACAATAAGCTTGTATCCAGGTCAAAGCCGTACCAGGAATGTTTTCACAATATAGTTATTTTAAATACTGCCTTTTTGTTTGTACGTTCTGAGTGCCCTAATAGATTGTGTTTTGGATGTGTTGGGCAATCTCTGGATTGAAGGGCATATCCCAGAACTTTTAAAAACCAAAACCATGATTTGGGCATTTTTAATATCTTTCCAGATTTTATTTGTATCTTAAAAGGTAGTCCTGTCCACTGTATCACCTTTGTTACTTCACATACATATATTGAGACTTCAGAAGATGATTATAGAAAAGCTTTTCTTTCATATGATAGCACAAAGAAAAGAATTGGATTTTGGTTTAATCAGCTTGTGTCTCAAACCTTATATTTTTTATGTGGCTTTATTTTATTGGCTGAAACCAGTGTTGTGGGAGGAGGGTAAATGCAACTACCAAATGGAAGTACAGTTATTCCCCCCTTTTAAATTACAAAATAGTGTTTACTTGCCTTTGTTATTATTGCTAATGTTAAAGATATACATAGTTTTCCCACTTTTTTTAAGGTTGCGTGGATCATTTACCCAACGTCCTTTTTACCCCTGCACAACTGGATATAATAAAAATAAAAACTGCATTTGAAAACTTTAAAGCAGTACATGCTGTTTGAAAGCCTTTAACAATTATTGTTACAGAAATGTCTGACATGTTGGGGTATCTAGGCCAGGGGTTCCCAAACTTTTCAGACCGCGACCCCCAGTTTTAAGCTGCTGACGACCCGCGACCCCCGCAACCATTCTGTCACGTGCGCGTGTTCTCGCTCTCTATCGCTCTTTTTCTCTCCCTACCTCTCTCATAATGTTTCTGTGTTATGCACAGAAAGGCAGTAGAGCAAAAACAAAACTGAACACAATCTCTAAACTAGTGTATTTTATTACCAAACTCACGAGCGAAAACAAATAGGCAACATCCCATCATAACGTAAATAAAATGCTGAGCATATACGGACATATTACAAATATTACGAACAAAATCCAAATCGTCGCTATTGCTGCTAGTTTCATTAAAGTTTCCCCAATGGTGTGGGCCATTTTTGTCTGCACAATTAAATATGCCACCTCATATGAAGCCTTCTACGCCTTTGCAGAGATAGTTGTTTGCTTAGTGAGGGGTTTCTTCTGCCCCTGTAACACTCTCTTTTCTGCGAAAAAAGTCACTGGCTTTATCTGTGAAGCTGGGATGTTTGGTCTTCATATGCCTACATAATTTCGCCGGTTTAGACTCTCTTGTGCGAGGACTTCAAAGCACACAACGCACGGAGGGTGTGTACCTGATTTATAATAATACACGTGAAAACCCGACGCTGGGACACAGATTTAAACAGTAGGTGATCGCCAGAGGAGAGTCTGCTGATAGCTATGCTAATCGGGCAGGGCAGAGCAATAGAACGACAACAGGTCACACATTTGATGCCCGCTAATGGGAGGGTGACGGTCCTCTGGTTAGCAAACAGGTAATAGCATTATTTTTGGAAATCGCCTCGAGACCCCCCTCCACTGCCCCGCGACCCCCCAGGGGGTCGTGACCCCGACTTTGGGAACCACTGATCTAGGCTAACCTTCCTCAGTCAATCCCACTGTGAACAAGAAAAAAAAACGCTCTATAAACAACACCACAAAAGCCCTCACCTCAAGCATTTCTGCAAGACATTTCTACAGTCTGAGGCACCTAGCTAGAAGCACAATAGACCCTGAGATTACCATAAGTATGCTATAACCCTCCCGCTGTGAGGTAACACGATACATTATACAGTTCCACTACAGGCACAGTATGCCACATTAGTAGATAATAGTCTGACTCAACCGACCCATATGTTGATCTGAATAACGCACTGACCTCACTCAAACCTAACCCCACACATATGTTAAATATATATATAGATCTACGACAATGTGTATGCTTTAAAGCCATGTGTTTTTTTTTTTCCACAATGTCTTCATATTGCCAGTTTTGACAACACTTAATCCTTGATGGAAAAAAACTCTACAGTGAAGTTTATCCTAAAACTTGGACCAGCACTGTCTCCATTTGAAATTCATAGACTGACTAAGCCATAACAAAATAAACCTTTCTGTGTCTTGGTGGAGTGGGGTACCAACGTTGCAGCCTCTACACAACGACTTCGGCTCCTCTACTTTTTACAACAGGTGACCTGAGAGAAACCTCGGCATAAGCACAGAACTCCCTGCTACAGAGAGAAAGGCCTGAAAGGTCACCCTCCACTTCTTTCCTCAGACAGCCCTAGTCGCCTAGCCTGGTAAACCCGCCCCTCGTACTTCATTTTATTTCGTGCAGAGGGTCTGGACCGGACGCTCTTGCGGAGCATTTGGGGAGTTCCAGCACGACCGCTCCAATCAGCGAACAGAGGGTGTGTTCGTTAGCTGTGACGTTGACCTTGTGTGCTACATTTGAATTGTAGTGCGTAGGTAGGCTAATTGCATACGTGACGACCAGGCGTTAGCGATTTGGTAAAGGCAGATGCACTTTTTTAAAACTTCAGCAGAGTCCACACCTCCAGCAAATCGTTTCTGACGGTCTCTGTTCCAGACCCTCTGCACGAAATGAAATGAAGTACGAGGGGCGGGTTTACCAGGCTACTAGTCGCCTCGGTCCAGCATTCATCAGCCGCCTTCCAAAACCAAGAGTAGGAGAAGCAGGAGGCAAAAGCAAATGACCAAGCTCGCACCACATCATCAGACATCTATGCTGCACACAGCTACAAACTGTTTGGAGAACTGAAAACACCTACAGACAAAGACACAAACAACTCAGAATTATTAAAGCCGAAGCTCCTCCAAGCCACCGTATACAAGTGAGGACTGGGTAAATATTTGCTTCCTCTACAGTGACAGCTTCAGTTCAATCAAAAGTGGCTTTTTAAAAGATTACAGGAAGGCTATGCGTGCAGAAGAGAGAAGACAGTGAGACTGTATGAAAGCAGAAAACCAATAATACCACAGTTTTCCTTCATATCTTACATGGCAGGTTATTGCTGTCCTTTGTCATATCTGATTTCCTCAAGAGGGTCATTTCCTGTCAAGCATAAATGCTATGTAAGAATAAGTTCAAGCAAGTCAAGGAAGAGACAGACTGGCGAAACTGTTCTCAGATGACACATTATTAGGTCCCTGATGTGGCTGTACACATAGACTTATCATTTTTACCACTCTATCATTTGGCAGTGGACATTGTTCACCAATGCTGTTTGGGAAACTGAACAGAATAAACCACAGAGAATGGACCTGACTCAGAATAATTTCAGCAAATTGCTTTTCTGATTGACATTTGCTATAAATGACCTCATCGCTTTTTTTTTTTTTTTTACTTGTAAAGGCCATTGGTGGTTTATGCAGCGACTGTAACATGCTAAAACACTGCCAACTGAGTCAAATGGCCCCAAAGATTTTCAGACTCCCTTCCCTCTTTTTTTTAGGATTGCTGTTATGCTGACTCTTGCTATGCTGAATGTGTCACGGTTCACATGTCGACAAGCTACAAGATAAAACCTTAGTTGTTGCTTCAATGACCATGAAATACTGGCATGCTCAACTTAATTAGACACAGCCCAACCCTTTCCCTATACAGACACTAACTCTGTCACTGTGTGTTAGACTGTTATGAAACATGTGCACCTATAATACCTTTAAACAATGTATTGGATACTTTCAAAAAAAAAAAAACTGTGGCATGTGGCAAGTATTTTTTTAAGCCAAACACTGAGGTACATGAGCCATACTGCATACCATACTAGTCCCAGATACCCTCTTGCTAGTAGCAGCTTTATTAATGTACAGAATGCTCAAAGTCTAGAAAACCAAATACCTACTATACCATATACAGATGGAGATACAACTAAATAAAAAGAGACAAGTGCTGTCTGATCATTTAAATGTTCTCATTTTTTCCCTGTGACAATGACATTCCCAGTGAAACCAAATGAAGGATGTGGGCCTTGCACATGCTGAAAAAGGCACCACGGAAGAGCATGGGAGGAGAGCAGCAGAAACTGGGAGCCCTCAGGATAGAAAGGTGTATTTTCCAGACGATGCGTTCAAACAGATGAGGCTGATATCTCGGGTCACCACTGCAGTCAGTCACTCGCGCCGTTGTCGTGGCAACAGCCAGGGACAAGAATGAAGCGTGGAGTGGATTGATGGGAGAACGTGCTCCCTGTCCATCGGCAGGCGAGAGCACCAACACAGGGCTGGAAGTACGCCGTAGGTATTGATTCAGTACAGGACGGCATTCCTTTACATTCCTTCAGCCGTAAGCCATGAAAGGTGGTCGTGTGACATGCTACACAGTGAGAAGACGTGCTAAGTGACCAGTTGATGTGTGTGAAAAGGGAAAAGGGAGGACTTCCAGATCTACTTCATAAGCCAAACAAGTACATCTGGCACAAGCAGGGAGGGAAGATTGATTTTTATTTAAGAGCACGGGTTAAGGTTGTTACATAAACTGGATTTGATTCTGGTTCCAACTTGGGCTTGACCAGGGAAAGAATATCAAAACTATAGCCAGACAAAGAATACCAGACTATGTTGTTAGAGTTAGAGTAGTATTTTGTAAAACACTAGCAGTGCCACGGGGTATGTGTTTTTGGTAGTACCTGAAATTACCTTTATTGAACATATAATCAGGAACATTGCTGCACGATGAAGCTTAACTCCCTTCACTTCCCCAGGGCATACAATATTAATATCTGAAAAGATACCAAAAAATATGATGTCCCAGCAATATCTCTAAGGAAGGACTGAACAAATTGGGAATTGATTTCTTCTGTGTGCATTTTTTTCTCTCTTCCACACACCAAAGCTGAGCTCTTTTCACCTGCGTTTATGAAGGCGCAGAGAGTTTCCACAGCATGCGGCGGGAGGTGCAGGTGCCATACATCAAACTGAATCGACAGACTGGTTTTAGAGGTTGATGGTACAGTCCCCGTGGGATTCCTTGGAACATGGCAGTTTCTACCTAATGATGCGTTTACTCCCATGATACAGTGAAAGAGACAGAAAAAGACAAAACCATCTAGGGAGATTTTCTACGATGACCCAGGTTAGTGAAAAAAAAATCCACAGGCACTTTCCCCACCAAAAGAGAGGTTCATTAATAATGTGCCTTTTGACAAGAGGAAATGCAACCCATTTTCATCCAACGGCATTTCACTGAGAAAAAAAATAATTATATTTCAGCTGACAGACAGAGTGGAGAGGCGTTCAGCAGGGCATTTTTTTTTAAATAAATGACTATTCAGCACGAAGATTTCAGTAAATCAATGCTGCCAAGGCTAACACAAACTTGGGAGATAAAACAGCAGCAGCAGCAGCATCAGCATCAGCAGCACAGGAACAGTACGTGGAGCACTGTTGATAAAAAGCCCATTCAACAACCTGTGTAGGAGACAAATTTGACAAATGTGAGTCTTTGAATTCCAACACCATCGAAAGGTGTGACCAACGTGTGCTTAAGTGAGGTACGAGCTGTTTCTTCACAGTTTGTAGGTTTTAAAGATGGCGCGGCCCATAAGGACATTGTTAAAGCTCTTGAAGCAGGGATCACTGCTGAGGAGACGTCACTGGTGCTGGTGTACACGCACGCACGGCTCCATACCATTGTGATTTTCTTGTGTGGGAAAAACGATGATTCAGTCAGAATGCAGGAAAATAACACACGACAAAGAAAACTCTCTCGGGGCAAGGATACACACACCAACAAAAGTTTTCCATGACGCACAACAGCAACAGAACAGACCTGCATACGAGTGATAACGGTGGTCATTGATAGCTAGGAGAAAGAAAAGAGAAAATAAATCAACACAATTACAATTGAGAAAAAAAGAAGCACAATTCTAACTTCATACCGAGTTTGCAAAAACAGCAGGGAGGCTAAAGAGAGTTGAGGCAAACAAACATCAGGGTCAGGGCTGCAGCTTCTGGGAATTTGTTTGTTTGTTGAAGGGAAACGGGGCGCTGGGAACAAAGGTGCCGGGAAAAGACCCTCATGAATGAGCAGTGATGCAGGGCAGCACAGATGAGAATGGTGCAACATGCTGCAACCATCACATGAACATAGGCTCAGTTCACGTCAGTTCAGCCATGTTCCACCACCAGTGCAGGGGGTCTGGTCAATCATAAGCACATTTATATCTCTGTATAGAATGGCTCTTGGGTGTACTTTTTTTTTCTCTTGCCCGTTATTCTCTAGCCTTCTAAAAGGCAATTACAGGGAGATTGTACCTGCATGGTGTGCTGTCAAAGGGGTGAAATGTCCCATTGCATCGAAATGAGACTGCCAGTAAGGGTACAGAGTACATGTGAGCCAATGAGATTAAACACCCTTTCAGACCAGGTTATCAGCTCAAACCCATTATGAAAATCTCAATTCCTAGGTACTGCAGATCACCAGATGTTGTTTGGGTGTAAAAAAAAACAACATTAAATAATAACCTTTCACAGACTACACAATAATTGAACACAGCTCAGCTCAGGTGGCCTGCTGAATATGACATTGCTGCAGTGCGGCTGCTGTAGCGTATTAACATATTCACGTAATTTATAGTACATGAACCAGTGGCTCCTATAGTTTCATGAAAAACACAATCAGGATTCACTTCGTATTTGTCAATCTTCTAGACAATGACGATGAGTTTAGCCACAGACACTGGGAGTATCAAAGGGTCTGCTGGAGAATGACAGACGCAGATGCGATTACTGGGGCCCTAACCCCATTTCCTACACAGACCCCTTATCCCTCATGGTTGCTGCTGATTGTTGGTGTGTGTGTTCTTGTGTGTGTGTGTGTGTGTGTGTGTGTGTGTGTGTGTGTCTGTCTGTGTGTGCGTGCTTGTTGTGCGTGTGTGTGTGTGCTTGTGTATACATCTGTGCTTGTGTATGTATGTGTGATTGTGTGTGTGAGTGTGCTTGGGTGCTTCTGTGTGTGTGTGTGTGTGTGTGTGTGTGTGTGCGCTTGTGTGTTTGTGTGCTTCTGTGTGTGTGTACAGTATGTGTGTGTGTGTGTGTGTGCGCACTAGCACAACAACAGACCAAACAATACAGCAGTTGTCTGTCACAGCCGCGGCAGTGGTGAGTCAGCCGGGCACAACTGGCTGAATGAGCCGCGGCACAGACTGGCGGACATGGACATTAGGACAGGAACGTTCCTCCACTTATTG
Organism: Coilia nasus; assembly: GCA_027475355.1. Taxonomy (NCBI): domain Eukaryota; kingdom Metazoa; phylum Chordata; class Actinopteri; order Clupeiformes; family Engraulidae; genus Coilia; species Coilia nasus. Next base: position 24,964,432 of record CM050214.1, read on the forward strand.
GTGCTTTCAGACAGATAATCGTTACACATTATACAGAGATACAGCATGCAAACTAAAATATTCAGAGGAACAAGCCCAACAGATCACAAAACAAATAAAGCACAATAGCAATAGTCCTTCAGTCCAACAGACTGTTTGTAAGATTTACTTTCTAGGATTTGGCAGATGCTTTCATCTAAAGCATTTGTGACCAGTTGCATAAAACCAATTTAGTAAAAATGTTCCTAAAATTTTCTTAAATAAACCGTTTACTTAACATTTTTATACGCATTACCAACCCTTACCTTTCATTTCAAGGTAACATGACTGGAAGTCTTATGATTTCCCTTAGGTATTGCATAAGTCACCTTAATGCTGATCTTCCTTATTTTAATTTAAGAGTAGTAATATGTTCCCTTAGGAGGTCAAAACTGAAAAACAGAGCATGAAATATGAATGTGCTTTGCTTATGTTATAATTATTACAGAGTGAAAGTAGTCTGATTTCTCACAGTTTTTGCAGAAGGTATCGTCACACAAAATAACCATGCCCCGTGTATTTTAATATACATGTTTAAATACATGTTTTGGACCTTTAACATTAAAGTTATTGTCAATATCCAGAAGCAGCAGAGCAAGCTGAGAATTCGTTCAGGAATGGAACCCCGGCCAATCACTTGTTTGACAGCAACGTCACCATTGCTTCATCACAAAGGCCCCCTCCCCTGCTGACAGATGTGGATGTGACATCACCAATGCACTACAACAATACACTACAATCCATTAGAACAAACTCACTAAGCTTTCACTATAGGAAGTGGTGACTGACAATGACAAAACTACCAGCAGAGACTTTTCTCTCTCTCCCTCTGCTGCCTCCCACTCTGTGCTCTGGGGCGTACAGGGCATGTAGAGGGAGTTGTGTTGAAGATGTAGCTGAAAGAAGACACTCCATCAATCGGCCCCATCCCACCCAGCCTTTGGCAGTGGCTAAGCTCAGGACACCCAAATCCACAGCACTTTCTCTTTCCAACTCTCTCTCTCTCTCTCTCTCTCTCTCTCTCTCTCTCTCTCTCTCTCTCTCTCTCTCTCTCTCTCTCTCTCTCTCTCTCTCTCTCTCTCTCTCCTCTCTCTCTCTCTCTCTCTCTCTCTCTCTCTCTCTCTCTCTCTCTCTCTCTCTCTCTCTCTCTCTCTCTCTCTCTCTCTCTCCCCCCCCCCCCCCCCCCCCCCACAGCTTCACCAGAGCACCATCACCACCCTGCTCTATCTCTGCACTGCCTTCGTGAGGCACTAGGTTAGCCCAGACATTTCATACTCCGCTAATCATCTAATCATCCCCACCCACTCCTCTTAAGCCACATTCCCCAGGGGTCCGCCTGCACGACACATGCCCAGCCCTGTGAGACTAGAGACGAGAGGCCTGGAAAATAAGCAAGACAAGACTGCAGAGGAAGCCTCTATCTCAGTACTGAATCGTACGAGTAAGAAAAGGAGTAAAGACACATGAAACAGAAAAATTATGAAATACTGCAGGAAACCCATGAACCTACCCACTAAGTTCATTGCTGTGCTTACTACAGTGAATCTATTCCCACAAATGGTATACCTACTATGCTATTCCACAATCAATACCTGCATGATGGATCCCTCCAGTTTTATCCATCATTAGTAATGTACATGCTATGAATGTACCATCCTGGATGCATCATGGAATGCTGTAGGTATTGTGGATGCACCATCCTGGATGTATTGAGGAATATTGTATGTATGAGATATATACTTTCTTGGATACACGAGAAACCCTTTTATGTATTATTTATCATTGAGGCAACTTCATTAATGTTTTATCTCTGTGTGTATATAAATTCACATGTCTACTTCTGAGAATTCTCTCTCACTTCTCATAACTGGCCTCTAAAAGATACTTACCAACTCTGGATTCTACTAGGGATTTATTAGATTTTGTCCTGTTAAAAAATAGTTGTTTTTTTCTTAGCTACCATAACCACAGTGCAGTAGGGTGGATCAGAGTCTGAACTCTGCGAAGCGCCTTGAGACTCTTCCCCTTTTTTTGGTGCTATTTAAATAAAATTCTATTTAATTAGGACACACTGCCCCCATAGTTACAGATCATATGTTGATGTCTCCCAAGGCTCTTCATTTGAGAAGAGAGATCTACAGACCATGAAAATGTCGGTGTCGAAGGACAGAGAAAAACTGTCTGCATGGATGCCGCTCTGTTTTCTGACAAAACAACACGATCTGCATGACATCCTTGACTACTGTACCTTCTACCTTCCCTGTTTTGGAAACACTAAACGAATTAAAATGTTACTCGTTTCTTGTGTTCAAGTGAATGAAAAAGTGCATCCCTGTTTTAATTTTTTTCATCTGATTCTTTTCTTTCTCTTAAAGGTGTCATTGCATCGTTTTTTTAATAATTTTGCGGTGGTCTCTAGTATTAATGAATGCCCTGTGAGCTGGTTTTGGTGAAAAAATCCTTTAGTGGTCCTGTTACAAACTGTTCCAGTTTGTTGGAGGAGGTGGAGTGGGGAGAATGACAGGTTCTCTTCTAGCTGTGCTAGTCAAAGGCTACAATCATTCGAAGCCCATTCGGTCATAGCACACATAAATGCTGTAAACAAACACACCTACTTAAATATATTTCGCTGTGAATGTGTGCCGTAACGAGGCTCCTCCGGTAATCACAACCGTGTCATGGCTTTTTCTAATTAACAAACTTACTTTGTTTTCCTTTTTCTTATTCACTCGTTTTTTTCCGCCTATTTTCTTTCATTGACTAATGGAGGCAATCGAGGTAGACACACATTTTCACGTGCAGCATGCATATGCAATGTGGCGTGACCAACAGTATCGTATTTCAAAAAGTACAAGTTCTGAACGGTTTCTCGCGAAATGACACCTTTAACTTGTGCAGAGCAGTTGAAGATGTGCCTGGGTACTGTATGTTTTGTATACCTTCCATGATTACATGGGTGATATCAGGTGATATGATCAGAAGCTACCAATGAAATAACTGTATTATTTTTATTTGAACAGCAGGAAAGATAGGCATACAGGCCTGAGAAACTGGGAGAATATGGGTAACAGCACAATCTTCATGTGTTAATATTATAATAAGGTGTATTCAATGTACGTGTAGTTCCAAAGACTTGGTTTAGCAAATAGTGAATAGGCAAACAGTTATAGGCTATATAATCTCCATTTCTAGTTATGGCTAACTAGTTATGGTCATGACTGACTTGGCAATTGAAAATGCTGTTTGTAGGCCTACAAACTCTGACAGCAGTATTTAGTGTATGCTATATTTTCAGGAGCTAACAAAACAGAATATACATTTTGGCAAGACAGCATGTAGTTGTAGTTGCTGAATGCTAAATTATAAGCCACGAAGACAACAAAACACAATGTACTGATAGTGATTGCCATCTAAACCCAGAGAACAGAATGTTGTGGATGATGTTTCAGAATAATAAGGCTGACATGGTGTGGTGACGGCATAGCAAAATGTCACATGTGATAAGATGTCTTTTTTCTGTGCATGTATTTATTTACTGATTTATATAACAAAAACATGATGTGATGTCATGACAAAATCAAAAGAAAAGAGCACACTCCTACATCAATGTGCAGCTGAAGGCTTTCCGCAGACAGGATGATAAAAAGCCAGTGTCTGCATGTAATGGCTGATAATAACAAAATGTTAAACAAGTCATGAGCAGCAGCCATGGCCCTTATCTGAGTGCCCAGCAAACAGCTCTGCTGCTCTGCAGTGTCAAAAACATCTAATTACTCTGCTAAAAATGACCGCGTTTTCTCTCTCTCTCATTCACACACAACATGTACAGACAGACATACACACGCAGTCACCAATGGCCAATGAATCCACAACAACTGACTTGACCTAGCGTGGGCGGTAGAAGAGAAAGTTCATGGCTTGCTTTGCAGGGGCAGTGTTCACACAGAGGAACCCTAGTGCAGTGACTGAGTCAGAGCTGAATCAGAGCACGCCACCTTGTGTGCGGAGCTTCCTGCAGCGGGTGCAAGAAAGAGAGAGATAGACAGCGAGAGAGTGGGAGAGAGAGATGGAGAGATGGAGAGAGAGAGAAAGACTGATAGAGAGATGGAGAAAGAGAGAAACACTGATGGAGAGACATAGAGAGATAGAGAGAGAGACAGAGAGATGGAGATGGAGACAGAGAAAGAGAGAGAGAGAGAGAGAGAGAGAGAGAGAGAGAGAGAGAGAGAGAGAGAGAGACAGTTGAAAAGAGAAAGGAGAAAGTGCTGTGGATTTGGGTGTCCTGAGCTTAGCCACTGCCAAAGGCTGGGTGGGATGGGGCCGATTGATGGAGTGTCTTCTTTCAGCTTCATCAACAACACAACTCCCTCTACATGCCCTGTACGCCCCAGAGCACAGAGTGGGAGGCAGCAGAGGGGGGTCCACAGTAGGAGAGCCCCCCACAGTCCCCCTACTGCACACGGAGGAGCCCAGTTTGGGGACCTTGGTGCCACACTCCAAACTCCGAGACTTGGTGCCAGAAAAGCAACTGGCACCGTCCACCATTTTGTTTCACACTTCCCACCAAAGGCAGGGCTGACAGTCTCCAGAAGGCACCGATGCTGGCTATAAACTATATCACATCGTGCATGCAATGTGAGCTAGCAATGATTGTATGAATGAGAAATGTATTTTATTTCTTTATTTTCAACTGGATATTTGGGACTCAGTGCACGTGACACAGCGCAGCCCAGTGTAGTAATATGTTTTGATCAGAACTTTCATCGGACGCTTTGTTTGTTTGTTTTGGTTTTTGTCACTTGTGTTGAAAAGGTTTAAGACTGGTCAAGAGTGATCTGATTTGCCTAGTTGAAATGAGGAGGTATCTTTCAATAAGAGAGTGCACAATATAAAATAATAGCAGATTGAAGAGAGTCAGTGTGGATAGCCAGCGTTCCACACAATGGAATTATTGGTCGCCCACACACAGCCAGGACAAGGTATCAGTTAATCCTATCTACTGTATATGACACATTCAAAACAGCACCTCAATGGTACTCTACCGCAGTCCACTAAAACTGAAACACATAGCTAACTAAGATAAAACTGCAAGGGCTGTCGCCGTAAGGTATATTGGCTTACCGGCAAAGCCCGTACGACTAATGTAATCACTTTGGCCAAACAAGACTAGCTGGAGTGGGGGCGGGAGGTGGGCTGTGGTGGTGTGTGTGTGTGGGGGGGTGGGGGGGGGGTTGGGGTTGGGGGGGGCTCTACTGAGTCATTCTTAGATGCCCACGTAAGCCCACGAGCCTGAGCAAGATGGAGAGGAGTGCACCCCTGTGCATGCTCAATGTCGCGACTCCCTTAATGACTACAGCCCACAGAAAAGGTCATGCTGATCATTCCGATGACGCCTGCAGACGAGTCTACTAAACTTTCTCGGCTGTGCCGCGCTGCGCCGCCGGTACTGTTGTTGTGAGGGCATTAATTAGATCTGAGCTGCGTTAGGGAGTTTTGTTGCTGTCGACCAGCTGTCAGAGAACATAAAAGGTAACTCATTCTCTTGCATGACTGAGTCTCCACTGTTCAACTGCCAGATCTTTATGTCGTTATGAGAGATAGACACAGGCCAAAGCTTGAAACAGTACAGTACTTGTCAATATAACACATTTCTTTCTCTTTCTTTATGGGTATAAGCTGCGCTGTGTATGTGAGCTAGAGAACCGTTTTCAAAATCATTGAGTGATGAAACGAAGGTGCAGCTTATTTTCATGACAGCTATAACAAACAAACAACACCATTAAATGTTTATAGAATTTTTATATGTATTTTTTCTAAATGATCCAATTCCCACTACAGTATACTTCTAAAAAAAACATTTGAAATTATTATTTCTAACATAATTATATTAAATTGGCTACATTTTATTTTACTGCCCCTGTTACAGTGCATCTACATCATGAGGTACAGTGTAACAAAGTGTGTAACAAAATGTGACATTATGTAGTTACACTGTACTTAAGGGTTAAGTTTAGGGTTAGTGTTAGGCAGTGCTTCTCAAATAGTGGGGCGGCACGGTGCGATGCCAGGGGGGGCGCGTGTGACTTTTTTTGCTGTACCATAAAAGGTGCACATTGACCACAGTACAGACTAAAAAACAATGTTAATAAAGTAATTCTTTGTTTTTAAGTTGATCTGTATTTCTTTTTTGCTTTCCTTAATGTCAGTAAGGATACAGTGTTATGCAGATGTGCATATTGCAGATGTGCATAGACAAATGATTTACAGTTACAGTGGAGATTGGGGGGGGGGGGCGGCGCGAAATGTTTTCTTCTTCCTGGGGGGGCGTAACAGAAAATAATTGAGAAGCACTGGTGTTAGGTATGTACAGTGTAAGTACAGACAGTTATATGCTGTTACATGTTGATACAGTGCAACACAGACCATTAAAATAAAGTGTTTCCATTAAATCATTTCTAGTCTTTTACTTATCTTAACAGTCTTTTTTTTTTTGGAGTTTGAAAGGTGTCATTGCATTGTTTTTTCATTCATTTTGTGGTGGGCTCTACTATTAATGAATGCCCTGTGAGCCGGTTTTGGTGAAAAAATGCTTTAGTGTTCCTGTTACAGGCTGTTCTAGTTTGGTGGAAGATGGAGTGGGGAGAATGACAGGTTCTTGGTTATGCTAGTCACAGACTACAATCATTTAAAGCCCATTCAGTCATAGCACACCAAATAGAAGATTTAAATGTTTAAAACAAACACACCTACTTATCTATATTTTGCTAGGTGAATGTGTGCTGTAACGAGACTCCTCCGGTAATCACAACAGTGGCATGGGTTTTTCTTATTTGCTTGTTTTTTCACCTATTTTCTTTCATTGACTAATGGAGGCAAACCACTACTACACACACATACACACAATCATCTCTACCCCAACCACTACTTCTACAAACATACACACATCCAACCACTACTTACACACATACACACATCCAACCACTACTTCTACACACATACACACATCCAACCACTACTTACACACATACACACATCCAACCACTATTTCTACAAACATACACACATCCAACCACTACTTACACACATACACACATCCAACCACTACTTCTACACACATACACACATCCAACCACTACTTACACACATACACACATCCAACCACTACTTCTACACACATACACACATACACACACACACACACACACACATACACACATCCAACCACTACTTCTACACACATACACACATACACACACACATCCAACCACTACTTCTACACACATACACACATACACACACACACACACATCCAACCACTACTTCTACACACATCCAACCACTACTTCTACACACATACACACATCCATCTGCTACTCTCAGGCCTGAGCATAAAAACTTTACAGATGGTGAGCAAACACATTAGTTGAAATAGATTCATAAAAATATTACGCCGTGATAATACCAGTTTTCATGTGTGAGAACACACTGGTGTCTCTCTGGGAAAAAAAGGGCTTTGTATATAAATCGATTTCAATCAGAAACTAATGTGGAACCAGACTGTGGCATCAGCATGGCACCATTTCATTGTGCATCTCTAAGCGGTGGGCCAAGACTGCTCTGTCACTGCCACTGCGCTGTGTCAGTGCTACAGGAAGCTGGGTGATCTATCAGACACACAATGAAAAAGCAATGGTGCCCGAAACACCCAGAGAGACTGCGGAGGAGTTCCAAAAAATCAATACTCTGATGAGAGAGAACTGAAACAACCAAACATCAATATATTGATGTATTATTTTAATTTACCAGATCAATATCCAATATTGAAGGGAAAAAAAGACAGACACATGTCATGTGTATGTGCCTGGCCTTCACACCTTTGTAAGCCTGTCTGTCTTAGTAATCTCCTCCCCTCCAACCAAAAACATGCTGTCATTAGGAACACTAAAATTGCATTCTAAGCAATTGGTTCATCTGTATCTTATTTGCACTCATAGACCCTTTCTTACAATTTCCTTTAGACACAAGATTATCACTGGTGTGCCAGAGAGGAATAACATATTTGTAGCCTTCAATCAAAAAAACAAAACAAACAAAAGCAAAACAAAGCTTCTTAAGCAAAGTAATTCTTAACCCATGGAGACATTTACTCAACTATAAGACTATAAGACATATTTATTTACTATAAGACATAATCTCTCTACAAGTGTTAACAAATTCATAGGGGCTGTCTGCAATCCAACAGGTGTCACCGCTGTAAGCACAGACTGTGTAACATATGAAGAGCACATATAAGAGAAAAACAGAAGGGTATAAAGAAAATCTGGAACCTTCCACCATACAGTTCTGGTCTCAGTGGAAGTAATCTGTGTGAAATTGTGGAAGGAAAGTAAATGCTTTATCAAACAGGATTTTCACAGTCTCCGTCTTCCTGCTGCTCGGGCGTTACCATGGTGATGCACCGTAAGCCTTGCTACCTTGGTCAGGGAGAAGCCCCTTCACAGGGATACATGCCACACGAACGAAAGGATTAGTTCTATCAGTCCCTCGATCAAATATGCTTTATCTAATCACAGCCTGCCTTGGTTGCACCTCAAAACATGACTGGGGTGAAAAAAGAGAACTACTCAGCCAGAATCTGCTTGGAAAATCCCATTGGCTTTAAACCAAGTGGCTGAATCCAAAATAAAATAAATAGCATTCTGATAAGTGTCTTGCAAGTATCCAATATGCAAAAAAATTAAAAGTTTTTTTCCCCCTCATTCTGACACATTACAAAATCATAGGGTTCACAAGTAAGCAGTCAGCCAGGAAGCGACTGAGAAAAAAAAGCTTGGCTGGTCCGAGATCAGAAAAAAAAAATGAAGAAGGTGCTGGAGTTCGAAGGGAAAAAAATAAAGTGGTAAAAGTGCAAAGAGAAACAGAGAGTCTAAAACAGAGAGCATTACAGCGCTGCGGTCTGACTGTGAGACTGTAGGAGCTCTTATTTATGTGATTTGCCCTCCTAGAAGAACGGCACTCTTTTCCCATTCTTCAGCAAAATGTCTGAAGAACTCTGGGGTCCTGAACAAATGGGAACGTTTAGAAAAATGAAATGGCACAAAAGTATGGTATATTGTTCCCCTGAGGAAGCCAGAAAGAAAGAGCCATTTTGCGAATCTGAGTGAATATAATGGCTTGTGCACTTGTTCTGCTGATACCATTGTTCCGTCAAATTAAACAGCTAATCGTTTAACGCTATTAACTGCAGTGTCAAGAAAAGGCTAAATACTGTGTGATGGCTATGGTAATTTGCATTTCACATTACAAACCCACTATGGAAGCCTAGTGCACAAGCAAGTTCCATAGCCGCAGCTTGACAGTCTACCATGAGACCCGAAGTTACAAGAGGTGTAGAAATCACAGCTCACATTGCCTGAAGACGTTTAAACCTTTGCACGCAAGTCACGCACCTTTCAGGAGGAAGAAATTACAGGGGACATGACAGTATGACGGTGAACTGGTTGTCAACTGGTTGTTGAAAAAAGAAAGCCCTTAGAACATAGCCATGATATCATATGTCAAACCCTATGCTCCTCTCTTCTCTGCTGCGCTACTGCGCAACACTAAAGTGGAGACAAAGTCCATTTTTGGACATGATTGTTCTTCATCCCTCCCCTCCACCACACACACGCACACACACACACACACACACACACACGCACACACGCACACACACACACACACACACACGCACACACACACACACACACACACACACACACACACACACGCACACACACACACACGCACACACACACGCACACACACAAACACACACACGCACACACACACACACACACACACAGACCCCCTCTGCACTCTCAATGTGTGAAATCTCATCTTAAAAGATGCTGAACGCACTGTGGGCTATTTAAGCGAGTGAGTCATCCATGACAATGCGTCGGGCTGCGGCAGCTCTGGCCAGCGAATGCCTCGCTGTGTATGAAATACCTGAGCACCCAGGACCCCAGAACGCTCCTAAATAGCGCAGGACATGCTTGTTCCAACTGCTGACCTACAGCACCGGGGCGCATGAGCCGTTGGTGGTGATACTTAGACCCTTCAAAAGCTGTACTGTGCTTAGTTAATAACAGGGTATAGCCTGGAGGAAAATGCCATGGTTTCATAATCCATTTAGCACTGCACTGGGGCATCTCCACCTGGTAAACAACCCTAAAATACCCCAAGGCCCATAAAAAACCTGAAAGAACAGCTAATGCTGTAGCAGCTTCACTTCAAACAGGGACCATACACTGTTTCTAATAAAAAACTGATTATCCTCAAGCATCCTGTACGTATATGTCAACAGAGAATATTTTTCAGATTTCCTTATCTTTTTAAGGCTTCTGTAAAAATACGTGCGCTTCAAATGATTTTGCTGCTGGTTATATGAAGTACAAATTGAAGAGGAGAATCTTCTTTGGGTGATGTTATCAGAGAAAACAGCTGTGAAAATGCTGCATATGTGGACATTATATAACACTGTACTACCACAAAACAGCATCAACGCTGTACTGTGAGAGGTAATAGCTGAAGGTGTTGTTTGCCATGTGAGAGAATAACACAAAACACATAATGAAACAAAAGATGTTAGTACTTAGATAGTCAGCAGAATGTATCAACTACAACCCACCATCTGTTAAACAAAAACAACAACAAAAAAAAAAACAGGCAAAGGCTAATAACTCTGTAATCTTTTTCTTTTTTGTGGCTGGAAACAAGAGTGCATTTTGGGCACTGTAACAGATTGTTTTACCCCCCGACCATCAATAATAATAATAACAGTGTTGGCCATACTCAGATATGTAATGGGGTGAAGGAGAATGAATGAAAAACTATGAATTTGGTTATCACGATGAGGTGGACACCCTGTGTGGCATCAGGCATTTCAAAAAGAGGTTTGAACATATTTGAACGATACCAGTGGTTTTAAATGTCCCTAGTGCAAATATTGTAAATTTAGGTCTGTTGTATTTTGGTGGTTGTATTTGGCAGAGGAACTATATTATGAGGTGAATAATCTGTCTTGATAGGCGGATAAACTCTAATTAGAAGTAGATAAACTCCATCTCTGAAATTTCAAAGGCTGGTAAACTTCATTAATTTGTGTTTACCCTGCACCACAGCCCGGGTCATAATAACTTAGAACGGCTCCTGTAGAGCCTTTGGAATCGCCTGAACTTCCCATCCATTATGGTGCCTCTGACACAAACTTTTGCGGCGCTGTCGGCGGGCGGTCTTGCCCTTCCTCCGGTTTGAAAAGGGGCCTCGCTGAACAGCGTGCTGCGGGACAATGGTGCGTTTTCCAAGAAGGCGTGGGATACATACGGGGGTAGGCGACGAGGACTGCCTAAGCAGTAGCAGCCAGTGTAGCGTTATTGTCTGCGCTAGCCAAGCACAAGGCCATGCTGAATGCTTCCACACACAACAGCTTCGTCGACGCTCTGCTCCCCTTTGTGCTGCTAACACATCTACCCACACACACACAGCCCAGAATGTTCGTGCACAAAGGCTCGCATTAATTCCTCTGCCTTAATGGAACAGGCATTGGCACTTCTTCGAATGGAATGGGCACTCGAATTACGCTGATTTTGTACACACTGGCTGATTAGTTCTGCCCTGCGTGGGGTTCTTTTAGTGAAGCATACTGACTAGCTTGCTGTGGACTGTCAAGGAAATGCTTTCACATTACTTCAGTAGGAGTCATGGCCAACCTTGCAAAATCTTGTGAATGTCTGCAGAGCTGGTGGCAAGGCGAGGAAGAAAACTTTGTGAGGAGGGACAAGGTAGCAACAGCAACTCTTGTTTCTTTAAGTATGTTCTTACACACCCCAAAGGCCAAACTTCTGCCTGGCAAACCAGCCCCTTATATTTGACATTGCTGTCTTGGGCAGAATTTAGCCTAGCCAATCAGCGAACAGAGGGAGTGTTCATCAGTGGTAATGTCGATTTTGTGTGCTTTCAGTACACACCTCGAGAAAGAAAACATTTCTTAATACAGCACTGCCAGACCCCCTGTACAATATGAAATTAAGTATGAGAGGCTGGTTTACAAGGCTAACCAAACTTCAAACCAGTTCACTTGTGGGTAGCAACAACCCTTTTGCAATTACAATGCAATTTAATGTCATGATGGCAACTTGGCAACCATTTTGACCTGGAGCTGCGACAAGGCACAGCTCAACAGCACAAGTGCGGGTGTTAAGAGCAACTGACAGGGGGCTGTCAACAAAACATCAGACCGTGCAGAATTTCAAACTCAGCCAAGCACTCCCAAATGCTCACTGACAGACGAAATAAATACATTTCCTGTTCTGTGACAGTTTATCCTCCACACAAACAAGCACACACACACACCCACACACAGCGAACATCACCTCCCCTGACATCCAGCACTTATGGCCGCTCATCAACAATGGTGCCTTGGTGATTCTGCTATTGCAGTGGGTTTATGTTTTTTATTTAATTTGGATTTCAGGGTCAGCTCAGGCACCAGGTCTGAAGTGCAGCGCACTGATGGGTGAATGGTTGAACTGATTGCTTTTGAGTATGCTCTACCTCCGTGTGTGTGTGTGTGTGTGTGTTGTTAGAGAGTGTGTGTGTGTGTTGTTAGAGAGTGTGTGTGTGTGTGTGTGTGTGTGTGTTGTTCGAGTGTGTGTGTGAGTGTGTGTGTGTGTGTGTAGTTAGAGTGTGTGTGTGTGTGTGTGTGTGTGTGTGTGTGTGTGTGTGTGTGTGTGTGTGTGTGTGTGTGTGTGTGTGTAAGTATACACAACCTGAGGAGGTGGAATCAGAGAGCTAACGGGCACTCTCCACTCGGTGGCCACAGCATGGGGTGATGATTGGGACATTGGGGCTAAAGGCACGGGGAGCTGTAGTACAGAGAGGCCATGTTGGCGTGGGGTGGTGGATGGGTGTGGTGGGGTGGGGTGAATATGGTGGAGAGGTAAGAGGAGGGCGTTTTTGGGGGGGTCAGGAGCTCATTTGGAGACCTTTTGCATGCAGAACAGAGGGCAAATGTGTGTGGAGCCGGGTGCCTGGCAACAATCAACAGCCCTGGAAAGTGCTTGTCTTGTTAATGACATCAAAGCTGCCATTATCCACTTTCTGTCATTGTTTTTTCAAACTAATACGCTTGCTGAAAAGAGGGGTGAGGGAGAGGAGGAAGGCAAATGGAGGAGGGTAGAGAGAGACAGGGAGAGAGAGAGAGAGAGAGAGAGAGAGAGAGAGAGAAAGAGAGAGAGAGAAAAAGAAACAGCAGGGAAGAAAGAGGAGGGCGGTTTGTGCTCAGTGTCTATCCCTGGCAGTTATTTTGCTAGATGGCATGCACTGATATGATGCAGAGAGCTCCAGCTACATATAGGTCTGTATAGTAACTCATTTGTAGTGACACCGGTACTAAATCCAGAGCATATGCAGAGTGCAATATCCTGAAGGACTATTTGTGCCAGTATTGTGACACAACATGGACAGATGTCCCACATATTGTGCTATATAATTACACAATGTCTTGTCTTAACGTATTATGTACTAAAGTGTATTATAAACAGAACTAAACCATAGACTGTAGATATAATAACAAGCTAATTGCAATTACATCTATGACTTTTGTGTCATCGTATAAATGGACATCACTGAGCACTCGAGTGAGTTTGTGTCTATAAAAACTAAGGCTTACGGCATTATAAGAAAGATTGTTCCAATGCAGCTTGACCTCCACTGTGTAAGCAGTTGGTGACTGAAACAGAAGACTCTGTCAAAATTCACACCTTACCCATTCTATCATACCACAAACAGCCTCAAAATGAGCCTTTAAATGTAAACTAAATCACCTTTAAGTATACTGCGTATTTAGCATAATTCTACTCTTTGATCCAGCATTTCCAGTGCTATACCCACAGTTACTGCTCATTTCACCAGCAGCAACCATGACCAACAAATACACGTTTACATGTGTTACGCCCCACCTTTGGATGGCCCTACTGGGGCGAACAACAAAGCCACCAGTGACCCAAGTAAAACCACAAAACACCTTTAAAAGCAACCCAACCAGTGGGATTTAACACATAAGTCCTTCGAATGCCTTGTGTTGTCCCACCTCAAAAAGATCACAGGCTCCCAGCTTGACCCCATGCAGTTTGCCTACAGGGCAAATATGTCAGTGGACGATGCAGTGAATATGGGACTGCACTTCATCCTGCAACACCTTGACCAACCAAGGGCCTACGCCAGGATTCTGTTTGTGGACTTCAGCTCGGCGTTCAACACCATTATCCCAGATATCCTCACCACCAAACTCTCCCAGCTAACTGTGTCTCCTGCCATCTGTCAGTGGATCTCCAGCTTCCTGACCGACAGGAGCCAGCGTGTGTGGCTCGGAGGTGTCACATCCGGTACACGGACTATCAGCACTGGTGCTCCCCAAGGCTGTGTCCTCTCACCGCTGCTCTTCTCTCTCTACACAAACAACTGCACCTCCAACGACCCAGCGGTCAAGCTCCTTAAATTTGCAGACAATACCACTGTCATTGGGCTTATCCAGGATAGTGATGAGTCTGCATACAGACAGGAGGTTGACAAGCTGGTGCTCTGGTGCAGCCAACACAATCTACAACTTAACGCACTAAAGACTGTCGAGATGGTTGTGGACTTCAGGAAGCACCCCTCACTGCTGCACCCCCTCACAATATCCCACAGCCCAGTATCAAATGTGGACTCTTTCAAGTTTCTGGGATCCATCATCTCTCAGGACCTGAAGTGGGAGTCCAACATCAACGCCATCCTCAAAAAAGGCTCAGCAGAGGATGTACTTCCTACGCCAGCTGCGGAAGCATGGCCTACCACAAGAACTGTTGGTGACCTTCTACACAGCTGTAGTAGAATCCATCCTCTGCTCGTCCATCACAGTCTGGTTTGGAGCAGCCACACAACATGACAAACACAGACTACAGCGCACAATTCGGACTGCAGAAAAAGTCATCGGTGCCCCCCTGCCCTCCCTCCAGGACTTGTACATTGTACATAATCAAAGACCCCTCTCACCCTGCACACACCCTCTTCGACCTCCTTCCCTCTGGTAGACGCTACAGATCCCTGCGCACCAAAACTACCAGACACAAAAACAGCTTCTTCCCCACTGCCATCACCCTACTGAACAGCTGAACTACACATGTATACATACATACATGCACATATGTGTATATGCTTACTGTTATGCCCTTGTATTCCCCCTCTCCCAGCGCTTCTCTTGCACATGACACAAGTAAAGACTTGCCTAGGTGTCCCCTGCCCAGCAACTCAAGACTCTTTTTTGTTTCTTTTTTTTTTTTTTCCCCCCCTAGTGCCAATCCCAGGCTGAGAGGCAACAGCCAGCAACCAGCAGTCCCACACCAAAAGCCTCTCCTCGGCAGCAGGAACCAGGTGGTTTTAAAGCAGTTGTTGATGACCTGGCCAGGTGCTCCTAATCAGCCCAATTCCATCACATGACCATCTGAGCAGGTAGCAGGTATGGGAGAAACAAAGGGACAGTCAGCACAGGAGACACAAAACACATACAGCCGTAACACATGTTTAAGGAAAATGTAGGCCTTCACTCAAAAACACAAATTTATTTAAAAACAAATAAATGGCAATGACAATCGATTTACAGAGAATTTATAATCGGTCTTACTGTGGCCTGAAGGGTAACTTGGTATCTGATGGAGAGATGTTTCTCTGTGCATGTTCTCTTAGACCTACAGTAAAAGCACAGCTTTTTGGTACTACGACCCACTATGACACATAAACCCCTGCTTAGTGTTGATTCGGCAGGCTTGTCTAATACTTGTCTGGTCTGATCTAGGTATGTGAATATCAACCATAAATTAATATGTCCCATTACAGCAAATTGTGAAATACCAGCTGTGGCGTAATGGTTAGGGAGTTCGTCTTGAGATCAGCAGATCGCAGGTTCGAATCCCGTACCAGTAGGAAGAATGTGGGCGGGGGAGTAAATAACTAGTGTTCTCCTGCACCCTGATCCATGGCTGAAGTTCCCTTGAGCAAGGCATCCAACCCCACATTACTCCAGGGTCTGTAGCTGCTAGACCACCATAAAAATGACCGTAAGCATGAATAACAAGTATTTACTGTACCATGGAGTTCTTACGACTTCCTGTTAGAATTCCACCATTTTTACAAGTTCCTTCCCATCAATCCGCATTCATTTTCTGGTGTGTGTTGTTCCTTAAAACTCCCCTAAAACTGTGCTGTCTGGTTAGAATCAGATCACTCAGCCTGTGTGACAGTCCCACCCCAGTGGGTATCAGGGATCACAGTGCCTCAGCTGTGCAGACAGAGGCCTCCGCTAGGCAAGGCGTTGGGGGGGCCCCAGCAGGCCTGTCGGAGGTTATCACCTCCTATCAGAGTCACACCAGGTACCGGCCCCGGCCCCAGCCCACACCCGAGGCACCACGCAGCGCTACTCCCCCGAACTGGCCAGGATGCAATCATCCAATGACTCATCAGCGGGTGGAAGAAGTGAAATACAAGGGGGAGAGGAAACAGAAATTAAAAAGGTGCCGTCACTGATGCTGACGCAGAGACTGTGCTTGGTTTACGTTTTTTAGCAGACGGTTTTGTCTAACACACAGCTAATTTTATAATTCAACCAAAGGCCAAATAAAACAAGCAAGGGAGGCAATTCACCTCTAGCCATAGTGCTCTCCCAGAAGCTTCACACAATTTTCAGAACAGCAGGCTGTCTCTACATTGCTTGTTTCTGGTTTATAGAGTCCAGGCTGCATAGTCACACCAGGTACCGGAGTCACCTGCGGTTAAGGTATCGAACGTGTGACTGCAGGATTGCAGGTTCGAATCCAGGTTCACCAGTAGTGCCACTGAGGTACCCTGAGCATGGTACCGTCCCTACACATTGCTCCCTGGCCGCCGTTGGCATGGTTGCCCCCTGCTCACGTGTGTGATGGGTTAAATGCAGAGGTTGAATTTCGTTGTGTGCACTGTGTGCTGTGTGATCACAATGACCAATGGGACTGACTTTCACTTTCGTAAGAAGACGGGGTTTGTTGTATAGCGCACTAAGGGAATGCAGAGCTAGCAGACCATGCGGAGGCAGCGTGTGTTATAAAAAAAGAGTAACATGTTTACAAAACACATTAAAGGTCTCATTCCGCGAGAAAACGTTTATTACTTGCTCTTCTTGAAAAACAATATGCCCCCCCAATTGCCTCCATTAGTCAATAGAAAGAAAGAAAATAGGCAGAAAAATGAGTGAATAAGAAAAAGACAAACAAAGTGATATAAGTTTGTTAATTAAAAAAAGCCATGCCACTGTCGTGACTACCAGAGGAGTCTCGTTGCAGCACACATTCACTTAGCGAAATGAAGGTAAGTATGTGTGTTTGTTTGGAATATTTAAATCTTATATTTGGTGTGCTATGACTGAATAGGCTTTAAATGATAGTAGCCTGTGACTAGCATAGCAGAGAACCTGTCATTCTCCCCGCTCCATCTCTTCCACTAAACTAGAACAGCCTGTAACAGGAGCACTAAAGCATTTTTTTCCACCAAAACCATCTCACAGGGCATTCATTAATACTAGAGACCACCACAAAATAATGAAAAATCGATGCAATAATACCTTTAAATGTATATATTGAAATATCGAAAATATGTGGCCTTGGTATATTAGCTTGAATCTGCAGTTGTGTCCGTTTCACTAGTTGAAAATGTGAGTCTGACAAGTATTCAAGGCCACAGCTAACTGATTTCTTTTGCCAAGATATTACTTAGTTCTCTCAGAAATGCTTCCTCAAGGACCACAGCAATGCACCTTCATAAAAATGACCACCAATCCCTTTGAAATCAGTGTTTTAATATTTTAATTAGTAATTAATTTGTTCATCCAATTATTTATAAATAAAAATCATGCCCACAGAGAGAGGTGGTGAATCATCCCTCAAGTTACCGTTTCATGTGTCATCACTTTCATTAAGTGACCACATGCACACATGGAGCAAGTTGCAGAACATGTGCAGCGATGATGCACACACACACACACACACACACACACACACACACACACACACACACACACACACACACACACACACACACACACACACAAACACAAGCACACACACACACACAAAAACAAACACATGCACATACAAACACACACACACACACACACACAAACACACACATGCACACAGACAGACACACACACACACACATACACACACAAAAACAAACACAAATACCCACACACACACACACGCACACAAACACACACACACACACACAAACAAACACACACTCAAAAACAAACACATGCACATAAAAACACACACAAACACACACATGCACAGAAACCATGATTGAGGACAAAGCTATGTGGTCATTTACAATGCAACAAAACTCAGGGCCCAGAATGGATGGCTACCCATAAGACCTAAATAGCAACATGAATGAAGACATATATTTGAGAGTGTGAAAGCACAAGTTGGGATTACTGCATGTACCGGCAGATCCCCTCAGGGGCAGATTTAGGTGCAAGCAACATGGTCTTGCTGGCACTCATCTCTGTACAGCGTGCAGGGCATCCATCATACTCGTCAATGTCTGTAAATCAACTCCTGTTCCGCGCACAAGATTGCTGCCCCATGAGCCATGCACAGGTCTCGCTTGTAAATACGTCTTTAACCATACAATGGCACTGTACATCAAAACAACAAAATAACAAAAAGATACAAGTGTACAACTTGTCTGTGACAAGTGTTAAATCAACTGCATAAATTAATTACAAATACAGGGATGAGTCCTGAAAAGTATTTGAAATGTGCAAAAATATGAACAGTAGTTAGAGAATAAGAAAAAGCCACAAGTGCATGCATGAAAGGAACACCTCCGAGTTCAGCTGTCCATCCGTTCCACAGGAAGTATTCCCGAAGATGGATAGACACTTGCTTAGAGTGATGTGTAATACTAAGATTTATGGCCAACACAGAGATAAGTATGGGAAAACGGCCAGTGAAAGACATGGGCCTTAAAAGATTGATGGTCTTGGCTTCGCAACATATAGGATTGTGAGGAGAGCCACAGACACTGTGCCAGTACTTCTGCTGAAAACTAATAATGGATTTAGGAGTCCATTCCTGCCCTTGCAAACCTCTAAACTTACCAGAAACACAAAACCGCGTGCATGATGCTTTTCACAGAAATGATATTATAATCAAAATGATTAGCTGGTCTAGAGCCCGGAACACAATAAGGCCTAAATTGTCAAGGTAATTGGTGCTCTGTGGCTCAGCACTGTCATAAACGCAGCTTTTGGACAAAGAGTATGCTGCTTCTAAAAAGCTGGAGCTAAATGCTAGAGACAAGCAGCTTGTCATTATCCAGCAGCCTTTACTGCAAATGTGTCCAGCCTCTACATTTCTGCTGTAATCATGATGCTTATGTATGTTTCCTGAACAATGTACTGTTAAAATAATGGGTGCTGTAACAAAGCATGTTTAACAGCTAGTATTATAATCTATTCAATCCAATCTCTCTGAAAAAAAATCTGGGATACTTGTGAAAATATAATATAATATATGAATAATTTTAAAAACTATTAAAAAAAAAAGATCATTATCTTATTTGAAGAGACTTTTTTTTGAAGAGACATTATGTTATTTGAACTGACTTTTATTCAAAGTTTTTCCCGCTTACCAAATAATTATTCTTTTAATTTTTTATTTAAAAAAAACGGTTAGGCCCCTGAAAAATACAGAAAGTTAAGACCAGCAGACATTTTAAAATGTGGCTGGAAGCCTACGTCAGTAATACAGGAAAGCACAGGCCTTGGAGAGAGACGCTGTGACTTGATGTTGCATGTGAATACCTACTGTATGTAAGACAATACCACAAGAAAAAAGCTATTGTCCCCCTAGAGGTAATTAGCTGCATATCAACAGGCCTCATCTGTCTGTAGATCAACAGTGACGGACACCTGAAAAGCTCCCGGTCAAAGGTTAAGCACTCCCGTTTCTCATTAGCGTTTCATCCACCCCGGTCATTAAGGAAGCACATTTGCTCATGGCCAACAAAGCATGGTGCCTTCCCCCGCCCGCCTCAAGCCCATGACATTAACTGCCACTAGCCTAATGATTACTGTACATGACCCTGATGTGTATGACGCATAATGCATACGTGCAGGCCTTCACTGTGGGGAACAATGCCACCGAACGATGACCCAAAGCGGAGAACGGGATTACTGCATTTACATAATATTTGTTACATTTATCTACCGACTGCCGTGGAAACAAAAGACACGCTCGATAAAAGCTGCTCTCAAAACCTCGCCAAGAAGCTGTCTCTGCTGGATTGAGAAGGACACTAGAGATGTTCATGGCTTTTGTTTTTTTTTCCTCCCACCACACAAGAAACGGTGACATATCGCTGCTCTTTATTTAATAACTGCTCACAAAAAAAAAAACTATATCATTAGATTGAGTAGCGTATTATCTGCTGGCAAGGAAGATGGTCCCCAGGATGTCTGCTGGCACAACTAATCCTGTATGCAAGCCTTGTCTGCAGCTAATCAGAGGAGACTGGAGTGTTATTAATTATGGCTGCAAATGACGCCTCCCCCTCCCATCCACGGCTCCAGCACCCCCCCCCCCCCCAAACACTCACGCCTTTCCGCCACAGCCATTATTAGAAAATGGCTGTGGTTAGTCATCAAACAGTTTACAGTTGCTGTTCTCTCTCTCTCTCTCTCTCTCTCTCTGACATACACACACTCCCTCTCTTTCCCTCTCTCTCTCATAGCACATTGGTATTCTAGCAGGGTTGTTAGGTGTTTTGCATTTGCCTGGATATGACTGACACACGCGAGTCATTAGGCTGTCTCAACGACACTTTTTTTTCACATCTACTTTCATCGAGATGATTACAAACACGACACGAAATCTTAAACACAGAGCTGTTTAACGTTGCGTAAATTGGTGGTTCTGTGAAAAGCTTAACGTTTTGAAATGCAATGTGCTTGGGATGCACAAATTCTCCTGGACAGCTCAACTCTTTCTGAACCCAGTCATTTGATTTTAATTTGATTTTGTTGATGTCAGTTATTTCCTGCATGGTTGTTTGGTAATTAAATGTAATTAACGTTATGACCCCAAAGCAAAAGAGAGCCCTGTAAAGGTCCTATTGTTTTAATGTGGCTACAGTACACTGAGAAACCTCAGGCCCACAACTACACGGCCTGAATTTTAAAGGGCCTGAATTTTTACAGTGAACACTTACTTAGATGAAAAATACATAAATAAATGGCTATCTGACTGAATGACTAAATAATGATGCTGTGAGGCACGTACAGTACCTGGCTATATCAAGACATGTGCCCATGTTCGGTGAGTCTGGTGACACATTGAGCAGGTGGCATGCAGCAGTGGTTCTTGCTACTGTATTGCCAATATGTCAGCCTCTGTTTTTACTTTTGACTCAACGGAAAATGAATAAAGCTGAAAATATTTTACAAAGGTACACCGGTTGCTTACCAACTCACCTATTATTAATAAGGACATCTCACGTTGCAGGTCTTCAGAGAGCTTCAAGAAATTGGTTGTGATCGTCCTTTCAGGCATAGAAGGATTAAAGGGATATTGTTTTCCATATTGTAAAGTGCTGATTGTGACTTGTGAGGACTACAAAGGACACATTTGTAAGAGCAGGAACAAAGCAGAGAATAAGCGGTTGTAAAAACTCAGCATTTGAGAAATACAGGCCTTTCAGGCTAGATGAAAACATGTTGATGTTGATTACTGTAAGGATGGGTCAAGGGTGAAGCACTTAAGATGGGAGCCCCCTGGGTTTTCTATTTTTTTGCTTCACCAAGCATTTGATTAAAAAATGCACTCCAATACCATTTATTAGGTTTATGCATTTAACCATTAGTTGTACAGACATCATTCAATGAACACTGATTATTGTATTAGATTTGACATGTTGACAGAGGCAGCTGGCGCTCTGATATGTTATTCACAGTGTAAATAAAAACGTCCTTTTAGTATACTGAAGCTGTTAATACAAGGTTAACACAATACGAGTACCAATTCTGTATTTTAATACTGCCCAGATGTAGGCAGTGTTTTGTGAGCAAATGCAGGCAAAGCAATCAACTGGCTGGTGACAACTGTGCAGTTCCCTGATCAAATTATCACTCAAAGTTAAACTATTTATTTTCTCACGTACTGTCACATAATATTACACCAGTGGCAAAAAAGTGACTAATACTTTCACTATAGTACAGCAAAACTTGCTCCACAAAACAATCCCTAATAAAAACATGACTTTTCACAATGAGCCTTGAGGATAAAGTAATGCCTGTCTCTGAGCAGAGGCTGTAAATGTCATTTATCATTCTTACTCCCACTGCCAACACAATCCTGCTTTTAACGTCAACAGCACAATTACAAAATGATGACGATGAGCCGATTATATAAGCAATCCTTCACAGTAAAAGCCATTCCAAATGTCAAGGTACACTGCATGACTACAGTACAACATAAGGCAATGGGTGAAGAAAAGCCTTATAGTGTAAATGCAAGCAGGTTTAAGACTGAAGGGGTTCAGTAGCAAAAATGTTCCCCTGACTCCAACAGAAATCAATATAAAAGTGCCTCTATTTTTTTCTCTTCGTTGGTTTAATGTTTAAATGAAAGGCTGCAGAGAGAGAGAGAGATAGATAGATAGAGAAAGATAGAGAAAGAGAGAGAAAGAGAGAGAGAAAGAGAGAGAGAGAGAAGCCAAGAGAGAGAAACAACTGCAGGTAAATGTTGAGTCCAGTCCACGGTTATGTTTGGCCTTCCAAAGCGTACGACAGTAGCGCATTAATATTTTGGGCGAGTCATTAAACACATAAACATCCTCTACATCCTCTATCTCTACAGTGCACATCTCCTTGTATCGTGAGACATCTACACAATATGACTTTTCTAACACCAATAAAAAGTGTGTTTTAGGGGAAAATATAGCAAGGTAAAAGGTGGAATATATTTTCAGTTTACCATATCTTCTGTGGTTTTTAGATCAGATCATCTAAAATCAGGTCCAATAAATGTAAATATTCGGTACTCTCGGAAGAGGAAGGTTGTTACATTTAGATGGCAGACACACGGTGACCTGCTATGTCACTGATAAATGAGGAAACATTAGATTGAATGGTTAAATGCAAGGCTAATCCTATAGAGGCCGTGAAAAAGGAAAACACTAAGTAGAAACAAATAAATATCTGACTGAACTCCTTTCCGTACAGCATAAAGCCCATTATGTGGAGATTAACAAAAAAACACAGGAAACAGTGATCAAAAGTGAAGAGCAGCTGTCTTACAAATTTGGCAGATTTCTCTCATCCTATTCCAACTTACTGTGAGTGCATCCTTCAGTACTTTTTACTCCTGAAGACGCCCCGTGGCACCTTTCCAAGATGATGAAGTTTAGTTCAGACTAAAAAAAAACCTATACCACCTTTGGCTCTTGCGGCTAAATGACCATGTTCCTGGAATGCTAATGAAGTAGTTACGCAGGAAAAAAAATGGTCGTAATCTGTGTGTGCCTCCTTGTCGTGACATAATTGCTCTCGAATTAAAAACTTGCCTATAGTTAGAGAGTGCATAGAAGATAAGGTTAGATTAGAGTGCCGCAAGTACATTTCTTTGGAGAGACAGCAGGAAGACCTGGCAGTGTTGGGAGAAAAATAAGACATTGCAAAGGGCCTATCGACTTAATAAGTACCCTGACTATCCAACTTAAGTCAAGAGGTTTAAGAGGCACTCACTTCAAATAGCTGCATTGCCAGACCACCTGTGAGGACTTGGTATCTTCCCGAGAACCCAACAGACGCTGTTAACCCTCTCTCACAAACGACATTCCACATGTGAAGGCTCATTAAAATTAAGACTGTCCAGGCAATTAAGCAACTGGCATGATAAACAGAGTCACATAAACACATGTAAAAATATATATGTATGGTATATATACTTAATACAGACACAATGCAGTGGAATATTAACCACGATAAAATGCATCGAACGGTCCTATTAGGTAGAAAAATGTGCAGCCCCAAAATATTATCGATCATGCTAAAACCTGTTGTGTTCCTAAAACATATCTTCTTTAATTACCTCCCAGTACTATGAAGCAAAAACACCTACACTAAGCTATGTGAAGGTTCTTATTCATCCAGGTCACAGTAGTCATATGTAACAAGTTGTAGGCACCTACACTGTACTCCAAATAGAAGTCTGGTTATCTGCAACTTAGAACTTATGATTTACACTAAGGGCTTATTCGAGTAGCCTGGTAAACCCGCCCCTCGTACTTCATTTCATTTTGTACACAAGGGTCTGGACCGGAATCTCTTGAGGGTCATGTAGTCGGCCCCAGCAAGACCGATCCAATCAGCGAACAGAGGGTGTGTTCGTTAGCCGTGACGTTGACCTTGTGTGCTACATTTGAATTGTAGCGCGTAGGTAGGCTAATTGCATACGTGACGACCAGGTGTTAGCAATTGGGTAAAGGCAGAGGCACTTGTTTTTAAACTTCAGCAAAGTCCACACCTCCAGGAAGAAATAGTTTCTGACGGTGTCTGGTCCAGACCCTCTGTACAAAATGAAATGAAGTCTGAGGGGCTGGTTTACCAGGCTATTATTCGAGTGTGGCGGGCAGGAAACGGAGACGGCGCTCAGGTGACAGAGGCCAGGCTTACTGTGGGACAGGTGGCTGTGGTCGGTGTCCTCGTCCTCCTCGGTGGCCGGAGGGAGGCTGCTGCGCTCGCTGGCCAGGCTGCAGCGGCTCTCGGACAGGACGGCGGCGCCGCTGAGGCTGATGGGAGCCTGGGACCGCAGCAGGCTGGAGCTCCCACTGGACTCTGTGCGTCAAAGGGCGTCAAAGGGTGTCAGAAAGATGGTATACAACATGGCTCTTCAAAACAGGGGAAGGAAACTTTAGCTAGCCAGCAGAGGTGAGCAATATGGCTACAGAAAGTAAAGAGGTCATGACATAATCATTTGATTCTAACTAGCGCAATGCTTCAGTCAGGTACTGAACTAATTGGTGAAATCACCTGTGCTATGTTCACCGGAGTAGATCCAATACATGTGACGACTCTGACTCTATGAAGATGTGGTATTTTTTACCTCCACTGGGTTGCATCTTACCGAAGCTATGAGGACCAAGTATGGGTATAACACAGGGCAACAGGCTGGGTGAAGACAGACGTAAAAGAATGAAACTTTAGTCTAAGCACAATATGTAAATTATGTAAAGTATGTCATTAAAAGCGGGTCCGCTGAATGCCCCATGGGGGTCGCCCTGGCGTGGCACTGGATGATTCCTGGACAGTGAGGAATGGCCGAGGGGGTGACACAGCAACCTTGCTGGCTGTGTGAGGTGTGAGGGGGAGAGCGGGGGAGGGGTGTGTGTGTGTGGCGGGGGTGTTAATGGCGGCCGCACCTGATGCTCTCCGGAGCTTGCAGTCAGGAGGAACGAAGGGTTTCAGCTCCCCGCTACAGACGCTGAGCTCGGAGTCGCTGTCCTCACTCTCACTGGACACCACTGCAGTGACAGGCACAGGAAAACACATTGCCAGTTTACTTATTTTTTTAATTTCATTTTTTTGGCTTTTATTTATCTGGGATGATCCCACTGGCATATAATATCTTGTCTTCCAGGGA
>CM050214.1:24995206-25077706 GCA_027475355.1 Coilia nasus
CTGCGTATATTTAAAGGCAACTGTACAATACAAAACAATCCATCTCTCCCCACTGCGTTTCAAAAGTAAAAATCATGCCTGCATGTCAAATCCATTTCGAAAAGCGTAATAAGCCCCAAGGTTTATTTGTATGGGGTTAAAAGGGTTCTTTCGAATACAGATATGATAGGATACTGTATATGAGAAAAAATAATAGAGGACCATGAACTCCATGCCCCGTGTGTTATTGCCAGAATAATGTGTTTGGTTTGTCACCAAGGGGAAGTAAGAAATACCCCTGGGGGCACTAGGGACTGATACTTTTACAGTGGTTCAGTTTTAGGTTATGTTCATGGTGCAAACTGCTGCAAAGTGGTAAGACACAAAACTCATAGTAAGAAGTTACATTAACTTGAATTATATAACATACCGTCTTTGAAGTGGTTCTAAAACAAGCAAAGCAAGTCAATGGATGAATGAATGAATGAAGAAATGATTACTACAATGATAAAAGTATGGATGGATGGCTGAAAAGCAGTGTGCTGCTGTTTGTAGAGGGTTGAAATGCTGAATGGCCAAAAGAGGATAAAGAAATATCTTATAGTTGCAGTGCAAAAAAGTGTCTTTGCATGAATAAAACATATTTAACCAACATATTGACTGTCCATTTGCTGGCCATAATCTTATGGAAAACGTTTTCACAGAGGTCTGGATTCATAAGTAGATAGGTCTGTGAAACTTCAGCTCATCTGATTTTGTTATCAAAAGCAATACACATTCCCTAGAAGTACTCAACAAAACCAATCTCAGAAGGGCTTAGGGATCATTTAATTAAAAGTTATAGGTGAATGTTCTAGGACAAAAGTCATGGTTCGTTAAGAAAAAATAAAAACAAACAAAACACTGGCCTAATGCTGCAGCACCGACTATTAGAATGTTTCTCTATATACAAACAGCTGGATGGTAGCCATGAAGAGTGTACTGACTGACTTTTAATTTTGGTCATTAAATGAGCTGCCCATTCCCCTTGCTGCCCAACCTCTATAGTCCAGATTGCGGCTCGGCAGCCCTGCTGCGCAGCGCACATCCGCGGTTCACACGGGTCACAGACCAAGCTGACGAACCCATCTGATCCCCCCCCCCAGTCCTGCCAAGATTCACGCCGGCTTCCGACTGCCGCAGCCAGCTCGCGTGAGAATACATGTGGTGCGCACTGTAACGTGACAACTCCATTCTTCAAAACAACCTCGGTGCACCTCACGAGGCCGATGTGAACGGATGGGTGACAGCAGGTTGTCCCGCGGTTCAATAGGGGTACATAAAATATCTGCCACTGGCATTGCACAGTGTGGCACAGTATTTCATAACAGACACACATGCTGGTTTAGAAGGCGACTTTGGTGCGCAGCATTGGGTGTGTCCTCCATTCACGCAACTGTCAGCATACATTTAAGAAGCGGTGATTAAGTAACATAAACATAACACCTGGCCCATCTACGTGCATTTTTAAACCTTAAGCCCCACAGAGCCATGTTGTAAAATCTTTGCAAACCCAATCTGGATGCATAGTACTATAGGAGGTCCTGAGTACAGTAACTGGCAAAGAAGCCTTACCATACAGCGCATATGGCATCCTGTTCTCTCGGTCATAGCAAGGTCATTTACCGAACATAAATGTTCCTGCTTTAAGCCCCAACTGCTCCCAGCAGGGCTGCGACATGTATGACTGCTATTTCCCAAGAAAGCTAGAAAAGCCACAGTCGTCTCATAATGTTTCTTCGTAGGGCACAGTGATAAGATGACAGACGTAAATCTGTGGTGACATGGCATCTTAAACGAATGTATAGCTTGGAGGAAGCATTGGGAAGGTGAAACACGAAGGGACCCCAGCACCTACCACAAGGCATGACGGAAGTGTCTTTGTTTCTCGTCTTAGACTAGAGCATTGTTAATTATCTACCTTGAAAGGAACGAGAGTTCTTTTGCTCATCTGCCTGCCTATGGGTGTGGTGCTTTCGAAAATAAGGTGTGCTAACCCTAACCCCAGTGGATTTGTTGTTATCTTGAGGTACCAGGAAGCTGCCAAAAAACCTTTTCTACATGCAATGGTAAACATAGGCTAATGGTAAACATAGGCTACTTCATACTTTGGGGAATACAGTCCAGCTATGAATCTACAGGCAGATACACAATGACCTTCTCCTACAGATAAACACAAGAGCGCACCAACCTGCAGAGGATTTAAGTGTGAAGGGCAAGACAAACATTACAGTACATTACAGATATTTAAGAAAACATGTCAAAGATTAGTGTAAACAATTTTGAAGCACCACCATTTCAGTGAACAATCTGATGCTTCCAAGGAAAGGACCAGTCATTCAGTAGAAAAACATATACACCAAAGCACATGGCAGTCAAGTTTTACCTAATGGGGAAGAATTCATTTTTTTTTATTCTTGGAGAAGAATTTTGCCAAGTGTTTACATGCATGGATACATCTTCATCTGCGTAAGGTTAATTGACTCTGTTGTAACAACACATGGAAACAACTTGATAACTCGCAACTTGATAAAACTACACCTGCACTTCTGCTAAAACGCCTGTAAGATCATGAAAGTGAGCGCTGTTAACCCTATACAACATGTACTGCCACATATGCATTCCATGCATGTACTGAAAAATGTTAATTTAGATTTGTTGATATTTGAGGTCAACAGTTAATTAAATTACACCTCTACTTATTGCACTACTCATGCACAAGGTTAATGAGCTGTCATGTTAATGGTTCACTCGATTGTTTACCCTTGTTTGTCATCAACTGAGTCAGCAGGATTTGCAAACAACTGTTTACAAAACAGTTTATTTGAGCGCAAACACCAAAAAGACAGCTGGTTTCTCATAAAAAGCAGTCAACTGAATTTAATAAAATGTTCATGTGTCTTAATAAAAAGCAAAGGGTGGATTCCAGGGGAGCTTTGGCCTCAACAGCTGCCCCCAGACCACATTCAGGTCTAAATTCCCACACGGGCCCAGGTTCAAATCTGGTCGGGGTCATTTGCCAATCCAACTCCCAACGTCTGTCCCCCTTATTCCCTATCTCTCTCTGATCTGTGTACAGTGGTCCCTCGTTATTCGCGGGAGTTACGTTCTAAAAATAATCCACGATAGGCGAAATCCGCAAAGTAGTCAGCTTTATTTTTTACAATTATTATAGATAGCACTTCAGAGTCACACAGCTAGCGGTGGAAGATTTATGTAAATTTTACAATCTGAGTGCATTCTGTACTGTACAGGAGATTGCATGCACTACAAAAATCCGCAAAACAGCGAGGCCGTGAAAGGTAAACCGCGATATAGCGAGGGACCACTGTACATTAAAGGCAAAAAGCTCTAAAATGAACAACAAAAACAATGTTGGACTACAGCAGTGCACATATAATTACCCTCTCTCCCATTAGAGGGCTAAGGCTATTGTAATCAGGTTTGCCTCTTTGTGTGTGTGTGTGTGTGTGTGTGTGTGTGTGTGTGTGTGTGTGTGTGTGTGTGTGTGTGTGTGTGTGTGTGTGTGTGTGTGTGTGTGTGTGTGTGTGTGTGTGTGTCCATTCACATATCTTCAAAATAGCTGGTATAATTTACCTAAAATTTACTTACAAATCTAGAGAATCACCATATCTCAATAATTCAGCATGATAACCAGGATCCAGTTTAAAGTGAGGCACGGCATATATCAATAAATACAGCATATAAAGATTTCGCTGGTTCATATAATGAGAAAAGAATACTGAGGTTGAGCAATACCAATACAATCTCTGAAAACTCAAAAGGGTCCCTTACAATTCAGATGTCAATTTGTCATGACATCTGCAAAGCTTTTAGCTAGAAAAAAAAAACCCTCATATTGACAATGCCTGGCTTATCCCATGATTTTCACCAGTGTTAGATTTTTATATTCTGGTGGTATTCTTGTATATTATGTGTGAAAGTCTGTTTACATCACAGCTTTGTTGTGCTAGCAAAAATATCATGGTTGAGATGGTTTGTTTTAAAAATGTAGCATTCTCTCTCACGTGCTGTTTGTGGAAATCCAGCACCTGCAGAGGTAAGGGCCTGGGGCGAAGCTGCTGCAGACCTGATACCAGTGTTTCTGCCAGGGCCTTATCAAACGTGTTCAGCTCCTTACTCCAGTGTGTTCACTGTGTTCAATTCTATGACCAAACTGACAGCACAGGAGGAGCTCTCAGCGTGTACAAAATGATTGCTGAACGCCTCTTGTTCAGCAATGGTAAATCTAAAACTTCCTTGATTATGTATTTGTGCATGTAGTACTTTAAGACAGTATCCACTTCTCTGTTCCAAAAAAAAAAAAAGCCATAATTTCTAAGTAGCCTTTGCTTTGCTACAATTGTTAGGTAAGGATCATGCATCTGTAGATTCCACTACACTAAGTTAAAGGAGGTTATTAATTCCCTATTACTGTTTATCAAGTCAATAACCTTTTGACCTTTGGCCTTTGACAGAGTGCTACAAGACACACACACAACGTGTACGCCTAATGTACCTTACCATTACCTTAACATAATGCTTCGAGTCCACATTGAAGCCGGTGCAACATTATCAGGTCGTTTCATAAATTTTTCCAAGTTATGACTTAAATGGCCAGCTGTGAAAAAGATCATAAACCAGGGCGACCAAGGAAAATGACTGTGACTAAACGAGGCGTTTATGACCGTTTAGATCCTTTAGATGGACACGGGCACCCGACACACGGCACACATATGTTTCTTTAACCGCAAAGCTGCGCACACAGGGCCGGAGTGATTAGGAACGTGTTGGCAATATGGAAAAAAAGAAACAAGTGGAAAAAAAAGAATGCCGAAGACCAATCTGTGTCCTTGACCAGAGATGGAGATGTGGCTTGATGCTTGAGAGTGGCCTCCTGGGGAATGGCCATAAGGTCAGTCATGAATATGGAAAACAAAGAAAGCGTGCTTAACACTGAGGCGTAGCCAGAAATCATATGATGGGTGGGCCCAGAAAAAATCAAGTGGGCCTAGCCCAAAACACATAGGTTACCATTAGTACTTAAACAGTCAATCAAACAAAAACAGCCTTCTAATTGGGTGGGCCTGATTGATAAGTGGGTGGGCACAGGCCCACCCCAGCCCACCCGTGGCTACGCCTATGGCTCAACACCCTCCACTGCAATGAAAAAAGTAAGTAAAGTGAGCACTCAACAGTTCCTTCAACTTTTTTAATTGCCTCACTGACATTTCGGGCTACGGCCCTTCTTTAGAGAAAGTATATGGCAATTTTACCCAAGGTGAAGAAACTGTTGAGTGCTCACTTCATTCACTTGCTTTTTTTTCACTCATGATTCTTCCACTTAAAACTTCCAATAACCACCTTTTTGGTTTTTCAAGGTTTTCAAGTTTAAATACCACCGACCTTTAGCCCTGCTGCAGAAGGCAAATAAGGCAGTAAGGTAAAATCATACAACTCGGATAAAAAGAAAATGTGTCTTGTGCTGTGAATACTGATGTGTACTAATCAGTTATTAGTTATCAGTTAAGATCATCTGTGCTGCTGCTCCCTGTGTGGGTGCACGTCTTAAGGATTCTAAGAAAGTTTTGCAATTATGTTTGTATTTTGTTTACTATTTTATTGAGCTCCAAATGCCTCACTAGATAATTGGCATATTCATAATTTGTCTTGCTACTTTTGGCTAACGAGTCCATAACAGGTTCCAAATAAAGTCAGTTCATACCTGGGGAAAGCCATGTGGAAAAAAGCGATATTTCAAGAAGTGAACTTTTTTTTCCAAAAAAGCTTCACCAAAAAACAAATAATGAGTACCGAACTTTAATGATGGATTGGTGGTGACTTTTGATGCGTTTTTTTACAGCGTTTACAAACCTGGCTGTGGTGTACACTAGATCAAAATAAGTGAAAATATTATTATCTGCACCCGAAGTCATAAAATAATTGGCTTTAAAGACAAAAAGCATCTAAAACTACTCCCAAAATTTACAGCTAACAAGCAAAGTCTGGTAACTTTTAACTCCAGTTTTAACTCCAGTCCAGCACGCTCCCTGTGTGCTTGTAGAAAACAAGAAGACAGAAACGATGGCTTTAATATTATGTCAATCATATGCAATCATAGTCATAGTGATTGGCTTTTTATTCTTAATTATCAACCAGGAGTTAAACACAATACATTCAGGGGTGGTCGGCATTAAATCCTTAAGAGTGAGGCTGTTCCTGTTGAATGTCATGTATTGTGGGGTTTTTTTCCCCTCAACATGGTATCCCAGGAAACGGTTTCCATTGTTGATTTTGTAACACTTTACTGCAGTATGTTCTTTCAGCAGCTCAACAGCATCAGAATGTTCCCTTCCGCCGCCAATAAAATGTACTGTTGCATGAAGAGGCTTCATGCAGAGTGTATCCTACTGTGGCATTCTTGATGTAAGATTGCAGCCTGACGTCAAGCCTGAAATCTGTGTGTGTTATGTATCACTGCTTCAAAAGAGTGGTTATGTGAACCCTCTTTTCTACAGCATCAGAGACACAAAGCAACATTCAAAAGTGTGGGCACTCCAGGGCAAAATCTGTTATTTTGTTGGTCTTGAGAAGTGAAAAGAAATATATACTGTATAACCCTTGCACCAAAGAAAGACGTAAAAACTAGAATTTCTTCAAATGGTTCTGTACAGTAGGCCTATAAATAATAATCAAAAACCCAGTATCTTTATGAAACCACACACACAGACACACACACACACACAATACATAAAGCAAAAAAATATGGCAAGACCACTCACTTTTGCTGTGTGCCCATGTGTAGGTACGGCTGGACACACTGCTGGCCATCTTGGGGTCACTCCTCTCCTCAGCTGGCATCCGGCACTCAAAGATTGTCTCCTTCACTGGCCGCACGTGCTTTGGTAGGGCTTTGTAGAACCAGGCTCCCGAGCGCTTCCACACCTCGGAGACACAAACACATGTTGAGACTGTCTGTCCGCATGAATTATGAATGACTTCATAATGGAGAGGCTATTATGATGTGTCTGGGTGGATTTTTTTATGCACATGAAATGTGTTCACCTTATATAGAAAATGGAGAGTAGTAGGGAGACCCTGAGTATTATGGCCTTTAGTGATGTCCCTGTAGCCCTTTAAAATGGCTGTGGATTTTAATGGGACTTTTCAATGCCAAGCAGATGTCATCATGTGTTCCACCTGTTTCCTGTGTCTTTGTAGCGAAGGGGAGGAGAAGTCACCCCACACGGCTTCGAACCCGGGTCTCCGGGGTACCAAACAGGGGCTCTGACCGCAACGCCAAACAGCCAGGCTCGTTGGGATGGCAGTCAGAGCACACCAACAACTCTAGTGATGGTCACTCCATCACAGTCTTTAAAAACATTCTATTTGGGTTGCCCATTACACACTGATGACAGCTTAATGCCAAGACGGTTAATGCCAAAACGCGTGCAAAAATGTTTTAAAAAGCAAGAGAAAAATCTTGATGGTTCCTTCCTCACTTACTCACCGTCTTTAACTCGCACACAAAGGTTGAGTTTTGGAGTGTGAGCGTGCCTACTTTTGATACTTTTCTGTCTCACTACCCGCCACAGCAACAGCGCACTACAGAGGAGAACAGCAGCAGTCTCAATGACCAACATAATGCTCCTGTCGTGTGCTGCAATGTAACACCTCTGTGTACTTTGGAACGCATATAACATCAGAAATTGCTTAGCGAGGTTTGTGTGTTGTAAACCCCAACATGCAGCTAGTATCCATCTTGTACATGTGCCTCAACCTCGACAGCTCTTCAGTAGTTAACCTGTGGGGCAGGGTGCTAAATAATACATCATGGGTTTGAGTCTTAGAGTGTGTGCATATACCAATACTATATTCAAGCAAACCAAACCGACCCAAATACTGTACTGAATACAGTTCAGACACTAACAGGGAAACAAGGATGTTTATTTGTCACATGCATAGACATACTGGGTAGAGTAGGGCATGCAGTGAAACTGCTGATTGTTAGTCTAAACTATGTAAATGTAAAGTCATGGTCGGCAATAAAGTCCAGCCAGTCCTGGACACAGGCACTTGGCCACTGTAGCAGACTTGACGGGTGCCACCAGGGGTGCCATTACTCTGGGCTCTCTAACTCATCCTGACGGACAGCAGACCAAAACGTCAGGTCTGATAGCAGCTGCTCAGCAGTTGGCAAGGAAGACCTTCCAGCTGTTGTACAACGCAACATGCCATCCTCCTGCCCAAGGTCTCAAAGAGGAATTAGACTAATGAAGCTCAATTAAAGTATTATTCTGGCAATGCTGTAATTATTAAATTAATACATATTTTGAGGGGACATCAGTATCAGAATAATAAAAGGCTGATGTTCATATTAATAGCTGCAAAAGCTAGCTGTTCTTGTCATATTTCTCAGTCATTAGTCAGTTATTACTTTTTTAAGTCAGTTATCATTTTGTGTCAAGCATAATAGACTGCTCATACATAGAATAGCTGACTTAAATCTTCGGAGCAGAGAAAAGAGCAAAGGAGATCAAATTGTTGCAGAAAAACAAGAAAGCAACAGTGCGCTACTTAGCCTTCCTGCTTCTTTCATATGTTCGCTTGTCACATCCTAGACAAATACTGTTCTTCTATAAACCACCTCAGATACAAAGGAAAAAAAACAACCAACAACACAGGTCAATGTCGCAGTTTAATGTATCATGACAGCATAGCAATTCATAAGCACAGAGACACACAGATAAACTGTGAAGCAAAGATCTGCAGTCTGTCAACAAGTACGACTGTGTCACCTCTGCACTGATAATGTATATGGAAGCCTAAAGGGGACATACAAGGCACTAATGCTTAAAGCACAAATATATACATTTCTCTTCGCCACTCAGTTACTATAATGAAAGACATGTCAGGGCCTCGCCCCGCTGAAATGATGAAACAGAGAACGATACGATGCATTTGCTGTGCTGATTATCGATCCTAAATCCCCACACGCTCACCCACTCACTCTTGCTGGGACGTTAAAATGAAGACGCAATATAAGTGCGCAAGATGAATGGATGGGATAAACTGAAATGACGAAGCCTCTCGCTGAATATCTCTCACACATTACTATCTCAGCTAATGCACCCTTTCAAAAAACGATGACGCCATTCTAGCGCAGCACGAGCGCTATTTGGACGAACATTATGGTATTAAGACACAGGCCGGGTTACAATGGTACCGAAGTAAAGGTTTCCCTACTAGAGTGAAAACCAGGGCAAGCAGAGGTAGTAGTAATTTCATTTGCACTGAACTGTAGAGAGAGACAAGGGGGGGGGAGACAGAGAAGGGGAAATAGAGAGAAAAAGACAGAGAGAGAGAGAGAGAGACAGAGAGAGAGAGAGAAAGAAAGAGAGAGACTGTCATAAATTGTCTTTTGTTCTTTTATCACCATGCCAGGCACCATCAAAATGAATATATTATGGATATTATGTCATAAAACGGTACTTCAAAGGGTGACAAACTGCAGCATACTGTTGCTTTAACTTTCTTTTTTGTTTAAGAAAATTGCTGAGGGGGTGGAGTTGGCGACCGAGGACAGATTTCAATGCATTTATTTATCAAGAGGAGCCGGGAGGCTGTCATCAACCTTGCCCAGTGTTATTCGTGTGCTGCCTTTAAGAGTTTGGGAGCTGTCACTGCTGACACCGCTTTTCACAAGGGTGGCCCATGAATGATTATCGGGGGGTGGGGGTTCGGGGGGCTGGGGGGACCGTCAGGGTGTCACCTGAAGGACATACGCAGAGTAGGGTATGAGCTGTATGTGGAACAGCAGCAATCACGCCCAAAAACACACACAAACACACTCAGATGCGTGCACACACACACACACACTCAGACACATACATACACACTGAGACACACAGACAGACACACACACACACACACACACACACACACACACACACACACACACACACACACACACACACACACACACACACACACACACAAGCAGATACAAAAGTGGGCTACCAATGAATTAAAATTTTCATGACTTTTTGAATGACTATTCATAGACCCAGTCAAGACAAACCCACTTAATATGTGAAACCACATGCCTTGTAAATAATTTGTGCTAAAAAAAATAGATCCTTAAGCGAGACATTGGAGGTGAATTTTAGATGTATTGCCAATCTGTTTGAATATCACATTGGTGCTTTACAGGAAATAATAACACCAGGAGAAAAACACATTACAAAACAACCAGGGAGACCCAGAAAGGTTATAAAGCTATTTAACCTTGGTGGGCAAATACCAATATACCAAAAAATTCTGACGATGACGACATTCCAAACATCGAATTTGAGAGAGAAAACTGGGTGTCAAATCCAGCAGGTGTAAATTTTCCACATGCATTGATTTGCTTGATTTAACTGTACCTGTTATTGTAAGCAATTCAGTCTCCTTGTTTAACTGAATGCTAAAACATAGTAATCTTGAACCATGCATTTATCTAATCTTATAGCAATTCTGCAGAACATCATTTATTATTAAATCAAGCACGTTAGCAGTGGTAGAGGCCAATCCCTCTCTTCAAATCACATTGTATAAATAATAAATCACATGCTCTTATGATGTGATTTATGACTATGACTGAAAGGTTGAGTAAATGATTCTTTTCAAAGTGAAGATCCAGACATTACACACTCAAGTGAAGAACCACTCTTTGTCAAAGCCTTTCCTGTGCACTGTAATTGCTTAAGCACAAAGGACAGGAAAAAAAACAGCAGGACAAGGAGAAGAAGCAAGCAGAGGGAGTCTTTGCAGTTGCATTTTGTAGCATATATTCAACCCACTGGAAAAGCACTCAATGGTGTCAACGGCTAGTTTATGGCCCCGGCATGCTGAGACTTCCTGTAAATGCCTGAAATCTGGTGACTGTGAAAGTCAAAGGAAACAGATGTCACTGTCATCATGTTTGTCACACACCTAAATGATCATATTTCCTAAGCACACATTGCGGCCATTGCCCTCATCACCAACAGGGCACCTCTGCCACTCGCTCTCAACTTGATGATGATGATGCCACCTTCTGTAGGACAGTGTGCCTAAAGTTACCACACAAACTTGAGTTTAAATGTGATAAATAGCTGATATCTCCAGTAAAGCTGCCAGGATCTCTCTGTGTATATATATTGCATGCAAAGCAATTAAAAATGTTTCAAAGACCTTACAAAATATTCTGCACTCAGGACAAGGAATGT
The DNA here is from genome assembly GCA_027475355.1 of Coilia nasus. Classification (NCBI taxonomy): domain Eukaryota; kingdom Metazoa; phylum Chordata; class Actinopteri; order Clupeiformes; family Engraulidae; genus Coilia; species Coilia nasus. The sequence goes on from CM050214.1 coordinate 25,006,477, forward strand.
GTTAAGCTTACAAATGAATACCTGTACACATTACTTTGAAAAGTGGCTGGTGGTAAAAGGACACGTAAAAGTGCATGACAAAAGCAGTCCTAGCAACAAAAATGTTTGAATTTATAAGGCATAATCAATTTACCAATCAAATACTACCTATGCAATTACCTGCCTCTCTCTGCATGGCAATTTTCACTGTTCTGTCTTTATCTTTTCCTCATGTTTACTATGCCCGCCACAGTACATCTCAACCTGACGCGTGCACTCATGTTTACTATGCCCCGCCACAGTACATCTCAACCTGACGCGTGCACTCATGTTTACTATGCCCCGCCACAGTACATCTCAACCTGACGCGTGCACTCTACTCAGAAAACGACACGATGTTCATTACCCCCATCCAGCCAGACTCATCATCATCCAGCTTAGGACATATTCACACACGCCTGTCATGAAGCTTGGGGACATATTCACACACGCCTGTCATGAAGCTTGGGGACATATTCACACACGCCTGTCATGAACCTTGGGGACATATTCACACCGGCCTGTCATGAACCTTGGGGTATGGATGGATTGCCAACAGCCTGTTCAGAATCACACCAGGACCCCAAGCTAACATGGCGGGCTGCCAGCGGCTGGCGATTGAAGAGTTCTGTTCGATTTTTTAGCGCTGACTTTGGGTTTTTTTGGCTCATGCACTGCGGCTCCTGGTACGGGCCGAGCGAGAAATCTCCTCTACCGTTCGCTTGGCCTAATCATGCCCCAGAATGAATTGGTGTTCCCGCAGCCTCTCTAGTGGAATATTGGACGAGCCCTGTAGAGAGGAGATATTCTTCATCTCACTGATGCCAGAACCTATTGGATATGCTCCAGCTTGCCCAGTCTGGGTCACGGCAATAACCCTCAAGCTACAAGAGGAGGGGGCGACGAGGAAGCAGGGGAGTAAGTCAAGTGAGATGCTGCCTTGTCAGACCCTTTTTATAGGCTCTGATTATGAGTTCATTAAGATTTTCTCCAAGAGTGGGGAAATTCCAAAACCTTCACCAATATTCACTCTGTTATAACTCCAGTTCACCACAACATAATGCAAGGTGTTGCTAAAGGGCTCAACTGCTTTAAATCATATCAGCAAATGACAGGGCCCGGAAGAGGTCTGGCTGACGGATGTATGCAAGTCCACCCATCATACTACCCATGTTTTTTTCTGCACTAAATATATAGTACTGATATATTCTGCAATCGTCCATGTAGGAATAAAAACATGCTTCACTGTACTGAAGATCCTGACAGTCTTAGAAAAATATAATGAAATACTTTCTCATCTTATCTAGGTGCACCACTCCAACAGCTGACAAGAGATGTGTGTCCTCCAACATGCCATCTGATTAATCACCCCTTCTAAAGCCTGATGATGACAGATGGCACACAGCTGACATGCATGAAAAGAGTTACTACAGTCGACGAATGCGGTTCTGTGTGGTTACAGCTTATACAGATCTACCTGCAGCATGGCCTGAGCATTAGAGTAGAAGTAGACATACAAGTAGAAGACTAATGGGGTCCTCGTGCTCACTTAAAAACATCTAATATTTCTGAACCTACGCCCCCCTTGGTCCAATTCTTAAGCCCTCTACTCACATTCGAAGGCCCGGCTCTGTTCGAGGGTCTAGCTGAGAAACACTGATGCACATTTTGTTGTGACTTTTTTGTATCCCATTTTCTGTCTCATCACTGCTACTGTCTACATGCAAGTGGAACACCAGCTGCACAGTTACTGCATAACAAATGCCTTAGGACAGACACATCATACACAAAAGGATGTATGTGTATATTCTGAATATGTAATGACTATAATCGTTCTCAAGCATTCTTAAATCTCCACAGTTATTCTGAGGCAGAGAATCGTCAGAAATCAGAGTGGAAGTCTTGGTGAGTCATGTGGTCATATGATGAGGCAGGTTCCTTTTACTGAAGCCTTATGCTATCTCATATAAATGGGCGCTTCTGAATAAAACACTATTGTTTGTATTGTTTTCTAAAGGAAAGACGGCCAGATGTTTACTGTTCACTTCAAAGGATGGTTTCATGTTCATCTTATATGGTGCCCTGACAGTGAGGTGCACTGTTCTGTGAATGATCCCCCATCAACTTATGAATCTTTGGTAAGGTGTTGACAAGGAAATGCTCTCAGTAAAGGGTGTGAGTGTGTGTTTGCATTTGTGTATGAGTGTGTGTGCACAAGCATGTATGTGCTGGGGGGTTGAAAGGACCATTTCATATGGAATACAGAAAATATGACACAAATCTTGTTTCATATACAAATGAGGCTTACCGACATGAGCCTGTTTTCACGCAACATGCTTAGAGCTCTGTACAATTGTACAATAAAAGACACTACAATATTTAGTCTCTCCTTCATCAGGGGCTATTGTCTTCATGTAAACAGTAGCCACTACTCAAACCCTTGATAACGTCAATCATAATACTGCCAACATCAGCGCATCAGCAGTCGGAAGCCTAATTACAACTGTGGACCCAAACAGCCTTCCTTCAGACTGTCTGAGGCTAAGTGTCTATTTCCCTTTTTGCTTCTTAACAGATCTGGGTGGTGTGCCAGTGAAAGACTAATCGCAGCCTACAGTTTTCCTCTCAGCATTTTAATTAGCACAACGATAACATCCCCCTAATTTGCATGGCAGAGCCAGCATCTCGTGAAATTAGTTTTTTGCGGATGGCACAAGCACGCCACCTTAGGCCTGCTCAGACCCTCCAGCCGCTGCACGGTCGTTGGTGTGCTCGGCCAAAAGCGAGTTAGCCTTCGGGCGGGGGGACTCGATTAGCAGGGACCATCTAGCATTGAGTGGCCTCTGGACAAAAGGCAAGCTGGGACTGGGGTGAAAGGGTCAGGCAGGGCAAGAAAGAAAATAATTACAGGAGGATAATAGGTGGAGATTGATCAGCTGACAAATGCGCTGAAGCCATTTCACAGAGGTCCTGAGGGAGAGGTCGGTTAAGGTAAGAGTCTGGTGGACATTTCCAGCTCATCCTCTATGTCCATTAGTGTATCTATTCTCACCATTTTTGTTTAGAGAGGACAATACAGAACTCTGTCTAACTTCACAAGTCTTAGAGGTCTGAACTCAAAATTATTCTTTCATTTCAGTCATTTAGCTTTAGGTTTCAGAAAGAAGCAACATTTAAACTGGAGGCTTCAAGGTGGACTGGAGAGGGAGGCCACAGTGCTCCCACAGGAAGCCCACAGGAGTAATTACAGCCTCAATTCCATCCTCCCACATCATTACAGCTCAGCACAGTGCAGTTCGGGAGCGTCAATGCTAATATCCATTCCCTCTTCCACACGATGACATGGTCATTATGGTTCGTGTGTCAAAAAAAAATGACTTCAATAAAGCATTCATGCTAGTTATTAATAGTGTTCAGGTTTATTCAAATCTCAAACACTACCGTTTCAGTGTAGGCTACTCAGCTGCTCTGGACGAAAGCGGCATTTATAAATCTAGTAGGGGCTGCAGAGCATAATAAAGCCAAACAGCCACTCTGCTACGAGATGCGTGTGGGCACCAAATGAAATGAGAAAAATGAGAAATGAAAAAATTAAAATGAGAGGCAGCGGGGAAATGATTACTGCATGTGCAGTCGTGGGGCTACATTCGATTGCCTCTGGTCCGTTACAATGCATACATGAGGTGCAGCCGACACCATAACTGGGGTGCAAGCCGTTTGTTGTGATGAAACAAACCTATCTGGTCCTCTGAAATATTAAAATTAGGATAAACAGAATCCATGTGTTGATTCATATTCAGGAGATGAAAGTTTTCTGAGTGAGAGAAAATGACAGAAACATCCAAACAGAATGTCTTGCATAATTTGCTTGTTTCCTCCACACTGCAGTGGAGCTGAAGATAAATTAACCAACACCGAACTATTTCTGCCATTGACGCAAGGAGTTCAAGAGTCATTTCCCCATGGGGACAGTGTCCTTCATTGCAGTCCGGTCTGAGTCCAAATCTATGGATTGAGCCTTGGACTGATTTCAGAATGCTCCCATCCTTCACACAGAGTGCAACTAAATCTGCAATAATGCTGCCACGTTCTGCAGTACAATAACTCTGCCAGCACTGGAGAGAGCTCGCCAGCACGGCAGCCTGGCGGGCCAAGTCAATAGCTCTGCATCACCGCCACTTCAGCTGCATTCCTCTTGTGCCAACTTGTCATGAGTGCAATTCTTGGCTCATTTAATGAAGCTTCCATTCATCTGTTCTCAAAAAACGCTACGCTTCTAAAAAATTGCGCAACACTGTGTGAGTGAATCGATTAACATCTACATCTCATGTCTGCCAAGGTACAACAGGAGACAGGCCATGAAGAATGATCTATCTGCATTACATTTCCAACAACAGCAGCTGATTTGGAATAAAAAAAAAATTGCCTGCAGCTATACTCGAAAAAATCCTGAAATTTTGCTCTTTTTAATTAGCTACATCAAAGGTACTCTCTGAGGGAGCATAGCGGATGCTTTTTGCTATAGATTTAATGTCTCGAGCTGTGAAAGAGCGATAAGCTTTTACCGCACCCAAAACCCATCACATGACCACTTTATGGCTTGAAGTCTGATGCCCTTCAGTGATTTATTTTGAATAGTCTCCACTTACTATTTTTCTGCTAAGGATATATGTCTGGGTATTTTTCTCTGGAGGGCAAAAACACAGACAGTGTTTTTTAACACATCATACATGAAAAAGCTTAAAGATTACACTGAGCAATCTGTGAACAGTAGAGGTTTTCAGATTCATGAAGTCATATCGAGCTGGAGAGATGTACAGCAACTGTGTGAAGCACTGAAGTTTAAAGGAGAAAGTGCCGTGTCTCTGTATGAAACTGATGCTTAGAAAAAAAAAAACACTGCTTGGAAAAATTACATTACATTACACTTAGCTGACGCTCTTATCCAGAGCGACTTACAGACATTTACAGGGTTTCAGTTACAGTCCCTGGAGCAGTGTGGGGTTCGATGCCTTGCTCAAGGGCATCTCAACCAAGGGTAGGGGGGGATTCGAACCGGGAACCTTTCGATTGCAAGACCAAGTCCCTAACCGCTAGGCCACAGCTTCCCACAAAAATATGAAAAATATGATAAGCTGGTAATAAAAAAGGCTCTGCTGAAGGCTACAACATTATGGCACGCCATGAAAAGCTCACAAAATGACCTAAATGGTTAGGTAATCCTGCAAAACACTTGGGTTGCTCATGCAAAAACAAAAACAGCCCTCTTCCTATAAACACAGGAAACAGATCTTCTGGACTGGCTCACTGTACATGTACGCCCAACCTTCCGGGCTTGGCAGGGCCCTACCACACACACACACATACACACACACACACGAAAACAGAGCTGTGTGACGAGGGTCTGAGTCGAGGGACAAACACACACACACACACACACACACACACACAAACAGAGCTGTGTGAAGAGGGTCTGAGTCGAGGGCCACACACACACACACACGCACACACACACAGACACACACGAAAACAGAGCTGTGTGACGAGGGTCTGAGTCGAGGGCCACACACACACACACATACACACACACACACAAACAGAGCTGTGTGAAGAGGATTTGAATCGAGGGGTCACACACACACACACACACACACTGAGCTGTGTGAAGAGGGTCTGAATCAAGCCCCCCCCCCCCCCACACACACACACACAAACAGAGTTGTGTGACAAAGGTCTGAGTCGAGGGTCGTGCAGCTAGCTGGCAGATCAACACTGAGTGGCAGTGATAAACCCAGGCTGTCCTGAGAGGGTGGCATGGGGCCATCTGATAGAGGCCACTTTGTTAGCACTGGCCGCATGACCACGCAAGGCAAATGGCTGAGCACATAATGGAGACGCTCCCTGGACTCTGTCTGCGAGCCACACAGAGCCCAGATAAGACATCCAGAGACGCCTGCTCCGGTCAGAGCCACAGTAATTGTGGAACATGGTGACGGGTCCGCTCCACCATGCTGAAATCTATTGCGGGAATTATTTGATGATATGAAGCAAATTTTGACCTCAAAGGTATCAAACCACACATTTACCTAATGAGGTGCTTTTACAAAGCTCTAACTTAGTGACATGGTGTCTGAAACAGAGTATAATGCAATTAAGCAGAACTGGAATAAAATGGAAATAAAAAGAAAAGCCTGAACGAAACACGAATAAAAGGCAAAATCACTCATCTGAATCTTTCAGAATCCTTACTTCTATTCCACCATGTTGGAAAGTGCCAACTACATGCACTAAAGACGTTTCCCCCCAGAAGCTAGCCATTTTAAAACCCGGCAACCAAACCCTCCCTACCTGTCTCCAGCACTCTAAATACTTGCTGCCATGGCTACAGCAAATGTTTGATGGGTGGACTAGTGTACCATGAGTTGGATGTGACCTGACCTAATTTTTTTCTTTATATTAACACAGCATGCATAGCCTCTCTGGTATGACCACATGATAGACTAGTAATAAAAGAAAGTTTCTAAAAAAAACATTATTTACAATTGTTGTCAATTATGTGTGTAGTCCTTTAATCCCCAGGTTTTCACAGATAGCAGTGCTCAGATGTGCTAATATAAGAGCTTAAAATGTCTCTCCACATTTATGCATTAAAACCTACCGTGTTCATATTAACAGGACAGCAGAGGGCTGCAAAGATGAGACACTTAGTGGAAAGACACTGAAATGACGTTAAGACATAAGGACATTTGGATCAATAGTAGAGTGTAGCACACAGTTGAGGGGGATGTTAGACTGCAAAAGACCTCTCACACATGTAGTTGTGTGAAGCCAAAACAGCTTGCCTTACTTGGCCATGCAGTGAGTGCTGTGGGGAGAAACGGATGGATTATCCCATCACTCAAAGATTCCAGTCATGTTGACCGGAGCTCTGCTGGTAAACAGAGCCGACGGCTTATCGACGCTGTGAGGGATATCGACACTTCTTCGCAGTTTCTTCGCAATTTCCAACCGGACACGGACTGGTCGACGCACTAGCCCACCATGACGCTTTCAATATTTCAGAGCACGCATAAAAATAAATGGCAGACAGGGATGCCTGCTTTATGAATAAAAAAAGTTCCTGATTGGTTGATGTAGCGAGACAAACATTTGAGTGGTTGATTACAGTGCCCAAAAGAGCCCGAGAGACACGTCTTTTTTTATGTATTTCTGACAGCATCGATTTCCATGACAGCCATCAGAATATAAAGCCAAGCTCGCTTACCTATTCCACAGAGGTCACAGAGGTCCTGCTCACATCAGATTTAATGGGACACTCCATGCACACACACTAGCATCTGCCATGACAGGTAGCCATTACCAGTAATGGGAGCCACAGCCATTGCCTGAGCAGGCGTCCTGTGTGGATATCATACACAGACACCCTACCCTTGCTCCCCCTACAGCAACTCATTGCACAGGATGTTCCGATAGCATCAGTTCAATTAGGTGTTTCCCGGGTCCTGTCACATGGAAGTTCACTGGGCATCTTTCTAATGAAAGCCATGCGGCAGATGGGAAGATAGACACAGAGACAGAGATGGCTGACTGAGACAGCCGGAAGTCATAGTGATAACCCATAACACAGGCTGGTCACACTGGACTGATAATAAGGGTGATATGGTTATTTAAGATGATAGTTTCAGTAAGATTTTTAGGGTTTCAATCAAGTTTGAAGTGAATTTAGATTCCCGGTGTCAAGTACTTCATACATACAGCTCATACATACATAGACAGATATATGAATGGATGAATGGAGGATGGATAGACAGAGACAAACAGACAGACACACAGACACACAGACAGACAGACAGACAGATCTATGACATCTGATTATGTACTGATTATGTACTATGTGCATAAAACTATGAACAAATATGTATATTTATCATTTTCTCTCTGTGTTCAACAGGGTATTTGCAAAACATACATATTTCAACAAAAAAATGTAATGTATTATACCTTCCATGAACTGCCGAGCCGTTAATGTGCAGCGGACCGATGCTGATCTAACAACATTCTCTATTCTTCTCAACCAAGCCCCATTACCCGGGCCAGGAAAAAGTCCTTCAAACTCACAACACATATTTAATTGATGTCCTTACAGTAGATCCCTTCTTGGCCTTCTCAGGACATGCCAGTGGCAAGGTTGGGAAGGTTGGGTAATGCACCTTGGGTAAAAAAAAAATGCATCCACTTGGCCAGATGGAATACTTAATGAATACATGTATGTGCAAGGTGAAAAGTCCTCCACATGATCTCATCCTATGGAGTGTTCAAAAACAAACCGTGGACCACAGACCCATGCTTTGAGCTCTCAGCAGTGTTCAAAGACAACTTGCTGAAATCCACCATGTACCATCCATCTGTACAATGGATGATTTATTCAAGACGAAGACCTGCAGGGTGCACCTTGACAGAATTGACAAAACCAAAGCTTTCACCCTCTGGCTTTCACAGACAGAAGAAGAAAACAACAAAGAGTTTGAGTGAGGGAGTGAGTTTGTGTGTGGTGTGTGGGATGTGTGTGTGTGTGTGTGTGTATGTATGTGTGGGTGGGTGGGTGTGTGTGTAGATGTAGGTAGGTGACTGAGAAAGAGACAGACCGAGAGTCTGGGGGGTGATAGCGTGTGTGTGTGTGTGTTTGAGAGAGTGTGTGTAAGAGAGAGAGAGACAGACAGACAGACAGACAGAGAGACAGACAGACAGAAGGGGGAGAGAGAGAGATTGTGTGTGTGTTTGAGAGAGAGAGAGAGAGACAGACAGACAGACAGACAGACAGACGGGGGGGGGAGATAGTGTGTGTGTTTGAGAGAGAGAGAGAGACAGACAGACAGACAGACAGAGGGGGGGGGGATAGTGTGTGTGTTTGAGAGAGAGAGAGAGAGAGAGAGAGAGAGAGAGGGAGAGACACACACACAAAAAAAGAGAGAGTGAGAAAATGAGTGTGAGAGGACACTGGGATACATTACCCTGTCTTTAACATCCAGCCGGAAAGAGCCTTTCTGACAGAGAGCTTCCATAATCAGAGCGCATATGATAAGGTGTCCTGTCATTCACCATCATTTTCTAGAGCCCATGGCTGTCCTCTTAGGCTGCTCCATGGCAGCAGGGGCAAAAATGAGACCATGTTTATGCCAAGCATGCAACCCACTGTTGGGGCATTCAAAATTAAACAGTTTTTTTTCCCCAAACACAACCGATTTAAACAGCGGAGCAACTCAGACTACCAAAATCCTGGCAGGCAAAGTAAATGTGAATAATTCATTCATTATTGTAATTTCGCCTACCAACACTGCTGCACATGTCCTTAGTGGACATCGTCAGAAAACACAGAACGTGCCTCTCTCCTCTCCAGTGTAAACACAAGGCGAAATGCATCTTAAGTGATTCCCATACCCCATTCCCATACCCACACAATGAAATTTAACTCCGCATTTAACCCATCACACGTGTGAGCAGGGGGCCAGACCAGCCCGACAGGTGCCCCGAGGAGCAGTGTGTGGGGACGGTACCATGCTCAGGGTACCTCAGTCACAGGGCAGGATGATGGAGAGCACTGGTCAATCACTACCCCCCACCCACCTGTCGGCGTGGGGAATCGAACCTGTGACCCTTTGGCCACAAGTCCAACCTCTTACCCGCTAGCCCATGACTGCCACCTCTGTAACCGCCACCGCCTGCCACCGCCAAACATTACATTACACTTAGCTGACGCTCTTATCCAGATAAGACTTACAGATATTTGCAGGGTTTCAGTTACAGTCCCTGGAGCAGTGTGGGGTTACTCAAGGGCATCTCAACTATGGGTAGGACGGGATTCAAACCGGCAACCTTCTGATTGCAAGACCAACTCCCTAACCACTAGTCCACAGCTGTCCCCCGAACTCTGGTTGAACTCTCCCAATCAGCATCAACTGATGAGATAAACAACATCAGCACCAAGCATCAGCGAGAACAAAAACACAAATACTCATTTGGTCCTTAATGGAGAAACACAGAGTTGTTGCCACGAAGACTGCATCGGGACTGTCGATAATGCAGTAACGGAATGACCCTTGTGACCCCTCTAAGGCACTTTGCTCAGAGCAATTCTGCACTGCCGCCATGCAATCTTCTGTTCTCAAGGGGAATCTGTTCACACCATAACTGTGCTGACTGTCACTTCTTGTGACATTACTTGCTGTGAACTTGCGCAAGGTATATGCACTGGGTGTTTATATGCCTCTGGCAGGGTGATTTGTTTAGTTTTTTGTCAGTGTACAAATCTAAAGACTTTGACTGAGGCACTGGGTAATCTATGCTGGGAGAACAAGGGGGAATTATATTGTCAGTTGTTGTAATAATGGGAATGGGTTGCAGAAATTGGGTAAATGCAAGTAACAGAGGCCATTATGAATGACCTTACAAAATTACAAAATGAGAACAATTGTAACATTACAAATTTCAAATTCAGGTCAGATGTTGTAGTGAGAAGAGAAGGGAAGAGAAGAGAAGAGAACAGAACAGAACAGAACAGAACAGAACAGAACAGAAGAAAGACATTTTGTTGAACACCATTGTCAGTCTGAAACAAAATGGCAGGCATAACAGGGCAGTGTAGCATTGTACCTCTCTCTGTTCACTGCAAATTTTGCACAGCCACTGCAGTCTTCTCTGGCTGGTGACCGTCTCAATGCCACACTTCGTGCACACTTTCTGTGAAACACGGAGAAGGACACAGTTACCATCTTGCATGCAAACGCACTCATTTAAACACTGTGGACTCATGTTACACAGAAATGATATGATAAAAGCTACAGTACTTTGAAAGCGTTTATTCATGATCGGTGTTAAAGTTGAATTCTAGTGGTGACCTGGGTGTGCTAATCAAAATAACTCAAGACAGCTGTTTGAATTACAGCAGCAATACACATTCATTTTCATCTACATTTGCCCTTCTTCTACGAGTGTTATTAGAAAGCCAGTCATTTGATTAAATTGTTTTTCACAGCGAAACCTGTGGAAGAGAATGTAAGATGACCCGTTTCCCAACGCTGTTGACTGAGACAAAACAATACTCACCGGCAAAAAGAAATTTAATTAAGGAATGGAACTACCATATTGGATTCTGGTGATTCAACCTTAAGAATCAATTTAAACGCAAGGCTGAATATGGCATTATAATAAATACACAGTAAGGATCCTTTAATTAAGCCTCATGAAATGGAATACAAAAGCCAGGGAGAAGTGCTCATAATTACATCTTCGCCGAAGAAGCTTTGTATTTTTAAAGCACTTTGCAGGCAGTCCTTTGGAGCCACCCATTTGCCACAGCCGTGTCAAAGCAATTCTCACTTAGTGCTTTATTAAACACTAAAAGCGGTCTTAAAATAGTCTGCAAGTTCACTTTAACTTTAGATATAAGCGCTATTCAGGTTTGGTACTGTGGCATTTTTTATACTCTCTACAATGCAATGACACAGAAATATTCAAACCCACCCAATCTATTATAGAAGAAGAAAATGTAAGATCATTTCTGACAACATCCATTTTTTAAACAGCGAGTTCTGTTACAGTAACTATTTCATAACAGTTGTTATGAGACCTTTGGCTTCAGTCATTCTACTCATATGACTCATGTGCACTCATAATAAGTGTCATCAATTAACGGCCAATCCTCGTATCGTGGCCTCATATGCATGAAGCAAACAAGAAACAAAGTGCTGAGTCACAACGCGTTGACGACTCTCCAGTTAGAAAGACAGATGCTTCTGCCTCCCCCCCCCCCCCCCCGTCACCTGCTGAGGTCTGGAGCTAACACACCTCATGACCAGCTGCCTGTGCTGGCACTGTCTGCCCCACGGCCTATTCAACTCATGCCCAGATCACTTGCCATCTCACACATCCATCCCTCTCTCCCTCTCTCTTTCTCTCTCTCTTTCTCTCTGTCTGCCCCACGGCCTATTCAACTCATGCCCGGATCACTTGCCATCTCACACATTCATCCCTCTCTCCCTCTCTCTTTCTCTCTCTGTCTCTCTCTCTTTCTCTCTGTCTGCCCCACGGCCTATTCAACTCATGCCCAGATCACTTGCCATCTCACACATCTCTCTCTCTCTCTCTCTCTCTCTCTCTCTCTCTCTCTCTCTCTCTCTCTTTCTTCTCTGTCTCTCCCCGCCCACGTAGCGCTTCAAGGAGAAGTTGTGATCTACCTACACCATCTGGACTCACTGACTACTGACACTGATGCAGGTCATCGCCCGAGACACGTAAAGAAGTATATACCTGTATGCTGGACTTGGGGGAGGCTTGGAGCAGCAGATACCCTTTTTTTAGGTAGGTCTATACTGCCCTCTGGTGGACTAAATGTCATTTTCTAGTGTTATTCATCTTTGGTAACACTGAATTGCATTGAATTAAGTCACTGAAGTGTTCAAATAATTAAACAAAACAAAAAAAATGAGCTGGGGGGCATGATTGTTTTTTTCATAGGTTTCATAGGTTTTGAATCCATTATGCATTTTTGTTGAAAGATAAAATTCAAAATAATTGAAGGGAGCTGTATTTGTGATCAGCCACAAAACTGAATAACAGGAAAACAGGGGTTTCAAATCCTGCAGATTTGGTTCCTGTGGTACGCCAGATGCCCTTCAAGGGATTAATAAATTGAGCAAGGTGTACAGTCCAGTTCACTGGGAATCGCATTAACAGACAAGAGCGACGGGCAGTTCTGACCTAAAAATGTATTTCAAATGGACTACATGGCTGTTGCTGTTTAAGTTCATACCTATGCACTTGTCCCACATTAATAACATATGAGGGCTTGAGGAGTGGTGCCCCTCTGCAGGTAGGTGCTGGCAGGTGAAAAAGAGGCCCTATACCTTGCAGCAATGTCCTTAGCACCCCCAGTGTCTCCCCACACAGCTATTTTGAAGTGCTTCACTGACACTCATGAAACTACAGGAGAAAAAGATAAGAGATCTAGCCTACTGCATAACCTAAATGATCCTTCCTTTGGGCAATTTCCACTAAAGTTAAGCTCTTGACACGCTGATGTTTGTTCGGGACACACCACAGGTAACAACAAGTAGATGCTGGCAGGTGGAAAAGGGCCCCGTACCTTGCAGCAATGCTGGCACAGCACAGACGGAGCCCCCAGCATCCCCAGGGCCTCCCCGCACAGCAGGCACTGGGAGAGGCCGTTGCCCACCGCACTCCGCCGCATGTTCTCCAGCCGCTCCACCAGACGCCTGGCAGAGACAAACCCCACAGGTCAGCACTTCACTCTGCAACCCCACCAGCTCAATGATTCAGCAGCCTAGACTAGGCTGAAGTATACTGCCCTACAAAGCCAAAAGGCAGTAACTACATATTTTGTCAGAACTGAGTTTACACTAGAAATTGATTTTACAACACCTGCTTTGTCTTGTGACTAAATGCTCTTGCTTCTTTATATTAAGAAAGTACATAAAAGCATGACCACTATTATACCTGCAACATGTTTGACTGGACAGTATGACAACTTTAAAGGCATTTATCTCAGATTCAGTGTTTGCGTAGCCATATGAATGGTTACATCTAAAAAAAAAGTGGTTCACCAATATGTCTTATTACTTAGTAATACACTTCTGGAAAAGCTACAAATTCTCATGACACTATTCTAATGACAAACCTTTTTGAGACTTGCTTCAGTTCATTAAATGTGAAATATATATTATCACACTTTATTAAAACTATTACAAACTCAATATTTTACTAGCCCACCCTGAGCTGAGCTATGGCCAATTAAATGTTTACATCTACACAAACGCGTCCCCAATATACCTAATTGGTCAGTAGATTAGTCTGAGAGGGGGTGTGTGTGTGGTATGCTTTGGGATCCACCATACCCAATCCTGAGCTACCAATACCAATACAATCTTTCAACAGCCTAACCTGGGCCAAAGTATGGCTAAATGAATCTAAAACAATGTTGCCCAGTATGCCCACTTATCAGTGAAATGGATTCATCTGAGATGGTGTATGTGGGGAGCCTAAAGTGTCACCCAATTCTGTGCTGCTCCAGCTGGTCTAGCTGCTCAGCTCTGCGGATGACACTCAAAATGACGTCCAGCTCTTGCTTCTGCAGGACCTGGCTCCTCCTCTGCCGCTCTGTCTGGTACGTGTGCACAGACCAGCCGGTGTGAAGCCTGATCAAATAACACAGGAAGTAGGCAAGCAAAGAACCACACAAGGAGGGATCACACATGTGTGATGTTACAAATACTGTGGACTAAAGTACACTGTAAATAGTACTCACTTCAAACTTACAGCGAGACTTTATTTGGATAGTACTGTATACTGTTTACAGATGCTAAAACTATTACTAAACCATCTGCTGAAACTCTGTGTGTTGTTACGGTTAGGGTTAAAGGTTGGGTTTGATTAACATTATAAGTCAGTAAGAAATAAACAAAATAAGAGTTTACTCCTACAAGCCAGCTGTAAAGTCTCTGTGGTCAGACTATCCAAATAAAATGTTACTGAACTTACTTTGCCCTCAGTGCCAGCTGTCTGTCATTGGGGCAGATCCATTGCTCGTTGCCGCTGCCAAACATGGTGTCGGTCATCGCTACAGGGGAGGATTAGAAGCTCTGCAAAACAAAGGGCTGTTTTTCAAAGAACAGCTTTTGAAGGAGGTACACGTTCTCCACATACAATAACAAAATGTGTAGAAGCTTGCTTCGGTTAAATAACTGTGGCATACAATTTAAAACTATAGGATACATATGTGGTAAACACATACATCTAAGCCACATTACTTCAATCCCTTTAAATAACAACCTGTTCAGACGCTTGCATCAGTTAATTAAATGTAAAATACAATAGAAACTACATGACTGACATGTTGTAAATACATACATGTCAATCCAAATAGGTATATCACACATTATAGTAAAAGTGTGCAAGTAAAACTGGTAACATAAAACAAGAGGAAGACGAAACTCTGCAGCCTTGAGGCTAAGGGTACTTGCAGTGCGCTTAATCTTACTGCAGCATCCTCAACCACCAATGAGAAACAGATGCCTCCTCACACTCATCACCTGAGGCAAAGACAGAGATGGTAGCAGTCCCTGGGTCGGATGTGTGTAAATACGATCTGCTTTCCACAAAGGGACAGCCATTAGCAGCACACTCGAGTCATGCTCCATTAGTCAAAGTCAAATAATCTCAGGAGAAAAAAGGTTTTTTTCTTCTTTGGAAAAAAAATCAATAAGCATAAGCATGCAAATGGAGACAGTACTGAATGCTAGCTTTCATGCTATAATGTGCTACAACCACGCTAATCTAAACAGCTGTCTCCTCTCTCAGAAAAAAAGCCCTGAGCAATGAGTCACCTCCAGCTTCATTAATGAACAACATGACAATTTATTTCTCATCAATCTCAGAAAAAGACCACCTTTTGTAAGCAACAAAGAACATTTTAAAAATCAAATCATAGGAGTGGCACACTGTTTACAATATTATGTTATTCAGATTGCTACATGAACAGAAATGACCAAAATTGACACCATCAAGCGTACTGTTTCCTAAAGCACTTAACTAATCCCATACTGGGGTTAAATGAGACTTTTCCATGTGTACTCCTTATGAGTCTCCCTTTTCTGTTTTCTCATTCACACTATACTAATCCACATCTCTGCTAGCTATTTTAAACACCCTGCCAACCCTAATTTGTCTTTTTTCCCAGTAATTCGCCTTTCCATTTAATTCAGAAGAACAGGTGGACACACAAACACACACACACACACACACACACACACACACACACACACACACACACTAGCCACTCATTTATGGGTAAGCGATTAGTTCTATTTACATTTCCATGCAGGCTAATGGTCTTTGTGCAGAGCTGACATTCTAGCCTCTGGCGCAACCGGCAGTTTTAAATAGCACAAAGCTACACACGGAAGATACAAACAGTGTCAACACAACTGAGGGTCCAGCATCTGCACCTGATGAAAAGAGAACCTGCATACTGTAAGCATAAGCTAGGACTACATAAACTAATTCAGACTATGCTTCAGTATCATTTTATTATTTATATCTTTTTTGAAAGAGGACATATAAAATTTTAAATCTGAGTGTCTGTCTTTGTCTGAACTCCCACTGTTCTCCAATGAGCCCATATTTTAGGCTACATAAAATGCTTAGTTTTACTAGAAAGAAATGTAGGTCTTTTTCCATCAAGGGTTCATCTACAAATTACTATAATATTTTTTATATAAACAAAACACTTTAAAGCTACTTTGACTTGGAGAAATTCAGAAACCTCTCTCTCTCTGTCCACCTTTTAAAGAAATGCTTCACTGATACTGTTGAAACTACAGGAGGAAAAGAGGAGAGATCTAGCGTACTGCATAAACTAAATTTGCTCCTTCCTTTGGGCAATTTCCACTCATTACACTTTTTAAGCTCTTAACACGCTGATGTTTGTTCAGGACACAACACAGGTAACAACACACGGCCCATAATAGCTGTTAGCAAACACAGTGACAGTGCAGTGAGTGTTTACCTTCTGTGAGGAGCAGCAGACTTGTATTGCCGGTGAGAGCAAGGCCACCTGAATATTAAAAGTGAAGAGAAAAGAGGAAATGAAGAGCAGGAAAGTGGTGCGGGCTTTCTGGGCATACACACGCTGGCTGCTATGCCGGTCACATGACAGGAGAACAACTCCCACTGAAACATCCTGTTCCTTAACAGTATGCCTTAAGACAGGAGCTGCAACAACAACCAGTACGGCCACGGGGCAACAAAAAAGCCCAGAGTCTAAAGGAGTTACTATTGACCTGGCCTTTTCGACCAGACACTGACACTGATTTTATTTGCTGGCTCAGGAATGCCCTGAGTCTCTGAAACAGGAGAGCCTTTAAATCATTGCACACACACACACACACACATGTTCACCAACACAAACTCAGTTTGACAAGCCCACTAATGGAATAACTGTCAGGTTAAAAACCAACAGGGTTGTTGTCACACATCAATTACTCACCACAGTCTACATGCTGACATAACATGGCATGACATCAGCAAATGTGCAGGTGTATGAATCTGGATCAAACCTTTCTGTTGCACATTGTGTGGATAGGACAAAAAATGGGTAAATCTTTGAAAGTGCGTCCATGTTGTACAAAGTCATTTCAGTCTCTAGGGATACTCCATTAAACATTACCAGTACACCAGTGATTATATTAAAGTTTTAACTAGATTATAATTGACGGATGTTTGTTGACATTTCATTTCCCACGATGACCTTTACACAGCCCATCTCCTATGGCAACTGCACATTTTCACTGAGGCATATGTCTACCAACCCCGAAAAGACAGTTACAGGAGTGAAAGATCAACATGTGTGATTAGCAGTGGTGAAAAACCATGTTAGTTTAACATAGACACCCGTTTCTCTCTTTGCATCTGCAATCCATGTTAATGATTCCAAAACGGTCCATCATCTGCTGTTCATCTCATGCTTATGCCATGCAGTCAATTGTGACAGCTCATGGCTCAAACCAAACAGATGTCTCAAAAAATGTAATCCTGTCTATTTCCGATATCTCTTTCCAAAAGCACATACTCTTCCCAAAGCTGTTTCGCTATTGCGATCTAACGCAGCGCTAATCTATAAACACATGACATCAGAAGATTTTTTTGAAGACAGGCGTGCAGGTAACCTATTTAGTTGAACCTAGTTAGTGAACTTCCACTAGATTTTCCTCTATATAGCGAACACGACAAAACGCCATGCTTCTTGTAGGAAGGATACCCAAGAGTCAGGAGACGATTTACATTATATATTAAAAATGTTTCTCACTATATAGTTATATATGTTCTTACCAACATGACAGCGCTGTGTGAGAAACTAATAGGCTACACAGACTTGTACACTGAAGGAGGCGTGTGTGCTTGTTCAACACCTGTTACAAGTTAGACGAATGCATTTTCTTTTGTGTAGGTTACGGCCAAATTAAACAGATTTTTTTCCCAGCAGATGGGCCGACGCTAGTTTAGGTGGGAAATAAGCACATGTTAGTTTAATGACAAAAATATACATATAGCCTTAAGTTCCAACAGGTGGTAACTTCTGCTAACTACTAACAGTTGAGACAGTAGCCTAACATTTAAATCGTTTTGAAACAACTGTCGGAAATAACTTGCATTCACATCTCTTCAATAACTTCTGCTAGCCCACCGTGACCACTGACAGTGTAAAAGGCTAGTTTGCACCTGTTGATCCAACAACTACTCGTTTAAGACAACCTCCCTGTCAAAAAGTGCCTCCTGTAATTGTGACACTTCAGTAAAATAAGGATATTATAACAGGTGGCCTTACCAAGGCTGCCGAATCTGTATAACTTCTCGTCTGTTAAGGGTGGTTTCGCTGCCGTGGGAGCAGTGTAGAACGCACACCTCGTCAATGGATGCCTAGGAGTGCTCATCTGGGATTTCAACCAATCTGGAGTCACTCTTACTGCTACGTAACCGCTGTCAGTCGTCCTCTTTCACGCTTTTACCTTTTTGAGTGTCCTCTTCATGTGCTGGTCAGTGACACTCACAAAGAAAAAAAAATCTGATCAGGTGTTTCTTCTGACACTTTTGTCACATCTGAAAATGCTTGCAAAGGATGCTAGAATGTTTACTTATGTTATTGTGCCCATTGCTGTTCTATGTTCATTTGTAAATGTGTCTGAGCTCTCAATTTTCAACAATACAGAAAAAGAACCTAATGTCACCTATTATTCTTAATTTACGTTTAAGTCCCTCCTAATACACCATACAATTTTCCACAACATGAAACACAAATTGTACCCTAAATTTGAAGATGTTCATGTATGCTCTCCACATGCATTGCGTAAACACCTGCCCGGTTGAATTTCCAGATGTTTAATGCAAAATCTACTGAACAGTTCAGGTTTCCCGGCCCACAGGTAAACAGCCTTAGGGAGCCACCACAGCATTCATTATTGAGAGGAAAGAGAATTAGTCACGAACAGATGGCGGGGAACAAAGGTCATCACCATCCTTTCTCCATTCCAACCATGTCAGCATCAACATGTTGCATGCATTCAGGTAGGAGGAACTGGGCCCTGGCGCTACTGCTTGTTAAAGTGCATGTTACAGAAATATAAAACTTTAATTTCAACTTTAAATTCACATTAAATTATGGGAATTTTACCACTGTTTAGGGGAAGAAGAAAAAAAAACACACAAGAAACCACTACACATTTTCATTGTCCAGGGATGAAGTCTTTGTTATAATTGATTTTATTCAGCAAAGCATGTGCCTACAGTATTTTACAAACAGCACAGAAACAGGGATTGTCTTCATACAAACAGAACAGCAGTTGTAACATTTACAGTCATGCAACAAGACAGGTGAAGGAAGTGTGATAACGCATTGTTCTCTTCAGGAGGGCAGCATGTGAAAAAGGCTGCTCTTAATATCACTCAACAGGGACAAATGATCAAGCAGCCATCAAAATGTCAATCCAAAGAAGAACCAGTAAGCTATGTGATTAGAAGGATCTCTCTCATCTTAGGATTCCCTTGTCTCCCAGGTGTCTCTCTCTCTCTTTGGGTTAACTTCAAGGATCAAAAAGAAAAGTCA
Source organism: Coilia nasus (assembly GCA_027475355.1). NCBI lineage: Eukaryota > Metazoa > Chordata > Actinopteri > Clupeiformes > Engraulidae > Coilia > Coilia nasus. Next base: position 25,026,167 of record CM050214.1, read on the forward strand.
AAACTGTAACATGTAATGACACTCTCAAAAAACTATTTATGCTGCTATGTGTGGATCCAACAAGGATCTTTGTCAGACAAAAAAGAAAAAAAAGTATACATCCCTCTAAACAAGGGACAAATCTATGTCCGGAGGCTGCTTTCCTTAACAGTTAGAGAAACATGCCACCTTTTTGGGAAAATAGTTTACTTGCCGTCTGTTGCAAAGTTAGACAAGGGGATGCATACTCCGTTTTACTCTGCATCCAGACTTACTAACCTAACTAAGTCTGATGCCAAGGCCTTTAGCCTAGATTAGTGTAATTCAATGGCAGTGGGTTACACCTGTTTGTGTAATTATCATATAAGCCACAATCATGGAACAATAGTGAGCCAATTACGCAAAAAGTAGCATGTTCCTTCAACAAACAAAAAGAAAGTAATAACTGATGTCCCAAGTGCACTGACTGAATTTAATGAATGCAAAATTATTTTTAACAGACTTATTGTTTAAAAACACAACACTGTGCAAATGCATCAATACCAACCAACTCATAAAAAGTCATCAGTTTAATAGACTGTGCTCCACTGTGTGAACTCTCATGCCCAGAAGTACACTACCAAATATGATAGTTAAGAAACTACAAAATGGGAAATAAAATGTGTATACTGGATAAATGGGAGAACATATTAAATACTAGTATTGCTCCTATACAAGCATTCAAATTTTTAAAGAAAAGAAATATTTCAGTGCAGGTTCATGAGATTTTAGATTAAATGATCTTAAATCAAAAACAATCAATTCTTGAAATCACTTAAGCCTTGCTGCTACAGAAGGAAAATCTTAAGAATCATCCACGCGGATTGGACATCTATGATTTGAGTTTGCAAAGCAAAACAAAAAGATTTGATCCAAACCAGTACTGGCCCAACTGCTATGTTTTTAAGGAAACAGTAACAAGGAAAATGCCTATGTGAACACATAAGACGTATGAACATCAAGGGTTTCCTCAAACTTCAACCATTTACAGCAGTTTAATGAAACATTTGGTCATTGTAACAATGACCGTCGTCATTACATTACGAAACAGAAAGAGAAAAACTATTTACAAAGGTGTCAGAGGTGGCCAGTGCAAAGGCACATATGTGGCTGGATGCGTGCTTGTGTGTTGCGCAAATGGATTTCTGGCAAACAAAATGCCAAGACAAAAACTAAACTATTACACCTGGCAATCACAGACAGCCATCATAGGTGAAGACAATGAGAAAAAAGAACGTAATCACTTCCTGAAATATTTATTTGTTTTTCTCCATTTTAACCCCAATGAATCAACTGTGCTATGGACACAGTTTCAACTTATGTGCATCGATTCTGCTGTGCATCTTTAAATTCACTGATATGTTTGATTAAGGACCAATAATACATGTTAATTTTCATTACAGGGAGTCCCTGTTCCCATCTATTTAGCTAGAATTTGATGTATTTGATTTGTGACATGCTTTTATGCATGTGGTTTACAGTTAGGAGTGGTCAAGCTGAAGCATTAAGCGTGGGAACTTGCTGTGAAGAAGGCAAACCATATTGTTCTGCAAAACCCAACTCAGACTGACGGGATTAAGGAGAGAAGCGGGATTAAGGAGTGGCACGGTGTTTACAATAATGCATGGAATTAAGGCATTCTGCTGTACAGGCCCGTGCATCAAGACCACACACACACACAAACTTACTGGCATGCATGCACACGTATACATATACATACATACACACACACACATACACAAACATACAGGTATGCACGCACGCACACACACACACACACACAAGTTGACAAAGGACTAAAGGAAAGCCAATTTAAATACATTTGTTTGACCAAACATTTTCTCCTGCACACACTGTGGTTGTTTACGATAGCCATACTCCAACATTGTACAATAGTTGCTATTTAGCTGTGCGTCTTCAACACACATGCCATATCTATCGCCGTTTTCAGACCAGCCAGCCCAGTGTCACAGCCGATACTCGCACCCGTTACACTGGGGAACCAAAGCACTGGCCCGTGAATGGGCCGTGTTCATAGCATTATGCGAGCCTATGATGTGTCATCAACAGAGGGTGTTGCTTCGCCATCATGTCGTTATGGTTCGCTTAGAAAAACTAAATTTGACTTGGTGCACATCGGGAACCAACTTTTCAGTGTGAACACATCGGCCGGTTTGAGGTGCGGAAATCAGCACCGGCACAGCTCTCTATCGGTCTGAAAATGCCTCATGTCTACAGATGGAAGACTTGTGAAGATCATCAATGGGGTAAGAAGCAGACTTTCAAGGGAATGGGAGAGCTAAACTGGAGGCAATTATCCACTATACTGCATCGTAGGGTTCTGATGCATGTGTAAGCAGCCATTGTTTCAGGTAAGGGTTGCGACGGTAGGTTTATGAACCTTACACTAACTTATATTTCCTAATATTTCCACAGAAATCATTTAAATATAAGTTTCTCAAAAAAGGCTGCAGAGAAAACTGTCTCACACAATAGATTAAAGGGATATACTGTCAAAATACAAATGCTTGTGATGTCAACGGTAAATTAAATATTAAACAAAGAAAAATAAAATAAACGAATCGGAAGTGATCCAGGTAATCGATAAAATAAGTGTGCTGCACTTTCTGCATTAGCTTTGCTATAGTACATTCAATCCTACAGTGAATTAATAAAACTAACAAATGCACGCTATGCATGACTGAATTAGCCACTGTCAGAGAAACACTGAATAATATGCTGAAGAAGGCCAAGTCATACAGAGTTCCATGAGCAACTAATCTGTAAAACTCAACACAATATGCGTAAAATACACCCATACACTTAAAGTGCTTTCATATTCCAAAACAACCTTGGGTACATCGGGATACGCCAACAAGCTTTGTCTTGAGTTCCACCACACAAGACCTTAATGCCACTTTCACTTTCGCAGGACAATGACAATTTTCGAGCAACACAGAAGTAGGATGGTCGTTCAGTGACACAAAATTAAACCATGGCAAATCTGGAGCCTAAATGTCTGTTCTTCGGTGAGGTGGCAAAAAAAAGACTACAACTGAAAAAGGAGGGTTATGAATGACTGAGGTAAAATGCCACCCAACCGTCAATCACTACTACTTGAGGCAACAGGCCAGTGGAAACATCCAAATGAAAGCCATAGTCGGGATCCATTCATGCAGTCCTAACAAAACTGCACCGCAAGGTCAAACCTTGACCAAACTCAGGAAGTGACTCGGGATTAAAACATAACAACAAAGACACAAACGCCAAGGAAAAAAAAGGCCAAAAAAAGAATCTTTCAGACATCAGTCAGTCACCCTCAAGTACAGATGAAACCTGTTTAAAACAAAGGTGGGCAAACTTCCTCCAGCTTCTGGGCACAGAAGGTTGTCAGATGATTAAACAATGCGACAGAAGTTTATTACACTAGTATGAAGCATTACAGTCCCAGTCCTTCATCCGCTGTCATGGGGCACTGCTGATCTCCTCCTCTCAGACGTGAATGTGGATGGCACAAGGGATCGTGTGTGTGCGAGTATGTGCCTGTGTGTGTGTTTGTGTGTGTGTGTGTGTGTTGTGCATGTGGATGGGGGAGAGGAGGGAGTTGTTAGGGGCTCAGACAAACTGCTTCTGTACTGAATAAGAGTTCTACAAATATGTACACAGTAGATACAGGCACTTATATGTCTTTGGTTGGAGGGACCCAACATTGCAGAGAAATGCATTCACAGAGATTTGCACCCTTCCCACGGGTTCAGTAGGCAAGTTTTCTTCTCCATCTTTTCTCACCAGATATGCTTCTGTTTGGGCGTCGCCATTATCCCTCCGACAAGGCCACCTAAACAGAGGAGAGAAAGAGCCATAAGCACAGGATTTGTCTGAACTATTACTACTTTGATACTTTTAAGACTGTTTTATGAATTTGAGGGATATCACATTTTTTAACAGAAATGAGCTAATTAATAGTTTAGCACAAAAAAGCAACATTACACCACTGTTGGATATAGACATGACTGATTGGTACAGGTGCAGTGCCTCAGTAATGGCTAATAAGATTACTGTTGTATTTGCACCTACAGAATTAAGTACAGTACATTAACATTTGCAAACACTCTCTATTCAGTAGAATTTATATTTTACCATTAGATTGCAGACATTAACTGGTCAGAAATCTTACTATGAAAGATGCATACATCACATACTGTAAATATTTGCCTCTGTCTAGCTATTCAGGCCTCAGTATGTGAAAAGTTGATAAGAAGAGTTGGCTAGCTGCTCTTTCTGTAGGTCTTACTGAAATGACACAGTGAAAACTGATAACATGTGATATAGGAAGCAAACATTTCTCTGGACAGCCTTTCTAAGTATCCTGACATTTCACAGGACTGGCTGAATGCTTTATCTGAGTTTAGCCAACACAGCAACTTTTGTTACTACATTTGGCAACTCTGTCATCTACCCAAATCTGGGGACTTCTCAGAACATTGTCAACCACCCCACCCCCGTATTTACTTTAACATAAAAAGTTCAACTTTTTATAAATGACCATCATGGTTGCTTGGCTTCTGCATTTTCTTCTAGCACTGCCTGCATTCATTAAAGCAGCGATTTTTGTAGCATCAGCACCTGTTATTACACAGAAGCATATGTTCTACTGATCTAACCTAACCTATTACACAGGTCTTTGTAGAGGACAAAGACATTATACACAACAACATCAAGTTATCCGGTGACATGTAGAGATGCTTCAGAGAGTCCCTAACGACTTTTGGCAAAGACGTGCTGGCAACACTGAATGCAGCCCAAGCACTGCTCGGCACAACCCAGTGGAGATGTTTATCTTTGGGGAATCTTCAATGGGTCTGAGATCTGAACTCTGATACTCTTATAGCACAAATAAAATAGCCCCAGTACTGTCTAGTGTCAAACAATGCCTTGTCAAACAATGCCTTGTTATCCAATACCGAATTTCCAAAGCTTGGCAGTAAATTTCGTCAAGTGTCTCAGCAGGGTCAGTGAGCCATTAAGATGACTGGCTCACTAAGAAGTTACACGGCAAACCATCATCAAAAACTGGCAGCGACTAAGTTGACTGTAACATTGCAACAACAGTGGAACAAAAAATGTTATTTGTGTCATTCTGATGCTTCACCTGTATACAGTAAAACAGTCTGGGGACAAAGTTACAGGAAACAGACACTCACTTAATGGAAACCAATTAATAACACTTATGTGTTAAATACAGAAATTATACATTTAAGCAAAATTACAACTTTATTACAGCGAAGAATGTTAGAGATGGATGGCATGAAACCTCTCACTTTTGTAGAATGGCTGAGGTCCTGGGTTGCAAACTTTCTGGGCTGTCTTGGGGTGTGACATGTGGCTATTGTTTGAGTAGTTACCTTGGTGAATCATCTACGCATGCACAGGAGTAAAGTTACTTAACATGTATTCATTTATATCAGCTTTATATTATTTCTTTCATGCCTCTGTGGAATACTCCATTTTGACAAAAGTGAAAAGCAAGTGATGCCTGCTACAAATCTCTGCCCAATCCACAATTCCCAAACAAGACACCACACCATTTTATTACACAGTAATAGGAAGAGAGAGATTTAAACGTCTCCTACCTTCTCAGGGCAGAAGTCTGAGTTGTTCGGTCTTACTTTCCCCGGCCGTCCCTTAATGACTGCATAGCAGAACATTGTGATCACCATCACAAAGAGGAAGTAGCTAGTGTGCATTAAGTGAAGGTTTATCAGGGAACGGTCGTCCTGGCGAAGAGGGAAATGATTGAATTACATGTTAGCAGAGCCCATCGCGGTGATTAATATAGCCGACATCCTCTCCATTCATTATGTCGGAAAGCAGTCCTGCACAAGACAAAAATATATCTGGCAGAGTGCATCGAGATTTACTTTCCCAATTATTCACAAACAAAGTACACACAGGACAAACCAACAGTGGAGGGCATGCCAATCAAATCAAACGTGTACATCAGACCCTTCAGACGTTTTGCTTTTTAACACCTATAAACTATGACAATAAAATGACCTATGAAAACATGGCACAGTGTTTTATGTTTGATTTATTTCTTTGGCAGTCATTTGCATGCTTGAACGATCTCATTGGAAAGTGCAATGGATTCAGAATCCTTTTAATCTCAAAACAGAATAAGAAGTGGTGTAACACAAAATTAGGTGTACAACAAGGCAATTTGTAATTGAAAAACATTTCAACCTTTAAACTAAACTTAAAAATGCAAAACAGTGCACCATTACACCATAATTTCTGTTCTCAATTTAACAGTGGCCAGTGTCATAAATCCATACACAGGCTGTCATACACGTCCAGGAGATGCCAAAGATTTTCATTCAGAGGAATTCCTATGCAAGCCTCAAGCATAGCACAATCTAGGCTTATTACCTCCACCAGCGCAGGTTATGTAATCATCAGCATTTGTTTACTTGTTTTGTTAGTTAGCAACATAACTCAAAGTTATGGATGGATGTCAATGAAATTTGCAGGTTAGGTCAAAAATGGGCTTAAAAGTGATTAGATTTTGGTGGTGATCTGACCTGCCCTGGCGAAGGTCTGCGCTCTCCTAGTGTTTTTTTTTTTTAGTTCAAACTAATAACATGATAGTAAGATGATACTTATTTGGAATTTTTTAAAGACATCCAGCAGTAGTTTCACATTTCTGGAATGCCATTTGCAGGGCCAAACTCACACAAGAAAAACTATCCCATTTGCTTAGTACTTTATTAGTAAGTGGTGTACAATATTTATTTTTATAAGAAGAATTTCTTAATCTTTGTGACAAAACTGGAACACAAACAAATGTGGAGCTGATCAAAAGTGATTGAGGTAATTGTCACATTTAGTATACACCAGAGCTGCAGAATTAATATATCAAAAATATTACAAACCTGCAATAATCAATAATGACGTTCACATTATACATATCAAAAAAGACTGCAATAAATGCTACATTATTATAGACTGTGCACTCTCCATATATCTAAATATCTGACCAATCAGATGAAGCCCTGATGCACTAGAGGCCCTCCCCGATAGCACATACTTACTGTCTGACATCCCATGGTGGACACAAGGCTTGAAGACATTAACACTGCATACTTAGGTATTTGTTTATTATCTGCAAGACCTACCCCCACATCATTACATTCAACACTGTTAGAATAATAGGGCTGGAAGTGGGTGTGGTTGCTAGTGTTTGCAGTCTTCATACTGCTTTTGCTATGTCTGTACTCCATTAAAGTCAACTAGACCTGTACATGCCCACTGTCTGAGGGAAAGGGCCACACCCTTATAGTAAAGCCAGGGAATGTTTGTAGAAAAAACAGGCTGAACAAGAACATAATTTAACGATCTATTTGACTGACTATCATTGAAGTGCATCCAGCTAGACTAGTATCAACACAATAGTGAGTTACATCCACTTCTCCACGGCTCATTGCCTTCCTATTGGAGGTGATGCATTGAAGGGAGCAGCCCAAATTGTACACAACACAATGTAAAAAGAGCACTGATCATGGAGGAGGAAGGACAACCGCATTTTGGCTTCGGTAAACAAGCCAAGTATGAAGACAACAGTAAACAGTATTGTACAATTAACGGTGTTCCTAAGGCCATTAGTCTGGCTTCAGACACAAGCACACACCCAGCAACTGCACCAACTGTAGGCTGTACTGAATCTTGCCAAGGTCCAACTAAGCTCCACAAGTATAAATTTACACGGTAACACAGAATGACTGGAGAGGGTAGCTGACACTACAGGCTGATTGCAATCAACACTGTGAATTATTACTAGCCATTAACTATTTTAACATGCCCATGCACACGAAAGAATATTTCACTTTTTCCTGAAGTTTTTTGAGATGTGACAGAAAACGACAAACACTGTAACACTAACACAAGACTGCCAATCAAAGGTGAAGAAGCAGAAATTTCTTCTGGAAAAATGGAAAAGTTAGGTATGGCTAACGCCTGTGTGTTTTTGTGTACCATGAGTTTAGGTATGTATTATTTACCATTAGTACATGAACAATGCAGCAACGATGCAAATGACCTGCTAAAACAGTTGCATTTACTCACATCTGGTACGATGACGGTGAGCTTGGGATTCAGTGCATGATACACCTTCCCAATGGCTCCTTTGTAACACCAGAAGGGGTTGTAGTCCTGTGTGTATTTAGTGTCTGAGTCCCGGGCCGTCGTGAAAATCTTGTACCATGACGTGGCGTTGGTGTACGTCTCAGGGACACAGTGGGGTGGCTGCCTGCAAGGTCACACATACACACACACACACACACACACACACAAACACACACAAACACACACAAACACACACAAACATACACACAGATTTCTTCCATCACATTCTGTATTTATCACAGTCACACAGCCCAAGATATTAGTCTGAATCATTATATCTACACCCCACCCTGGGCCCTTGACCACCCCACCCCCATTCCCATCCCATAATATCTATACAACTATTTCAGCATTTTATCCAACTTCAGCGACGGGACAAGCTGCGGGATGTTTGTTTGTAGACCGGTAACTCACACTGTGACGGGAAAGACATTGCTGGCCGCAGTGATGGTCATGCACGTGCTGAACACCACCTGTTCACAGTGGCCGTGCAGGACACAGTCGTCAGAGTTCCAGGAGGCCGGCAGGGTGAAAGTTATGTTCATCTCCTCATGAGCTTCCCTTCCTACCAGACGGACACAGTGCAGAAAGACTCTTACAAACTACAATGGTCTACCTGAGTAACCACTAAAATACAGTTACAAAAAAAAAAAAACAGAATAACTATCAACAATCAATAATAGACAATATGGTTACATTACACTTAGCAGACGCTTTTATCCAAAGCGACTCACAAAAGGGATATGACACACAATCCCGTGTGGACCACATGCCCAACATACACACACACACATTACTACATACAAACACGCATATATACACAAGCACATAAGAAGACATAATCTGTGAATGGTCAGTGTGAGGGTGAGCACGGGCATTCTGCAGCACCTACCGCCAAGGCTGACCTGCTGGCCCAGTATGGTGGCGTACAGGTGGGTGATGTTGCGCGAGTAGCCCCCGAACGGTCGCTGGGGATCCAGGGTGAGCGTGATGGGCACGGAGATGTTGATGGGCCCAGGGTCCTCCAGCACAATGGGCGGCTGGGTACTGGAGCGGCCCTGGCCGCTGGGGACGGTGCTCTCTGGCCCGATGGACTCGTTCAGGCCGTGCTTCAGCGTCTCGTTCTCAGAGATGCAGAAGTCGAGCTCATTAAAGCGGAGAAGAAAGGTGTTCCAATCCTGTACGCAAAATCAGTGTTACTATTACTGGGCAGTCATGTATCTTAATGACCAAAATGTCAGATCAGTATTATTACTTCATCATGCTATTTCACTTTTCAATATTAATATATTTACTATAACACATGTAACTGTACGGTTCTGACATGATTATGTGTCAGTGTCTTTAAGCCAAAAAATCTTTCATTTTCTTTATGTAGCTGTGTTCCTGACCTTTGCAAACCTATATTACCAATTTGATGTTTGTAATAATGACCACTCAACAGGTCTCTTACCTCTGTCATCTCAGGAGATTTGATCTCTTTGATTTTAAAGAAGTAACCTATTGTGAGGAAGGTGATGGCCACTGCACTCACACTGACCATAAAAATGACCAGGGGAGGACGGTTGCTTATGTAGGTCTTCAGATTCTCTAGAGGATTTAACAGATACACCTGCACACAGAAAAACAGACACTAAAATCTACAACACCACAAACCTAAAATGTGATGGTGCTATGACACCTTGTTTTGATTTCTGTCACCACACTATATCAATAAAGATCACTTTCAGTAATACCTAAATAGATAGCACTGAAGTGCATTCAAAAGAATCACTGAGTATTTTCTTACAATGGGAGGAAATGGAACAAAACATCTTTGAAAGATATCGCACAGTGAAAAATTACTTTCACAGTACAATGGCAAACATATCAATTCAGGCCTCACAGATGGTAGGATTGTAACCTGCTGACTGTTCTAGACTTTCTGTAATTTGAGCTGCTGTGGTTTCCGTGTAACGACTACAGCCACTGGCAAGGAACACACTGATGTAATGCCAAGTACGGAAATAACCAGCGAGTAAAACGTTGAATATTTGTCTATGTGACTATCGTAAATGAATTACAAGACACGCTGTCATTTTAAAACAACTTCTGAAGCACAGCTTAAATATTTAAGACTGAATAAATCAATACTGTGCTGCAGGACAGCTTTTTACATCGATTTGATTACAATCATTTGATTCCATGCACAGATAAGTTCATGAAGGACTAAAAAATGAATATGATTTGTATGTCTCTGAAATGACACTACCCTGAGCTGAAAAAATAAAGCACTGTAAACACTGCACAGCTGCATAACCTACAGGTTAGACCTTGGCATTTAGCACAGCTAATGTCATTCAAATAGATGTGCACATCGCAACAGGTCTAACAGCTCCCCAACTCTTTGTTCACAAACTGGAAAGACTCCATGCCATCTCCATAGCAGCCTTTACCAAGGCATGCAAAAACTTCAATAAGAACACTGCCACAACCCATCCAAAGCAACATCTAGTCACATTATTATTGTTGGTTGGTTACACCAGGACAAAGAAAACATTAGTTCATCAGGCAGAACAAAAAAAAAGCCCATGAACTAATTTGGAGTACATAAACTCTGTTTGTTGTGCCACTTTGTTGTAATGTAAGCCAATCTCTGTATTTTTATATACTCAAAAACATTTTTCGTACTTGTACTAATGAGTGAAATGCACACAACATTCCTTTCCTGTGTGTTCGTCTCATTTCTACGATGAACACTGACAATAATCCAACTTTAGTCCACAGTGGATTCCACGTTCAATGACTTAACATCCTACTAATGCTTTTTGTTATTATTGAAGAAAGACAAATAGCAGCGACAAGGTGAAGTTATGTCAACATTTAGACATATGCTCGTACACATCAACTTAAAACCTGCGCATCTACGTATCAGTTATCCTTATGGCCACGTCTCCTAAATTGTAATTACAATTACAAAATTAAGAGGACTTCTGATTTCATCTCCATTACAACTGCCGTTCTTATGATATATTGTTTGCTTCTGTATCAGAACAGGGTGTCTGACCGGGGCCTTGGGACATCATTGTATGTTTAACCTTGTTTATCCGGACATAAATGATTAGATGGGAAACACATATTACCCAATGCAAAACGTAACCTCTACATTTGCATACCCGGATGTGTCCCGTGAATTAAGCAAAAGTGCATTTCATGAGTTATGCTAGGCAATGAGACGTGCAAACATTAGAAAGCCACCGTAGCAGATGTCTCTTAATGAGTATTGCGCATTCGGTCATTAATCAAGTCTTTAACGTCTAGCCAACACTGGAAACTGCCTCCTAAACTAACGTAGGCTTCAAGGCTAGCTGTGCTAGTTTGTCCAGCCGTGAAGCAATGGAGGCTGTGTCCGCCATGGATGAAATGCAACCGTTTTATTCCACACAACCCCAGTTACGCAACAGGGATTTATCCTGCATTTGTGGATGATTGCTCATAAAATAAACAGATAGCTGCTAGACTAAATCCTCGCGTTGTAGTACACAACACTCCAAACATCCGAGGATAACGTTCCAACATTTGCTAGCTCTCGAGCTAACATTTAGACCAGCATCGCGAGTATAAATTAGCTAGCTCCCAGTTCAGCTCCCGAGCTTGCTAGTTAAGTTCCAAACCTAAGTCAGAGAGGTTAGCAGCACCAATGACAGACACATGTCTATTCTCCACAAGCAAAACATGAAACGGAGCAGTTACTGCTACCACAAAACAAGTTTAAAAATGCTCAAAGAGATAGGACTACCCGAAGGCTTTTACTTACCATTTTCACTCCCTGTGTGCGCACGACGACTGCAGGTGGGTCGTGAGCTAACCAGCTATCCTAGCTAGCTTGTGTTGGCTAGGCTACTGGCAATGAAGGAGAGAAGACAGGGGTTTGGGGACAAAAAGGGCTTGCGGTTTTGAAAGGGCCGTTGGTACCCCTTCCCATTATTTTCCCGTGCCCGCAAACCCCTGATGTTCCTTCGCCAACTCAACTGTCTTCAGTTATGTTAGCTGTAGTAGCATTAACTTGCTGCCTTGGATGTGTGTTTACTGCTACCGTCTCACACTGCAACAATGATTGGCTCTACGCACTCCGCCAACTACTTGTCAGATTAACGCAAAAAAAACTAACCATGAGTTCACTTACGTAAACAACGTAGGGGATGACAGGGCACGTTCATGCCCAACCAGTGTTTACAAAAATGTTCCCATGGATGTGACGTCAGGGTGACGTCCGGCTGTGGCGGCGCGGGCTGGATTGAACATGAGAAAGGTAACTTTGGAGATAATATTCAATGTAGGATTTATATCTGGATTCAATTTGGAAGTTTGAATGCCAAGTGCCAGCGATTTGTTATAGCAGAGGCAGTTATTGTGCAAAGCTGTATGCATTAATCATGGAAAAGGTTATGCTACCATTCCTGCCATTTGCTAGCAATGATAATTTAGCTGTACAAATGTTGTCAAATCTTCTCCACTGCATTTTTCTCACACACAAAGATGACATGGTGATCTTGAGAGACGGTATTTGTCCTGGGCTTAGTCAGGACCTTATCCAAGCCCTCCGAAATGTGGACATCAGAACAGGTTACTACAATCATTTTGATGACCTGCAAAAACATCCAATTCAAACGCTGAAATGTGTCACACAGACTTGATATGACTGAATCCAGCGGTTGTCCTCTTTATATTTTCTTTAGTGGAGGATTTGGTGTCAGCCAACCTTGAGGAACTGTCCCAAAAATGCTCCCTGTCCTACAAGGTTTGTATTCTTGTTCTGTCTGTCCACTCTTAAAATATGAAATGTATGCAAAATAATGGTTAAATATGTGTGATGTCTACTAACACGTCCAAAAACGAATAGGCTCTCATTGCTGTCCGACGCGTTCTATTGGCACAACATGCAGCTTTTCCTGTCTCATGTGCGGACCTGTATGAAGAGTTACTGAGTTCAACTGCTATTCTCTCTACAGGCAATCACAGGTAAGTAGTATACCTGTTAATATGCACAGACGTGTCTTTGGTATTGATGGACAGCATGGTAAAACATTACAGATGTATTTTAACACTGATACATCAATAGATGAGCTCAATGTCTTTTCCAGATCATTCAATGTCCACAAGAGAAAAGACTACACAGAAGACTGATACTGAATGTACAGTGTTATAAACCCAATGACAATACAAATAACACAAACAAGGGAAATGATGCATGAAAATGAAAAAAAAAAAAAAAAAAAAAAAAACAACATTGTATACTCCCCTGTTTTGATTGTGGGCTATATAGTCTGCAAGTGCCTGTGCGCGTTAGTTTTGAGGTTCATTAATCTTCAAAGAGAGGGATTGGTAAATTAATTTAAAATATGGATCTTGTATGCTTCTCACTTATCTGACGCTGTTGCATTGACAATTATCCCATTATTGCATTGACCACTTGGACCCCATTATTGCCTCTGTTCCCTGCTTCTCTCTGCCAGTCTAGATAAGCTGTTAGACTCTGGTCTGTACACTGGGGAGATAACTGAACTAACTGGAGGCCCAGGAAGTGGTAAAACACAGGTGCGCATTTCCCAGCCCTGCAGTGTTATTACATAACATAAAAGCATGCACAATACACACCCAACACCTGTTAGGTACCTATTATTTTATAACCCAACACAGGTTATAAAAACACTCATTAGTAAATTATAGGTTGGTCCTCTTGTCACTCATAACATTTTTTGGCAGACAAAAGAGTTTAGTTGTGGAGGTAGTTAACTGCAGACAGACCTAACTACAGACTGTGACTGTAATTAAATTAATCAAATTTAGTTAATTACACCGAACACTTCTCTCCAGCTTTTCTGTGTGTAAATCTCTGGTGTTCATGCAAACATACTCTGTAAACGATAAACAAATGAAGTGACCATGGTTGACACATTAATAGATATTCTGTATAAAAAGAGAGGCTTGTAATTTAGTTGGCTGTTGAGGTCAAACCCAGAATCTGTAGATACCAATCTATGCGTTTTATCTATGGGGTAACATTAACAATTTCAAATGAGTAATATTTAGTCTTGCTTTAACCCCTTGTCATCTTTCCCATTAGGTGTGTTTCAGCACGGCTGTACAAATTGCATGCCAGCTCAAGCAAAGTGTCATCTATATTGACACTAATGGAGGAATGACTGCAAATCGTTTGCTTCAGATGCTTAAAGCAAAGGCCAGCACGATGGAAGAGCAGGTTGCGTACAAGTTGATGTTTATGATTTACAGTGATCCCATACCCATCCATATAAAACACATATATGTTTACAGCAAATGTGTAGCCAGTATTTAAATTGGGTGTGTATTAATTCACCCATTCTTGTAGATGGCCGCTCTTCAACGAATTCAAGTGTTGAGGGTGTTTGATGTCTTCTCCCTGCTTACATGTCTACAAAATATAAGAATCGGTGGAGTTCATATGGTAAGAATAGGTTTAACAAACAAGTTCAGGATTAGGGTTAACAACTAAAGGAAATTGGAAAAAAAAGTCATAGACGACACTTCTAATCTTTTCCCTGTGTTCATGTCCTTCAGGCTTGTGTTGGAGGCTCAGTAAAGGCGCTTATCATTGATTCTGTGTCAGCTGTGCTCTCTAATATGCTAGGGGGCAAGCAAACTGAAGGTGTGTTGACAGCATGCTAATTTCAAGTGATTCTGTGTAATGTTTATTCATAATGTTTTTAGACTTGCTGAAGCAAGTTGCTGGACCAACTGTACCTCCTAAAGTGCTTGGCACGCTCACCAGCACTATGACCAATTCACAGCAGGACACCCTTTCAAAGGAAGCACTGATATTGTACACTTGTACACATTATACTTTGGGTTATCACAGTTTTCATGGCAGACAAGATTTTCCAAACTTTTCTGTGAATGCAGGCATGTCCTTGATGATGCAAGTCGCCGGAGAGCTAAAAACAATTTCTAAAGACCTTAACATTGCTGTTCTGGTAGGTCCACTCTTAACTTCCTCTGTGGTGGTTGGGGCTGCAGGTCTTACAGCTGTGGTTGTGGTTAGATAGTGGTGCTACAGTAATGCATACAATGTCCAATTACCTAATCAGGTGACAAACCACGCAACCCGAGATGGCAGTGGACAGCCGAGAGCGGGTTTGGGTCAGTCTTGGAGTCACATCCCGAGGACTCGTGTTCTCCTACAGCGGGTGGAGAGACCGGGCACCGCCCCTGGCCTGCGCTTGGCAACACTGACCAAATCATCTCGACAGGTGAAGCATTTCAGAGTGTCAGAGCTCGGCACAATCCTGTTCCCATCCTGGATGGAATGAATTCTGTTGTGATCTACACTAGTGTGTGTGACAGTCTTTGTATTTTTTTTGCCGTGCATCTGGCCTAGCCTGGTAAACCAGCCCCTCGTACTTCATTTCATTTTGTACCGAGGGTCTGGAACAGACACCATCAGAAACGATTTCTTGGAGGTGTGGACTCTGCTGAAGTTTTAAAAAAGTGCCTCTGCCTTTACCCAGTCGCTAACGCCTTGTCGTCACGTATGCAATTAGCCTACCTACGCACTACGATTCAAATGTAGCACACAAGGTCAACGTCACTGCTAACGAACACACCCTCTGTTCGCTGATTGGATCGGTCTTGCTGGGGCCGACTAAATGAACCTTAAGAGATTCCGGTCCACCAGGCTACATCTGACCTCACTGAGGAAAGATATGCACACATTTACTCTTTTCTTTTACAGATTGTCAAAGCTCATCATAAACATGAGAATCATCAGTTACTACTTGAAGTTAAATGCAGCAATTTTAAGATCATGCTATAAAAAATTAAACAAAAAGTAAAAAACTAGTAACAAGATAATGATGGAATTGGGAGATCTATTTAAGAGAGCATGTTTGAATGTCAAAGACTCAAGACTTCGTTTTCTGTCATGTTGTAGTCATGTCAAGTGCAAGAAGAATTTGACCTGGGATGCTGGACAGGCTCTGAAGAAGGCAACGCTGGAACGTCAGGCAAGAGGAAATTGGAGAGTGACAGCCCTAAGTGAATACCTTCTCTACGATCATTTTTTAAAACAATTATTTGAATTTACCATTCTTAGTATGATGTATATTATTTGCTCATTTCACATCACATTAGTGAACATATTTATATACCATGGAAAGCATGTCTGTATTGCCATCTAAAACATCTGTAAACTAGTACAGGTTTAAATACGCCTATGTGTGTGTGTGAGAATGTTAATTGACCTGTCTAAGCCATAACTTAAATGAATGTTAACTGTTTGTGTTGTACATCAATAAAATCCAGATGGCCACAATCCAAGATCTCACTCTTATATCATTCCTGTTAAAGCACCCCTATAGTGTTTTCTTTAAGCAGCAAAGATCTCCAACCTTTAAATAAGATTGACTACATTACACATGTACATCTCAGTTGGAGGCAGCACCACTAAGGCAGCATTCTTCCTATTGAGGACTTTTCTATGAAGTGTCATTAAGAAAAAAAGTGTACATTTTAAACTGAAGAATGGACCACCTTGTCAACTCGTGATGACCAGCTGTCTGGTATCAGGAGTGTCGCCTCTGGCCTTAAATTAATCAGTGAAATCAAACTCAATGTAAATGGCATGTTCCTTTTGACCATTTGATCCCATGACCAAATATGTAAATATCTGTGAAAGTCTGAGATGATGTGTTGTAGTAGTACAGTGTTCAGCAATGTAACATATACTGTAACATCCTGAAAGATTCAACCCACTTTGAAGAACCCAGGGAAACACTGTAGACACTAGACATAACAATATGAAAAAGCAAGATTGCATTTACTTCCAGATTACAGTTAGTATTTGAAAAAAAAAAGGTTTATTTCATGATCAACCATTTCCTCTTCTTCGTGTGATTTAAACCACCAGCAATAACATAGAAAATCTACTTGACATGTTTACATGACACTACCCATTAACTTCCCATTGCAGTCCCTCAATGATCTACTGGGCTGTACCTCCCATTTTCATCATTCCAATTCCTCAACCTTACCCACTACCAGGAGAAACAGGGCCTAATCTACTTGAGAATATCCTTGCTGTAGCCATTACAGCAGATAACATGATTCCTAAAACAAAATAAATATAAAAAGATCAAAGGAGAGACAGGTCTGCTCCTTATGTCCTCATGGTATCAAACTCCAAAACACAGAGCATGTATGTGTTTTTTTTTTTTGTAAAATCCCATAAGTTTGGGGCAGCTTAAGATACTGACAAGTGTTTTTTTTTACATGAGCACAAAACAATCCAAGGTGTACTGGAGAAGATGCTGTTTATATGGTGCAAGTAGCTGCTGAAGCAACCACTGTTGTTAAAGGGCACTTTTATTCATGTGAAATCAAAACAAAAAAACGCTTTGTGGCACTGGTCTCCACTGGCCCAACCCTTCCATCAACAGGGAGGGACCACTCTCCTCTTGCGAATGCACTCCCAGATCCAGTTGGAGGTCACCTTCTGGGCCTGGCTGTCTTCCTCGGGATCTATTAGCGTATGTGTGGCAGTGGCTGCATCGTACTCTGGCACCAAGTCTCCGTCGTAAGCCACAAAGTAACGGTAGAGCTTGTCATAGTCTGGAACACCCTGTGGCAGGTAGAGCTTCACGCCACTGAAAATGTCCAAAAGAGTCTGCAGGAAACCATGTAAAAAGTGAAGAATACATAAGGAATATCCAATAATTCTCAAAAAAAAAGTACACATTATAAAGATGCATTAGTTTGAAGCTACTTTCCTAAAAAAATACTTGCATTTATTAACAAAACAATTACTTAACTGTGCACAGGCATAACTAGGGAAAGACAAATGTCTTTAACAATGTCTTTATGATAAAGTTAAACTGGATGTTAACTCACCTTCTCAGGACCTGCTTCTATCACCTTGGTGGAGCTGCTCTTTGCTTTGCTCTGCCCGTTGCTATGAACAACCTCAGTCTTAACCTAAAAAAGGGCCCGAATAACCAGATACCAGAGTAAATACCATGAAAGAAGGATTTTGAAGTATGAAACCTTCAGTGTAACTGAAGCAGCATCTGTGAGAGAGCTGTACCTTTTTGCTGCCGTGTTCCTCCGCAGGCATTTTCCTCTTGGCGGGAGAGGGAGTGGACGGGGGCTCTGATTTCACCTGCTTCGCCCGTGGGGCAGCAGCGCCGTTCCCTGTGTGGATTTATTTTATTTAATTATTCCTCTGAAGTTCAATTCCGAGAAGTCATACACAATAACCCAAAGCACTGAATGACTACATATCAGTTTCAGCACCAAACTTTTAATTACAATGTAACTAATGTTACCTAACGTCATGAGGGATTGCTGCTTGTGCTTTTTGCCTGCTCTTCAATGCGACGTTACGGGATGCTACTCACGGGCTTTGCTGGGCGTAGGTGTCTTTTTCTGAGAGGTGGACGGTGGAGAGCTGCCACCACTGGCACCACCAGAGGAATTCTCATCGTCCTTGTCATCTTTGTACTGGCCTGCTGTCACCTCAAAGTCAGTGCGCTCCTTGGATATGCGGTACAGCTCCTGAGCAAGAGGAGATGCTGATTAATACCCTTAGCAGACTTTGCCATCCTGTCCCCATATGCACTGGTTTCAGCTGCACATAAGATACACTTAGATTTGTTTTGTGTGTGTGTGTGTGTGTGTGTGTGTGTGTGTGTGTGTGTGTGTGTGTAGATGGGGGTGGGTGTTTGCCATGCCTTTGTTTACTCTGTGTTCTCTCAGCTGTATCCTCCTTTTGTAAGTCGCTTTGGATAAAAGCGTCTAAGTGTAATGTGATGTAATATTTTGGTCAAATAAAATGACACGCTGCAACTGTCTGACACTGAACACATGGCCCACAAAGAACAGTGCACACATAACATGCAGATTGCAAAGTGTTAGCAATTGTTGTATTCTTATATATTGTCCTGTTTTGTCAATTTTCCATGTTATTGTGTCTGTGTTGTGTGCCATTTCATTCTGACTGCGAGACTAGTTTCCCTTTGGGATAATAAAGTAAACTGAACAAAACATGCTGTCCCTACAAAGCACGGTGAACACACAGTGCAGACTGAACATTACATTACACTTAGCAGACGCTTTTATCCAAAGTGACTTACAAAGGGAGGACATAATAGCCAACAGATGTGCAGAGAACATCGAAGGTACCTATGTAAAGAGATGGTTAGTAGAAATTAGTTTTGTTAGGAAGGAAAGCAGTCTCGGAAGAGAAGGGTCTTCACGAGCTTTTTGAAGGTCGAGAGGGACCCTTCTCTTCCGAGACTGCTTTCCTTCCTAACAAAACTAATTTCTACTAACCATCTCTTAGTAGATGGTCTCTGAACAGTACTTAAAATCTAGACCATACAATACAATACAGCACAACGCAAAACACAGCAAGGGCAAACACCAGTCCCAGGAGTGGAAAGGACTGGTGGGGTATGTACAGTAGCTCAGCCTGCACCTTCAGCTGAGGGAGGTTGGTGGCGGTCTTCCAGTCCTTGTCGTCACGGATGCGAGTGCAGCGAGGAAAACGGATGGAAATTCCGTCGGCCGTGTGCATCTCCGACTTGGAGAACTCCGCTCCTGTGATTTCCCACACTGGTGCTTGCTGTTTATTAAATATTTAAAAATGTCACGAGAAAATAATAATTACACTATGAAATGTTAATGTCAAAGCACCTTGGAAGCACGCAAAACAATTATCCACCTCGCTTCCTCTCATTCACAGCTAAATTAATGCTGACCTCTGGATCGCGGATAAGGAAATCTGGATAATAATTCTTAACAATCTTCAACCAGCCAGGGATTTTGCTTGGGTCCTGAAAACAACAACAACGACAAAAAATCACTAAATGTCACTTCCCATGTTCTATCTGTAGGCTACCTGCGGAAATAAAACGGTGATGTAGAGTGCGACACTAGATTCTCCTTAGTTCCACTACCTTGCTAATTTTGATTACATCCAGCTCTTTTTGGAGTCTAGCCAGGGTGGCATCATCGTAGCCCCCAGAGCACTTGGTCACTGTGCACCATTTCTTTGACGCAGGGTCATAGCAGCCCATCAAGAAGCTGGACATTATTCCCCCTGGGAAGAGACAAACATCTTGGGATCAGTACAGAAGTGAACAGACAAAACACCTGGTTTGTAAACCTAAAGTCACTCACCATCTGCCACTGCAAAGACTATTGTGTAGTAATATTTCATTTTAATAAGATGTCATGGTTTCATAACATCAGGTCTAGAGGAAATGCAACCATTGTTTAAAAGGAAAAGTGAAAAGGTATTACATTTAAATGTTCTGACAATAAATACAAGCTATTGTTAGGTAAAACCGTTATAAAAAAGGAGGATTTACTAGAACATTTCCTAGCCGGGGAAAACAAAAACTCTGTTGCTGGGTGCTGAAAAAAAAAAAAGAAAGTTAACTTGAGACAGTCAGTACCTACAAGCTAAAGCATACAGTACAAAACACCTGGAGGTTATTTATAGTCTGTCCTATCCATCTCTGCCCAAAAAACTATAGGTAATGTGCAGCTTTGGAATCATTAGTCATTATGTGCTGTTTAAAGAGACAACCAACAGAGTTATTTCACACAAATACAGTGGTGTTTAACCAGCCCACGGTAAAGAAGACAACGACTAACCGTTTGAGCCTTTGCCATAGAAGGCTCCCAACACCACCAGGTCAGCAGTATCTGCCATGGCGCCCTCGTTCAGGTAATCTTTCTTCACCTTCAACCAGTGACGCTTGCCAGGTTCATAGGCACCCTGTCATAGCAATCAGTTTGAGACACAAACAATACACAATGTCAAAAATAATGCAATTTAGGATTTTTTTGATACATACACCCTCCCACACACAGGGGAAAAAAATCTATGTACAATAACAATCCTTTTCCAGATCATTCCTCTGCCTTAATGCATTTTGCTTTTGACAGTTACAGATGGGAATGACCCGTAACTTGAAGGGTTATTGTACAAACTCAGGATCAGATTTAGCGCAGCTGTGTGACTGACCTTGACGTCCTTCAGCACCAGGCCCTCCAGCCCCTCTCTGATGACACGAGTAATCATCTCTGCCAGATCTGCTGCTCTCTGTAAGGTAAAAACGCCAGCGTCAAGCAGAACAATCCACTAACTATAGACGGCCATATCAGCCAAGAAGCAGAAGTGGGGGGAAAATGGCTTTCTGATTGGAACGGTGGCTGCAGGTGTGCAAGGCACTTACAGTGACATGTTTCATTTCTGAAAACAATATCCTGTTTGGAACTTCCACCATGTTGTCATGAAGAAACTTCCTTCGTTCACAAAGAGGCCTAAAGAGAAAGTGAGAGTAAAAAAACACAATGTAATCTAATCGCACTGTGAGACGAAAATGGAACGAATGACATAACCAATGTGAACAATGTTGCTGCAATTACTAAAAGAAGTGTTCTTCATAGGTTGGTGTGCACCCTATTGTCCGAATGTGCTGAGACGAGTGTAGTTATAATGTGATTTTTTTTTTTCCAAATAACAAGTCTATGATTTTCTGTGATCAGATTCATGAAGATTCAATCACGCAAAAACAATGGACTAAATGACCCCTACTTAAAATGGGGGAAAGAGAGATCCTTTCCCATTTAACAGTCTAACAAATCATGATGGCAAGAACTACAATCCACTATGAACAGTCTGGGTACACTACAGGTGCTGATTTATAGAAAATGGCAAGATTTGTTTCCAACAGGGAACCCACTTAAAACTCCACTGAGTGAACCTCCTTGTCTTTAATCACTTGTGAAACCTTGTTCCAGAATTATCCACAGCTAAACCATACACCTTAACTGATTTTATTTCCTATGGCATAAATGGCCTAATCACATTTCAATTGTAAACAGCATAACACAGCATGCAAGCAACCTAATATCAAATGACACTGTACATACTTATCCATCAGGCTTACACCATTGAAGTAAATGCAGTCAAAGACAAACAGACACACGTTGGCATCCTGGAAGGCAGCTTTCTGCAACAGAATATAGAATATAACAGGTATTACTTTTCTGACCTCTGCACAATGAAAGGTACTCCACTGCTGAAACTGTCAAATGCGCTACCTTGTGCACGCCCAGTGTTCCAAAGGGCAGGGGTTTGCTGGTGTTGGTGTCTATGAGCAGGACCTCAGCATCCAAAATCATACTGTCACCACCAGCAAAAGCCTGAGGTATGAAGTCCTTGAAATGTGCCACCTGAAATGTAACTTTAGTAAGTCTCTGTATACAACATCAACATTTACTCCTTACTGTCATGACTATGTCGTTATTGCGTTACAATAGCACTTAACTTATTAATCAATACAAAGCATGGCTATTCAAATGCTGTATATGCTAATGCATTCATGGTAAAAGGTTCATGGTATTAGCACGGGAAGAGCTCTTTACGGACCTTGTGTGGGAGCACTGGTTTGAGACTGCGGCTGAAGTAGCTGAAGTGATCGCCATTTTTGTGGACCTGCACGCGCTCGCCGTCGTACTTGATCTCCGAGTACATCCCATTGGGGCACTTCTTCATGGCCTGCGCCACAGACTTACAGGCCTCTGCCTGAGGAAGCACAGGGGCACGTGGGGACTTAAACATGAGAGACTATCGTCTCCACACTCAGAATTTTAGTTAACAGGTTGTTCAGTAGGGAGGTAGAACGGGTCATTTTTGAGGGCCTAACAACAGTACTGAGCACACAAAAGTGGCATTTTACATCATGTATGAAACATTTAATGCACTGCTGAGAATATATTTATATTATAATATATATATATATATATATATATATATATATATATATATATATATATATATATATATATATATATATATATAAATAAAGGGAATCTGTTCTCCTATTCTCTAGCACAGCATTTCTCAACCTTTGGGTTGAGCGAGATGTTCTGAAAGATCCTTATTATTTGCCTGATAATTCAGGCTGTTTATGTATTATTGGGTCGCAACCAAGCTGGTCTCTTGAACTTTGGATCACAAACCAAAAAGGCAATAATTACATATTTTGTGAAATTGAGTTTAGACTGGAAATTGACTTTATAACACCTCCTTTGTCTTGTGACTAAATCTCTTGCTTTTTCCTATTAAGAAAGTACATAAAAGCTTCACCACTATTTTACCTACACCATGTTTGACTCGGCAGTGTGACATTAAAGGCATTTATCTCAGTCCCCATGTTAACGTAGTCACTGCACTTTGCCTCTGTAAGGCAGCGCTGCTCTAGCTGATGGAAGGCCGTGTGTGGCTCTAGCTGATGGAAGGCTGTGTGTGGCTCTAGCTGATGGAAGGCTGTGTGTGGCTCTTACCAGCATAGGCTGCACTGGGGTCATGAGGGTGGCCTCCACGCTGAGACTCTTGCGGGGTCCCGTGCCATTGGACGCATCCTGCTGGTTCCGCAGTACTCGCTCGATGACATCACCCAAGTTCCTCGAGGCTTTGAAGGCGTCATATGCGTTGGGGTCCACTGCGTCCAGCCTACGAGAGGATACAGGCAAAAACGTTTTTCAGCTTATGGTGACGCACCACGAGATACATGCAAATACAACAACAACATGCAAAACCTTACATGGTAACTGAATTGATTCTGATTGATTAGACCTACACTACTTGAAAAAAAAACATTTTAATGTCTTTAGCCGTACAGTTGTAAGCAGACATCATAATTTACTTTAATGTTAATGGTGTACAACTGTATTATGGATGGGAATAACTAAGGACCTACACACAATGTTAAATAAATGGCCCAAAAAAAGGCCCAGCGGCAGTTTCATTTGTCAGATAAATCTGTAATAATTTGCTCAGGTCAAAATCACATAATCTCTTTGAATGTTGTGGCTGGTGTGAGATTAGTGCCCAGTGCTTTCAGGTCACTTACACATGCTTGGCTCCGGAGTTGATTTTCAAATCATGCTTCACAAGTCTGATGTAGCACTTCAGGTCATTTCCTGTACATCTGGAAAA
The DNA here is from genome assembly GCA_027475355.1 of Coilia nasus. Lineage (NCBI taxonomy): Eukaryota > Metazoa > Chordata > Actinopteri > Clupeiformes > Engraulidae > Coilia > Coilia nasus. Next base: position 25,050,393 of record CM050214.1, read on the forward strand.
AAAGGTAAAAAAAAAAGAGAAAAATCTTTTGACAGAAGCTACACAGAGATGTACACTACATGTGGGCAAAGAGATATCCGTCTTCTTTGAGAGGCACATATTTATATTTTATTTATTTATATAACACTTTTACATAATGTTACATATTGATAAACACTTTGTTACCCTGTACCTAATTGATGTAACAGGGGCAGTACTTTCGACAGATGTACAAAATATACAAAGCATGTTGGCTCACTTTTTTGCTATGTCCTGAAGCTCTTTCGCCTGGTCATCCTCCTTGGTGAGTTGAGCCAGACGCATCAGTGAAGCATTGACTTCTTGAAGGGTAAGAAGACTCTTGGCCGCAGGTGGGAAGGACTTGCTGTCCTCAAAAAATATCCGCACAGTTTCTGATACGTCCCCCTAAACAAGAGACAAGCACAACCTCACTTTAGCCACAGCAGCTGGTGCAGCCTTTTCAGAATAGGATATGAATAAATGATGCCTGGCTGATTGTTTGGTCTGCAGAGCCTTTCAATTATACTACTGTAATCACAACCATTTAAAGGTACCACAGACAGACACCCCACCTTAAAGGAAAAACAAGTCCTGCCACATATTTGGCCCATCCATTCACTAAACCAGCTGATTTAAATTAGCACAACTTTTCGGTCAGGTATAAGAGCAAATTTGTGAAATCATCTGTTTAAGGTGTACAGGTAGAACCAAATTATTACCAACCTATTTTTTCAAGGAGGGGGGGGGGGTCCACATATAGAAAGAGCTTAGCACCTTGCTTTGGACTCACTTTGCAATCCAGAGAAGAAAATTGACAGAGAACTGACCTGCTCAAGATCGCGCACCATCTCTTCTTGGTTGCAGTTCAATATACGGCTGAATAACTTCACAATCTGTTTGTCATTTAGATTGTAAACATTCTTCACCACCCCTGGTAGTAGCAGCTTCACAGTGAGGAACAAATCTCCTCTGAACTTATCTGGCAAGGACAGAGAAAAGCGTAACACTGAATACCTGAGCAAAGCATGAACAAATAAATAAACAAATACACACACAAAACATCAAGACAGTGATTTTCACACATCAGTGCTAATGAACAAACCATAAAAGCCAAGTACCTCCACCACTGCCTTTCCTCAGGAAGTCCTGAATGATCTGGGTCTTGGAGTTGTAGCTAGAGTTCTCGGCGACCAGGGCACACAGCTTGCGGAACTCCCGGAGCAGGCAGTCCTTGTGGTTGGGGTCACAGAGCTGAGCAGAGAGGGCGCTACCTTGACCAGGTTTCATGACTGACGGCCCAGGACTGGCAGACGTACCAGCCTTCGCAGCTATTTAGATTTTTAAAAAAAAAGGAAATATCATTCTTTGTTGACAAATGTATAAGATGCCATATTTGGTATTTACAGTATTCACTGAAAGTTTGTGACATCTATCTTCTGTTTCTAATATGTGGGGCATTACTGTATGTTCACAGCAAATGAGTCTAAGACAAAAATTCCTTTTGGGACATTAAATTATGTGGTTAAGTAAATCGCATCAACTCTGTAGACAATTACAAAGCTTTCCATTCCTTAAGAAAAAGGGATCAAAGGTAGTGATGGATTACTCAATCTAAATATGTAATGAAGACTGGATTTACAATTTATCTGGTACAAACTGAGTATTTCTACTGCAAAAAGTCATTAGCAATCTTTGGCATATACAGTGCCAAGCGCTGCACTTACCTGTGAAGCCAGAGAACTTTCGAGGAGCATTGACGGATGGATCAGCAGGAGGTGCAGACAGCTGTCCACTAGTGTTTAACTTGGCCTGTACTTTCTTCTTTGGGCTTGCATTAGTTTTGGCAGCAAGCTCTGTAAAGTTGGAGGGACAGGGGAAAATAGACTTTGCCTTTAACAAAAATCAAAGATTGTGCAATTTACACGATAAAAAAACAGACTTCCTGAATCTCAGCTTAGAGTCAAATTTCTCAATCGCTAAATACAACTATGTCCATTGCAACCGATCTTAAGCCGTCTAATTGTAATTTTGTGCAGGTCAGACAGTAAAGATGCAGTCTTTTTCTGCAGTGTTGAAATTACCTTGACATCCTAAATCCCAGTATACATTTAACCTACAGGTTTGTTAGCAAAAAATTATGAATATAAATATGAATGTGCTATATATACCTGAGACATGTTTATTAATGAGATCTTTGTCATCATCCTGAAGTTCTTCCCAGCCCTCCAGGTCAGTGATGTCTTCAATTTTTTTGGTGGTGGCCCTGGCCCTCTCGAGTTTCTCAAACATGCACTTCACATGGTACCACTCTTTCATCTCTCCCGCAGACTCGCTGAAAGGATTGGGCACGATCTTGCCAATGCGGACCAGTCCCTTCATGATCTTGTCCTTGCACTTTTTGCAACCTGCAGTGCCGCGTTTGGCATATTCTACACAGAACCTTTGCTCTGCCATTGTTGGACCCTTGAAGAGCCTTCCCGGCCAGGTAAGTTGAATATGAAACCTTGAGGATGTACCAAACCTATGAGAGGGCAAGGTAAAATCTAAGCAGTGGGAATGACTAGGGCCCTGGCCCCAGCGAGGAGGTAGTCGTGGTTGGGTACAACGAGGGAAGTGTTGAGTCCAGCCAAATCGCAAGATAATATGTTCTCTCAATGAGGCAACAACAGGATTCCTGACGGTGTTTACTGCCTTGCGAAGGCAAATGCTATGCATCCAGTTCACCAGGTCCTAAGACATTGATACCTGTGATGAGACATAACGAGTCCACGTGTCAATAAAGGGGAAGGGTTCACACATTTTGTCTACATTATTAACAAAAAAAATAATCTGAATGAAAGGTTTTATATGCAAATGACACCTAAGTCTTACCTAGATTTAAGACAATAAATGGCGATCTGACTAAGATAGTAGTCATTTAGATAATGAACCGCTGAAAGTGCAAATAAACATTAAAAGCAAAGCTGACACGAACAGAAAAACTCCAGTCCATTATTTTCTAGGTCAACTTAGATGACTAGACAGCTAATCGTGGCTAATTGGCTCGAAATGACTAACTCATTAGGTCGAGTCGAGAAATCTGACACAATATCACAAGTCAACACATCACACGTTCCATTATGCGTATGACCGAGGACACAATAAGAGACTGTTTACGGGGAGCCACGACTGCAGTGCTAGGCGATGAAATAACAACATCGATTAGACTACATCAAACTAGCAGCCGCCCATGCATCCTTTGCTAGTGGCAGGATAACTGCATGTTTAATCGGTATATGCGATGGCTGTTTTAACTTATTGTTGAATGGCTTGAAATCAAGCTAATACCCCTAGCCTTGCATCTAATGGCTAACAAGCTGGCCATGTTTTCATAACTTAACCTAAGGTTGCTAAGGCAAGCGAGATGCATATTGCTGGTAACGTTACTTGTGTATTTACCTTATTCCTGTACCTTGTACCTTGTTCGAAAACTGGCCAAAACCTACAGCTTTCTAGCTGTACATTATTTGTGCTCCACTGTGCTTCGCAGTGTGCACAATGTACACATAGACCAACTGCCTTTAAATATCACACGCATTTCCTCTTTGTTCAGAGTAGTTTCCTGTGGTCTGCGCATGTGCAGATATTGAAATTATACTCTACGCCGACAAAATATTACCAGAGTGTTAAGGGAATCTAAGATCTTCGATATTATCTTACCGATAGATGGTAGTGTAACTAAATGCACCGCATATCGGTACATGGTATGGACCGCCGCAGTATGCTGTCAAGATTACCACAAAGGGAATGAAATATTTGTGTAAGATTTTCTCAGGGTGCTGTCCACAGATGACGTACACGAAATTTCTTCACAATGAGATGAACGCCCTCAGAGGAGTTTGTATGTTTGTATAAGCCCATAGAAGTCACATGTGCATTTGTTTTAAATGTAAAATAGCCTATTTAATATAAATAACATAGGCTAATGGTTGCCAATTTTTGATAAAGACATAACATTAAACATGATATAAAACTACATCACTTAAAAATGCATGACATAAAAAAAAGATTCTCTCTCTCACACCAAGGACACCCACACACACGTGCGCGCACACACACACACACACACACTTTAAAAATGGAGCATTTCTTAATGAATGTTCCAACTTTCTGTTAATTTCCTTGGAGGGAAATTAGGGCGAAAGAAGTGCCTTCCAATGGACAGACGAAGGGCAATATAATTAACACTGCTTTAAGTCAGATAACTTAGCCACAATTAAAAGTAATAGAATGGAATGGGATGTACCGAAATAGATAAATTGCCACCCTCGAATCACTGGAAGCAGACAGGAAGGAGAAAAAAACAAGGTGAACACTGCTTAGTTCACTTGCGCAGCAGGTAAAGTGCAGACAAATGGAAAAATAAGGGTGGAAATGTAGTCAATCAATGTGTCTGCATTTGTCTTTGGTGCCAACTAGATATTTCCCAAAGGAAATACAATCCTTCCACATTAGTAAAAAAAAAAGTGTCGCTGACACTTTTAGGGGCACAATTTATTGCTTTCAAAAAATGAGCTTAATTCTTTGCAAAAAGTATTGCTTACCTATCCCAAACTTTAAATTAAAACCAGCAAATGTTTTGTGTGCATAAGTGAAAAATAAATAAAATATTTTAATGAAATAAAGAAATTCTAATGCATTATAAATGAGTACAAAATAACACATTTATCTAAAAGAATAGATGCAGAGCTCAAGGCATGGAGCAATTCAATAAATGAAAGATTCCCTCACAAATGTGTAGCTATTGCAGCCAATTACACTAGTAGTACGGAGCTGTAATGGTACCAGCATTAATGTAATGGTACCAGTAAGTCAGCAAGGTTTGCCTCATTGTACCAGCATTAATGTAATGGTACCAGTAAGTCAGCAAGGTTTGCCTCATTGTCAGGTGTTATGAAAAAAGAGCACATAACACCTGCATCAGGTTTAACAAGACAAATATGAGTCACAGCTGGGGTCATCCTTATCAGTCACGGACAGGGTCATCATTATGCTACTGGACAAATAGAAGGAGATGTGTAGGGGAGGGGGAGGCCAGGCAGAGTAACCCATCATCAAATGTGTTAATGGGCAACAGGGGAAAAGCAGTCATTCCGCCATGATGGTCTTCTTGGCATCGCAAGGCCCATCAGTAAAACTCATCACAAGAGGCCTGACCCAGCATAGCTTTCAATGTCAGAGAAAGTCTGGCTTTCCCCACTGATTATTCATAAGGACCACAAAGAGCAATTCACTCCTTGGTCTTACAAGGACATAAGACACAATGTGAGATAGTAATAAATAGACAATTTTTCTGGGATATTGGATTGCATATTCTGTCATCCGATCAGAATCATTGCATCTGACAGCAAGTCAGCTTTTAGAAATTGTTTGGTCAAAACTATATTTGAAAATACATGCTACAAGGCTTTCTCTGCTGAGTCTGGTCCAATTTTATGTCAGAGCATCTAAAGCAGTCTGCCTGTCCTGGGACTACACAGGTTATCAGAAGTATGGAGGTGTGAACACATCTAAACAGAAACATTTCTCTAGAGACATTTCCCTGAAAAGGATAGCTATACTTGCCTTTTTCGTCTTTCGGTATGCGGAGAAAACTGTGGACTAAAACTGCTGCAGTTTTGTGAGTCTATGTCAGTAACTTACCTAAGTGCTTTAGCATTTATACCTACTGGTTTTAGAAGTCCCATACTGTGCATCCTATTGTGTAGTAGTGTTTTGTCAAAAGCCAGCAGTAATATATTTTACCTGTGTTATTTATGCATTTTCACTGCTATATGAGGAGCATCCTTATGACTGTAACTGAGATTGCAGATGTGTATGTGTTTGGTGTATGGCAGAGATTTCAGTCCTGCCTTCAGAAAGGAAACACCCTGCCATATAAGTGAAAGGTCACTCCATCACAGTCCCATTTTTGTCATTCTGATCACACGGTACAGCACAGCACAGTGCACACAACAAAATTCACCTTTTTAACCCATCAAACACATGTGAGCTGGGGGCAGCCATGACAACGGCGCCCAGGGAGCAGTGCGTGGGGATGGTACCATGCTCATGGTACCTCAGTGGCGCTACTGGTGACCCAGAATTCGAACCTGCAATCCTGCGGGCACAGGTCCGATACCTTAACCGCTAGGCCACCACTGCCTCCATACTCCCTCGGTCTATGCAGTAACAGAAGTGATTTCACGTATTAGCTGTTTGTGCACTCACTAGGATCAGCTATTTCAGAAAATTATTGGATCAAATATGTGGCAAGTTTTTTATATTCTGAAGCCAGGATTGACACCCCTGGTCTATGCCCTGTGTTAGCATTAACCACAGCAGGAACACTGTCGAGCATTGATCCCAAAAGTTTCTGCAGTGAATGAATCCACATTATCCCAGCTGGTCAGATGCTGAAAGGGTATCTCAGCATGTCACAGTGTTGTTTGGGCCTTGTACCGGTGAGATAACCGCAGTAGAAAGTCATTTTAAGGTGCACACACAGCCCTAGCTTAGATCGCAAATTCACCTGGAAAATCTCTGATGCATGTTCGGGCCTGTTACCCCACTGGGAAATGAGTCCTGCTCCTCAGAACTTTCAAGACATTAGGGGTGTTAAGCAGAGCAGAACAGAGCCGCTCTGCCTCCAGTTGGAGATTGTTATCCTGGGAAAGATTGTTTTGGGATGGTTTTGTTTGTTTGTTTGTTTGTTTTTTACAATGCGAAGTTTACATAGGCCTATGTACTTTACAATAACTTTGTTGACATCAATTCATGTAAAAAGTAACACTGAGAAATATGACCTGGAACAAAATTAAAGCAACACTAAGTAGTTTTCATCTTTGGTCACTGTACAGGTTGGAAGCGGAATTGTCTCTCATTCGAACTATAGACAATGGTCCGCTCTTCCAAACTTACTTAGTGCAGTTACAGCCCATGGAGAGCGGCAAAGCAAATTTAGAAGTGCCTTTCACCCTGTTACAAGTTGATGAACCACTAAAACAATTTTGGAAACATTATTTTAAGGTGGAAAGATACAAAAATGGACTTTGATGGACACAGCCTTTTTAGCTAATTTGGTGTCTTAATGAACTTACCTGTAATGCTTTATTACTGTAATCTGAAGGAGAGGAGGAGAAAAGTGACCAGGAAAGAAACATCGTGTTGGGTACATGGAGTACCAGTGGAGGGCAGTCTTCTCTAGTGTCATCACCTGTACAAAAGGGTATGACTGCATGTATGAATTGAATTCCCACAGTGTGGACAATAGATTTTTCATCGAATGATGACTACCTATCTCTAGAGTCAATACAAATATGTATGTTTAAGTATACAAAGCTGCTCACAGTGTAGGCAGTGTATTTAGAGATGGTCTAGTGCTTCAGAGGCATGACATCCTTGCAAATGATGATGATATTTTGCGTAAAATCAGCCTAAGGTTTTTATGGCCCATGGAGTGATACAGCCCAATAATGCAGGTCAGCTCCTGCCAAATTCTCAATATTCTGAATACAAATAAGCACATTTCTCCATGTGTAGTGTGCATCATCACCAGGATAACTTATCCAGTTGAAACACCCATGCATATGGAGCAAAAACACTTTAAGTAAATCATTTCGTAAACCAGATCAGTGAGGGAAGACAAACTCAGTTCACTGTCCATGACCACATAAAAAGGGGAGAATAAGCTGAAGGAGAATAAGCCCCCTTAGTGATACAGAATCAGACTTGTGATGCACTGATATCGATGGTGAGATAACAACAAAGGCCTTCTAGAGAGTTCTACAGAGACAGGTAATAGGGAAAAAAGAGATAAGGGTATATATTTAGGGGCTAAGCGAGATAGGGACCAGGTGAAGATAGAAGAAAGAAGTCCCAAGTAAAGGTGTGTTTAAATGAGACAGATGGAACAAAGAAAAATACCTCATAGACTAGAAACTCACAACAGAGAAAGAAAGAAGCAGGTGATTGCTGCTTAAGGCGGCATTGAGGTGTGGTGGGGACCGAGGGAGAGGCGGTGATAGAAAAGGCCTCCAGTTCCCCTGGCACAGGGAACGGGATGGACAGCTAAAGAATTGAAAGAGAACTGGGGGACTTATTGATTGGCATCCAGTGGAATTGGTTTTGTTCATTCCCGTTGATGGTTTTGTTTTTTTTGTGCCACTTGTGCAACATCATGCTGTTTTTTATTTGTTGACGAGGCTCTTCTTGCTTTGTTTTTATTGTTCCACAGTTCTGTAGGCCAAATGAAACAGTGGACAGTTGAAAGCCCTGTGATATGCTCTGCATGTTGTAGACACAATTTGTCCCTTTTCTGCCACAAGAGAGCACTCAGCCCTCACAGAATTCAAATGAGACCTCTCAGTTTGTTTCCAGCCATGAACTGACAAACGTGGACGATTTCTTATGTTTTTTTTTTCATGAAAAAGTATCAACAGCTTATATGTTTTAGAATCACTTTAAAAGAGTCATTACATCTAGTAAGACATAGAAGGCCTGCGTGCAGAAATAGAAACAGTGCTCTGGATGCATTAGGTGTCTCTAAATCCAAGTCTTACACTCTAGTGGATCAAAGGCTGTGTTGTTTGTTTTTGATGCCTTCTTGAATTTAATTTGCATTTTTTAATATCAACCAGCCATATCCAAATAATTCATTCTAGAGACAGGCACATCAACAGCCACACCGTGAATTAACTAGCATTAAACGCCAGGCCATACAATGGGTAACATGATTAAAAAAAAAGAATGTGTGGCCAACCACCAATAAATCATAACACAGAACCAGTATTTCTTATCCCTGTAGTCCAGCTCCTCATGACCATCTAGTTCCTTATCCACCTCACACATCAGTAGGGCTAGGACCTTTTCAACAGCTTCTCAAAACACTGTTATGGCTGGCATTTTGGAAAGCTAAGATTTTCTTGAGCCAAGACACGTTTTGAATGGATGACTTTACAGCCTAATTCGTGCAGAGAGTGAAATACAGGGAGAGTGAATTTTACAGAGACCATTTTTTTTCTGAGTTTTTTTCCTCTCCTCTCAGAGTTCAAACGGCCTCATGGCGGCACACAAGCCACCTAAACCACTCTCGCCCTGCCTCACAAATCCTGTGAAGGTAGACAAGTGGGGCCCCACTCTAAGCTGTAGGTAAACAATACAATGAAGTACAGGTATCTCTCTGAGAGGTGTGTTATCTGTTTTAGTCCCACACAAATCACTGAGACAGCACAGCCACCCACACCCTACTCCAACCCATTTCCATCCCTCCCTTTTGCAAAAGAATATCTGGAGTTGAAAACCATCCACCCATTAAATTGGTTCTCAGCACAGTATCGTTTGATTATGCGGAGGACGTGACTTGTGTGTCTTTTCTTTTGTTTCACTTTTGCCTCCACTCTCTTCCTTTTCAGTTGCAACACCTGGCAGCATAGTTTGTCATCTGGGACTTTTTTTTTCATTCTCTGCCACATACCTGTGTTTTTTGGTTCCTTCCTCCCACCACAGGAGAGCCCCTGGCTGAATAGAGTGTGATTATCATTATTTCCTAGGATTAAAAAGGAGCAATTTATCATGAAAGACTTTCCACTTATATTCAGATTAAGTCTCAATTATAGAATATTACACCACAAATGGATGATCTGGACAAAGGGAGTCTTTGTAACATGTTCAGAGTTGGTTTGATGTACCACCTGCAAACCTCTCAGAGTTTGTGAGTGGACTACTTCACAGGGGGAAATGGGACTTTCACAGACTGTAGGTGTAATTACATATAAACAGCCTAAGAAAACCAGGCTTCTTGGGAGAACCGCAAGAGCCTGTTGAGAACAATGTGCCACTGATGTGTGCCAAAACACTGAGTCATGAGGCTGGCACTTCTATCACTTTAAAAATGGCAGCTAATATAAGCATGCTTCATATAATCACCGGTTGGCAGGTGGGTCCATTTTCCCAGCGGAATGACAGCAGAAATCCTATCATTTAGATGAGAGACGAAGCATGCCTATTATTTGGTCTGGTATTAGATCAGTGATGCCACAGCAACTGGAACACAAAATAAATAATTAGAGTGAAAAAAGGAATATAGAGGTGAGGGCAGTGTAAGGCTCAATAGTCCAGTAAGCATATTTACTGGGGATAGAGAGGACCGCAGTCATGCTGCCTCAAAGGTATTGGTGCTTAGAGTCCCCTGCTCTGAGGAACCATCCCCCGTGAGTTTTGGTCTTAACACAGTGAAAACACAGCGTCACGTGAGCACAGATGAAAAGGATACTGGCACAATGAGAGGGAGGCGTAACAGTCCACACAGCTAGACCTTGCAAGTCGCTTACCTCAAATCCTTAAGAAAAGTAGGCAGGAGTCGTGCGTGTGTGTGTGTGTGTGTGTGTGTGTGTGTGTGTGTGTGTGTGTGTGTGTGTGTGTGTGTGTGTGTGTGTGTGTGTGTGTGTGTGTGTGTGTGTGAGAGAGAGAGAGAGAGAGAGAGGGAGTTAAGCTTTTAAAGTATTATTCTGAACAACACAGTAATAATACATAATTTTGATATGTACTGTATATTTCAATATTCAGTACATGTAAGTGTACAGTATTATGCTTTGTAAATAAAAATGTACAAAGTATCATGTGACACTTACATGAATTCAACAATACACAAAATTACATTGTTAAATACATACTTAGACCATCCAACTCTATTCTTCTTTTCCTGTTGGAATTTGCAGTGGCTCAATTTATGCAACATTTAAGCACCACACTGACCAAGAATCCTCCCTCCACATTCTGCATGGGCAGTGCGGTTCATTAGACGGCAAATGGCCCTTTCAGGCAGCCACTGCGGTAGCACTGTCTCTTTTAGTTAGCCCATCTCATTAAAATACACGCTATGCTCGTTTAGTTCTGAGGTGAGAAAATGTTTGAACGGTAGATGAGGAAAGTGTGTGTGGTGATTAGATCTCTGGCAGGAACCTTGGCTCTTGGATGGGCAGTTTTCAGGCCACTCCTCCTAGCCTTGATCATCATTGCAAATGTCACAGTATGAAGCCCACTTGGCTGTATGGCTCTGGTGATTATGGGTAGCTTACATGGAGCAGTGACTAACACATGCCATTGGGGATTTTTGAGATCAAATGCATACTTCATCACAACGCTGTTAAAATGGCGCTTTCATTTTTTGCTTTCACAGTAGTGTATGGGGATGTCTATCAGCTGTTATAAAGACCCTTAAACATTTAAAGGAAATAACTACCTATGTACATTCTCATGTAAAGTCATGTTATAGTAGAACACCAACCAGTCCATGACATATACATTGTTTACATTGTTTACATGGAGTTTCCCCGTAACTATTTCAGCAAAAACAAAACAAAACAAAACAAAAAAAAAAACAAGTGGAAAGTAAACTGTAACATGAAAGTGGGAGAGGGTGTCATTGTATCCTCGGTGGGATTATGCTGATTAAAAATGCCTTCTTGTCTTCTCTGCCATGGCACATCTCTTTCTGTTTACTTTCTGTTTAAGTGCAGTACTTTCACTGTGTACTAGATTGCACTGTCATTGGAACAGAGCACAAACTTTGACAATTCAATTGGTGATCTCTTTTTGTGTCAATATAGGGAGGGAAAACTAAAGGGAGCTGAATGGATACTTGTCATTTATGTAACATCATAACACAATAACACAACACATGTGTATCTGAATTAATCATTTGCCATAACAGGTAGGCAGTCTTTAGCTGCCATTTGTTCGTCTGCTTGTCTCTGTGTTTCTTAAATGTGCCTTCCATCTTCTGTGGTATTATTTGGCAGATGCTGTTACTCTGCCTTCTGTAATGATTCCTTGGTTGCCAAATATTTTTGTCACCTGTACTACTTGTTAGTATAACCATAATGGGCATACTTGAAATAATAATCATAGTTGTATTAAGCACCTCATGCCCAATGCTGGTTGTATCATGGTTGCGTCTTTGTACACCTTCAAACCATTGGCCTAATAAACTGGTAGGTTGATTAAAAAAACAGTTCCTAAACAGTAAAGACAGAAGAAATCTGCATTTGACATAAAACCCATCAATCTTAAATATACTTTTTTTAAATGTAATATTTAAAATTTTAAATCTGTTTTAATAACATCTTAAGACATCATGGAGTATGCAAGAGGGATGGATCTGATTTTTATTTGAAGCCTCAGGCTTTCTCTGTGCAACGAGCAGGAAACAGAGAAAACATTAGCCCACAAATAGATAGAGCTAATTCTGCAGATGACGTTAAAAATAAACATGTTTGATATGATTAGCTACACTCTCAGAAAAGAAGGTACAGAATTGTACTTTTAGGGGTACAAAGCTTGTCACACCGGCAGTACCCTAAGGCACATAATTGTACCTTTTAACCACTGTTTTTCAACTAGTTTGTACCTTCTCCAGGGCTGAATAGGTACACATCAGTACCTTAAGGTCCAAATTTTAGCCTTTCTTGGTACATTAATACGTATTGTACCTTAAGATACAGATTTGTACCCCTACTGTCCCCATATTTCTGAGAATGTAGATGTTTGCCTTTGATCTCATATTCTGCTGATGGGGACTGTATGTATGTAGTCAATAATAAACAAAAAGGTTGTGAACTGGTCACCTAATTGACTTGTTCTTTTATTGGTACACGCCTTAGATATGCATCCAACCAATCAGACCGATGATTGCAGAGAAAAGGGTGTGGCAAAATATGTGTTAAGCCTATCGCCATTCTGCGTGGTAAAAAGTCTGTTTTTGATTGGTTCCCTGTCTCAGGAAAATGGCAGAATGTGGAGATAGGCCTAATTGCTGTGAGTTCTTGTCAGACATTGTAATGTGTGTTTAAGTGATAAAAGGGATATTAAGCTTGAAATAAGAAATTCTTACTTACTTTAACCATCACAGTTTTGCACTGGTCTGTCATACACCATGAAAAATATGGCCATTCTCATTTTAAGCTGTAACTTACTCAGAACCAGAAATAATTTCACAAAAAACAGTTATTAAACCCTTATTACAATATTTAAGGAACAAAATGTTTAAAACAAGTAGTATACCCTAATACAGAAACTATCTGGTAAGAACAAAAGGGTAGAATTCTCCAGTAAAAATAGATATATTTTGCCTTAATATAAGATATTGTGTCCTAGTAAGACTTAATTATTTGCACTGCACCCCGATTCCTTCCCCACCCCATTCAGGAGAGTTCACATCCGTGGTATCTCTGCAGCTCTTCCACAAGCTGGAAGCAGCACCAAAAACATGTTCTTTCAGTCTCATGGGGGACACTTGGCAAAAGCTACAGTGAAGTAGTATATTTCCAGACTTGATGGCTTTTCTGACATATCATTATAGCTATAATTTTTGCACAGCTAAGTGTCAAGAGTGTTTTTGCCGCAGTGAATCATGACTGGCCCATTATTGTAAATAGCATGCGGCCAGGGTGTAGCTAGCTTGCCAGTGTTTGCTTGGCACACCGTGGAGGCTTTTCAAAACACCTCTACGGTTTTTGGCATGTAAACTCTTTATTAATGCTTGCCAGTGAGTCACAGAAATACATTCACAGAAATATGAGCTGAAATGACATGCATTTCATGGTTTTTCTGCAGTTCTTACAACAAGAGTGAATGTTTGGTTATACTTCACAGCATTTTAAGGTGCAATATTAGATGAAAGAATACACTGTACAGATTCTCACAATGACTGCACATTTCAGTTCGTTGAACATTTATTTGTTTTACTGATTGGATCATGAAGAGTGGTACCAAGCAATCTATAGCTAAATGATGCCTATCGTGGTTAGATTAGAGAAGTAAGCATTCCATTAGAACTCAGAAACACTGAGGTGACTCTGTAGTGTGATTATCTACTTGCAGAAACTTTTCAATACAGACGTGAGTAAAATAGTACCTCATCTAAAACACCAAGTGCTCTTTTTAATGACTTGTAGATAGATTTTTATATTTTCTGCACAGTCACTATAGCATCGACGTATAAAGGTTGGTTTATAGTTTGTTGGTTGAAAGAAATGTACAAAACCAAGTATTGATTTACTTGCCTGGAGGCTTTGCTTTTTTATGAGGTCTACATCATGTTATATTTAGGATATGAATAGTGCAATCGATTAACACTTCCTCCTGTGGATGCCATTAAATAACACCTGACTAGCCTGTGTGTTTTCCTAAGAGGTGCACTGTTATGCTATAGGCTCAGGTACGTACCCACAATATAAACTCTAAATGGCTCAGTCCTGGCCACCTCATTCGTGTCCATGCTCCCCGATTGTAATCACGGGGGGGGGGGGGGGACACCGCATAAGCATTAAATGCCACGCAAGATAAATCTAGTTGTTTTAATTAAGGCTACAGCATTAGCGTGGGCATTGTAGAAAATGGAAATTGCCACACGGAGCAATCATTTCCACGGGGTCACCACAGGCAGTGTGACTCCTTAATGCACGGGGTGGCCACAGAGCTATCTCATCTCCTCGCTGAAAAGAAAACAAGCTGAAGGCAAGTCTTGTTGTATTGGTAGTATAGTGATCTGATCCTGTCTTAAAATAAGGGGGCATTCCAGCACTCAAATGCTAAAGTGAGTTATAGTTATGCCATCACAATATGGTCTGCCCACAATATTGATGTGCATTTGTGTGAGTGATTGAACATGTAGTTTAGGCAGACAATGTTATGGAACTGACTTACTAGTGTTTTCCCTCTTTTTGAAGTGCTTTATTGTAGGGCAGCTCAGAAAATAGCCCCCTAACATAAATAACAGCTCTGGTAGCCAGTAATGAAGTAATGCTCTTCTCGGCTCACATGGTTCCCTGTAGGAGACAGCCATAAAGTAAACAGCTCGACACAGCCCTCTTTTCTGTGCCTGGGATAAGAGCTCTTGCATCATCAATGTAACCATCTGTGCAAATGGCATCCCTCTCCTCTCTGTTTAATGGAATTATTAGCTGAATCATGCTGACGAACTATGTTGACGTTACATGTTGACCCTACTGCCTGGTATTTGTATTTATTTTTCTGTCTTGTCAGTCCACCACTTTCAGAATGTATGCTTAGGGTAGCCTCTTGTGCAGATTACCCACACTGAAATAAACTTTAAATCCTTGGGCCTGTCTCCTTGGACCTTTGGTGATGTATGATTTAGAATCTTTTAAATGGTTTAACGTAAAAAAT
The DNA here is from genome assembly GCA_027475355.1 of Coilia nasus. Taxonomy (NCBI): domain Eukaryota; kingdom Metazoa; phylum Chordata; class Actinopteri; order Clupeiformes; family Engraulidae; genus Coilia; species Coilia nasus. The sequence goes on from CM050214.1 coordinate 25,065,600, forward strand.
TTTGCTTAGACCTTTAGTCATCTGGTGTTGTAAATTGGATTATGTGAGTGGCTTGGTACAAAGTATTATATATTGTCACAATGGTTTGCAAGGCATCAGGGCAATTTAAAATTCATAATTTCCCATTGTTATTTACATGTGAAATTTGTTTTAAAATGGGTGCCAAAAAATAACACCATCAATCTGCGTTTCTAATAGCATAGTTCCTCTTCTCAGAGATAGCAATCTTTCGTAGATGTGTGTGAGAGAGCACAGCAATTTAAGGCTTCGGACGCCACTCCACTATCAGTTAATTACATCTAACTCTAGTGCTTAGTGTTTTTAATCTGTGCTCTGTCCCTTTGTTTTTGTGTTTCTGTCTCTTCCAGAAGAGATACAGTGGTTAAAGTGTTACACGAATCAGTCTGAAGAAGTAGGAGAAATAATTTAAGTGTTTTCTCTAATACACGGCAAAATATGTATCATTGGAGATAAGCACTGCTCATTACGGAATATAAAAGAAGAGATTAGCATATGTATGCACTGTCAATATAGCATAATTTTTTATTTGCATTTCTAACGTGAAGAAGAAAAAAAAAATCTTTGCAGATTTGTGGCTCCCGAGGTTTAAATTTCATGACTGAGTGTTTGGGAGGAATATGAGATTAGTGTCCACGGTGGCGGTGAGGTTGGCAGACGCTCTCACCGTGCCGGCAGTGTGCCACGCTGTGTGATGTTCGCCTGCCCAAATGGGGCATAGTTTGCAGGAGAAAAAGGCAATAGTGCATCAAAGGGCGGGGGTAAAGGAAGTGCATGAAGTGAGCTCGAAAAAATTGCATCTAAATGGCAGAGTGCACCGCCATTATTTACCTCCCTTTGAAGCTTACCCCTCCTCTCCATCCAACGCTTTCTTGTGGTGTGAAAAACCCCCTAGTTTTGTAATGATGTTTTCACAGGCTCGGACTGCTGGCTCCCTACCCCGCAGTCTGTGGCTTCTCGGCAGGCAGCCTGTGGTTCTGGAGCCTGAGCGAGCGTCAAGGGCAGCAATTACTCCATGTCAGAGCCCTTGTGGCATAACAGGGAACTGGCACTGGGCACGGCGCCGTGATGAGGAGGGGACGTTTTGAGAAGGAGACGAGAGCGCAGCTGCCAGCTTGGAGAGGACGCTGAGCACCTGCCCGCCCATCCAGGCTCGTCTCTCGGCTGCCGCGAAATCACCCTGGGCACGCCTGGAGGAGCCTGGCACCTGACGCACAGCCTGTGTTTGTCGCCCACCCACCCTCTCACATGTGTGCCTCCCTGGAGGCAGGGAGGGAGGGAGGGAGGGAGGGAGAGAGAGAGAGAGAGAGAGAGAGAGAGAGAGAGTGAGAGAGAGAGAGAGACAGACAGACAGACAGACAGACAGACAAAGAAATAAACAGACACAGAGAGAGAGATGGAGGGAGGAAAAGAGAAAGAAAGAGAAAGAAAAGGATGGGCTGAGAGAGCAATGGAGAGAGAGAGAGAGAGAGAGAGAGAGAGAGAGAGAGAGACAGAGAGAGAGACAGAGAGATGGAGAGCCTGCAACAGCTGAGGCAGCTACTGTCCCTGGCCCCGCCCACCCCCATCCCCTTGCTGTGACCATCCCTCCTGCAATGACCTACAACCTTCGGCTCCATCAACCGTTAAGCCAGCTGTTTAAGACTTCTATTGCCAATGAGTGATTGAGTGGCGCCACAAAGCCGTCGGTAATTTATTTACCGAAAAGGTGATTCTGAAGGTTATTGGTAGAATGAAATGCCAACTGCTTTTATTGACATTCTGTTGAAAACGTTATATTCTCATCCGCACACACACTCTAACAGACAAGCACCACCACACACAAACACACACACACACACACGCACACACACACACACATCCGCACGCGCACACACACACACACATTCACACGCACATGAGCGTGCACATACACACACACACACACACACACACACACACACAAACAGCACACACAGCACACACGGCACACACACACACACACACACGCACACACATACATTCACAAACACACATCCTCATGTACACACACGCATACATTCACACGCATACACACAAACACACACACACACACACACACACATACACATACATACACACACACAGAAAGCATAACCACTTGGTACACAAATATAAATTAACCTTCAGTTACCCTGCCTGGAACACATGGCTGTCTTCTTATGAGCCATTATGCTTCTACCGAGTATGCGGTTAGAAATGCTCTTTAGACATTTTTTATTTTTTTGTTTTCTACAATAATGAAACAGCTGGTCCTGGTAATTTATTTACTTACAGTAAAATCTGTAGGCTTATTAGTATACAGTCTTGGGCATTTACAAATTCTGAAATCTCTTGCTACATGCATAAGTGCCTCCAGAGTATCTCCACACATTGGCCTGTATTAGGAGCTTGGCTGCAGATGCATTTGTAGGCAAGTGCTTACTAATACATGCTGACTTACAGTTACAGTCATTAGTCAGCGTTCATTTACATATAAAAAAAAACAGGAAGTGCAGAGGAAAAACGAAATATGCTGTTCGTCTATAAAAAAAAACTGTCCGAGTGTTGTACCAAACAGAGAGTTCTGGGAATGGGGATCTATTTTGCCAGGCATGACACTTGTAAAAGGGCATGTATCACTACCTAATAGTGATGAATTGTTCCATCACATGTCACAGTTGCTTTGTCAGCAGGTCATTATAGGATTGCCCTTGCTGTGCACACGACAAGGACTCTGAGGTGGATGCACAGGGGTGGAGGAGTAGGCCTCAAGGAAGCACATCGAGTGGCCTCTCTCAGGCTATGAACAAAAGTGCCTTTGTTAGATCGTCATGACCAGCCTACTAAAAGCGATGGAGGACAACCTTTTAGGGCCTTAAGCACTGTGGCAGGTGCTCCACACCCACCCCACCTCACAACCACTGCAATTTGTCTGAAAGAGTAATGGACTCAGAGCGCAGTGCATTCACCCAGAGACTTCAAACAAGCAAAAACCTGGCCTCATTCACAATAGCTTATAGTTTTTATTTCCATAGCGAAAGGAACAAAGGCTTATAAAATAACATCTGTCTGGGGCCAAGTATTTACTTATTTGCTTTGCTTAATCGAATCCTGCCACCCTCACAGCATTGGTGTGCTAGCTAGGAGACTGACGGGCGAGGCGATAGTGTTTCCCCAAACAGTGGAGGTGGCACCTCACCAACAGAACTGATGTCCTGGATGTCAACTGCAAACAAGATAGCGCCCGGCTTGTCTGTGTCCCAGCTGGGACGTGTGGCGTGCTGTAAATCTCAGAGTGAGAGGGCAGCACGCGGGGCGGCTGTCGTAAGCACACTCTTCTTGTTATCTGACTGACCTGAATGCGTGGGACTCACATTCCCAGGATGCTGTTACTCGCTGGGAGAGAGCAACGGAGAGCCAAAGAGAGAGAGAGAGAGAGAGAGAGAGAGAGAGAGAGAGAGGGAAGGAGGGAGGGAGGGGGGGGAGGGCATAGAGAGAGAGAGAAAGAGAGAGTGAGAGAAAACATCTTCCAGCCGTCTCCTCCCTCATACTTTAATGTTGTGTGGCCAGGGTGCGGCGAAGTTAGTACCCTTTGCACAGACCCTTGCGAGTTGGGAGTTTATTGTGCCTGACACCGGTTGGCTGGTGTCACGTTTGACGACCCACTTTGTTTTATGTGCCTCTGTGGAAATTCTGTGGCTCTTGTACACAACGCAATTCTGAAGCCATCTTTATCCCATGCCGGTAAAAGATACATGGGAGATACAGGCAATTTGACACAAGCTTTGGATACCTAGCCGCAAGAAATATCAGGCCTGCTTTTGTAACCCTGTCAAATGCAATTTATGCAGTTGAGAATTTCATTTGCAAATAAGTGAGGGGAATTAATAGTATCCTCACGATGGTTAGCCATCATATAGCTCCATTTAGAGAGAAAAATATTTTGTGCATTTATAAATTATTCACAGGGAATTATATAGTGAATATCATTTACATGTGTTTATGTGCATAGGCGCTGATTTAAAGCAGAGTGAGTGGTAAATCTGACGAGTAAGATTATTCCTCCTCCTTGGATGGTGGGACATCATTGACGGTGTAACCTAGCCCATAATCAGCCGATCCATCTCCAAGGGCTGTAACATATTGTGCTTCACAAGAGCACAAAGGAAATCATTAACCTTCCTCTCCAATCAGCTCTCATTGATTCATTGGCTCAGGTGAATCTTAGCGATGCTTCAGTGGCCATGCCTCCCATCTCCGCCCGCTGAGAAGAAGATTTGTCTTGTGTGTCGAAAGAGGCTTCTCTGCAGGGGCTATGTGCATTAAATGATAAGTATGTGAACAGTCCAAACATCTTTTATCTTGTGTGTTAAACACATTGTCATAAATGACATTGGTTGCGAAGATGTACACTAATTTACTTTTGCCAGGGGCGGAGTTCGGGTATTGTGTCGGGGGCAGGGTAGATGTTTGGGGGCCCTCCCTCATTGTTATCTTTCTGTACAGCAAGTGATAAAAAATAATGACAATAAATGTATTTGCAACTTCTAAAGGTTACACTGGCGTAATCTTCAGCAACTCTTCCAATCACACGTGACATGCAGTACAAACAAATGTGTTTAATAATGGTTTAATAACTGTTTAATAACATTTGATCATCTAGCTGCCCTTTTTTGATCAAACAAGCAAAAAGCATCAGCATCAATGTCCCTCTTGATACACCCATGGTTGACCACAAGAAACTCATAATAAGTTTTAGTTGGCTAAAACTTCTCTCAGCCTTCGAACTGCTTACTGGAGTCGTTACAAAAATGTCATAAAGAATGGCATGATTTGAAAAAGCCCAATCCACATCAGTGCCAATGAGAAATGAGAAAGGAGGATTCTGTCTGTTTAACTGCACACACAGCTCACTGTACATTGGACAAAATGTAACAAATGCATTAACCACTACATCAGCACGAACAGATCCTGTGAATGAAAATCTGCAAACACTCAAGCTTTTTCAGGCGCATTGGGTAAAGTGAAATGTTTCGGGTTCAGGACAGCAAATTTTCCAGCCATTAATTTTCCATCAAGTCGCACTTCACTGGTGAGTGTGTCTTTAAGGATCCTGTAGAACGACTCTGCCAAACTTTTGGGAAGCTCTGACAACAACAGATGTTACAGAGTGAAGGCCTTCGCACACCGTCTTCGACAAAATGCGGCGCACTGCACTTTTTACCATTCTTTTAGTTTAGATGTTTTCAATACAACTTCGCACATGTCAAAGTGCTGCTGACAGCATTCTGATTACGATTTGAGTATTTTTTTTCAGCGCCGCTCATTGAAATGCATTGTTTATCACGGCTGTAGATAGAATACTATGATGTTCGCTGCTCACATTGTCTAATTCAAAAGTGGGGATTGGGTCACCTGAAACTTTTGGGCTGATACTCTGTAAATAGTTTGGCACTTGTGAAACCATTAAACCCTGTTTTTGCATGGGTATCTCGACTTTATACATTTTTTGATTGAGTGCGAGCTTTGTTTTGTCTTTATTCTTTGTCTTGTGCCACGCTTTGTCGGAGCTGGTGTGCCACACAGGGGTCAACATCTCTGCACAACTCCTTTTTTTTCTAAAACAGGGGTTGATGCAGATGTGTGGTGGCTGACTCTGCTGTTAGAGGCCCATCATTTGTGACACCAGGTCACCTCGGCTGTCCTCTAGAGTCAGCGGTGCGGTGGGAGGAGGGAGTGTTTTGGGGGTGATTTTTTTCTGCCATACTCCCTTGTCCCACCCCCACCCCCCAAATATTCCCCCACCAATCCCCACCCACCCACAACCACCTACTACCTCAAACCTCAGTCTCAAGGGGATCCAAAATAATGATCTCACGATCCCTCACAGTAGTTCTGATAATTTCCCTTTGAATAGGCACAACAGGAAATATAGCTTGCTTGGTAACCTACTTTTCAAACAGTTGTGCATACACTTACGGCAAGTTGAAAGACTTTTGATATTAAGACCCTTATTTGAAAAGAGTTGTTTTGAATAAGTAGATTCAGCCTTGCATTTGGCTTATTTACAATTGCCAAGTCCACAAAAACGGCATCAAACAATGTAACGTAAAATAGTATACTTCTGTTTAATTGGGTTGTTATATTTTTATCACCTCCCATCCCACTGTAATACAGTGCATATGATGATCCCCTGTCAGAGAGAATAGCAAAGGAATCATACATTTGTAGATCCAATTAAAAGATCTATTTTGTGATTACTAAATGTACCCTGTGTGTTGTGACATAATTACGTTTGTACTTATGAAGATGCACAAGTTCATTTTCTGGGATGGTGAAGAGCAGTTAATGGTCAGAAATGTTGTCACAGTGCTACTGTTACGTACCCCAAAATGGATATCTACCCCAAAATATCCATTCAGTGTTGGCCTAGCAATCACCATTGATTTCAGTCAAGAGGCCCTATCAAACAGCACTGTGTTTTAATATTTGTTAACCAGCTAATGTGTTTTCTGATCACATTGCCTCTCAGCATTCAGGATAAATGGCATGATTTTTTATCGTCTGTATTTGCAACGCTACCCATCTGCCTGTGTGCTAAGGGAGCAACAGATGAGAGCGATGGAGAAGGCTTTAATGTCACTCTGTGCCACCAGGCTTACCATACAATATGTAGTGCAGTTGCTCTGGTGACATCCACCCGTCTACTTGCAACAGACACAAACGCCTAAATGCCATATGGTGGCTTCATGACTATTTTATGATAAACGTACAACAACGTGTGAAAGAACGATCTGTGTTTCAGACAGAAAGGAACTGCTTATCTCCCCCTCTAAGGCAATGTAATGCAGAGACTCAAGGTTATGTAACCACACTGATCAGAACACAGTGTCAAAACTCAAGAATGGCAAGACACTATCTGGATTACAGCGTCAGGGGACAGAATTGAGGAGCAAAAGTACTGTGGCGAGAGCAGTTTATGAAAATTACTTGCGCTCATGACACCATCGTGCTTAATTAGATAACAGTCAAACATGGTTAAATCAAATCAAAGTAAGTAACATTAGCGGTAATTAATTTATTATGTCACAGCGTGTAGAGAACAATGCAAGCATGCGAGACCCAAAGTTTTAATTTCACAGCCTGTTACTCACAGCTCTGTCTTGGTTATGAAAGTGCACCGTCAGAAAGCCCAGAGATCTTGCCGTCTCACTGTGCTGCCTAAAAAGAAAAGCCAAGGAGAACCATTATTTTACAATTTGTCAGGTACATACTCAGCAATCATGAAAGCTAGTTTCACCATATCTGAGGAGAAATGAGTCTTCTGTCTGGAGGCCAGACATAATAACCAAAAACAATAAGAACAGCAGCAGAAAACAATCATCTTGACCGGTGACAGCGGCAGAATGTGTCAACAATTTCTGAAACAAACCTACACCGAGAATAGGCTCCTCAAATTCCTTGGAATAATGAGCAGATTTCGAGGTCAGGGATTTTTAATGAAGCCACCGGATGGCCCACTGCTAGCCTGTATTTACTCCTCTGTTTTGGACAGAGTTCAACAGGAGGAGCGCCGGACGTGCCCACGGGAGTGCTGTTTACAGATGGACATAATTACTTGTACGGAGGCTGCACAGCGAATGATGAAAAACCTCAGGGTGCCGAGCAGTAAATCTTTTCAGCTAAGTTTGGACCTTCTGTGCCAGTCTATTGACTTCTTTGAGGAGACTGAGAGAGGGCGAGAAGGTGAGAGAGAGAGAGGGAGAGGGAGAGAGATAGAGAGCGAGAGAAAGAGAGAGAAGTGGTATGATGCAAGCAAGAACAACTTTTCATTACAAGAATAGCGACCTTCCCAAAAAAATTGTCACCAAAAGGCACTGCTGTGCTATAAACCCTGGCAACCCTACATAAAACTCCTTTATCTGTGTATTTCCTGACATATTAATCCAACATTGCTCTGTGTACTTTGTATTATGTACAAGTAAGGCTTGAAATAATAGTTTTCTGAGATGACCCATGATGTGTTCATCAGTAAAAGCTGCACACCAAGAGATTCCGGTGAATAGCGTGTGTCCACGTACCCTTTCTTGTCTTGCTCTTTTAAATGCATCCCAGCCCACAACCACTCAGAAGCTCCCTACATGAAGTCAGGGCAGCAAACTGTTCATGGCACTCTTGTCAACTCGTCTCTGCAAATGTGACAATTAGGGTGCGGAGAAAAGTGCCATTAAAGAATACTAAAATGAAACTTCCTGTTCTCTTAAGAACACTGGCATTTTCCACTTCTGTGTACACAATACGACAGCTCTGCTGGGTGTCCTTTTTAGTGCTGTGCCTGCGAAGTATTTCATTGATATTAGGACGGATTAGCTTCCCTCCCGCTTATCATCATTTTTGCCCGGCTCAGTTTGATGTCACCGTTGGCATTTTCCTCTGGCATTATTATGAGCAGGTCCCTGGAAAGCACCAAATGTCTGGCAGAGTGCTTACTAGCACTTTGTGTGTGACAGACATTCTTGCTCTTGTTATATGGCTTCATTCCATCTCACACATTCTGCATATACATTTTACCTTAACTATGGATGAAGACCTACTATTGGGTCACATTTTATGTGGATGGTCCTATACATGATGCTATACACTGTCTATAGATGCTGTGACTATTACAGAAACAAACCATCTGCTGAAACCTTGTGTCTGGGTAAGGTTAGGTTTAGTGGTAGGATTTGATTGAGGTGAGAAGTCAGTACACGGTAAACAAAAGAAAACTGAATTTCAACAAACCATCTGTAAAGTCTCTGTTGGCCAATTATCTCAATCTGCACTATCAATGATTTGTCCTACATTTGTCATACAATTATACAACACTTGGATTTATATTGCATTTGCATACACTGCCCTGTGTTGGAGCCCCTGGATTTTAGCTTTCCTCTCTTAGTAAAATATCAAAGTTCAAGTCTGTAGTTCCCACCTTGCTACTGTCAGAAAGATCACACATCTCCCAGCTTCCAGTCACTTTGGGCTAGGCTGGCTGTCAGGGAGGACCAGGCAGAGCTCTAGTCAGGACTGTAGCAATGACTGTTTCTGTGCGACTAGAGGGACTTCCAAAAAATGGCCCCGGTTGAATATTTTTGAGCATGTGTCAGAAAGAACATGCCGCATGTGGCGGGATGTCTCAATGTTCAACCACTGCCTGGCAGTCTTTTAGCACCCATCAAGCAAGTCGCAGGTACAGTTATATAACTAGATTTGCATTTCCTTAAGGGCATAACAGAGCATGCAAAGCGAAATACCCAACTACATGTAAAGTAAGGGATTATACCATTTCACACAATTAAATGAATGCAAACAAAGGCCAACGATGGAAAAGAAAAGAGAAAGAAGAATCAGAGGTGCGTGACTAATAAACTGAAAGATACAGAGGTAGAGAGATAGACAAAAAAGAGAGAATAGAGAGGAAGACAGTGCCTAAAGCAAGGAGAAAAAGGAAGACAAAAAAGCAACAGATGGAGATAACAGCCATGTTGATTACTGATAAAGAGGTAGTAATGAAGTACTAGTATGCTAGTGATAGTGAGATGAAGGGATGAGTAATTCTGATAGTGATTGGGATGGTTGGGAACAAGTGAAAATAAAAAGGGGAGAGAGAGAGAGAGAGAGAGAGAGAGAGAGAGAGAGAGAGAGAGAGAGAGAGAGAGAGAGAGAGAGAGAGAGAGAGAGAGAATGGTAGAGAATGGTAGAGAGAAGGAATTAGTCAGTGGCACAGAGACTAAGACAGATAGAAATGCAGTTTAAAAGCATTCTCTACTCGCCTTCTGTAGAAGGTCACTCATTCTCCAAGCTCGGCTCCTCTACCAAAGGCCTGGGAGCTTAAGGGTTCTGTGCAGCATTTAAACGGTTCCTGAACTGCACTTTTCTTCCTGGACTCTGCTGGAGTCACTCACTCAGTTTGGCAGTCACAACCTCTAAAAGCCCCCACACCCCAAAAAGACTTCAGAAGACTGACCACACCACAGACTGCCAGTAACTGTTGGTCCCTATCACTACTGGGACCACTGTTGCCTTCACCCTCTGCATGGCCCCTAATTTATCTTTCAGTACTTGGTATCTCTCACGTTTCTGATGTTTTTTTTGTCAGATGTTATCATCACTTGGTACTGTGACATCTATCTATATACTGCTACAGCTTTCTTATCCTGTTTGTCCAGCATTACTATGGTTACGTATCAAATGACAAGCTGAAGTCTTTACAGTGTAAATTCACAGTGCATAGAATTGTTACTGGACTGGGGATAGATATTACTAAATATACACATTGTAGACTGTGTGATCAATGATAAAACTCAAGATTATATGACAGTAACTCTTTAAAAGACACTGATTAAAATGGCAAATTTTATAGTAGAGTGGTTCCGGTGTGGTGGCTCTATGTAAGCCAACCATAAATAGCCTACCTTACTTCACAAATAGCCCTATTCTCACTAAGACTACCACACAATACTGTATACAGAAGTTTTGTGACATACTATTGCGTAGAAAAAGCAATTCAAGAGTTAACAAGCGCAATCAAAGATGGCTACCTGGTGCCCCATATGGGCGAACAGACACACACACGCACAGACGCGCACACACACACACACACACACACACACACACACACACACACACACACACACACACACACACACACACACACACACACACACACACAGACGGACAGCGTCATTGCAATACCTGGTCAATCCCTCCGGGGACCAGGTAATAAGCAAACTCTGATTGCCTTCAAGTCAATTACTGCTACGATGCTAATGCCTTTCATTCCCCTCTGCTTCAGGATGGAGTGTGACTGCAAACAGCTTGCTCTGACATCCTCATCCTCACTCCTGTCCTCCACCCACCACCTGTACTCCAGTTCAAGGGCATGATACTGCTCTGTAGATGGTGTGAAAGTGACAGATGAGAACAATCTGGTCCACCCAGGCCTCTCTCACTGGTGTCGGCACATGGCACATATCAGACCCCTTGTCGTTGATTATTAGTGGAGGACCGTCAGCTGACAGGAAGCAGCTGCTTTAATTAAGAGGCACCAGCAACAAGTTGTCAAGGCCTGAATGCCACGAACGTGCTGATGTAATTCTCTTTTTAGTTTCAGCTGTCTTGCGTGGACATAAGCTACACAGAAAGATTATCATAAAGGCTGTACTTTAACAGTAATACACTGTTACAGTTCGTAGTATACAAGGGGAATAGGCACACTGTATGAAAGTCTTGCTTGTGATGTTGAGAAATTACATTGATCTACCTGCGTATGAAAATAACACTGGATGTTTTTGCTGGGTAATTAATGGGAACACTTTTGTGAAAACCTTGTATATTTCTCAGGTATTAATTCAATCCAATTAATTCAATCAAGTAGTTTTTCCAACCTTAAAATAATGTTTCCAAAAGCATTTCAGTGGTTCATGAAGCTGAACCCAATTATTGTCAAATATCTGTATAACTTTTTTTTAAAAACCACAATGACAACAAAAACTACCAAAATGATTCTCTGAAAATGTCTAAGAAATCATCAATTCTGCCAGGGTATGTAAACTTATGAGCACAACTGTAACATACGTTTTTAAAACAAAACCTTTTCTTGGCATTGGCCATTTCATGTGCTCGACTCGAAAGCGCATCTTTAAATCCCTCTGCGTGAGCAACTTGGCAGCTCGGCATCTTATTCCCTTACGCTTCCCCGAGAAATCCCCAAACACAACAAAACCAGGCAAAACAAATACACAAAAGAAGAACTTCTACTGTTTTTGTTCCATGTGAATCACAAATGCCTATGTGTGCGATGAAATACTTTCATTCTCATTAACCCACTCAGCACTCAGCCGGTTGAAACTGGCGGCTCAAGTGCTGTCATCATTATTTCTCCCATCGGAGCTGCTCTGGTTAGGCCCAAGCTCATCTGTTGCCATTCAGGACTTCCACTAGCCGCCATTTATAATTCATCCAGACACAGGAACAAAAACTAGCCCCATCAGCACCTCTCCTCCTCGGCTGTTGGCCTCTCCGGGGTCTTGTGTTAGGGCTGTAAACAC
>CM050214.1:25082706-25130206 GCA_027475355.1 Coilia nasus
TGTATCTTGAGGGACAAGCACCACTGAGTGTTGTTTGCTCTGGAGGAAAAAGCAAAAAACAAAACAAACAAATGACACGGGACAGAAGAAGCCACCGCTGACAGGAATTGGAAGAAAGCTGTTCACCGACATAGGCAGAAGAAGTGCTTGCCAACTTGGCTGAGAAATTAGGGCAGAGAGAAGGGGAGCCATATGTGCAATATAATAACTGACTGATCCCTGTTAAGTTATTTTTTATTAATGATAAAAAAGAGCAGAGACACAGTTGTTCCCACACCCGATAATTAGCCAGCAGTTTTGTTTACTCTAGGTTGCATATTTTTTAAATTGGTTGCCACTAATAATAAACAGAGAACAGAAAATAGGGACTCAGTGTCAGGTGTCTGCCAATATTTTTATTTATTTATTTATTTTTTACAGAAATGGAATAAGGTGGTAAGACATTAATACAGTCAGAGCAATTAGGCTAAACTAAATGAAACCGGTATTCAGGTTTAGATAAGGCAGTATTTCCCTCCAGCTTAATTCCACTGCCATTTCCTACTGCTGATGAAAATATTGTGTTTTGATTGATTTATTTGAGCATGCAGTGGGGGAGCTCCTCTGAAGCATCCTTTATTGTGATAACGCAAATTTCTCTGTTGTGCTGATTCAGAATAGTGATCCTTGAATCCAGAACCTTATGATTTATTTGGTTTTTCCACACATCATAACAATTACAATGACAGCTCTTTGTTGATAAGCCAACACTATAACTGTCCTAATGAACAACACATTGTAAGATCATCAACTAACTATTTCAAGTAGCGTCACACACGCTTAACATTATCTTCATGTGATTGTCATCGCATGTCATGTCACCAACTGCATGTTAACAGTCTTTCAACCAGATCGGACTCTTACCAGCCTTTGTGCTCGTGTCCCTCACATTTTGCAGTGTGTGGGACAGACGGTTTGCTGATTGTCTCCGATGGCCCATGAAAACGGAGCTGGGCCAGGCATCATGCCATTCGTCGGGCCCTCAGCAATTATCATTTGACACGGTTCAACACCTCGCACAGCAAATACAAGTGTGCTTTCGCCATTACTTGGAAATCCTCATTCTGCTGTCATCACACCTTCTCTATTGTACACCTTCCCACCACTATTACCCTGTACCCAGTGGTACGTTCGTCAGCATTTTAAAGAGTTGTGTAATAACGTACATGTACGACTCTTTAGAATGCTGACAAATGTATCATTGACTTTGCATGGGCCGTGCCAATGTTCAGAGGTCAAATATTTTTGTTTCGCGTTACGAGCTTATTCCACAAGAATGACTGCCTCACAGAACATTATCGCTTGCTAAATGATGGGTTACAACTCACTTTCTGTCCAGTTCCCAGGTTCCTAGCTTCTATAGTACAAGTGACCTTTGACCTGCACCTGGCCCACAGCATGCACTGCGCATGCAGCACCAGTGATGAGATTTGATACTGGCCAGGTGGCTAACAGCCCACACTCCTAACGAAGGCAGCATTGGTGATTTGAACTGAGATAAGGGGCCTTTGCACTGGCCATGACCCCACTCCTGGACCCATTCGAATCTTTTCTTTCCTCCGCTTTTAACACTTATCTGCCCTGCTAAGGACATTAAGGGTCAGCCGAAGTCTGGCTTCTGATGGGGAATTAGACTTTGGAAATGACTGTATATCTGCTCTCCGAATGAAAAGCCCTTTTCTGTGAGATTGAAAAGCTTGTGCGATCTTTAGCTTGTTTGCCAACTCTGTGCTAAGGAATCCACAGAATTAGCCTTTGGCTAATCTGTGTTATTACCTTGACTCTTATACGGTATGTCAATTGTTAAAGATCTACATGTTTAACACAAGATAGGGTCAAGACATCATGAAGTACAAGTGAAATAGACATCCTTCAGTTCTGGGTAAATAAGAGTATGGAGAGGTGACAATAAATTTGCACTCACATGTTACAAGACCCAAGACCTGCTAAAAAAAATACTTATTAAAGTAACCACGTTAGTGTACAGTATATTAAAATTCAGTGTGCAGAAATTAGGACATTAATGATGAACACTGATACTCAGTTTACAGTTGCTGTTGTCTGGCTGAAGAAGCAGGGAGCTCTTAAACCTTATGGTTTTGAGTTTGTCCTTATTTTTTATGGGTATGTACAAAACACCTTTCTAACTGCTACAGAGTTTTTTTTAAAGCTACTGTGAAATGGTGTGAAACAGTCTTACAATCTGAAAGCTTTCTGACAAAGTAATACCAAGGCAGAAGTGTCCTTTTATCATGCCTTTTTAAATATATATAACTTCATAGATCTGAAATCATTTCTATTTTTTGACAACAAAAGCTGCATTCTGGACTTGTGAAATTGGTCATGCTGAAAATAGCAATAAATGACTAAGATGTTTTGTTCAAGGCTGGCATGGCTGCTTTTGGAAGAGGCCTGCTACCTACAGTAAAAGCATACCAGTCTATTTTAACTCTCAGCAGGCAAGATCCAGACATTTGCCTAATGAAAGTCAACAGCTGAGTCATTGTATTTTATATTGATTTTCAGTAAGAAGTAAAAACATTACCTGGTTTTCTGTTTTTATTTGTAAGACTAACCCACTGACGTCAGCAAAGCAAGCCCTGAAGATTTTAGACACAATGCATTAAGACAAATCAATACAGGAATACATCTGGATGACATAAAAAGGAAATATGACCCAGACAAAATGTAACTAGCTTGCCTTTAATGGTAGCACACTGAGGTTAAATTTGGGTAATGCTGATAATCACTACACTGGTTTGTCCGTATGCCCTGCAATGTGAGGAAAACATAGACAGAGTCATTGTAATTAGCGAGTCAGTCATTGTAATTAGCGAGAAACACAGGCTTTGGCCCATCCAGGATCTGTTTGTTATTTTGCTTTGCTTTGTCCACAGTGCTGGTTCACTCACTTATCCTAGTATGATTTCCCATCCCACTTGGCTAAAGTTGTCACAGTGCGACTGCGTTTTGCCCTTTCTAGTTACGAAATCAAAACGCTTACAATGGACATCACGTTTGGTTTGATTGTGTCTGTTCTTCTCAAAACAAGCAGCAGGGAAAGTGTGCATGGACAACAGTGTTTAATCCACTGCAAAGCACAAGACATGCTGGGCTGTGCTTGGCCAAAGCCCAGTGATGGTCTGTGTGAGAGTTTGTTGTTTAATAGAGCTGAGAGGGAAATGGCGGTGATTTCTACTGTTGGAAGAAAGAGTTGTTCTGTGTGTGTAGATAGCCACTAACCACTCAGACTCCCATCCAAGTGCTCAGGAGCGATTCCAAACTCTTTTCTCATTCCGTAGCTGTGCCACTGAATCAAGGCGACAAAGATTTCCGTTCTTCTCTCTCTCCTACTTTCTGGCTGACCAGGCACAACACAACAAAAGGTTTTAGTGGTGTCAGCTATGGACTCTTTGTTCAACCAAAATGACCTGGACCTGCACTGAGCTCATGACTTTAAATGCCTCTGTGTAAGTGAGTTAACCTTGGTTAAAAAAAAGAAACTAAAACAGCAAAGTACCTGCAGTCTGGCTGCCTGTGATGGTGACTCCTCAACACGAGTTCACGGCCACGTTCAGGCACGCCGCGTGCATCCGCTTCAGTGCACCTGTCTCCCCTGAACGGTAGTGGTCACGTCCGGTTAAACAACGTGCACTCAGATCAAATCTGTCTCGTTGCTGCTCTCCTTTTGAAATATGAATACATGTCTGGCGGCCAGAGCCCAGAGGTGCTTAACATGGGTTGCAGAATAGACTCCCTAAAGTGTGTCATGTCGAGCCTTCCACACCACATTAAGTCAGCTGCTGCGTGTTAACTGAGTGTTATGTTAATTAGACAGGCCAGGCTCGGTGGTGACTCAGGTGCGGGATGCTGTGCTGCTGCATTGGGGCACAGGACTGTGGGCGGCTCACAAGCGGACTTTTCCAAAGGCTCCTAAGCAGGCTCGAGGGAATTACCTCTCAAGCACAGCGTGACGGAGTTCGGCGATGAGGCCACACCAGGGGACACAGAGTCTGCAAACATGTTTGGAACATCATCATGCTGAAAAACTAATTGAGTGTGCATCTATAAGGGGAAATGAGTCGAATGCTGGTTTAATGTACACACAATTTGTTTTCTACTTTACACCGATGTGGCTCACTTGACTGGTAAAACAATTAAAGTAAACATGCACCAGTTAGACTATATTCATTTTTAAGAAGTTTTAGAGGTTTATTTTTGAGATATGATTATGCAGAGATTTGGGAACAAAATGTACATTGTCACTTAAATAATTGCACTTTGATCGGACATTTCACACCCACTTCTGTTCCTTGGCTGAAAAACGCTAGGATATAGTCTATTAAATTTAACTTGATATTGTAAACCATAAAAATAAAAGCCCATGACTTACTTATTAGTTCTCATTAACACATCGTTATGGTTGTCTTGACAGTAGTTTAACAATTAACATCCTTGTGCCTTAAATATCTTATAGTTTATATAGCCTATGACTACATTTCAAAGCCCCATTAAAGTGAAAGTAGCAAAAAATATTCATAATAATATATCTATCACTAATATTGTCGGTATGGGAGTGGAAAGAAATTGTGGAAAGAAATTGTGATGAGTGAAGTTAACAGATATGTTTACCTAAGGCCCTGAGGATTCAAAGGTGTTTAAAATGGCAAAAAGCATTACAGTAAAAAAAATATTACAGGTTTAACAGTGCTGGTCTAACCTGTCTATTTTTTTAAACCCTAGTAGGGCTTTTTTCACTTTCAGTGAGCTGCAGAGCTTCTAGAGCTTGTTGTGCTGTTAAAAAGCAGGTACTATTCATGTAACTTTAATTGTCACGGAATAATTGACAACCATGACATCTCCGGTGGGTGAGTAAAAACAGAATTTTTTTTTACCAAGAAAGAGCAGAGCTAGGACATTTTCAGTTAGAGTGTTAATACAGAAATAACTTGTGTAAAAAAAACACACACATGCGTGACAAGAGCATAGGTAAAACATCTTTAACTTGATTATTTATTAAAAATAGCTCATGTATACCATGACACGAACACACACACGAACACACACGGACACACACACACACGGACACACACACACATGGACACACACACACACACACACACACACACACACACACACACACACACAGGAACATATGTTAATTGTTAAATGTCAGTCCTGTCGTTAACTCTCTACTGTCATTTCTATATGTTATCTGTAATAGTACCTGAATGCAGTATGCTCCATGAATCTGTGTGTAGGTACAGGCCCAGTGTTGTGAGTATGTAGGAGGCTACACTGATTCCGCTACAATGCTACGTGATAACAAGATAATGGGCCTGTATTCTACCACTTGCTGTGGAAGGTTATTTCAAAATAAAAAAATAAAATGTGACAAAGAATTCTGAATGTTATGCTGTAGAGCTCCACACTAATGTTCTGCTGTGTTCTGTTGAAGTAAATCACATTTCTGTGAAATGACACTGATGAAGGCCCTTGCCGAAACATCTGTCTAACCCTGCAATGAATGTTTTAAAAAAATAAAAGAAACTAAGAAGAAATTGAGTGCAACCTTCCATTTCCCATTGTTTGCTGACTACAGTGACGCACCAACAAAGAAAGGAGCGCAGTGTTTTAAAACTAACTTTCTTGTGAAATGGGGTTGGAAATAAAATATCGATCTGCAAAACCAAAATTAAATAAATAATAATTAAAAAAAACTAAGACAAGGAGACATTTTGAAATTTGCTGTTTTTGGTTGAGTCATAAATCACATGCAAATTACCAACCTTAATTCTACAACCTCTTTAACAAATGAGTCTGGTTTCGAACAGTTTTTTGTACTT
This sequence comes from Coilia nasus, assembly GCA_027475355.1. Classification (NCBI taxonomy): domain Eukaryota; kingdom Metazoa; phylum Chordata; class Actinopteri; order Clupeiformes; family Engraulidae; genus Coilia; species Coilia nasus. The sequence continues at coordinate 25,088,592 of CM050214.1, forward strand.
CTCTGATTCAAATGTATTTTTGTAAGTACACAATGTCCTGAGCTACTGCTACATGGGTTTGTACAAACTCTACAGTGTCTATGCAGTGATATTTTATGTAGTTGTGAGGTAATAAAACACATACTGACAGAAAAAAACATGTTTTTTTAAACATGCCTCCGCTTTCGAAACAAAGACACAGTAGGCAGTAAACATTATTAGGCTGCTATGAAGCCATATCTCTATGACAGGGCTATAGTTTTATTAACCACAGTTTTTCATTAAGAGACAACAGGATTTTTCTCAATTGTGTTAGATGTGTTAAACCACACTGTTTGTTTTTAGATGTTCTTTTCTCACATTTTTTACTGTGGGATCAAAGTGCTCACACTGCCAGACTGGGGTGCTGATTATTTTTTTACTTTTGATCATGTGTTGGCGTTCTGATCAAACAGTGCAAAACAATGTTCACAGATCTAATGGAAACTTTGCTGATGGACTCAGGACTTAAATTGGGCCTAAATCACACAGCGTTTGCTCAGCTTTATCTTTGCCCCTTTGTGTGGATGGGCGTCCAGGAGGAACTCAAGAAACGGCGTGTAAAAGGGACCATGCCATGTTGGTGGGACTATGTGGCAGTTTGTTGAATGTGCCAGAAATACTAAAACCCGATTCCTGACAAAAACAGTACTGTTATTACCCAGTGGAGTCCCCCATTTCAGAGCATAAAACTTTATAAGTGGAAACAAACTGACAGCTCACGCTGATGAGATTTTCTGGTGACTAATTTTCACATCAGGAGCACTTTGGTATAGCAAAGCTCTGTTTTCCTCTTGTTATGGATCACTGCGGATGAAACATGGTAATTTGATTGAGAGAAAGATGCATTATAAAAAGAACAAAAAGGCTACATTTATTTTGTTAAGACAACGACAACGCCACTCTGTGATTTATGTAATAAAAATATACAAGTCCCACTTTAACTTTCTGCACACTGTTCCAACTTTGCTCCAGACGCATTATCCTTAATTTCATTTTCATCTGCTTCTGTTTCAGTCTGACAAAATAAAGTTCCCCCCTAAGACACAAGCGGCTGAGGCTAATTTGATTTGATCCTCAGAGAAAAGGCTTGATAAGGCAGCTTCAGGATGACAAAGCATTGGCCAAGGTCTGAATAAATGCACTTGACCTGTCTGTGGTTGTCCCTCCATTAGCGTTGTTCCTTTTGTGTGGCCCTTTCCATTAGATATGCTAAAATAGAACAGCATCATGGGTACGCGACCGATCCTGCCCCCAAGCGACAGTGATATAATCAGCACTTCCTTGTGAATTCAGTTAAGGGTTTGCCCTGTCCGCGCTCGATCTTCAGACAGGAAATTGTTTATCAGCCCCCAACCCCCTCCACCCCCTTTGTAACTGGAGATGGGAGACCGAGACATGTTTTCTCCCAACGTTTTGTACTGGTGCTAATAACTGATGTTATCTCTGTGCAAGCATGCAACACTCAAGCATCCATTTTTTTTTTTATCACAGCTGGTTTCTTTGTGAGAGTGAAAAAATTCTCTCTTCATTTAATTCAGTTACCAGAAGGAAGAGAAAATATATTTGGTTAAAACACTGAGAGTGCGGTTTTTGAGTTTTTAATGTCAAATGTTTGAGTGTTTAAAGTCAAAACTAATTTAGTAAGAAGTGGTTTGTTGTTATAAGTTATATTTGTTGTCTAACTTAAATTACTTGTGTCTTTTATTGTCTATGAATCATAAAAAGGCACCTGTGTTACACAAAGAATGACTAAGGGTTAAGAATACCAAGGTCAAGCACGCTGTGCCAAAAATTAAATAATTTAATCGGACAGAAAATCATGTAGTTGGTTAACATCATGTTGCAGCCTGGGATCTTTCTTTTCTTGTTCTGGTCCTGTAGTGTTTCCATGCACCCCTGTAGCGGCCCAAATGTGCCAGCACAGTTTGTGCTAATTTAACTTTCTCTGGCTAAGAGTAAGAAATCAATTTGACATTTTACACAAGTGGGTTTAAATTAATGCATATCATTGTTATGCATAATACATCAGCTGAATTGAAAGTATTTTGGAGCACATATTGTAGAACCATGACAGGGACAGTGAGTTAACGGGGCTTTCATTTTAGTTTTAGTAAGTTTTTAACAAATAAACAAAAAAAAGCTTTTGTCCACCTTCTGGCCTAAGAAAAAATGGACAGCATGTCACAGACCCTGCATGATCTAATAAGACATGACTCGACCAAATCAATTTCACAGTTGACCGAAACAGCCCCTCTCCTGCATGTGTTTGTACACCGCCTCAGTAGGTAAGACAGGACAAGATGCTCTGTAAGCATTGTTAGAGACTACCCAACCCTTGATAATACATCCAGTAGCAATACGTCTAGTACACTTTTCTTCAAGTCCAAACACAAGTTCTGTGTCTCATCACAAAGAACCGACCAACCTGTCGACTGTGTTGGAAGCTGTTTTGAAAAGGGATGTACAGAAGAAGGACAGGATGTAGCCTATATGTAGTCTATAAGAACCCATATTTCTTTTTTTTGTTTGGTCTTAGTGTGGCAACATAGAAAGGAAGTGTTACGAAACTACAGTGCACAACCTTCCATGGACAGATAAATAGACAGTGGGTATTTTTGAAATATTATTGAATTCTTGAAACTTCTGAGATGGTAACACTCATTTAATGTTCTCTTTCCCAGTCATGTGTCAGTGCACAGATAAGACATCTTCAAATGTGACGCGATGTAAGCTTCACTCGTTCTGTGTCGAAGATGAAACAGTATGTACTGTCATCTTTAAAGAACATCTCCTTGCTTGCTTGAGGGCTTGCATGCACGTATACAAATGAAGATATAGGTCCTGACCTTAACGTGAGGGGTTGACTATACATCTGAGGCCACGGAGAGAGCAGAGACAGAGACAGAGACAGAGAGAGAGAGAGAGAGAGAGAGAGAGAGAGAGAGAGAGAGAGAGAGACGGTCCTGACTGAAAGTCACCCTTCCAGAACTTTCTCCTGCTACAGTACCTCCACCACTCCATCCAGCAATTAGATTTTCACCCCACGGCTATTCAGTTCATTGGACTGTGTGCTGTGTGTATAAAAAAGAGAGAGAATGACAGAGAGAAAGGAGAGAAGCGAGGGAGAAAGAGAGACTGAGGGACAGAGGAAGAGAGGGAAAGAAGGAAAACTTTAATGTATCCTTCCCATCAATATTCATGTGATTCCAGTGCCCAAGGCTTCAATAATCAAAATAGCAATGTGTGTGTATGCATACACAGCATTAGGTTTGAGGAGAGGAGGGAGAGAGGCTGCCACTCAGTGACCCACAATGCGATTCCTCAGACGTTGTCAGCCTCTTAATGGGCAACATGCATGGGTGCCTCAGTCTTACTCACAGCCGGGCTAATTCAGCAAGATGAAATGTAGGGGAGAAATGAACTGTCCTCAACTTGCCTCAGAGGTAAATGTTTTCTTATACTTCATACATCGCTTTTACTTTCTCTTGTTTTCATGCGAGGCGTCTGGGTTTATTTGCAGTTATCGCTGGATGTGACTCGTCTCTCGAGTGAGACTGTGCAGTCACCTCTGCAAAATCAAAAGCATAAAAAAAAAATATGGGAAAAAAGTTATTATTTGCCATATTGCTGAGAGGGGGAAGGAATTACAAAATAAAAATGTTCTACACTGAAGAGATAAATTAGAATTACAGTAATTTTAAAATATCACCATAATTTCAGGATAAAACAAGGTGCAGGTACTCTCTCCCACACACACCCTTTATGAAAACTCTACTTCTCAGAAATGGTCAACTACGAAGCTCTGCTTATTTCATGCAATTTCAATACCTTCTCTGTAATTACCACAGAGGTGAACACAGTGCCTCGGAGGGAAATATATTAGCTAAAAAAAGGTAATTCAAAAGAGTAAGGAAAGAGACTTTTGAAATGGCTGCAGAATGGCCCAGGCAAGCAGTGGTGACATTTCTTTACAACCTGCATTCTGTTCAATTACAAGCAGATGCAGTTGTCAGCCTAGAAGTGACAGGGAAACCCATACGATCTAACGACAGATGCCAAGCAGTGCTGGCCAAACACTCCAGAGATATCCGCATGGAGATTTGTCTTATTTCAGCCCCCCCGACCTCCCCGTGACCCATGGAAGAAGTCCCCCCTCCTCCCAAATGGCATACAGATTACACCTTGACAACAGTAATACCTGCACTCATTGATTGGTGCATGTATGTGTTTCTGTAACATATGTAATGTCTATATTGCTGTCTAAGTTATCTGTGTCTGGTTTATGCTAATGTCCTGTGTAAGTACCCCTGTCTGTGTTATGACTGATTTTTGTTTTTTTTTATTTCGTTTTTGTTTTTGTTTTGTGTTCTGCAGAACAGGAACCTGCTGTAAAACCAGTTTTTATTAACTGAGTCAGGCCTGTCCCAATTGCAACTAAACTGTTACTTTTAATGCTTTCCTGTATTATAAACAAAATGTAATGGCACAAACGGCTCGCTGTGCCACTGAGCTGGTCAGACTCAGGCACGCAAGCAGGAGCCAATCAGTGGCACGCGACAGACCTCTGTTAAAAGCTACATGCAGGTCAGGTTTAAAAAATGATGACTGATGACACTTTTAGCCTGATGGCACTGATGGTGGCTTTTGCAGATTGGAGAGCATCCATCCCTGGAGCACTAGAGCCGTCTGAGTGGAGCAGGACCCTCCTTGCAGGTAGACTGGTTGAAGTGGAACAGATTGTCTTGGGTGAGAACTAGAGATCATCGGCTAAGTGCCATCTGATGAAGTGCCTGCCGCCTTGGAGCCTGAGAGAGAAGTAAAAATATGGAGGTGCCAACGAGGGTGGGTCAGGGGATTAGCACGTACTTGTAGGAGTGGAGACAGATACTTTTTTCCCTGTTTCTTGAAGGTGAATTGGTCCACTAGAATTTATGGATGTTGACGTGTTGAGTGAAAAGGAGATGACAGATGAAAGTCAAAGTCGAGACACTGTTTGGAGAAAGACTTGAACTGCATGCAGAAGCAGAGGAGTAAAATGTCACAGTAAATCAGCAGCCATGCATATATGTGTGGAGACAGACAATGCAGCTGGCCCAACAATGTGCAAATGCTAAAGGAAAACTGTCTGTTTTTTGTTCTGTTTGTTTGAAAAAACAGGATTTGTTTTTCCCTTATGAAGGAAGGTCCATTTTCTTTTTGGACATTCATTATGAGGTTATTACTAATGCATTTCTGCTCATTCTGAATAAAACCAAAGGAAATGCAAATTAATACAAAATTACTACAAAATTATTACTAAATTACTACTAAATTAATACAAAATTACTACAAAATTATTACTAAATTACTATTGAATTACTACTAAATACTATTAAATAACTACTAAATTACGTCTAAATTACTACTAAATGATTACTAAATTACTACTAAATTACTACATCCTGGGTCCCACTGGTAGCTACTGACACCAGAGCAGCATGGAGGGAATGTGCCATGGTGTCTGTGCTGTGCTGGTGTGTAGTATCACAGGGGGGAATAAACGGCCTAAATTGATGGGATCATCTCGGTAAATGAATTGGGAATTGCTATCAGGGAAAGTTGTTACCCTCGGAATCAGGGGGCTTATGAAGCCCCATCGTCCTCTAGAGCTGAGGGCAAAGACATCAGCAGCTCAGGGACCAAGTGAGGGAAAGCTGCATGTCCTAAGATGGATCTGTGGTAGTGGTAGCAGGTGAGAAGTTAGCTTTAGAGTTACAGTCAGGAGTGAAGGAAAATAAATAAATAATCTAAAATAAATAAATAAATATAAAGCATTTTTTAGAGCTTGTGCCCACGCCCTCGGGACCCCATGAAGTCTGTGTCTCTCAGCCTTTGTAGTGTGTGTGTGTGTGTGTGTGCGTGTGTGTGTATGTCTGTGTGTGCATGCATATGTGTGTGCATATGAGTATGAGTGTGTGTCTATGTGCGTATGTCAATGTGTGTGTGTGGTTATATGTGTGTGTGTATATACCTATATGTGTGTTTATGTGTGTGCATATGTGTGTGTGTGTGTGCATATGTGTGAGTGTGTGTGTGTGTGCTCAGGTATGTGTGTGTGTTGGTTGAAGGTTCTTACACTGAAGAATGACAGCACACAGGGCTGTAGGGGGGGGCTTCAGGATTAGTGCTTTAGTTATGGGGAAGCAGCACTGCAAGTAATCCCCATAGAAAAGAGAAGGAGCTATGGAGCTATGGAAGACATGTGGGCGGGAGAGGGAGACAATGGAGAGAGAGTGCAATAACAAGAAACGAGAGAGAGAGAGAGAGAGAGAGGGAGAGAGGGAGAGAGAGGGAGAGGAGAAGAGAGAGAGAGAGAGATAGAGGGAGAGGGAGAGGAGAAGAGAGAGAGAGAGAGAGAGAGAGAGAGGGAGAGAGGAAGAGAGAGAGGAAGAGAGAGAGAAAGAGAGGAAGAGAGGGAGAGAGGAAGAGAGAGAGAGAGAGAGAGAGGAAGAGACAGAGAGAGGGAGAGAGAGAGAGAGAAAGAGAGGAAGAGAGAGAGAGAGAAAGAGAGAGGGAGAGAGAGAGAGGAAGAGAGAGAGAAAGAGAGGGAGAGAGAGGAAGAGAGAGAGAGAGAGAGAGGGAGGGAGAGAGAGAGAGAGGAAGAGAGAGAGAGAGAAGAAGAGAGAGAGAGAGGGAGGGAGAAAGAGAGAGAGGAAGAGAGAGAGAGAAGGAGAGAGAGAGAGAAGAAGAGAGGGAGGGAGAGAGAGAGAGGAAGAGAGAGAGAAGAAGAGAGAGAGAAAGGGAGGGAGAGAGAGAGGAAGAGAGCGAGAGATGAATAAAAAGAGAATTACGAGTGTACAACAGACACACTTATGTATGATGCACAGAGAACTGTCTGAAGAATACAAACAAACATTGCTGCCCACAACGGGTTCAAGGAATGCAGCCGCAGATTCTGCAGCACTAGTATCACATAGCCCTTCGTACGGTTGTGGGCGCAGCAGGGGCATGCTAATGTAGGCACAACGTCTCAAAGTGCCGCTGCAACCTGATAATTGGTGTGGTGCGGTGCCCCATGCTTAATGGTTTGGCTAGTGTCACACTCCCTGCCTTCTAAACATAAGCATTTTGCATAAACAAACAAGATATGGAAGTACTTAGAGCGTGCATACAGCAGGCTCGAGACAATAACAATAAAATAAGAAAACATATAGAGTACACACACACACACACACACACACACACACACACATCCATGCAGTATATCTATAGTGCATATATACGGTAAAAAGCACTAATGTAGCTCTGCAGCTGAAAGGGATGAAGCAGAGGCTGGATGAATGCGAACAGGTGCTGTTGTCAAGGGAGAACTGTCTGTCTCTCGGGAACAGCAGCTCCGTCGTGGTCGCTGATCACGTGGCGCATTACTGAGGCACGTGTGGGACTGTGGCCACATGTTGGCTGGCTGCGCTGACGGTTGTGGCCCGCAGGCGGTCCGTGAGTCAAGTGAAATCGGTTTAATGATGGCGCCCCGGCCAGGAAGCGGAGGAGGGGGAAGGGGAGGGGGGAAGCAGTGGCGCTGTCCTCGTGTGGTCTTTGTCGGGCCACACTCATTCACAGGCTGAGGAGGCCAAACCTGCTCGCGCCTCCAAACCAAATATTTTTCACCTCATCTTTCCAATTAGATCTATTAGTATTACACAACTGAGCAGAGGTCAACAGATGGCATGTTTCTACAATTTTAGAGATGCTATAAGATGTACAGTATAGGAGTACAGTACAGACATACAGCCTTTTACACACACACACACACACACACACACACACACACACACACACACACACACACACACACACACACACACACACACACACACACACACACACACACACATTCATGGCCCTTAGTACAGAAATCTTATTAAGGCCAAACTACAACACAGCAACACTAGACATTACTGCACTATATGACTTTTAACACTGGTATTACTGCTACACAAGGGATTCTCTGAACTCTCTGACCAAACAGCACAGAGGGCTGAACTCCTGTCAGACAATATTCTTCCTCGAAAAGTTACAAGTTTAGATCCCAAATGGTTTTCCAGATCCCACAAATACCAACATGCTTTAATGTTACTGCACTTCCTGTGTGCCCAATAACGTCAGAAGCATCTGAAAATGGAACTGAAATGCAGGACAAACCTGCTGTACCACTATTCTGAAAATCAGCATCTGTTGCAATGACAAACTGTCACAGTGATGTGCAGCTAGGTGACAGAAATGACATGCTTTTTTGGGACAATGCTGACCGAAATATATTAAACTAAAACATCTATTTCTCAAGTTATTGTTCACTTTAAAAACTTACTTTTCTGAAGACATTGGCTATTTATGTCATTATTTCAAAATAAAAATAAAATTGACTTCTCTCTACAGCAGAGGTGCGTCAGAAATGACCGGAGATTATCTTTTTTTCATTATCTCAAAATAACGAAATGTTGCATTCCTAAGATAACAATGTAGTTAATTCATTATATTTGGGGAAATGGAACCACATCAGGAGAACATTTGCTTAGCTTTACTGATAGGGATCAAGCCTTGTAACCTTATGATGGAGTATATTGTGGTGGACTGTATCAGTTTGGCAGGATGGTGTTTGCAGACCGGCTCTTTCAGTGTGTGATGGAGCTGAGATAAAGCATTCCTTGCTGAACCTTGTTGTTTCTCATCTTAAAAGTCAAAGCAGGCTTTAGTGACTGGTGACTGGTGTTTGGCCAATTTTACTTGAAGACTAGCAAATAGGCTGTGCTACCTCCAAATTTCTCTTATACACAACAAGAAGCTATTGTAGCAGCCCATCAAGCCATGAGAAATGTGATGCGCCGATCAATGTGGGCTTATCCTGTTCAGTCTCTGCTACACTGAGTTTAACAACCTGCCTGCCTACGCCACAGGGACAGGATGCTACATGACACACTGCTTTGTCTTCACAGCACAGACAATGAATGGATTTCCACAGATCTAAATTCAATTAAATCAAACTTGAAATGTAAATTGGCCTTCCACAGTCATTGTTCCTTGACAAGTAAAAATGATAACAAAAGAGACATGGGACTGAAAAAGACACCCTAAACAGCAGCGGAGGTATGATGAGGTAGTTACAACACGCTGATTTGCAGTTAAATGTTACTTTTCAACAAACAACATTTGAAGAGTTCAGATGCAAAATCCATTTGCGATGAATTTACAAAAATATATTTTTTATAATTTTGATAAACTCTATTATCAGTCCACCTCCAATTGGATTGCTTTGGATTGATTTTTTTTTTTACTTCATAATAATATTTAAATCACATTTAAAAAGAGATTACTTGGAAATTATTATTAAAACAACTTCATTTTCTGCATATTTCTGAAAATGGACACAGCTGGGTTTTGCATCTGAACTCTTCTCATCTTTTCAGTGTTGTGGCAAGCCTTATGCATTTCAGTGTTGTGGCAAGCCTTATGCATTATGTTATTACTGTAATGTGTACTCTGTGTAGAAAGGCACAAGGTGATTCATGTGAATAAATAAAACCAATCTATTGTGTTCTATTAGCCATTCACAACCCCTCCACTCTCGTCTTCTCAGTCACAGGTGTACTGTGCTGGGTGAGCGTGTCTGTGCGTTCATAGCACTTATCTGAACCCACCCTCACCACACACACACACACACACACACACACACACACACACACACACACACACACACACACACACACACACACACACACACACACATCCCTTTACCACCACTACCATGTTGATATCTCTCCCTGTAGGAGACCAAATACAGTGCCTTTTAATGTGTTGTGATCACACATCTGCAATTCCATGCTTGCTTCCTCCCAGAGATAAAGGGTTAGTGGGAACCCTAATCTCAGTGGAATCGCTGGAAATGCACATGCGTCATCTTGGCCTCAGTACAAGTCATGGCTAAAAGATTTAAGTGCTTATGCTTGTCTCTGTGTTGCTTTGTGTTGTTTGTGAGGTGCATCCTGCAAACTGTGCAAAGCCTGAACACACACACACACACACACTTGTGGTGACTGCTGCGGTATAACTGTAGAGTAGAGAGTTGGGACAGGACAGGTTGTTGATTCCTCTGTCAAAACACATCTGTGGCATGGCCAGTACTTCACCAATATTTGTATTTGTTTACCTGAGGCTTTTCATTGCATCTATCTTCAGGTTGCAGATTCTGAAAATAGATACGAGTGCAACAAATAAGCAATTGTAGGGAACATTATGTTCAGAAGTTTGTGACTATGCATTCCAATCCAAAATAAGATTGAGAAGGTAAGTCAAGGTAACCCAAAGAACATTTTAATGCTGTACCTCAAAACTAAACCAAAAACATCACAAACCAGCCTTTCAGACATGGAGTATTTGTATACAGTCTGACCTGAAATCTCTGTACTTGGTATGGTGACATGATGAGTTGTCAAGAATGAAATTACCGCTGATGGAAAACTAGCCTGTCCATGATATTAACTATTGAGACATGAGACTGATAGATCCTTCTTAGAATGCTAAAAATATAATTATAATTTACCAGACAGACAGATGGAGGTCTGCACAGCCAATTGCTTTCCAAAGTACTTGCTCAGGTTTCATTACTTCCCTAAATGCACTGTCTGAAACGCTCCCTGTAGGATTACCATCTGAAATGTAGGCTGAATACACTAAACTTATACAGATCATTATACAGATGATGGTAGTTGTCCATTTGGCTATATTTTTTAACCCCTAATCACCACCTTTCAGTTAAATTTCCCAAATCTCCCTCAACCACCAAATACTTGGAATTAAAGCATAGCCTTGCTGTGTCTTAACATATGCTAAACAAAAACCGGCATCACACTCAATGTGTCTGTTTACACATTGTAACGTCAGTGTATTTTTCATGTTAGCCAAGCTGCAAGTAATGTTATTGCAGAGGGAGGTCTTGGATGTGGAGCCCTGACGCCTTATATAATAGAGTTTTTCAGCTGAAGCACTGTATGTGCCCATAGAGAGGCTAAAACAGGGCGTATAGCGTTTTCTATTGTGCCAGCCCCCGGGCTATTCCAGACACTGTCCTTTAATGTCACCAACGTCTAAATAACTCTGCTGAGTTGCAGGCTCGCCCGAGGAGGAGTGGCGCGAGTGTGAATGTGAGTGTGTGAGCATCTGTGTGGTGGGCCTGAACTGCTCCATTTCTCCCAAGCCCACAGGAAAAATATGCTGTGATTTACACCAAGCCCTGATTCTGCTGCTTTGACAGATGGGTAAATGGAGCTGTGTGCATATGCATGTGTATGTTTGTCTGTATGTATGTGAGCGTGTATGCATGTGTGGATGCATGTGTATGTGTGTCTGTATGTACAGTACTGTGCAAAAGTCTTAGGCAGGTGTGAAAAAAATGCTGTCAACTAGGAATGACTTCAAAAATGGAAGTGTTAATCATTTATGTTCATCAATTCACAAAATGCAGTGACTGAACAAAAGAGAAACCTAAATCAAATCAATATTTGGTGTGACCACCATTTGCCTTTAAAAAAGCATCAATTCTTTTAGGTCTATTGCATAGCGTTTTTGAAGGAACTTGGCTGGTAGCTTACACCAAACATCTTGAAGAAGTACCACAGATCCTCTGTGGATGTATGCTTCTTGACATATACAACCAATTTGGTGTAATTGGTTGATCATACACCTGACTATAATCCTGCAAAATCCCTGACTTTGTGTGTACCCCTGTGTGTGAACTGATGCTGGTTTGAGGGCACCTACCTAAATCTTTGGACAGTACTGTATCTTTTTAGCTATTCACATGTTTAATGTTAAAACACCCATAAGGCTGAAAGGACTTAAGGCATAAGATGGGCATAAGTTGTTTTTTGACAAGTGTTAGGCAGGTGCACACAAAGTGTACACATACAGGGGTACACCCAATGTCAGGGATTTTGCAGGATTATAGTCAGGTGTATAATCAACCAGTTACACCAAATTGGTTGTATATGTCAGGAAGTATACATCCACAGAAGATCTGTGGTAGTTCTTCAAGATGTTTGGTGCAAGCTATCAGCCAAGTTCCTTCAAAAACTCTATGCAATAGACCTAGAAGAATTGATGCTCTTTTAAAGGCAAAGGGTGGTCATACCAAATATTGATTTGATTTAGGTTTCTCTTTTGTTCAGTTACTGCATTTTGTTAATTGATGAACATAAATGATTAACACTTCCATTTTTGAAGGCATTCCTAGTTGACAGCATTTTTTCACACCTGCCTAAGACTTTTGCACAGTACTGTATGTGAGTGTGTATGCGTGTGTGTGTGTATGCTTGTGTGTGTATGCTTATGCTTGTGTGTATGCACGTGTATGTGTGTCTGTATGTATGTGTGTGTATGTGTGTGTGCGTGTATGCTTATGCTTGTGTGTATGCACGTGTATGTGTGTCTGTATGCATGTGTGTGTATGCTTGTGAGTGTATGCTTATGCTTGTGTGTATGCACGTGTATGTGTGTCTGTATGTATGTGTGTGTGTATGTGTGTGTGTGTGTATGCTTATGCTTGTGTGTATGCATGCGTACGTCTGTCTGTATGTATGTGTGTGTGTATGTGTGTGTGTGTTTGTATGCTTATGCTTGTGTGTATGCATGCGTACGTGTGTCTGTATGTATGCGAGTGTGTACAGTATGTGTGTGTGTGTGTTTGTGTGTGTGTATGCTTGTGTGTGTATGCTTATGCTTGTGTGTATGCATGTGTATGTGTGTCTGTATGTGAGTGTGTATGCGTGTGTGTGTATGCTTGCGTGTGTATGCTTATGCTTGTGTGTGTATGCATGTGTATGTGTGTCTGTATGTATGTGTGTATGCGTTTGTGTATGCTTGCGTGTGTGTGCATGTGTATGCATATGCATGTGTGTATGCATGTGTATGTGTGTCTGTATGTATGTGAATGCATGTGTGTGTATTCATGTGTGTGCATGTGTATGCATATGCTTGTGTGTATGCATGTGTATGTGTGTCTGTATGTATGTGAGCGTGTGTGCGTGTTTGTGTGTGTGTATGCTTGTGTGTGTATTCTTGTGAGTGTATGTGTATGCATAAGCTTGTGTGTATGCATGTGTATGTGTCTGTATGTATGTGAATGTGTATACATATGTGTGTGTGTATGCATGCGTGTGTATTCATGTGTGTGCATGTGTATGCATATGCATGTGTGTATGCATGTGTATGTGTGTCTGTATGTATGTGAGCGTGTATGCGTGTTTGTGTGTGTGTATGCTTGTGTGTGTATTCTTGTGAGTGTATGTGTATGCATAAGCTTGTGTGTATGCATGTGTATGTGTCTGTATGTATGTGAGTGTGTATACATGTGTGTGTATGTGTATGCATGCTCGTGTGTGTATTCATGTGTGTGCATGTGTGCTTGTGTATATGCATGTGTATGTGTGTCTGTATGTATGTGAGTGTGTATACATGTGTGTTTGTGTGCATGCTCGTGTGTGTATTCATGTGTGTGCATATGCTTGCGTGTATGCATGTGTATGTGTGTCTGTATGTATGTGAATGCATGCGTGTGTATTCATGTGAGTATATGTGTATGCATATGCTTGTGTGTGTGCATGTGTATGTGTGTCTGTATGTATGTGAGTGTGTATGCGTGTTTGTGTGTGTGTATGCTTGTGTGTGTATTCATGTGTATGTATATGCTTGTGTGTGTGCATGTATATGTGTGTCTGTATGTATGAGTGTGTATACATGTGTGTGTATGTGTATGCATGCGTGTGTATTCATGTGAGTATATGTGTATGCATATGCTTGTGTGTGTGCATGTGTATGTGTGTCTGTATGTATGTGAGCGTGTATGCGTGTTTGTGTGTGTGTATGCTTGTGTGTGTATTCTTGTGAGTGTATGTGTATGCATAAGCTTGTGTGAATGCATGTGTATGTGTGTCTGTATGTATGTGAGTGTGTATACATGTGTGTGTGTGTGTGTATGCATGCGTGTAGGCTCAGTGTGTGGCATGGCGTAGGCAGGGCCTTCAGTTAACATCCACACTCTCCTGAGCTCCCTGGGAGACATGGCACAGCAGGTGCTCCGCTCTTGGGGGGGGGGGCGTATAGAATATGGCACCCACGACACACCCACACCGCACCGGCAGTGCGTAGCGCACGAGCACTAGCAGTTAGAGCGTGACAGGATAAGAGCTGATGATGGGCGTAAGATGCTAACGCTAATGCTAACTGCACAAATCAATTTAATGAGCGATACGAACGATATTCCTCATGCTAATACGGACACAAACAGCACGTACTGATACTGTACTGTAAATATGATTGATTTATATGCAAAATATACCTAAAGCTGTACTCGTCATCAGGTAAGTGATTTGTGAAAATGTGCACTATGCATGAAAAATACATTGTGTTGCAACTTTTGTTTTAAATAAATAATTTGTATGTATATTTTATTGTGACTAAAAGAGACTTGATAAAAGGTCCAACGAGAAGGACCCAAAAATAATATCAGCATCTAGAAGAAATACAGTGCTTTCAAGACCAAGCATTTCTTCAGTCTGGGATTTTTTTTTTTGCTGCCTCGCTCAGTTTTCTTTCTCTTTTGGGGGGGGGGGTTAGGGGGGTTGAATTGATGACTTCGCTGAACAGCCTGATGCTGCTCTTGTTCCTTTTGGCCAGTGTGATGTCCTCATATAGCAGGAAGCATCCTAATAATGTCTGGCCACCTATAGAAGTTGGCTCGCACCATCTTGTTCCCACTCATTTATCATGCTGGAAGTGACACATCTGTTTATGCCATTCAGGTGCTGGAAGAGGGTTTCACATTTAGAACAGGCCACCTTGTAAACTGCTGCCTCTTCTGAAATAGCACTCAATCTAACTTTAAGTTTTCTTGTGACGAAGCACATTTTCCCCCAGAGACACACCGGGAAATCTGCTGAACAAAAATGTACAAAAGCAGTGTGCAGGTGTCATAAACGGCAGGAGACTGTAGGGTGTGTTAATGTGTATTTTTGTCACTGGACGTCAATCAGCCCAGCCCATATGTGTATGTATTTAACCTCTTAAATGAAAATTGAAGGGGAAAAAAAAAGAATGAAACACACATTTACTTTATCACACAATGCCTATCTGACCCTATAATCATGGCCTGTTATGAATACCTGGTTTGTAATTGCACATGAAACCTTGGCTATGTGTAGGACAAACCTGTTGGAGTGAAGTATGTTCTTTACACTGCGCTGACCAATGAAAAGCGACAAAATGCAAAGTTTATGCATTGTATTTTCTTTAGTAATTACATAGAAGGGGAAATACAGGGGTTGATTTTTCTTTTCTGAGGAGAATACAATAAGTTCAACAGTGCTCTGTACACGACCAGTGTTTCAGAAGGATGCTGCTTGGTCCGTGCTCACGCAGGCCCACCAAAAGGGTACAGCTCAAATATCGACTACAGAATCGGACCAGGTCAAGTCCCTAGTAGCAGCTCGCAACAACTAAAAACAAAACTAAAACATAAAAATAAAATACTTAAAAGCATGGGATGCACATGTTCACCACAACCACACGTTAACAAAATGGTTTGCATATACATATATACATGAAGGGAAATGTAAAACAAATGGAAGTGTAAAAACGGGAGTGACGTTGTGTGTTACAGTAGATTTTTTTGCGGTGGATAATCAATATGGGTAAACTGGGGGAGAACATGAAGAGCTGCTAATAGAAACTTACCACAGACACACACGATCAAAATATTCATCTGATGGTCAAAGTACAGTTGAGAATTATACATTCATCCTGAGACACCATCACTGAAAAATGTGGGAACTTTGGGTCTAAAATAAACGTCTTTTTTTTTTTAAAAAGCAACTCTCAATTTACTTTGTCATATCCAAACTAAAATTACAAAGGGCTTGCCTTTTGTCATAAATCCAATCATGCAAAACACTTCAACATAAGCTGATGATAAAAACCTTTTTTTTCCCATTGCCACAGTCGGGCCTATTATGCAGACAAGCCCTTAGCAGACACACACACAGGAGAGGTGTTGGAAATTAAATAAGGCATAGGACTTGGTATTGGGTGTTGGGAGTGCCAGGGTACAAAATGTCAACAGGGTCGAGGTGCAAGAGGTACTTAAATCGTGCTTGAGGTCCAGGGCAGTGCCACACAAGGCTGTGGTCCAGGGCCTCTTCCTGATTATATATGTGATGAAGGATAGACACTCTACATGTGACATTTCCAAACAAACGAGGTGCGATAGAATATTACTCTTAAGTGTCTCAACCGAACAAAAAACAACCCCCGCCCCCATTAGTAAGGGAAAAAAAACCCTGTGCACAGGTATGGAGGATCACAAATCGGGGTACCGTATCTCCTCCAAAGCTTCTACAAAATCAACTCAAAGCTCTCAGATTGTGACCTTCAACATTTCTACACTAGTAAATGTCATGTCCTTCAGGGGACCGATCTCAGTGTGAGCTTCCTAGCTCTTCTTCTACGAGTTGAAAATGATCTACGACTAACTTATAAGTCCAGCTAGAGTTCCTGGAGACTACCTTTGTTAAGTTACTGTGTTAATGTGGCACTGCCACCAGTCAGCCAGCCAATCACACTGGCATTCACTAGTGTGAGAATAAAATCGATCTAACAACAGCAGAGCATTAAAACGTTCCTGGATCCATTGTGCCTGTCTCACAACACTGCACTTAGCATTTGCCAGACAGAGTGAGTGTGGTAAGTGCACCGTACAGTGTGATGCAAAACTAATGCATGTTTTGGCATGTGCTAACTAAGAGTGGCATGACCCTTTGAATGAATGAGGACAAAATAACTAGTGGTTTAGATCATGGCCCCCTTTGACGTTTGCTTTCGCTTGTCTAACTTGGCCATTTGTTTCCTTTCCTGGTTTTCCAAAACTGGGTTTTTTTTCAACTGTACAATTAGTGTGAGTGGCAAAAAACCTATAAAAAAGTCCAAATATTAAAGCGTCGGGTCAAGACATTGTCCCACCCCTGTTCCCCAGCTGCGGCCCCCTTGCTGTCAAAGGCCCACTGCAATTGGGTGAATGTGTCTGCTCCAGCGTGGGCTGTTCAGCTGGCCATGGTACAGTATCTACACATGGGCAAAGCTGGAGGGCAGAACCGGCACTGCATGCATGTAATGCATGATAACATACAGTATGTCCTTTAGTATTGTTTATGTATGGTTAGATAATTACTACAATACAAACATTTACAAATTTGGAAAGAAATTGCTGATTGTCCCTCCGTTCATGCAAAGAATGTCGGAGAAGATTACTTAATGTCAACAATGTACAGGCTCTTGTCTTTCCCCCAAATGTTGCAATTCATGGCATCGTTTTGTTGAAACGAAACTGATAAAGTAACTGCTCCCGGCGTCGGCCGTGACCAACGTGGAAAGGTAAAACAGTGTGTCACTAAAGTTAGAAGTGACTGGCGGAATCTGTTCAATAAGGCCTCTGACTGAACTAAGAGGGTGGATAAACTAGTGATGAAATTCTGGAGGAGTATGAAATGTAGCAAACATATGAAATTTGTTTGAAACAAAGCATGTGTTGTAACAGGATCTAAATAAGAAGAGTCAGCAATCCAGTTATTTTCCACACCGGCATAAAATAAAATAAAATCCATTATACAACAGTGACAAGAACTCTGCTTAGAGTCAGTTGCTGAGATTATTCAAATCAGTCCTCCTGAAAACTCTCACTTTCAATGGAACCTGCACATCAAAGGCCTCTTAAGTTAGAGAAAATAGTTGGGTTTTTGACAAACTTACGAAAAACTGAGCCAAGACTTAATGCATTCTACATATACTAATCATGTCCTTGTCTTTGCGAGCTCTTGCCCAAGCGAGGGGCAACGGAGCACTTAGGAGTTCCATTCTGCTGAACATGCTCATCTCAGAAACATTTGTTTTCCTCGGAGACTGTACTTCGCCATCCTTGGGGAGAGCTCTGACATGTAAAGCCATTATGCTAGTGATTGAGCATCCCTAGTCCTGTCTTTGGCTTTCCATTTATCTGTTTGTTGTTGTTGTAGTTGTTGTTGTTGTTGTTGTTGTTGTTGTTCTGGTTGGTGGTGGTGGTGTTTTTTACCATTGTTCATTAAAGTGTGAATGTGTACGGATAACAGCACTGTGCAAAAATAAAAACCCAACGAAAACAAACCACTTGTAGCTGGCCTTTTGAAGTCTGAAAAAATACCTCCATTAAAGTGGAAAAAAAGCAACAACGAAAAATATAAGGGAAAGTCTTTAGAAGGCTCTAGAAAGCCCCCCCGGCGTGGCGAGGCGCACTAGGCGATGTCCTTTATCCTGCGCATGTAGTCGTGCAGCTCCTCGGGGTCCTGAAAGCCCATGTCCTGGCACACCCACTGAATGTCCTCCTCGTCGGCGATGGGGATGGAGTTGTAGGGCAGCTCCTCGGTGGGCAGCGTGGTGAAGGTGGTGAACTTGACCCGCTTGCGCTTGGACGTGGGCGAGCTGCCGTCCTCGCCGTGCTCCTTGGTGGAGCCTCCGGAGCTGCCGTCGCCCCGGCCGTGCACCTGGCTCTGCACGCTGGTCTGCGAGCTGCCGCTGCTGTGGTGGTCGCCGTGGCAGCACGTCTGCACGCCCTCCAGCGCGTTGCTGGGGCTCTCCACCTGCTGCGGCGACAGGTCGCTCTGAGCCCGCAGCGGCTGCCCGTTGCCCAGGAACACCCAGTGGTGCGAGTGGTCCATGTTGGCCTGGCCCTCCGGCGGGATGCGCTTGTGCCGGTACTTGAGCACGAACACGATGCAGTTGATGAGGAACACCAGGATGGCCAGGCAGAAGACGCCGAGCAGGGCGTACATGCCGATCTCCAGGTCCGTCATGCTGCGGGGCAAGGGGGGGGTAGTCGTCGTCATCTTCCTCCTCGTCCTCCTCTGTGGGAGGCTCTTGGTTACTGGTGGTGGGGAAGTTGGTGTAGTCGATGGGAACGCTAGCAGGCTGGCCGTTGGCCGGCACGTAGCCCACGCCCCCCACGCTGGGGTCGATCGCCGGCCGCCTGGTGTTCGAGGGCTCCCGAGTCTCCACCTCTCCTTCCACCTCCTCCTCCGAGTCCTCCTCTGGCCCGAAGCGCACCTTGACGTACACCGTCGACGTGCCGATGATGCTCTTGCGCTTGGTCTTCTGGCACGCCTCGCATATGGTCATCTCCAAGCGCACGATGTCGCCGTACCCCTCTCCCTCGGCCGTGATGACGGGCCACCGCTGGAACTGCTGAGTCACGCTGGCCACCTTGTCGTCGAAGGTGGAGGCGTTCAGGTTGTAGTCTTTGGGATCGTAGAGAGCCAGGGGCGCCACCGTGTTGTCGCTGTAGTAAATCCACACAGACAAGCTGGCTTCCTGCAGAGGCAGATGGCAGAAAAACAAACAAGCAAGACAGGAAAAGCATGAGAGTGAGTTAGAGCAGCTGATGGGACCAAATGCTTTCATCAAACATACACTGACTTGAAGGCAACCATGTCATTCTAAAATCTGCTTGCCAGTTGGCACCTGAAAGACTTTTGCTTGCGCTCTAAAATACACAACATCATTAACAATGTGTTATAACTGACTTCTCTCGGTTGTTGTTAGCGAATCTCACTGTTCTTTCATTTCTTCATTATCCGCACTTGTGGGTGAGGGTGTGATTAGGCTGTGTGACTGTGTCACACACTTTGAGCTGCTCAGCCCTCTTGTGTCTCACCAGCAAGACTGCAACAGTCACTCTGGAGGCAGGAAGGAAGGGAGGAACAGGGAGGCGCAGGCAGTTCAGATGCTTTATGTCACAGCGAAAGGAAAAAAGGGAGAGAGGAAGTTGGGAGGGGCTGCTTGGGTGCATCCCAGGATAGACGAACACTGGCCATTGTAGTCCCGAGGGCTGCGAGGGACAGACCTGCCTGACTGCACACATCTTATCTGACAGACAGCGTATGCTCTACGGAACAATGCAAATAACGCCCAGCTTGAGCTCATGGCCCTGCAACACAGGTTCGTTTCTAGAGAGGAAAAAAAAGAACGTAACAAAAAACTACAAAAAAGAGCTCTCCGTTAAACTGCAGCTGGAGAAAATCAGCAACGTCTCTCTGTCAGAGCCTTTTTAGCAAACCAACAGCTCCTTTTAATCAGGAAGACAAGAATCCAATGTTTCCTGATCTTAAACTGGACACTCACTAGAGAGCCTGGTGCAGACAAGCTCCCCCTGTCATGCGGTGTCTTTTTAGGTTTTCTTTGCCGTTCCCGTTTCGGCACTGTCCTCATCACCTGCACTTGTCAAGATGAAGGAGGTCTTTGAAATGGATGACTTGAATAATGCAGTGAACATATCGCGCCTCCCTCTGAACCTGGCACATTTCTGCCATGTATTAGGGGCACGGTCCTGAAGATGAGATCAAAACCAGGCCGACGATTCGCTGTCCCAGCTGTCAGCATGGCAGGGTGAGAGAGACATGTGTTGGTACACCACCCCTGAGCTGGGCTTTATTATGAGGACACACCAGCACCAGTCCAACTGGGTGGGGTCCGAGTGAGTGGAAGAGATAGAGAGAGAGAGAGGCAGAGAGAGATAGAGAGTGAGAGAGAGATAGATAGAGAGAGAGAGAGAGAGAGAGAGAGAGAGATAGAGAGAGAGAGAGAGAGAGAGAGAGAGAGAGAGAGAGATGCGTGGGCTCCGAGAGAGTGAGCGGAAGTAAGAGAGAGAGAGAGCGAGAGAGATAGATAGAGAGAGAGAGGGAGAGATAGATAGAGAGAGAGAGTAGGTGAGAGAGAGAGAGGGAGAGAGAAAGAGCGAGCGAGAGAGCGAGAGAAATGGGTGGGGTCTGAGAGAGTGAGTGGAAGTGAGAGAGAGTGAGAAAGGCAGAGGCAGAGAGAGAGAGAGAGATAGAGAGAGAGAGAGAGAGAGAAATCCAACAGGGTGGGGTCAGAGAGAGTGAGTGGAAGTGTGAGAGAGAGAGAGAGCGAGAGAGAGAGGCAGAGAGAGAGTGAGTGGAGGTGAGAGAGGGAGGGAGAGAGAGAGAGAGGGAGAGAGAGAGAGAGAGAAATCTAACAGGGTGGGGTACAAGAGAAAAAGAGAGAAAGAGAGGGAGGGGAGAGAGGAAGAGAGAGAGAGTGAGAGAGAGAGGCAGAGAGAGAGTGAGTGGAGAGGAGAGAGAGAGAGAGAGAGAGAGAGAGAGAGAAGAGAGAAAGAGAGAGAGAGAGAGAGAGAAATCTAACGGGGGGGGGGGGTTCGAGACAGAAAGAGAGAAAGAGAAGGAGGGGAGAGAGGGAGAGAGAGAGAGCAAGAGAGAGAGTGGGGAGATAGAGAGATAGAGAGAGAGAAATCCAACAGGGTGGGGTCTGAGAGTGAGTGGAAGTGAGAGAGAGAGAGAGACAGAGAGAGAGAGAGAGAGAGAGAGAGAGAGAGAGTGAGAGAGAGAGAGAGCGAGAGAGAGAGAGAGAGAGAGAGAGAGAGAGAGAGAGAGAGAGAATTTAACTGACCAAAGACGCTCAGCAAAGGGAGGCCGGCGTGTGAGCAGATGTGCCTCTCAAACGACAGGTTTTTATGAGCTCCCATATACCACTTTGAGCAAAATCTTTCCAGCCAATGAACATTATGTTAATTATTAGGATGACCAGTGGTGCAAGTCCATTTGGAGGCAATGAAGCAAAGATTGCACTCCAGGAACTATTCGTCAAAGAGAAAATGCACACTCAGAAATGGGGGGAGCTGCAGCTAACCTGGTGAACCAGCCCCTTGTACCTCATTTCATTTTGTACAGAGGGTCTGGCAGTGCTGTATTGAGAAACGCTAATGCTAATGTCTGGTCGTCACATATGCAATTAGCCTGCCTACGCACTACAATTAAAATGTAGCACAAATAGTCAACGTCATCGCTCACGAACGCTCCCTCTGTTCGCCGATTGGCTAGGATTGGCTGGTACCTAATACAGCAATGTCAATGGCAGCACGGCCAGACCCTCTGTACAAAATGAAATACAGTAGTAAATGAAGTAGAAGTATGAGGGGCTGGTTTACCAGGCTAGGCTGCAGCAGCTCTGTGTGAGGACCTGTGACAGGCTGACTGATACAGAGAGGAGACTCCAGCACTTACAGATGCATTTAGCAGATCAGCGGTGGGTAGAGATGGGTAGGGATGGCGGTTACAACCGCGGACTCTGTGGATGAACCGCGGGTGAGGCTGATGACGTCACCAAAAATAATATTTCAATTAAATTGGCAGTTTAGCTACTCAAAAAAAAAAAAAATATAGCCTACATTGTTAAATATGGGGGGCGGGTGCGGTTTTGAAAATTGGTCAAAAACTGTTGGTGCAAATGGATAGCGGACGGGTGATGAGTTTTGTGATGCAGTTGAAAAAATAGCCCGTCCGCACATCGCTTGGGGTGGGGTGGCGTGAAACAAACCCCAAAGACTTCCGTGAGGATCCGGTCCCAGGGTAGGGGAAAAAAAAGCCCTCGCATTTATGGATCTGGCCTTGGAGAGCACTTAGGATGGGACATTACGCTAATTAAATGTAAAGGTGCTCAAGCAAGAGAGGGCCCTGAGAAATTGGCTTTTAATGCAGAGATGGATAAAGCCCTCGCCTTCGCCTGATGTTGGATTTGGCCACGAGTGCGGGGGCACCGAGAACAAGTCTCCACTCTGGAATGTTTTGGAAGAGTGGAGGCCAAGAAGCCTTTCAAAATATGTATGTGTGTGTGTGTGTGTGTGTGTGTGTGTGTGTGTGTGTGTGTGTGTGTGTGTGTGTGTGTGTATGTGTGTGTGTATGTGTGTACGCGTGTGTGTGTGTGTCAATACATGCCTAATTATGTCTTTGGGAGGGTTTGAAAGCAAAGGCACCCAGGTGCTGGTTTTAGAGTAGGGGGGAACTTAGGTGGGGACACACTTCTTGGCTCCTCATTAAACAAGACATTCTTACACAGGCAGCAGAGTTCCTTGGCAGCGTTTAATAAACCCTGAATATCAAACAGACTGCCTAAATTAGGTTACTTGGCTTGGTGCGAATGACAAAGTAATCAAGGCCCAGTGTGATTCTGAATATCAGGGCTGCATTTACTGTCCTTGTGTTTAAGGCCTGTTTTAATTTGAATAAACCAAAATTATGATTAACCTCTCCAGCAGGACTCCTGCGAGAAGGTTAATTCTAATGCCCAACAACGGCAGAAAATGTATTAGAATGAATATCTGCATGTCATCAGTGTAATAAAGTGCTCTAGACTATTTCCCGTCGATGCGGTGCCCTTCGAACAAAACCAACTCAAAAGGAATGCTGCTGAGTGGAGTAACTGCATGCCAAACTAATGCCACAACTTTAAGTAATGATGATCAGCATTAACTTCAATGCTATCCAGTATTGAAAGGACTCTGCGCAGCATGCATTACGAATTTGCTTCCTCAGTAAAGATACCCCTGTGTTTGCAAGAATTTGAAACCCGCTCAAGAGGCAGTATCTTCAACTGTTGACGCAGTGGACCTAACTAGATTAGATTAGATTCAACTTTATTCTCATTACACATATATATAAATACAGGTAACGAAATGTCGTCTATACCCCAGTTCATCAACAAGCATACTGAGACAAATGTTGGGAGAGACCATGCCAATAATTGTCTAGCAGACTCCATTCTTGCTCTATCTGACAATTATTTTGTGGCATGTAATTATCATGAGCTTCACAAGTAACCTTGTGTCAACCTACCTGCTTGGGGGTGGTGAGAGTCTGCAGACCGGTTGCCTTAGCGACCATTGTGTGGCTGTTGCCAGGACTGGGCTGCAGTGACAGCGTGAGGCCAGAGATGGCGTGAGCGCGCAGTTCCAGCACGGAGACCTTCTCGTCGGTAACAGAGAAAGAAGCTTCTCCCAGCACTGCCTCCACTGCCAGAGGAGAGTCCACCTAGGAAGAAAAGAATAAACCTTTAACAACAATGCAGGGGTGCAAAACATAAGATAAACCTGTCTTTGCTTATTTTTATATATTTTATTTGCTTTTTTGCACTCGGCTATACCAGTTCTAAACTGTGTAGGGTGATTGTCAATGTAGACACTTATGGCAGATTTGAGAAGCCAAAGGTCATATTTTACTCAGATGGTCTCTCTAGAAGAGTAAGCTGGCTGATGTTATGATGGTCCTCTATGCCTCTGGTGGAGACAATTTATTGCTGGTGTCTACCATCCTTGATATGCAAAGGACACGATCGAAACTTTCTGTCTTCTGTACTCTAAAATGACCTTCTCTTTAACTGTCCCTGTAAAATGGCATGACTCTAGCCAACGTGGTCTGCGTATCCTTTTTTTTCCCCTCAAAGTCACAGATGCTTCTTGCCAAGGACTGACTAATGCAGTGGAATTGCAGTCACAGCTCACTGACCATACAGCTCCATACATATGCACTCGCCTACATATGTTCAGTGTGTCTCCGGGGGATGCAGTCTTATATGCGAATACGGCTTCGAACAACTTTGTGTCAATCCACCAGCAAAGTCGTTGAAAATCCCCACACATCAGCTCTTAAAATAGACAGAAACAGTGGTCATTCTGTGAATTAACCTAGAGGACTAGGTGACCTTCCGGAGAGAGAAACTAAAACGAAACAGGCTCTTTCCAAAAGTCAGTGGGAACAATTTACATGCGTCTGCCATCCATTTGCAACGACGGTACAAAGGTAATTATGACCACAGGCTGATAACGCCGACTGTGCTGGACTTGGATGTCCACGTTTGTTCTCAGTATATGATCTATTAAAGTAATTTTCGTCTCCATGATGGGAGCCTGCCAAGGCACTGCTAATTGTCACAGTTCTTTGAGACTCTCCCCTGTAGGAGTGGAGTTTAGAAAGGTGAAACAAAACAAAACAATGGTTGGGAGGATCGGCAGGGCAGAGAATGAGAGAGAACGACTGGCTGGTTAACATAGGGGGAGAAAAAGTGTGGGAGAGAGAACATCATTGAGAACATTTAGTACAACAAAACTATACTTTTCAACCAATAACTGTTCAGAATGGAGATGGTAAGATTAAATGCTTGCCAATTATCAAGCATAAATGATTGTCTGGACTATGCCAGTACTTGTCTTTTGTGTAACTCATTTAGTTTCATAAATGAAAAAAAAAAAAAAAAAACCTTTCATTGCAAAAGAAAGACACCCCATTTTCTCCTTCAAGATCAAACTCTTCAATAGCCTACAAAAAGCTCATTTTTGAGATAGAAGCAGAGTGTTTCAAGGGGAAAAAATACCATTTCCCTAATCGCTTCTAGAACTTTCCGCTGTCTTCCCCTCCTGCTGTCAGTTGCAAATCAGTCATCTTGCAGTCAGCAACAGCATTATAACCCCGCTGGAGTGACCCCGCATTCACAGCAGCTGCTGTGGCAGATGAGCAGGATTGAAGCGCTGGAGAGGGATCATCTATCATAGTCTGCAACCCTCCATAATGGGCATCACAGCACCTGAACCATGAATCTGATGGGACAGGGGGCTGATTTGTGCTTCAAATAACAGTTGCTTGTTTAAGTGGCCAAATGTTCAGGCTGTTTAGACTAAATTGCATTTATGTCCTTCAATTCAGTCAAGCACTGACAGTAACCCTTTAGGATTTGCCTTTTGAAATGTACTGGTGTTCGAGAAACGAATACAGATGTTGTATACTAATGTCTGCATTCCTAAAGACTCTCTGAACCAGCGCAAACTTGTAAACGAATGGCTCTTCGAATTCTGTGCGGTTGTAACTGTTGTTGTGTGACTGACCTTTAGTGAGGACGAGCCGAGCTCCAGGCCGACCAGCACCGTGCGGTCCACCAGCTCCGCCACGCGCGGGTCCGTCACCTTGAGCGAGTCCTGCACCAGGTCTGTGACGTCCACCTGCCAGTCCGGCCCCAGCATGGTGATCACCTGGTTGGTGCCCTCGGTGGAGGTGGTGTGGAACTGCGTCAGCACCTTGACCTGGGCGCGCTGGTACTGCAGGGCGCAGCCGCGGCTCACCTTGCGATCGTCGTCATCGTCATCGTCACTGTCACGGGTGCTTCTGAGGCACATGAAATGGCAAATGAGTTTATAATGTTTTGTTACACTTTGGTAGTAGTTGTAGTGGTGGAGGTACTACTACTAGTGTAGGTAATACATGTACTAGTGTAAGGAACTAATGTCATGCTTTTACACATCACATAACAAGATATGTGTCTGTATTTGTACCTAACAATGTCTGCCTTAAGCATCGTTAATCATTTATTACACATTTATTAACAATCGCTTCAGAAATTGGAACCATTTATTAAGGATTAATGACATATTACACAGTTTACTAGGGATGTAATCTTTCACTCATGAACAGTCTTTCACTTATGTGGGATCGGTAAGGATACAGTGGGCAGCCTGGGTGAGCACAATTAAAATCTTATTGATATTTATAATATAATATTGTTTATCAGTAAGAGTGCATGTCCTCTAACTACTCTGACACGGTGGGCATGATTTTTACTCTGCGTCTACTGAGGATGTAGCCTGAACAAATGACCTACTCAAAATGAATGAATACAAGCCTAAAAAAGAATTAATGATGCTTACCGATGACTTTATTGGGCATTTATAGTGGCATACATTAGGTAAGTATTACTAACATATTTACATTCATTTTGTATTTTTCACTTTACCACTATGCAAACTATGCATCATTAACAGCTGTAAGTACTACAAGGCATTGCCATAAGATAATGTTGCAAAAACTAACTCTGTAAGTCATTGTCTAACGTGTCAGCTTTGAAATCCGTTCTTAAATAGTAATGCGCTTTAGGAGCCTGTGGCTTGCCGCGAGGCTGTGGGTTTTAAAGAGGCCTCTTGGAACGCAGTGGGACCTCGTAATAAGGTAAAACCCCTCCTCCCCAGCTGCACCAGCTGAGCTAATTAATCTCTGCGTCGACGCATCCTCCTCGCACACCGGGAGAGGTACAAGTGCAGGTTGTCTGTCAAGGACTGACAAAGCATATCCAGCGCATCGATTTCAGAAGGCGCGGAGAATGCCGAGCGGTCCCATGTAGATAGGCTGAAAGTGTAAACATCAGCAGAACATGTGCTGCTCCGAGGGAGGTGAGGCGAGAGGGGAGTGGGAGGGGCAGGGGCAGGGGCAGGGGAAGCTTGTTTGGTTTGGTGGTTGGCTCAGCTTGATGGTGGGGTAAACAGCAGCCTTGGGGAGCCTTGGGCTCGTCAGTTAGGGAGGCGGTGAAGCTAGGAGACAAGGTCTCTTTTTCCTCTTTGGGGATGGGCGAGGCATTTCTCCTGAACTCTCCTCTCCCTACTGTGATCTTTTCCGTCGGGTCACAGTCAGTTTACCTCCATGAGGACGGACCTGGACACGGGAGGAATTTTAAGGAGAACTTTGTCTCTTCTCGTTACGGTCCTCCGCAAACAGGAGCGGCAATGCCTCCTCGCTTGCCTTGTTTTGCAATGGCACTTTTTTTTCCACTTCTTCAGCAACCACTAAGGATGAACTCTCAAGTCTTAGTTTGAAATATGTTGTTGCACGTGTTGGTTGGTCGGTCGGTCGTTCTGAGACTGAGAACGGTCTGTGCAAATTAGCTGAATGAGGAGAAGCTAAAATTAACGAGACATCTGCATAATTAACAGCTCTGCCCGTTAGTGTCAGCCATTCCACAAGCAAGGTAAAAACATGCCATGTTCAAGTTCTCCCTCTTCTAAGAGACTCTGTAATGACAGCCTTAATTATTAAAGTGCCAAGGCCTCCTACGCTTTGTGTGTGTGTGTGTGTGTGTGTGTGTGCGCGTGTGTGTGTACACTAGTTTACGTTCACATAGTGGTGTTTCTCTTCTGGTTAGCTCGAGAAAGTAACTGTGTTAAGGATCTGAAAAAGCTTTATGTGGATTTAACTCCAGCTTGAATGGGATTAGAGAAAGCAAAACGAGATTGCATTTCAGTCGTAATGGTCCATTTAAAAGCATTCAATTAAAACAAGGCATTTTATCAGAAGTGAAAACCAACACATCTGCATAAACATAAGCTGATATTACGACCAAAGCACAGCTAATCACATTCCACAGTACACCTTCACACATACTGAAATTCTGCAGATCTCAATGCACAGGAAGTTGATCTAATCACAACCAGTTGGGCTTACGCTCCAATGGAGGGATTATGGTTGAAGCCACACACACATAACACATCTAAAGAAACACACGCACGCATGCATACACACATGCACGCATGCATACACACACACACACAGTGTGTTGAGGCTGCCTACCTTCTGTCTGGTAGAATGGCAACTCTCCTGCCGTACACATTACACACCTCAGCGAACAGAAACACATACACACGCACATGTACACACACACACACAAACAAACAAACACACACACACACAAACCGAAAGTGTGTTAGCAGTGTCTACCTTCTGTCTGGTAGAATGGGCACTCTCCAGCCTTTGATGAAGCTCAGTCTGTTGTCGGACAGCTGGATGTTCAGGGGCAGCTTGGGCACCCAGACGGTCAGCTCCAGAGGGGCGCTCAGGTGCTCGTAGGTGAACATGACGCGGGCGTTCATGGATCCGCGCGTCTCCTTCCCGTTCACGTACACGTAGTCACAGCTCATGGACACCTGCGCCAGCCACAGGTTTGAAAGTGTGTCAATTTAGCTCAGGTTAAATGTCAAATCTCATCCCTTTTACACCAAAAAATAAATGTGAGACAGAACCCTGTTGCTGTTCAACAGCCGTCTGTCAGAAAAAGAGCTGTGCTGGAGAAACTGCTGTGTGGAGCTGTGGATATTTATTATAGGAAATATGAATATAAATAAAAATAATAAAAAAAAACATAAATACTATACTGACTCAAACACTCTCAAAGCGCACAAAGATAGATAGACAGACACACACACACACAAACATCCTCCACCTCCACACACCCACCTACCCACACATGTGCAGTCTCACTCATTTTCAAAGCTAAATAGACCTTGGATACCATATAATATGCACTCCACAGACATAAATTATGGAATAGAAAAGAAAAAAAAACTGCTGGCAGTCAGACAAGTATTTGCCTCAGTCTCGAAAGTCAGCAACCAGATTCTCATAAATGTGGCACCGTTTATTAATAAATAATTTACTGTAATGGATAGCTAGCTTTGCTTTGGGATACCATCTATGATTTATCGGAGGGTCTCGGGCAGCTGACACTGTAATCAGAGAAGCTAATCTCCCGCAAATGGAGGTCGAGATCTGCCGTCTTCTCAAGGCTGGGGATTCATCATAGTGGGGGGGTTGGGTGGGGAGGCCTGGGGGGAGATATCAGTGTAATAAAATACTGCGCCTTTCCCAGACACCCCCACCAACGTGCTTATCCATACTATCAATAGGGTGGATCGATCTGGGGGTCTTTCCTCACTGTCTCCTGACCATGTGGCTGAACGAGCACACACACACTGTGCCCGGCGGGCGTCTGTGGATAAGCAGGAGTCGGGTTTCCTGTTTTTCTGCCCTGCCTGAGATTTACTTTTGCTGTACTCAGTCACAACCATGAGATGAAATTACCTGACGAAGGCATATTTATCGACATCTAACGTGTCAGAGTCCTTAACAGCAAAAACTAATATACAGTATCTCTCAGAATTCAGATACGTCGACCACCTTGCTAATTAAACACCATTTTGCAGGTACCAGCACTTGTCACCGCCTTGGTTACACATTTTTGATGCAACCAAGATATATAACCGCAAACTGATAAGGAAGTAAATTGCCTGAAAACCCAGCTGCTCTTCAGTGCTGGCCTGACAGCCAGAGTGCACCATGACTGTGCTAAAACTAGCATGGCTCCCATGGCCCGTGATAAACTTGGCTGCCTAATTGTGAGTCAGAAGCGGTTATGGAGCAGGGGCATGGTGGGGGCATGGTGGGCCCTGGAGGATGTGACGAAAGTGCCATCACGGGCAGAGCTGACAGCCGCGCGGCACCGCGCCACTAATCTGCGGTGGCACACTCCATGGTGCCAGCCCATTACTGGGAGCGTGGCGTCAGGGGCAAAGTGGCACGGCAAACTGGTGTGTCCCCCAGTGCTCCTGTCCCACTTCATGCCTTAAAAGTGCGAGAAGAGGAAGGGAGGGAGGGAGGAAGAGAGGGAGGGAGAGAGGAAGAGAGGGAGGGAGGTAGGCGGGGGGCATTTCAGCTCAGGCCCTTCTCCTCCTCTCCTGCGACTAGACATTGGTGAGACAGAAAGTGTTCCCACAGCACAGGGCTGCCGCCGATGAGGATGTCTTGGCAGACATGGAGGGAGGTGGGTGGCTTTATTTCCTCCCCCAGGTCTCGTGGCAGTGCACCAGGGCGGGAAATTAACTTTGCAAAATGTGAACATTTACCAGCCACTGACAAATACATGATAACATTCACCAGCCACTCAGTACCAAATTATTATTTTGTGTCCAAAATTTACCAGCATTTATTTTCATATTTTACCAGCATTTGGTTGGTGGCTGGCACACATGGACGAACATTTAAACTGAAACTGGAGAGGAACAGTAGGCCATCTTTTTAACAACCCTCATATTCTCCTTCCTTAACCAGCAAAGGTAAATACTTCATTTGTGACACAACTGCTTATGTCAGCTAGTTCAGGGGTGAGAGGTCATGTCTTGTTTGTGAATGCTGATGGGCAGTTGTGAGCCCACTGAGAACAGGGGTGGACAGTGGAATGGGATGGGATGAAGACACACATTGAACTTGTGTCTGTCCACCTACTGCCACCAAGGTCTCGACAGGAAGGGGGACAGTTGGGGGAACGGAGCTTAGCGCTTCACGCATAGCATCAAAGCACCTCCACCCCCACATACACACAAAGATGGCTTCTCGAATCTTATTCCAAAAAGTAGTTAGCCAGACCAAGTGCTGGATTTTTGTGTGCTGTGAGCCCTGCTCTCTCTGCATCTCTGCATATGTGTTTGTGTGTGTGCGCGCGCGCGCTCACCCCTCTCACACACGTGTATATACACACACGAACACACACACACACACACACACACACACATACACACACACAGGTCTCTCTCCGTGGCCAACACTGGCCTTAATTTCAACACTGCCCACGTGCGTGGTTTAAGAAATACTGCCCCCATAAACCCACCAATCTTTGCGTTCACATGAGGCTAACTTATTATTCCAACACATGCTAGTCACACAGTAGGGAAACAATAGCAAAGATATATTTTGTCAGGGCCAGTTTATATATCACATGACACATGTGGGACTCTCACATATAAGCTCAACAAATAACCATATCAATTTGCAAACCGGCGTAAACTCAAAGCAATATAATTCCATGAATTAATGCATTTAGTGATATACTGGGCAATGCTGCACGCAGAATAATGTTTCCATGGCAAATGCACTGGGCCTTGAACCTTTTCTATCAGCTGTGTAAACATTTTAAGACTCTGGACAGTGTTTTATTGGACTGTCAGGTTAGATGCACATATCGGCTTTAAGGGCTTGTGCTTCAGAAGCTTCCTCAGTTCAGTGACAAGTCTTGTCAAGCAAGCAAGCAAGCAGGCCTACTCCACAACAGGCAAGACAAGTCAATCATAATTCCAAATCTTTGGTGAATTGTAGGAAAGTGGCTTCTTTCCCCACATGGACGTGACTTTATGATTCATGCATACATTCATGTTAGAATCCAATTTGGAGTGGCTATTTTGAAAAATGTTTTGCATGGATGTAAGGCTTGTGCACAGCCTCTGTGCCTGAAAGCAATTGCAACCTATTAAAACAAACTGAATTAGCATATGGATGTCAGTGAAATGTTATGTCATAAAGCAGTAAAGTGAAAATGAGACTAGTTTTATGGTTGGACTACACTTTTCATATTTGTGTAAAAAATAAACAACAATAAAAAGAGACAAGGGAATTTTCTTTCAAGGTCCAACAAATCATCTTCGCTTGGGAAAAAAAAAGCACTGTCAGAAAAGGATTAGTCACCAAACACCAAAGTGCTTACAAGCTACACTGGGGTGATTATTTTATCTACGAAAAGCAGATGCAATATTTTAAACTCAGTGTTCCCTGAAAACTGCATTCTCTGAGGATCCCAGGACATTTTAATGCGTTATACCTCCCTATTTGTTGCAAATTAAAATATGTGTTCAACAACAATGACAACACATAATTCTTATTTAAAGATAAATCTTGGGGTAAACCATTTAGATTTTGTAATAACAATCAGTCAGCGGGGATTGTGCTGTAATATCTTGTTAAAACTTTAAACTCTTTAAAAAATGACTTCAGCTGGGGTGTAGGTTTCTGATGGAAGATTCTGTTTAGATTTAAAAATCGATCACACTCTGACTGACTGACCATCCTTGGCGATCAGAGGCCAAGAGCCAAGAGCAGGTGGGCAACTAATGAAGTTTTGAGGCACACTTGATGGGCGCTTAAGTGTGCTGTCACACCTTCTCATTGTGCGAGGAAGGTAAGTGGCTTGGGGCTCTTCTGTGCCATACCTTGACAATGTCTTCATTAGAGGACTTGCACTGGACAGCGCTGGACACATCCGTGACAGTGCCAGTCATCTCTATGGAAACCACCTTCACAGGGATGGCCACAGTTCGCCCGGTCAGAACAGCTGTGTTGATGATCTCTGTGTCCTGAAGGAAAAGAACAGGGAACTCATTATAACACACACACTTACACACACTCAGAGACACACCACCACTGGCATATGAACCCATTACATGTCAAAACAAAATGATCTTTCACCACAACTACCTATCAGGTGTGCTAAGTAGAGAATTGTATGTCTTGGGCTGTCAGTGCAGTCATTAGCCAGTCTATATATTGCTACAAAAGCTAAAATTATATATATATATGCAACATGAAAGTAAGAATGTATTTTGACAAAACTGTCACAATCCAATTCCTCTAGTTTTATGTCTGTCAGCTTAGTTATGTCTGAGATAATTATCAAGTAGTTTGCTGTCAGGTTGTGATATCTTTCAAAAGTTATCTTCTTATTCTTGGAAACCATGCACAAAATGGCGAAGCCTGAATAAAAGTGTTGTATTCCATAGAGTGAAAACTAACAAATGGTCAACTTTTCCAACTGTCAGTTACCTAGCAACCACTACAATTACTAACTCTTCACTACTAACTGGCCAGTTGGTGAAAGAAGTGAAAAACACGAAATACTAAACCCAGCCAATTACAGAGCACACTTTGTTGAGTCCTTTGCTTGTTTGCAGTTTGAATTAATTCATTACTCTGTCAGAAGCCACACTGCGTAGCCTTAACTCCTCTGACTGTAATTTATTTCCCTTGTGGCCGGGGGGGGGGAAAAAGCAAACATTATGCAGATTTCCCCCATGTTTCAATCAAAACTGCACATTTGAAGAAACTCTCTGGCTACAATTTCACATTACATTCATCTTGGGGCTAGAGCAATAGAAGATGTACGGAATTCATTCCCTTCACCCTGCCTTTCATTCCACTAACACACATAAAAGCCACATAATGAAGTTTCCATGGGAAGCACAGGAAGGGAACTTGCTGGTGCTTAAACCCATTTACACTTTGTCATGTGGGGACACAGTAATGTGGCACATATCTACAGAACGTCTGACAGATATGCAGATTTCTAAGTAATTACCATATACCTACTCTAGCAAAAAACAAACAAACAAAAAAAAAACGCGCACACACACAAAGTAAGAAGTCACACAAATGTAGTATAAAAACAACATTGTCAAAAAAAAAAAAAAGATACGTTTTTCAAAATAATTGCACAAGCAAAATACCTCGGCCTGTCCGGCCTTTTTTCTGGACTAAATGGAAGACAAAAAAACAGAGACGTCAGACAACATCCCGCTCCCACCCCGGGACGCGGGAACGTAAACAAGTGACGGAAATTTACTGCGGCAGTAAGTGGTACCTGCTCGCCGAGGATTAATAATGAGCCGATACTCCCCCCACATATTAGCAGGGGCAGGAGGCTATCAACACAAGCGAGGGGGCCATTACGCACGCTAGATCAAGTTTGGACAAGGTTAACAATTTTATGCCACCCACATTAGGACGCCAAGAAAGGATGCATTCATCAAGCGTCGCACCGCTGATCTAGCGCTGAATGCCCAGTCCACGTCCCAGCTTGATTTACAAGCTGATGACAGCCTGGGGGAGACCGGCACCGTCCACCCCTAGATACTTCTGAAAATAACCTTTTCGGATACTAGATCAGATTAGATTAAATTAGATTCAACATGTATAAACACAGGTAACGAAATGTGGTTTAGCATCTAATCAGAAGTGCAAGGAGCAGCAAGTGCGATACATATAGTATATATAACATGGACAGTATGGTTGTACTATAACTGATATTGTCATATATTTGAAACATATATTCAATGTTTTTGGTGGTGGTTGTTGCTGCTTTGCTGCAGCTGCTGTTGTTGTTGTGGTGGTGGTGGTTGTCTGGTGGATGTTGTTGTGCAGAGGGAGGCTGTACTGGGGACGGTGAGTATGCGCCGCGTGAAAGGAGCCCATCCAACGGTGGATGTTGTTGTGCAGAGGGAGGCTATGCTGGGGACGGTGAGTATGCGCCGCGTGAAAGGAGCCCATCCAACGGTGGATGTTGTTGTGCAGAGGGAGGCTGTACTGGGGACGGTGAGTATGCGCCGCGTGAAAGGAGCCCATCCAACGGTGGATGTTGTTGTGCAGAGGGAGGCTATGCTGGGGACGGTGAGTATGCGCCGCGTGAAAGAAGCCCGTCCAGCGGCGCTGACACTGATGGAGCTCTGTGTTGGTGCCAGACAGGGGAGGATGCTCCAGCCAGAGGAGGCGTGCCACCGCCCGCTGCTGAGCTACACTCAATGTTTAATTCATGATGCTGCCGCTCTGTGTGTGTGTGTGTGTGTGTGTGTGTGTGTGTGTGTGTGTAGGTGTGTGTGTGTGTATGTGTGTGTGTGTATGTGTGTGTGTGTGTGTTTATGTGTATCTGTGTGTGTGTGTGTGTATGTGTGTGTGTGTAGGTGTGTTCGTGTGTAGGTGTGTTCGTGTGTGTATAGGTGTGTGTGTTTGTATGTATGTGTATCTGTGTGTATGTGTGTGTGTGTTCGTGTGTGTATATACACGTGTGTGAGAGGGGTGAGTGCGGGCGCGCACACACACAAACACATATGCAGAGATGCAGAGAGAGCAGGGCTCACAGCACACAAAAATCCAGCACTTGGTCTGGCTAACTACTTTTTGGAATAAGATTCGATAAGCTTAACTAACACCCTTAATGTTAGCATGATGTCAGCCTAACGATTTTTTTAAACAAGAGCAAAAAATGTGTTCCTCATATTAGACCTCTCTGTGTGACTCAGACGTGACATCCCAGCATTGGCAAGATTTCCCCATCAAATATTCTCTGTGTACACCTATATATTTTTTCTCACAGACAAACACCGCCAAGCCTGAAATCAGGCACGATGCCTGAATACTATCAGCCCTGAGGGAGAGAGAAAGACAGAGACGGAGAGGAAGAGAAATCACACACAGGCACAAATATGCACCCACACAGACTCATGCACACACACAGGCACAAATGTACACACACACAAACTCATGCACACACATATACAACCAGACAAACACACACACACACACACACACACACACACACACACACACACACACACACACACACACACACACACACCTACACAAACACACACTTGCATGCACGCACACACACACACAGACGCCACAACCCTTGTTAATAAGTAGCCTGGGAGACGGCTGTGGATAGCGGGCGCTAATTGTGTCCAGACTGTGGCTACCAGGGGAGTGTGGCAGAGGCAGAGGCAGAGGCAGAGCCAAAGCCAGAGCCAAAGGCTGGAGCTGGGGCTGGGCCTGAGTGAGTGAAATGCTAACCTGGGCTGATTTAGCATTGGCCTCCTGCGGGATGCTGGGATGCTCTCCCACATGGGGAAGGGGAAGGGGCCTCCTCCAGAGGCTGCAGCCCAGCCTCTCCACCCACGGCTCCAGGACAATCTGCTTACCAAAGCTCTTCTGCCCTGGGACTACTGAGACTCTGTGTGTGTGTGGTGTGTGTGTGTGTGTGTGTCTGTGTGTGTGTGTTTGTGTGTCCCTGTGTGTGTGTGTGGTGTGTGTGCGTGTGTGTTTGTGTGTGGTGTGTGTGTGTGTCCGTGTGTGTGTGTGTGTGTGTGGATGCACACAGATGAGGGAATCCATGTGTTCATATAAATGAAGGAATCTGTGGGTATGTGTGTGCAAAGAGATGAAGGGAAATGTATACGTGTTACACACATGAAGAAATCTGTGTGTTCATGTCTGTAGGCATGCATGTAGGAATGTATGCATTAAGGAATTTGTGTGTGTATATGTGTACGCACAAACATACATACAGTATTTCTGTGTGTGTGTGTTGTGTGTGTATGTAACAGAATGATGATGCAATGTGCTGTATCTGAGTATGGATGCAATGGTATGTATGTGGGGGAACTAAGTATGTGCTTGTATTTTGTGTCTGTGTGTGTGTGTGTGTGTGTGTTCAGGTGATAAATCCTTTCCTGCTCACAAAGATAATTACAAAGACGCTGTTTAAAGGCCTTGCTGCAACAACACCTTTCCCAGAGCTTATTATTTTACTGAGGAAGGGGAGATATTAAGTCAAATTATCACGGCATCACACTGTTTATCAACACCATACGATCACAGCATTTCTAGTGTGAATGCACCAAGGATAACAAATGTGTCTATTCCAGCAGTTCGATATCTGTGATTTCTGGAATGTGTGAAGTTAGAGACTGCGTTTGTGTTCTGCAGTCTACTACTTACACAAAGGCTTTCTTGCACAGATATACCCGATAAGTAGTGTAGGACAACTCTAAAATGTTCAGACCAGCGTCCACCCCCTTGGTGCAATTTAAGCAGCTTCCAGAAGCAGGTGACACCCCCCCCCCGCTCGCTGATCGAGTGTCATCGTTTCAACCCTCTGACCTCCTGCTCGGCTGATTTCCACACAGGGCCGTAAAAACACACAAGTGCGTTTCATAAGTACCGAGAGGTCACAGCACGTTCTCTCATTAAACGCCCCCAACACCTCTCCACTCCACAGTACCTGTGGTAGTTTTATACTACCCACGCTGGGCTTGTTTTTTTTTTATTATTTGAATAATTAATAAAAACATATACATATGAAGATATGCTGGGAGGGTGGGAGGTTGGAGGCCTTGGAGCAGAGCAACAGTTTTGACCACCCCACAGACCAGCTGAATTTTAATGGCCTTGTAACGCCGCGCCCCACTCCAGGAGGCTCCTGGCCGGCCGGCCGGCTCGCCCGCACACGGCAGATGTCCGACCGCGCGGAGCACGGCCTGACCTTTCAGGGCTTGCCACCGCAGACCTATTAGCTGATAAATGTCTCTCATTACCCGCCCATGCTTTACAACCCGCTCGCAGCAGATAAGGCAGCGCGGCACAATTAGCTCCTGGAACAAAGGACCTATTTGAAGTCATGTGTCTTTAAAGAGCGCTACCACATTTCAGACCCACGTCTAAAAGGGTGACGAGATTTAACACAGGCCGCTTAGTAGAGAGAGCAGAGCTTTCAACTTTGTTCATTATTCCTCTCATTCAGTCTTTCTCTCCCTTACTCAATGTATAATTGAGCTGCAACTGTTTTGATCGATTAATCGACAAATAATTGACTAATGTAATAATTGTCAATTATTTTAAAAATGCATAATTTGGTTTGCTTAAACGTTAGAACAAATAAAAAGTCTTTGTTATCAAAGTGTATTTTTAATCCTTCATGACAGTAAGCTAAATATCTTCTGGGTGTAAATAAAACAAGATGTTTGAGGTCATCATCAGCTTGGCCTTTGCAAAACATGGATCAATGTTTTTCACCTTTTTTCACCATCATTTCACAGGTCAAACAACTAATCAATCCGTTCACTAAATAGTTGTCAGATTAATCAACTGTGACAGTAATTGCATGTGGCAGCCCTAGTGTGCATATATATTTTAATGACTATGAATGAATGATGCCTATTGACGAACTAATGCCTGCCTGATATCTACTCACCATAGAGAGGGGGATTATGGCCTGGATGTCCCTCTGGACGACTGTCAGCTCGGTCACCACCTTCTCTGAGTCAGGCGGCGGGTTCTGGCCCTGGTAGTCAATGTTCCAGTTGATCCTCCTGGTCACGGACTGGCTGGTGAAGTTCTCCATTTCGAAATCCAGCTGCATGATTTCAATGTTGGTCATCATCTCCCTGGAGGACAAAACCCATTTGGGGGCAAGGGGGAAGGGAAGAGGTGGGGAGATGTAAGCAATGTGTGAGAATATGATCCATTACATGGCTGTTTAACAAAAAATATGGCGAGGCTCATGACCAAATTCCACTATTACGTTCATTTAGAAGCGAGTAATTAGGGTCAGGCAGGCGTTTGATCATTAAATGGCGTAATGTGCTGGCCATCAGCACAAACAGCTGTTCTGTCATGTATTAGGCATAATATATCGAAACAATCAGCAAATGAAACAATTAGGGAGCCACACCGGCCCCATCTGTTGTTTTGGAATGGATTATTTACGGTGGCTTCCGACTGTTTGCTCGAATTTCGCAGTGAGTTTGAAGACGAGTATGGCTGGGGAAGTTCGGTTAAGTGCACCTGTGCACTGTGTGACTGGGGGAACTGAAGCAACAAGCAGCATGACTGGGCCTGCTTCAAATAACAACAGTGGTTCTCTGTGCAGGCTCGAACCAAACTGAAACATCGAACAGGCCCTTAACAATTACCATCTGTGTAGCGGGTGTGAAGCGGATAAATAGTCATATTTAAAGTGGAAGGAGGCGGAAAATGTCAAGTGACTGGAACTATAAATTACTAACAACAAACAAATGTTCTTGGAACAGCGCTTGCTGGAACGAAACAGCAGATGAAATAAATACAATGGTGCCTGTTTTAGCTTTCAGGATCAATAATGGGTTTTATACAGACAGGACAAACACATGCACGCACACACGCACAAACGAGAGAGAGACATGAGGCAAGAGAGTTCCTCTTCCAGACATCTTTCCAAGGGCCTCTCCTAGCATAGCCTAATTCAATATGACAGGCTAAATGAGATCTGTCTGTTTCATGCTTAGTCAAGGAACACTATTGGCTTTGCTGTGGCTTGCACTGTGCAGGTATCTTTGCAAATAACAGATGACAACTATGCCAAAAAAAAATGTGACTCACAGTGCTATTCTTTTATATGGAATTGGAACAAACACGGACAAAAAATACATCAAGCGTCTGTCTACATTGATGAGGACTTGAATGTGTCAAATGGCCGAGATGGCAGATGAGACATGCAGCAATAGAGACTTCTCACACTCGCACGTGTCAGTCGAAGAAGGTGGGTGGGCAGTTGTTTGCACCACTGTCTTTTATCTTCTCGAGCGAAAAAAATCAAAAAATAATAAAAAAGAATGGTTCCGTGAAAGATTTCAACAGGTGCGACCCTTGCAACACTGATGCAACACCTGTTTTCAACGGCTACCCTCCCAACGGTGTCAACGAGCCCCCTTACGAGTGTCTGTCAAGAGGCAGCGGGGATCCTACCCAGTGCCACACTGCAGAACTAGGAATTGAATCGGCTATCTTTCTCCGCCAGCTGAAGCATGTTTGTAATGTCTGTAATAAAAGTGTTAATTATTTTGGGGTTTAACGGTGATTAATGTCTATAGTGTTTGCCTTTTTGGGGGGTGCTGCTGTGGTGCATCTTTTGATACCAGCGAAAAAAATGATATTGACCACTTCAGTCTAATCTAAAGCAGCATGTATATTTAATGAAGACGAATGACAGGAGGCAACCGCAAGCATTGGGCACAAGCCATGTCATTCAATAGCCTTCCATAACAACCTCACAAAGAAATGCAGAATGGGAAAAGGCTGTGTAGGATGATTTCTTTGAGGTACATTTAATCAATATGCAAATGAAATATTTAATAGTACAGTCAATAACATTAAGTGGCACACACAGGTATAGTTTGAGTTATTGAAATCCAATAGTCAAGATGATGAAAGTGGCATCACCTGGGATTCAGTGATGATTCAGTGGTAGGACCACTGGGATTTTGATATCTCCTAGCTGACTCATGTTAACAAAATGGAAAGGTTTTAGCATGTTTTCACTTCTTTTGAACAATCATCTCACTAACTGCAGACAGCTCTGCTTCGATCCGCTTTCATTGTGTAGACAGTCCTGTACACATAAGCTGGCTATCGACACCCAGCAGAATTACGCTAGATGCATGAAGCACAGAAGCACATTACCAGAGAGTGTTGAGGAAGGTATTTTCTTAGAGTTCGAAATAGGAATTTGTTGGCATCTTACATACAGACAATAATACACTACACAGAATTATATTTATATTATTTTACAGCTTATTAAAATATGGACGTGTTCACATTTGGTCCCATAGTAACGTATTATGTTAGCCTTTGTCAAAGATGTTTGTAGAATCTAAGATCTTTGACATTACACTAGCAGTCTTTATTCATAATCTAAGGGGTTAAGAGCTTTTCGTCACCTTCATAAAGACATCTTTCTGTCAGTAAATTGGCCCAATCTGGCAAATTACTTTATGCAGAGATACACCACAATGTACAGTAGTGCTCAGTGTGTCGTCACAAAGGAGTCCATTTTTGAGACTCCAATGAGCAGAATGAGTTTTTGAGTCCTTTCTCGCATAGCTTAAAAAACCTACCACCCTTCTTTCCATGTGGGCGGTGAACATATTGCCATCCTCTGACATGGATTTTGATTTTCACTTTCTTCAGTGCTTTGAGATAGGGTTGCAGGTCTGTATGCCGCCATAGCAAATCCTCTGACTGTATAGCTTTAAACAAGTGGCAGAAAATATGGCAAGAGACACTTTTGCAATGCCTTCTCAGATGGGTAAGAGTGCTAAGAGGAAGCCTGAGAGCGGCTGTGAGTTTGTGCACTCAATCCTTAAAATTGTTGCAAATGTGAAGGAAACAGCTTTTTTAAGCACACAAGGAGTGCCTTCCTCAGCCCCCCAGACAAATAAATGATGCCAGAGCACAGGTATGTTGTAAAGTGTCTCCGAATGTGCTTGGCACCCAACTGGAAGGTACTTTTAACATGATTACAGGATGGAAAAAAAAAAACATTTCACAGTGCCTGCTAAATATAGAGAAGAGAGAGAGAGAGAGAAAGAGAGAACTGAAGAGAGAGAGAACTGACAACACAAAATGGCACCAATTTTTTGTGTATTGGAATTCAAAACTGTCCACGTTCAATTTCAAATCAGCAACTTACTCAGCAATTTTTGTCACTAGGAATTTACAACAGTACATAAATTCAATATTTATATTATTTCAGAGGTGCTTTCCCACTCTACTTGTGTTTGTGGACTTCAACTGTGCACACAGAATGGTGTTGCATCAAGCCCACTTCTCTGTGGGGTGAATTCAGTCCATGCCCACTGTGAGAGGCGTGTTGGCTTGGGGTAGATAGGTGGTGGGGTC
>CM050214.1:25135206-25147706 GCA_027475355.1 Coilia nasus
TCTTGTGTAGAGATCATATTTTTTTTTGAGTTTCAGAGTAACAGGACAAAATCCAAACCAGTCCAGGACAAAATCCAGCACTACCTGAAGGTGTCCCAACCCAATGCAGTTTTGTAAGAAGAAAAGCACACTTCTGGTGCACCATGCCCATTTAGCTCGCCCCAGCCTATGAGACCGCAGTGCCAATTTTGATTAACATTCAGCTAATCGTCGATGGAAAAAGAAACAGAGAGTTAGCAGGCGGGAAGCTAGGCAACAATACGATACGGATGACGGCAGCAGCAGTCACGTCTGAAGCCTCAGTAGACCCTGCAGCACAAATATAAGCAAGAGAAAAACACACAAACACACACACACACACAACACCACAGTAAACAAGCTAAGCAAGAAGCGAAATGTCAGCAGTAGCGTGTCTCAGAGGCATTAGCCACACTCCCTTTGCATTGCTGCAGAAACAGCCCCTTCTCTCCACGTATAAATCTGGCCAGCCAAGCCCTTTTGCACCCTATCTGCAGGCAGAGCTTCCATTAGTTTATGTGGAGGGGCACTTTGCAGACAGCTTCCCTGCTCCATCCTTGCAGTCACAACACGCTCATTGGAAAAAAAAGGAATATATTATTTAGCCATCAATGGGGATTTTTGCACTCTGGTTCTGGTTGATGTCACGTGCACATGTGTGTGTGTGTCATGCTGTGTGTTTTCAAACACAACGAAAATGGGGCGTGTGGCTTTGATATTCCAGCATCTGTGATGTGTGGAACAACAAATGTTTGCACGCAAGCTTGGGCGAACCGCAAAACTATTATGCAATATTAGCGCACGCCTCGTGGAGTTTCTCCCCGCGGCACCACACTTAGGTGGTTAATCTGCCCTCTATTTGGACCGCAGTGATCCAATGAAGAGTTTCTTTTATGTGCAAAGAAGAAATAACAAAAAAAAAAAAAAAAAATCACCACCACCACCGCCACCACAATAACAACAACAACAACAACAACACTGCAAAAGGATTGGATGAGGTGATGTATGTGGCTGCCTCTCTCCAAATGGGTTCATTTAAGCAGAGTGCATTTGGCTCTGAGCAGACTGAGTGATGCTGCACAGCTGTCTGCTCGTTACTCAAGAATATGAGAGAGACATCGACACGCACCCATGTCTGACTAGTCTGCCGCACTTGGTAGGAAATTTGTAGACTTTGGTATAATTGGCACTGGAGCCACTCAGAAGACAGATGTTCAGCTACCGTTTGGGGGGGCGGGTGGGGGGGGCGGTAGGGGGGACACTCGCACACGTGTGCACAAAGAGAACAGAGCGCATCCCACTACTGGGTACGAGACCACAAAGGCAGGTGCTTAGACAGATGTAACACACGAGTCTGGCAGCACAGAACACACAGAAAACTTCTGTCACAACACATAAGAAAAAGAGACAGAAAAAGACAAAAGCAGGGTAGAACAGCGGGGAGCAGCCCCAGCACACACAATTTATCCAAATCTGATAAATTAGCGGAGGAGATAGCAGAGAGAAGACATGACATCTGCTGTGAAAAACCCCTCAAATCTATCAACACAGATTATCGACATGGAATCACAACAAAACTGATTATGATGGGGAAAAAAAAACACTCATTTACTCTTCACCAAAGGATGGATTTGTATTTGACAGCAAGATGCTTTGATGGCGATGTCAAGTTGGCAGAGGGAGAGGGAGAGAGGCAGAGGGAGAGAACGAGAGACAGATATATATATATATATATATATATATATATATAGAGAGAGAGAGAGAGAGAGAGAGGGAGACAGAGCCTTTGCTTTGAACAACTATCAAAACAAACAACGACATAAAACCAAGAGGGCTTGTGTGGACTTGATGACCAGTGTTTCAATTGTGCCGCTATGGAAACACTTTGAACAAAGGAAATCCCCAAACTTCTGACACAGCTTAATCCTGGACAGGCAAGAAAGGGGTAACGGGGCATAGGCCTTTTATGTTCCTCCTCCCCAACACACCACTGCCAAGCTTCCCAAATGGACAACAACAATGCAGGGCATTACCGCCGCAGCCCATAAACGGCTCCAGCCATTGCCGTGGAGATGGTCCTGACCTACAGCAAAAAGCCAATTATGGGATGCAAACAAGTCCTGGCAAGCAGCGAAGCTAGAATGTGGGGTGGGGGATGGGGGCGGGGGGGGGGGGGGGGTAAGTAAGGAGAGTCCTGTCTATAAGGTTAAGTGCTGGTAAGGTGATGTGGTTCTCCATCTGGCTCTGGCTCCAGATCGCACTGATGCGGGCCGAGCGGGGATGAGCGAAAGGCACGAACGAGGGAACGCCGAGCCGCGGAGCCCGGCAGTCGCGGACCCGTGAGCCGCCCTCCCCGAACACAATTATTCTAAGTAGTTTTCCCATCAGCCGCAGCCAGGAGCGGAAGACCCTCGAGTGAGCCAAAACCTTTTCTGCACAGCCAATCGTGAAAAAAGCCGCTCTCCAATTTATTTGATA
Source organism: Coilia nasus (assembly GCA_027475355.1). Classification (NCBI taxonomy): domain Eukaryota; kingdom Metazoa; phylum Chordata; class Actinopteri; order Clupeiformes; family Engraulidae; genus Coilia; species Coilia nasus. Next base: position 25,137,703 of record CM050214.1, read on the forward strand.
AGGCGAGTGGAGCTCAGGCCTGCCAGCAGCAACAGCAGCAGCAGCAGCAGCAGCAGGACTGAGAGAAGAACAAGGAAATCACCCTCTCTGAAAACAGAGGCGCTGACATTTCCCTGGCCACGTCAGTAAAATGGCACGCCGGGAATAATATTTTTTTTATTCCTGCCCCCAGTGGAAAGCCTGTCCAAGGAGCCTCGGTGACTCCAGGTACGTCTCACCCGGAAGAGGTGGAGATGACAAGAGCCACGCCATTAATATAGATTACCGGACTAACTGCAGATGTGTCGTCGGCGGACGGTGGGGATGTCTTTCGGCAACTGCACAGCCAGGGGAGCAGTCTGGGCTTAACCTGAATACTAATGGAGCATTTGGGGGCTGGCATGATTGGATAAATGGGCCTGCAGGCCCTACGGGGAATTAGCATATTTAGGTATAATAATTTCACAGCGCAGAGAATCATGCGGGGACGAAGTAAGGGATTTGGTGCTTGAGAGATTCCCATTATTGCAACGGGGGGGGCTTAGAGCGATTTTCCATCAGCGTTAATGTACTCTTACTCTGGAGCCCCTGAGAGAGACTCTGTGGAGCACTGAAAGACTGACGCCGTGCATTAATTTGATGGAAAGATAAATGTCATGTCAAGCACTTCCTGAAGATCAGCCAAATATCAGAATGCTTCCAGAAGCTGAATGAATGTCAAAGTAGATAATAACCGCCAAACAAAAAGAAAAGACTGCGGGAAGGGGGTGGGGGGAAAGAGGAGGGGAAGAAGCAAGAAAACGAGAGAGAGTAGAAGAGAGAGAGAAAAAGAGAAATGTAATCCACAGATGTGGAGGCGGTTTGTTGTGTAGCCCACACTCCCCGTCCATTCATTCTTGCTTAGTCTCGCTCGAACTGATCGAACCACAGCACAAGGAGATGCTGTAAAAGAAAGGAACTGGTTGGCGGTGGCTCCCGACGTTAACCTATATCTTAAAAACAATTAAGCAGCGCACCAACGACAAGTGACAAATGCAGTTTAGAGCGAGGCTCACATCCATTATTAACACACTCCAACACTTATTGCAGTCAAAGCCTGTTAGCAGGCCCACCCTAACTCCTCTACTTCGACTCCTTCCACCTAACTTGGATCTGGTGCCTAGCTTCTTAAATAAATCACTTCCAGCAGGCACAGCTGCTCCGCGACACTTCCACCAAGCTTTGCCCAGTGGCTTGTTTAGCTAATCAGATTTCATGCTGAGTACAGGAACGTTGCATTCTTTTTTCTTTTACGCTTTTTTTTTTCCCCAGCTAATCTGCTGATGCCCTTTCACCAACAACTAGGCCAGCGTTAGAGGTGCCCGATGACACACACACAAACGCTAGCACTTGCCCCATTGTTTCCAAAAAAAGTCTCCATTTCGCCCTCTCCCTACAGTAGGTTTTCACCCTCAGAGGGTATAGCTAAGCCTCTGGCCAGTGTTGATCAGAGCCAATGCCCCACCCTGTACGCTCGCTTTAACCTAATTTCTGGTGGCCCCGCTGTCACGTTTTTCTATTCAGTGCAATAGGAGATGAAGGAGCGGGAGACTCCAAGTATGTAATGATGTGAGCAGACCACCAGGAGGCCCACTAGCACTGAAGGCCATACCCCAGCCTGTCACCGATGATGGATGCCACAGTCCCCCTCTCTATTAGCTCGGCTTGGGGATTTGGTTATCCGGCATCCAGGCACAGGTCCCTCTCTTCAAAGACATGCTGGCAGCAGCGCAGAGGAAATATCACCACAGAACACTTATCTTCGGGGACGCCACAGTAACACCATTCTCCCGTGGTATAATCCCGAGGCGTGATTGTAAGTAAAGAGAGTCTAAAAATACAAACAGTCTTCACGTAAAGGATATGTGTTTTTTTTTCTTCTTTTTTTTGAGTAGGGGTGATGTTGAATGGAAGAAGAGGAAAGACAAATGAAAACAAAAAACCAGGCAATCTGTGTGTAAAAGCTAGCGGTTGAGGAGTGGTGGTGGGGGACGAAGGAAGTAAATTAACCCGTCGCCGCGGAGGAGGGCTAGCACTATTACTTGAGGCGACCTCAGCTTCACCTTCACGTGGCCATGTGGCGCCGTTTAATACACTCAGAACTATCCTCGCGGCAACCTTTCCTTAATCCACTTCTCAAGGCTCTTTTTAAAGTCCTACGTCTGTTTCAACTCCCTTCTCTTTCGTCTCTTTTAGCATCCTTCTGTCTTTTTTCTTTCCTTTTCTAATGCATTTGAGCTTCATTTCGCACTCGTTTTTTAATAGCTCATAGACATAAACATTCAGTGGTTACTGTTAGAACAGGTAGATAAGGCCTCTGGGCGCCTGCACCCAGACAAGGAAGGTAGCACTGTTGTGGCGACCAAAGTCTGTGCAGAGGAGGAGAAGGCACTCATTAAAAAGCCATTTCACAAAACCAATCTATACCTGTCTTCAGCAGTGTGTGTGCTGTTACACCTAATTTAGTGGTAACTACTGATATGTACTTTATGGTCCATGTAGACCCAGGACCCAGGACCCAGACCCACCCTGGAACCATTGAGTTATAACTCAAACACCTGACATCTTATTAGGAACATGTGCTGCAGACGGCCATTGGGGGGGGGGGGGGGCGATTCAGGGGTAAGCGATTCAGGGGTAAATGGGTTAGATCCCATGTGCCGGTTGCTGGTGATTGTAATTGCGACGGCCCTTGGTGACGATAACGATCGCTGACCGTCCACTGTAAAATACCAACTGCCCGCCAAACCTAATAAAACCAGCGAATGGATTATGAAAGTCAGCGGAATCTCGTTTGGGAGGTGGGGGTGGCGTGAGGTGCTTGCCCTATTACTGTGGGCGCAAGGGACGGTGACCCTGGCTGCGTTTTTATAAAGGCCATTCATCTGGGAGGCCACCCTCTCCCCCCCCCCCCCACCATTCTTTAGCACCCAGCCACGCTCAACCACTCACCCCGCACCGCCCGTCTGCTTTATGGCTCTGTTCATTATGTGTGTTTGTGCGCGGCGCTATGCCAAAAACAACAGCGGCGGCGGCGATGGCGACAATGGCAATAAAGAGGCGGAGGTGGAGCAGGGGGCGCTGGGACGGAAGAGTACCCCCTCCTGAGTCCAGCCGGTGGGGCTGCCGCTGTCGTAACAGGCTCCACTGTGTGCTCCATCAGGAGCTCAGGCCAGATTACACTGCATCAGGGCTGATGAGGCAACATTTACTTTTCACACGCTCCAGGGCCCGTCTGCTTTCTACTCCTGAGTTTGCTCAAACGTAGCCAAGCACTCTTCTTTTGTGTAACGAGGGGATTTTATTTTCTTCTTCTACTTTTCAACAGAGGAGTGGGAGCTGGAAAGTGGTGAAAAGGGCACTTTTAAATGCTAGAGACTTGGAAGCCCTCATGGCTTTTTCAACACGTCTGCCTCAACAACTTAAACTGTCTTCTTGTGAGTTTTAAAAATGTTTTACTTTAATCCCAACGATGGACTTCTAGACAATAACGTTGCTACACCTGCCTGTGGCATGGGAAGGAATCTAAACTGAAACGCAAAGGCATGTGGACAAGTTGTGAGATGAAACAATTTCTCTTCCAAGTGTGCTTATTGTTGGGACATAACCACCAAGTGAGGATAACTCAAAATGAACTGGAGTCAATTGGATGCTCAATCAATTCTGCATTATAACAAATGAGTGCAAAATCACTCATTTTCACAAGGGGAAATGGACCCATCTCTGGTAGATAAATGATGCAATGCACCCAGCAAATTATTTAATAATGCGTATCAATTTGTAGGGAAATGAGTTTTTTCACTTATTTCATGTCTCTCGGCAAAAGTATAAAAAGACTATCTATTTTCCCACTAACAGTTAAATGCTATGGGGATGCCCTTGCGCTGGCAAAACTTACTTGGGTGGCTTTGTCTTTACTGACATAAAATGTAGGTTTTGCAGACCACATTTTGCATCTATGCTAGTAATCAAGACTCACATAATCCAATTGTTTATGTATATTTGTTTCTAGTTAGGAGGGCCTGCAGTGGGAGTGTTGAATACTGTTTTCTAGACTAAATTAATAATTTAAATGTATGCTACAATTTTAAACACACACACACAAATACATATATGGATTCTTGGCATTTAGTCTTTTTGCATAAAATGTTTTGATTTAAACTTTGCCACATTGGTTTCCTGAACACATAATTAAGCATCAAGCCAAATGTTTATTGTGTATGACTATACGACAATAGGCTATATACACACACTAAACAGCATGATGCCTGTGTGCAGGTGTTCCGCAGTTCACACGTCCATTCGGGCTAAAGAAAGTGTGACGGCATGTCTTTCGTAGTTTGAAAAAAATAAAGGCAGAAAAGGGGTTACCCTTGACAGGTGACGGCATTACATCGATACGCAGGCGCATCGCTTGAGTCACTGCTCAAGTTGTGCAACATCCACATCCAGTAGTAGTGCTTCTCACGAGCAGTAGTTTGGTGCTGTGCTTAGAAGCAGAGAAATAGACAGAACGAGAGGGAGAGAGACACAGAGAAAGGTAGAGAGAGAGAGAGAGAGAGAGAGAGAGAGAGAGAGAGAGAGAGAGAGAGAGAGAGAGAGGAAGAGAGGGAGAGACAGAGAGAGGGAGAGACAGGCAGAGAGAAAGGGCTATTGTCAGAGAAAGAGCAGGAGAGCAAGAGAGAGAGAAAGCAGGAGAGCAAGACAGAGAAAAAGCAGGAGAGCAAGACAGAGAGAGAGCGAGAACTTGCCACTTTTTTCTGTTGTTTTCTTCTTGTGTGTATACCTTCTGCTTCTGTATACTGGTCTCATCTCATGAGTCTCCGCACAACAGCCCTCAACAGCTCTTTCTCTCTCTCTCTCTCTCTCTCTCTCCTCTCTCTCTTTCACATTCTCCCTCTAATCCTCTCGCTGTTTCTCTCTCTCTCTCTCTCTCTCTCTCTCTCTCTCTCTCTCTCTCTCTCTCTCTCACACACACTCACTCCCCCCTCCTCTCTCCTCTCTCTTTCTCCCACTCTCTCGACACCACAGGATCTTGGACCCCGAGGGACCTGTCCAGGTGATAAGCAAAGAGCCTGGGGTGTGCCAAGTCTGCTGGAACAGGGCCTGTCTCTTCCCATCAGCCTGCTTCTCCACGCTCTGCACAGGTCTAGGGCAGCAGAGGTGAAAGAAAGAGAGAGAAAGAGAGAGAGAGAGAGAGAGAGAGAGAGAGAGAGGGAGGAGGTGGAAGGCAGAGAGAGGAGGAGGAGGGAGGAGGTGGTGGGAGAGGTGCAGGCTTCCAGGGGTCAGGTGGAAAAGCCAGGAGGCCTCTCTCGCAGTAACTGATAGGAGAGGACAGCCCTGGCTTCCACATGGCCTGCGCAAAATGCTGGCAGCCTGGTTTGTTGCTTATTCCCACTGAAAGGTGGTGGCACTCTGCTCACCGTCACCCTCCTCCCCTCTCTAGAGACTGCTGGTAGCGTATGGACATAACCTAATGATAGGAAAAAAAATAAAACGCCCTCAGATGTCCACACGGTGCACTTTAGAGAACCACCGGAACACACCTCCCCTGCAAACGAGTACGGCTGGGGTGGGGAAGGGGGCTAAGCATGGGTGATTTTCCGGAAGCATGTTCATTTAAACCATTGTTTCTCCTGTGAGGGGAATGTGGGTTAATATATGGTGCATGACGGTTCCAACACAAAAGCACAGCGTGACTACTTTATCCGAAGACAATAGTGCACACGGGACCAATGACTCATTTTCACTCTTGTTTAGAAAGCATCCGAGACATGCACTGCGCTTTCCGCCTGACATCTCCTTGGTTGTCTATTGCACTTTTCCATAACGTCCATGAAGAAGGGGAAAGGGGGTCACGGATCACGCTGAATGCAAAGAGGCGGACGCGCTAAGCAGACGTTAAAGAGCAGCAGAGGGCAATGGAAATTGCCACAAAAAAATATGGCCCAGATAGCTAGAAGGCATCAATAATCATGGCCGCGTCGGAATATTTACCCCTTTTTATTCAAATCAGCCTCACGTTATGGCCTCCTTCAGCTCCCAACACATCAATGTTTCACATACACACACACACGCACGCACACACACACGCACGCACACACACACACACGCGCACGCACACACACACGTCACCCTCCTTCAGCTCCCAACCAAGGTTATTATAGTTAACGAAAACTAACGAAATAACGGAAACTAAAATTTAAAAAACATTTTCGTTAACTGAAATAAATAAAAACTAAAATTAAAAGAAAAAAACGATAACTAACTGAAACTGTACTGTGCTCTTACAAAACTAACTAAAACAAACTGAAATTGTAGAGAATTTTCCCTTCGTTTTCGTTTTTGTAAGGTTTATTTTCCATGCACTGGGAAACTCTCTCCCACATGCCCACCATGGACTAATGCCCACAAGCACACAGACTAGCTGCGTGCGCATCATAGACTGTGCGCATGTGGAGATTTCTGATCTGTTTACTGGCACATGTGCGACTAGCAGGCTGTCATATTGGAGCACCTTCGATACAAAGTAAGACGCCACATACCTCACTGTACTACAGGCCACACCAAAGATCTGATAGAACATCAACCGTCTATGATCACACTAATACCGTCAGGCTTGAGCTACCGCTGTTATAACTTACAGCTACCGCTGTTAAGTTTGTGGGTGCACACGGTAGTTTGTAACGGTAGTTTATTCACACAGAAGTTTGTGTATCGGGTTTTCATCCCTTCATCCGTTGTAATTATGATGCACCTCACACAAACATGTTTAATAACTATTTTATTGGCTTATCTTTGAGCGTGATGAGTGGGAGCAGTACATTCTGCTGCGGAATCTGCAGCACTTCCTAGTTTCTGGTGAAAGGACCCAGCTACGGATGCCGGGCTGATTTTGCAGTGCCGGTCTCGGGTAATGCAACATGTAATGCAGTGTAGATGCCCAGACACTAACAAAATAATCATGTATGCATAAAAATGCAATGCATGCCTCTTCTGTCAAACCAAATTCTTTGATATATCTCTTTCCAAAGTATAAGTTGTTTTTTATTTAAAAGAACAGCTCTTAGGTGTAAACTGTGCACCAAACCTGTGTTCCATTTATATTCCTTTGCATTCAAATTCAGTATTTTTTTTAAATGTTCACTATCAGAAGATCTGGTGAAAGCAATCTCTTAAATAAGGTTAAATAATATCAATTGTGTTTTTTCCTTCAAAAAGTACAGATAAATATACTGTGATGGTATCAGATCAATAAGCAGTGCCAATAGTGGGGGGCCGCTGTGGCCTAGTGGTTAGGTAGCTGGTCTTGGGATTGGAAAGCCTCAGGTTTGAACCCCGCCCTACCCATGGCTGAAATGCCCTTGAGCAAGGCATCTCACCCCACACTGCTCCAGGGACTGTAACTGAAACCATGTAAATAAATGTAAGTGGCTCTGGATATGAGCATCTAAGTGCTAAGTGTGATGTAATGTAATAACAATAGTAGTAGTAGTACTGGTAAAATCTAACAGTGCTTACTATTTTTTTTAATCCTACTCCGGACAAATAAAGTAGCCTATAAAAAAAAAACTAAAACTAATACTAAAACTAATAAAACGAAACTAAAACTAAGTATTTAGAAAAAAAACTAAAACTAACTAAAACTATCAGACCCCCTCTAAAAACTAATTAAAACTAACTGAATTAGAAAAAAAAGCCAAAACTAACTAAAACTAAACTATAATGAAAAATCCAAAACTATTATAACCTTGCTCCCAACACATCAATGTTTCACACACACACACACACACACACACACACACGCACGCACGCACGCACGCACGCACGCACACACGCACGCACACACAGAAACAAGGAAGAAAGAGCTGTGCTGGCCTTCACTTTTTTTTCTGCTGTGAGATTGGCCGAGTCGTCACTGACAGAGGGGAGACAAATGTTAAGAACAAAACCAAAATAGCAATAGCACATAAAAACAGGAACGAAAGAAAAGGCCATGAATCAAGCAAGAGTAGGGTGGAGTAGAGTAGACAACAGTAGAAAAGAGAAGAGAGAAAAGACAGGACGAGAAGAAAAGAGAAGAGAAGAGAAGAGAAGAGACAAGAAGAGAAGGGAAGACACAGAGGCCTCGTCAGCTGAGGCACTTGTCAAACGACTGCAGCTGCATCACCCAACACATGTCCCTCATGAGCGCGACTGAGGCAAGTCTGGGGAAGATAAATGCTCTTCTTGCACAACCACAGCTGGTGTGACAAGCCATCGCGTCTCGTATGGATCCATAAAAGCGCCGTCCCATTTATGGAAAAGTTCAGGCCTTTGTGGTAATACCCTGTAAAAAGAAGTGCACAGAAGACAGAAAGACTGCATTGCTCTGCCTCAGTACTGTAACTACTGTAGACTACTGTTGGATGAGTCCCTTTTACAATTCCCATGTGCTACTGTACAGACTTTGAGCCTGTGAAGTCAGACAATTCTTGGTCAGAATTTGTTTGGATACTCCAACAGATGATTCTGTAGACCATGTCCAGATGCTGAGACTTAGGGTTGGGTTGGCTTTGATTAAAGTCATAAGTTATTAAATAATAAACAAAATGAAACTGAATTTCAACAAATCATTTATGAAGTCTCTGTGGGTGGACAATCCAAATACCTAAATGTTACCCAATTCTCTTCAGGTAATTTAAATCTGCCCACTTGCATATGTGTGAAAGCTGATAATCAGGGCATAATTTAGTGAAACTACTGTGTAATGCGGGGCAGCTAAGGCCTAGTGGTTAGGGAGTTGGTCTTGCAATCGTAAGGTTGCTGGTTCGAATCCCATCCTACCAATAGTTGAGATGCCCATGACCCAGGCATGTAACGCCGCACTTCTCCAGGGACTGTAACTGAAACCCTGTAAATATCTGTAAATTGCTCTGGATAAGAGCGTCAGCTAAGTGTATTGTAATGTAGCGTTATGTTTGGTGTACTGCCAGTAATTTTGGCTGGAAGTACAGAATTCTGCTGTCTTTGTCATTAAGCTCAGAGGGAACAAACAAGTGCCAGAATCAGTAACCGGATTGGATTTCAGCAGGCCGAGAGAGGTATATAGTGAGTGCCTACTGAGCCAGTACCAGTGACTTTGCTTAATGTTAGCGTGGCCAGAAATAAAACAGCAGCACACACTGTCATTACCACTACTTAAGTGACATATTGTACTTCTAATGACTTGAGTGGCTGCTGAGTGCTGACCAACTGTGTCAGTCATTTAACAGTGTCCAGCTGTGTTTTTATTTTATTTTTAAAAATAGACTGCTTGTGCCCATACCACACCACATGTAGACGGCTTATTCGAAGGGTATTCACATCACCAGCCATGCACTTAATACGCATAGTCTTCGGACAGAAGCTGCCCTCTTCTCTGTGGCTCCACACGGTCGATCTCTTATTCAAAAGGTATTCACATCGCCAGCCGTGCACTTAATACGCACGGTCTTCATAGAGAGGCTCCAGTCTTCTCTGTGGCTCCACACACTGCTGTGTGTGTCCCTGTGACGAGCAGAAAAGGCTGATCTAGATGAGCACGCGATGAAAGGTGGAAAGGGTGGTGCAGCTCGGTCCCGGGGCTGCCTGTGACTTGGCTCTCTGTGTCTGAAGCTCCAGAGATTAAATTTGCAAGTTTGGCTCCTTTAAAGGAGTCACACCTGGGCAGAGTGGACCTGGAAACGCACGGATCAGTCTTCCACGCCAGCTGGATGGTCATAATATGCCCTAGCAGGGCCCTCCGTTGTAAAAAGTAATTAGGCTGAGCGGAAAGAAGCACAACTGACAAGTCACTGGCTGAATGCCTCTCAGCAGCTCATGAGAAAAGAAAAGAGGGAACACGAGGAAAAGTATTTTTTAGAAGGTCTGTATTAACAAAGAGGGGGGAATTTAGCAGTGTTCAGTGAGCGGCCAAGTGGCTATGATGCTGAAGCGTGACACAGAAGCACTCCCTCTGCCCTGGG
>CM050214.1:25152706-25310206 GCA_027475355.1 Coilia nasus
GACAGCAAAATGTTTACTGCACTTTATTGACTATCCATAAAAGGACCAAAAAAGTGGGAATGCACTTTAGCTAAGCAGGCTTGGGCCTGGCACCTGAATCACAGGCCCTGTGGAAAACCGGAGGAGGTGTGAATCACAATACCCCTAATAGTTCCAACTAGATGATGGTATCAGCCTACTGGCACACAAAATGGCTATTGTTGCTCAATCCAGGCAGACACGTAACATTGCTGTTGGTGTGGTGAACACATCTTAAGGAAAGTGTCTATTAGAAAAAAAAAAAATTAGCTGTATAAGTAAAAATAGATTAGGTTAAAGGTTATATGTGTGTGTAATAAAGTCTTATATGTGTTCTATGTGTTACATATAATATGTGTCAATGATTTAACTATCTGCTGATAAAAGAATAATAGAATTACTGAGGAGTTACATCCATGTGGATTTTGACAATGACACAGCTATGAGCTTGAAATGGAAGAAAAGCTTTTGATTTTTTGGATTATAAGTAATAAAATTTGTAACAGCCAAACAGAACCACAGAGGGTTTCATGCCCCATATAGAGGGGCTTCAGAACCCAGTTGCTGAAAGCTAAATGGGTTGTCTGGCAAGTTTCTCCTTCATAAACAGCACCGTGGTGGTGTGGGAGAGAGGAGCTCTTTGCAGGTGGCGTGGCCAATGAAGCCCAGATGATAAACAGTGAAAGGGGGGAGCCGGAGTGCAAGCCATCTGACAGGAGCCAAGGGCCCAGCGCTGCTCTGGCATGATGGGATGTGGGAACTGGGGCAAGGCCCCTGTGAGACTCTTGACGGGACAAGCCATGACGTGTTCCGACACTTTGTGTGAGACAGAGAAAGAGACAGAGAGACAGAGAGAGACATAGAGAGAGAGAGACATAGAGAGAGAGAGAGAGAGAGAGAGAGAGAGAGAGAGAGAGAGAGAGAGAGAGAGAGAGTCAGAGAGAGAGAGAGAGAGAGAGAGAGAGAGAGAGAGAGAGAGAGAGAGAGAGAGCGATTGAGAGCGATTGAGAGGGAGAGAGAGAGAGAGAAATAGACACAGAGAGATGGAGACAAAGGCAGAGGAAGAGTGGAGAGAGTGAAAGAGAGAGAGGGAGAAAGACAGAGAGAGAGAGAGAGAGAGAGAGAGCATTTCAGAACACACCGCACCCACACACTAAGACATCATCATTCACACGCACACACTCCATACATACACACGCACATGCACACACTCAGGCTCACACACACACACACACACAATAATGTTTGTATGTACAAATGTCATAGATACATGTATGCTCATCATACTGTATTGTTTGGACGATAGGCTTTGGCAATGCAATGAACTATTTGTCGTGCCAGTAAAGTTCACTTGAATTGAAATGAATTGAATTCGGGGGGGGGGGGGGGAGTGAGAGAGAGGGAGGGAGAGAGAGAGAGTAAGAGACAGAGAGAGAGTAAGAGATTGAGAGAGAGATATAGAGAGAGAGAGAGAGAGAGAGAGGCCAAGCGTGACAGTGTAGAGTCACAGCATCCCAGCTGACCGAGATGGAAGAGAGAGGGGACTGGGTCGTGGCGTGCAGGAACACAGAACCGGGACGCGACCTCAGGTCACGAGGTGCACAGGAATAGACCACGTCAGGGCAAAAACACACACGTGTTCCTAGACATGACAATTACCTCGAGGGCACTGAATGTGTGTCACAATCGCAACCTCAGCCCGTAACGAAGCCTCCACTCCTATCTAAAGAAGTGCATATCTGCCCTCAGGATAGGAACAGACAGACCTTTGTAGCATTGCACTCTGCGTCTCCCACTGCTAATTCACAGAGATGACGAGAAAATAAATCTCTGTGTCAAGCGATGACATCAAGGCGTGTGGGTAATTCTGTACCATTTCATAACCTCAGCCTCTGTTTCTGATCATCTGGGGGCATCATGTTCTGAATGACTGCAAAACATTTCAATCAGAACAAATGTAAGCAATGCCCTGACGGGATCTAATTTATGGCTTCTATCAAAGCTGAAATAAAGGACGTCGATGACAAGCTGCAAGAAATTGATTAAAACTGCATTACTGCATTTCCATAGCAACAGATATGCCAGCTAGTGGGAGGCAGACTCTGCACGCCCCACACACACACCCACACAAACACACACATGCACACAGGAACACACACACAGGCGCGCACATTTCTGCTTCATGTAGCTGTGTGGTGAATAGTTTTGGGGGCATTTCCTCACCGAGTCAAATGTGAGACCCTGCAATAATGGATAAAGAAACAGGCAAGCCCTTCAAAGGCAGAGAAATAAAAGAAGGCAGGGGAGGTCATGGGATGGACGGATGAGGACTTCTGGCGATGCTTAATTCATATTTAAAGACTTTTTTTTATTACAACTTTAATAGACTTTTTTTTCCCGTAACCCCTCAACCCCTGGCTTCTGGCACTGTGAATTCCCATTCTGTGGAGTCTGTTGAGTCATTGACTCTTTTTTTTTCTTTTTCTTCTATTTTCAAAATCCTTCTGTCCTGGCGAGAATTATATTACAGTGCTTTTCCACCCCTCTGAGGAATGGAAGCACAATATTGGACCCTACACCCTAGATTGACTGGAGTATAAGGGCTTACAGAGAATGAAACCAATGCATTTCTCTCCTGTGCTCCACTAAGAGGGCATGCCTTTGGCCTCTGCCGAAATGGTGCCAGGGGAGTTATGGTTCATCAGGCACGACATTAAAAGAGTTCCCTGCAGTATGACAAAGTCTTTTTTTCTGCCACTGATCTAGCTTCCACGTCTGTAGACAGCAGAAGCACTAGCTAATGTGGGTGTTAATGTGAGCAGATTAAACACCCAATAAGGATCAAAACAACACCAGTGGCGGTATGAACATTTGGCTCTTTGGTAAGATCAACAAATATCACAAACCCACACAGCAGACAAGACTTTGTAAAAAAAAAAACTGAAAATGGAGAAAATTGTTCCAGCATATTTACAAACCTTTGACATTTTGATGAGATGTAATCCTTCACACAACCCACATGAAACAAACATACACATGCACAGCACACATTTTTTGTCAGATAATACTAATGAACTATCCCTGTTTGCATAAATCATGGTGGTGCCACCAACCCCCCACCCCCAACACAACCCATGCTTAATGAGTTATCGAAGCTTAATTAATTCACAGTGAATTCCTAAATTGAAGTCTGAGAATTTCTATTAGGTTTTAGGTGACTGTGTTTACGAAGCGTTTCGCCGACATGCCTGAAAGGCCAGCTAATATCTTGCCCTCCCCCTTCCGCTCTTCCATCTGGGGAAAAAAACTCATTCTCATCCTGCTTTCAAGGACTTCAATAATCATTTTCTTTTTTCAGGAACTCTAACCCTCCCATTATGTTGACGACAAAGAATAAATTCAAAATACACAGGATAAGTGAGTGAAGCCACTCTTCATATTCCCAAAGCTCTAATTCAACAAAAAACTGGGTCAGCTCATGTGAAATTTAATTTGAACAGATGTCAGTTAATACCAATTACTGCTTTACTCAGCTGAATATTCTTCCCCAGCTATGAAGTCGGGTGATACGACAGAAACTCAAAAGATGTTACAAGACGTCGGACTGCATGATGTTAGGCACTCCACCGCACTAAGATGTGGGACTTAAGAATACTTAGATGATTAGGTAAACAGTTAGCACCGCGGTGAACATTAAACTGGTACAAAGGGGCCACTCACTTCAGGGAGAACTGCTCAACGGTGGAGTTGGGCACCAGGAAGAGGCTGATGGTCAGGGTCTCGCCTGGTTTGAGGGGCTTCTCGGGCAGACGCAGGAAGATGTTCTTGTCCAGCTGCTTGTCCACCACCAGCACCTCCTGGCTGGGCTGGTAGAGGCTGATGCTGCCGATGCGAAGCAGGGGCTGCTGGGAGGAAGCCTCCCCTCTGACGCCGCCGCCGCCGCCGCCTCCTCCTCCTCCTCCGCGGCGGGGGTAGCTGTCGCCGCACTCCCCGCCGGCGCTCGGCTCGTGCAGGGTGTAGTAGAGCTCCACCTGAAACGTCTCGCTGCTCAGCTCCAAGCTGCCGCTGGATCCTTTCCGGCGGCCCAGGGGGGCGACGTTGGCGTTGAACCAGGTGAGGGGCAGCTCGAGCTGGGCTAAGCACTGGGCTAGGTTGCCCTGCAGCCGACAGGATGTCTTGATCTCCCGGACGTCCCTGAAGGCGTGCAGCCGCACGCAGGGCAGGCTGTCCTGCGCCTTGAAGTCATCCCAGTCGCGCCCCGCGACGTAAAAGAACACCTGGACCACGGGGTTGCTTGCAAACACCCTGGACTGGACGATGAACGCCCGCACTTTCCAGTTAACGGTGACGCTGCCGGGGATGTCCAGGGGGCTGGAGGGCTGCAGCAGGTCTTTGGACAGCACCTGGTCCCGCGAAAACGGCCCCAGGCTGATGTTGACCGCCGGCAGCTCCTTGGTTTGGAAAACCACGAAGCTCTCGGACCTGTGCAGCGGGTGGCCCCCCGGCTTGCCCGAGGGCGAGGAGCGGGCCTCCTGCAGGAAGAAGGCCAGCTGGGCGTTGGACAGCTTGAAGCTGGCGGGGAGGTACACATCCGGGGGACTGAGGGTGGCACTGGCAGAGGGGACGGTGAGGAGGGCGTCTGAGACGGTCGGGGAAACTTTACCCGCAACTGTGCAGAGAGAGGGAAATATGTGTGAGAGAGAGAGAGAAAGAGAGAGACAGAGAATGAGAGAGAGAGACAGAGAGTGTGTGTGAGAGAGAGAGAGAAAGAGAGAGAGAGAGAATGTGTGCATGTGCGAGAGAGAAAGAGAGAGAGACAGAGAGTGTGTGTGTGAGAGAGAGAGAGAAAGAGAGAGAGAGAATGTGTGCGTGTGCAGGAGAGAGAGAAAGCGAGAGACAGAGAGAGAGAGAAAGCGAGAGACAGAGAGAGAGAGAGAGACAGAGAGTGTGTCAGAGAGAGAAAGAGAGAGAGAGAGTGTGTGTCACAGAGAGAAAGAGAGAGAGAGAGAATGTGTGCGACAGAGAGAGACAGTGAGTGTGTGTGAGAGAGAGAGAAAGAGAGAGAGAGCGAGAATGTGTGTATGTGAGAGAGAGAGAAAGAGAGAGAGAGCGAGAATGTGTGTATGTGAGAGAGAGAGAGAGAGAGAGAGAGAGAGAGAGAGAGAGAGAGAGAGAGAGAGAGAGAGAGAGAGGGGGGATAAAAAGGGAGAGAGGGAAGGAGAAAATTTGTTAATAACTTGTGAAATTACATTTACATATCCTTGCATGCATCACAGGTTAAAATGAAAAATGTTATCAAAAGAGGCATAATGTGCCCCCTTTCTATGCAACGTATATACATATCCAGTGGGATAATAATGTTGTGTTGACACACACCACAGATAGGACTTGTAAAGATCCTTATTATTTAGCACTGCATGATCAATTGAAATGTCAAATGCATGGCTGCTGTGTGTCCAATAACCTTTTGCACACAGAGACCACATTGATCTGTGTCTAACAAGTTCCCAAGATAAACTACCTGACACTGCATGCCGAATCAATACGTCTGCATGTTAAGCACCACAATCACTATTTCCCCATCATGTGAAAGACATTATTACAAATCGACAAAAGACCTATGCTTAAACATTATAAAACATTATGACGCAATATGGATGGAGATCCTAATGGGATACCACACAAACGGAAAAGCAGATGCTACCCAAGAAAGAGTAATTTAAAAATGTAATTCAAGAACAAAATAGAAACATTAACTAAACAACAAAAGACTTTTACTAGTAGAAGATGGCTCAATGTTTTTTGTATTAAATAATAGCATACTTATCAAGATAAATATATATTGGGTGAAAAAATGGCACAGTCTGTCTTTCCAGTCCACTTCAGAGATAGGAAGTCCCATAGTCCCAAAATGTTTTGCATCGAGTCCCAAACAGATTAAACTCCCAGCATGTGCAAAGGTGAATCCTTTCTTCCTTCCCTTCAGCAAAACCAGGCTCAAAGAGCACAATCACCACAAACGAGCCTTAGTTGGCTTTAAAGGATTAAAAAGTTTACTCCAGTTCAGCCAAGACTGAGACACTTGAAATCTTAAATCCTTCAACAGTAAAACCTATTAAAAACTCAAAAAAAAAAAAAAAAAAGTTTCCACTGTTCCACCTAAGTTCTTTTTGCAACACGTCTAGAATCCAACCTCCGAGCAGCGCTTCCCTGGCCCCTTGCACTAAGATCCCCCGTGTTTCCTCTCTCCGGTCTCCACTCAGACAGACTCCTCCTGGTGGAGCGCCTCTCTCCCGTTTGGTGCTCCGGTCGTGCTTGGCTCCAGACAAAGCCCTCGACACCGCCCCGTCTCGTCTCGTCTCGCCTCGCCACACCTAGCGCGCGAGGACTATAATCACCAGCGCTTCACCTCCCAGCGTGCGCCGAGTGGCGCGGGGCCTCGCAGGACACAAACACCTCAGCGCTAGAGGAGTATGCCTCTCCATTTATCTTCTCCCACTGGACGTGTTGAGGCAGACTCAGCGTGAATGTGTGTGTGTGTGCGCGCGAGTGTGAGTGAGTGGTGAGTGTGAGTGGCAGTGTATGTGAGTGTGTGTGCTTGTATGTGAGTGTGTGTGTGTGCGTATGTATGTGAGTGTGTGTGCTTGTATGTGTGTGTGTGTGTGTGTGTGTGTGTGTGTGTGAAAGGGTGGGCTGGGGGAGGGATGTATTACTTGAGTGCCTTCAGGCAAAGAGAGCGGGAGAGAGTGGGGATTAGAGAAAGATCATTGACGAATTAGCTTCCCTCTCCTCCTTCCTCTTCCAGGGGCCCTTGAGAAATACATCTGAATGAGGGTGGAGGTGGGGGGAAGCGAGGTGTTTTATTTTATTTTCTTTTACGATCACCCCAGCCACCCTGTGTACAGAGAATACTGCAGGAAAAAGAAGAGGGAAGCCTTCAGATGTGGCTCCAAACAACAACACTACTGGGGGAAGAAGCACAATGAATGACCGAGCCCATTATGCTCGATAATGAATCAGGCTAATACTCAAACGTATTGTCTTCTACACACAAACAAACAAACAAACAATGGCACTTCACATTTTCTATTCCTGGCAGAAGCATCCACTTAGCTTTCCAAATCTTGTTCCCCCCCACGGCTAAGTCTGATGCTGGAGGCCTCCTGAGTCTTTGCTCAGGACACTTCTCGCAGAAGGAGAGGCTCAAAGACGGGAAAGAGATGGCTGTGGCCGACCCCCTTTAGAGCAGCATAAACAAAGGCTGCCTATCGTGAGCACTGGTACAGTAGGGGCTGCATTAGCATGCTCAGCATTCCCCTTCAGTGTCTGACATGCCTGGCCTAGCGAGGGTAACGCACACATCCCAATCGCCTGCCTGTGCGTAGCCTCCCATAAGGCAGCCAGGGCAAACCTCAGGAGACAAGGCCCTGATTTACCACCCATCCCTGCCAGGGCTGTCCCCGCGTATTGTTCAGAAGGCAAAAGTGTGTGTGTGTGTGTGTGTGTGTGTGTGTGTGTGTGTGTGTGTGTATGTGGGGTGGGGGGTGGGGGCAGATGGGATTGCATTACGCCATGAAACCTTAGCCTTCTCTCAGCTTCCTA
Organism: Coilia nasus; assembly: GCA_027475355.1. Lineage (NCBI taxonomy): Eukaryota > Metazoa > Chordata > Actinopteri > Clupeiformes > Engraulidae > Coilia > Coilia nasus. The sequence goes on from CM050214.1 coordinate 25,160,327, forward strand.
TCAGACCTCTGGGTGAAATGGAGTGTCTGTTCTTCCTGTTGCACTCAGTTACATGATACACATCTGTTGGGGGTTTGAATGTGGCTCTGGCAGCTCCTCTGGGCTTTTTCCATCTACTGGCCGCCCGGCCTCACGCGGAATAATGAAAACATCTCCTTTCTGACATGTTGAGGTTGTGCCATTTAATTCCGACTGTGGGTTGCACGGTGTTAAAAAAAAATTGTTCACTGTTTACGAGGCCAGAAAGTTCACTTGATTGTAAAAACTTTGATCTGGAAGTGAGACTGGGTTTGGTTTATTCTTTCTTGCTTGTGGCAATGAACATTGTGCTCACCAGAACAAAGGACAAAACGTCTCGTAGGAATATTTATAATGTGACTTAAAAGTTGTGAAAACTGGTCTAATTGCACTGTTTACGTCTAATGCTCCTGGTGCCTCTCTGCCCTATGTCAATACGACGCTCATTTCACACAGAAAAGAAAGAAAACAAGCCCAGACAGTTGATTCCTAAGCAACTATATAAACTTGACCTGACAGACTAATAAGATGGAATTAACAGAAATTACATACTTTGGTAGACAGCAAAATATGTTGTATTTATTAAAGCCAAAAATGCACTTGAAGGCCTCTCAATGTCACAATTTATGGCATTAAACGATTGTAATTATTGTTGGTACAAGTCAGTGGCCAATTGCCAGCTCTCAAGAGCTATTTCTGTCTGTCATGCATATCTCAGTTTTAGACCCGTGTGTGTGAAATTAGCCAGATTAGCAGAATATGCTCACTGTTTCCCCAATAGACCTTGTGTCCGCACTATGCAAACTAGCATCTGAGGTGCTCTGATTTGGGGCTCCACTGAATAACTTGGATTTGAGTTTAGCATGACAAACAACAGTTGCAAATGAGCTGATTAGCATGAGAAGCAAACCTTGGCTCGCTCGCTCGCTCGCGGGAGCCCAGAGGAACGCCAGAGCCCTGTGCTCCCTGCAACCCAGTTGGGGGAAATAAAACCTTACAATGGAGGTCTGAATCAGAGACTGTAGCATGACAATGGAAACACTGGCCACGTCTCCAACTGCCTTGCAAAGTGACCTGGAGACATACAGTGAATGCCCTGCCCACCCCCTTCTCTGTCCCTCCTACCTGCTAGTTATTCGTCTGAGTAGACTCTGTGGGAAAGAAAATGAGGGGAGCTGTTTTTAAGCAATGGGATAATGAAATATTTGTCTCTGAGCTCTGAGCTCTGAGCAGACATACTCTGAGCTCTGGTTTCAGCTGAGGCTTGGGTTTGTCGAGTGTGCTCTGACAATCTGGGCCCTGGCTTATCACCATGGAGCCCCTCTTGTTTATCCATTCCACTGTTTAATGCCACTTTCTTTTTGCTGCAAGCTTCTTGTCATTAACGATAGCCCTTCAGATTCCCTTTCCTGCGAATGGATGCTCTCAGCAGCTACAAGTATGACTAACACGCTGTAGGCACATAGCATGCAGGATTTTGAAACAGATATCTTTTCACTACTACATGAAACCCTACCCCAACAGATACAATGGGTAGAGTGAATGAACGAATAGTAACTCGCGGAATAGGATTACCCTGGCTTCCAGCGCTGCAGATGCAACTAAAAAGAGACGGAGGCTAATAAATAAATACAGGCTAATGAACACATTATGACCTTCATTAGAAAATATGATCCACAGCGAGAGAACAGCGCATACTGGGAGTGAAAGACAATTCAGCTGTGCAGAATTGTACATACTGATTATTCAAAGCGAATTAAAGTTTTGAAGGGAATTAGCCTATTGTGACATGTGAAATGTGCTGTGGGGCTAATAATAGCACACTCGTTTTGCACTCTTCAATGCCTGTGGTCCTTCTGACCTGATAACTCTAAGAGGGACACCCTTAACCTTGACATATTGATTCGACTGTATGGCTCTGAAAGGGTTCATCGCTAAGCACATCAGCCTTGCCCACGCATCTCCAGTATACTGATTCATGCGTGGCACAGACATTGACTATGCATCAGTGCTCTGTACTGAGGCGCTCTGTCGCGAGGCAACAATGATGCCCCTCTCTTCAGACAACAGGCGGTTTGAAGGAAGAGTAGAAGGCACCACGGCGGAAGGATGCTGCTACTCAGGCACCAAGGCAGAAGGATGCTGCTACTCAGGCACCAAGGCGGAAGGATGCTGCTACTCAGGCACCAAGGCAGAAGGATGCTGCTACTCAGGCACCAAGGCGGAAGGATGCTGCTACTCAGGCACCAAGGCAGAAGGATGCTGCTACTCAGGCACCAAGGCAGAAGGATGCTGCTACTCAGGCACCAAGGCAGAAGGATGCTGCTACTCAGGCACCAAGGCAGAAGGATGCTGCTACTCAGGCACCAAGGCAGGAGGATGCTGCTACTCAGGCACCAAGGCAGGAGGATGCTGCTACTCAGGCACCAAGGCAGGAGGGTGTAGGGCTGCACAGTATATCAAAAATATTGTGATGTTGCAATATACAATATCGTGATATACATATCGCAAAACATGGCTTAACTGCAATAAATGGGACATTACTGTAAGATGTTTCATGCTCCACATTAGAAGATATTTGGGAAATCAAATGGAGTCCTACTGCCCTTGATATACACCCCCATAGGCTGTGCACTGACTACTGCCTAGCGGTGAAGATTAAGCTGAAAGATGTTAAAACAATATTTCAATGTTTAAACTATATTTTAAAAATTAAAAATGTTATTTATCACAAAATGTATCGTCATCGTAACGTTCAGCAATGTTACCGCATATCGCACATTTCTCCAACATCGTGTAGCCCTGGAAGGATGCTGCTAGTCAATGCAGGCCCCTGCTGTGGCCACGTCAGCAGTATTGTCAGAAGTGTAACACTACATCCACATCCCTCCTCCGCAAAGACAACATGTAGCCCCTGTGCATTATCGCAGCATTTAAAATTGTGACCTGGTATAAACTTTAACATGGTTTTCACAGACTGTTATTCTATTATTTAGCCTCTGTTTCTGCCAGACACAAACATTAGTTTGTGTCAGACTGCTTAAACTTTTTCTCAATGATTTTATATAAAGTTTTCAGTAAAATCTTTGTAGTGCAAGTCAATCTTAAAAGGGAAAACATCAAAAGACAAAAAACTTATTTCCCTACAAGGTTTGCCTATATCGGAGCACAGACAGACTTGGGAATGAAATATAAGATTTATTTAGGTCAAATCAAAGTCACATGAAACACCATTTGATATGACAATAGAAAACGCTAATTACTCATTCGAGCAAAATATTTGTTCCTTTAAACAAAGTGAAAAATAATAAACACTTGTAGTTGTGTTTTTTTTTGGTATGTAGGCCTAAAGCAAATACATTTGCAGACTTTTTACCTGATAGGTATTGTGTTTTGACAGCCAAATGAAAGCAGGTTGTAGACCTAATTAAGTTTTGTAAACTGAAGTGGCTCTACAGGATCAAAATGATGGCTATGCTATGGGGACTGCCAGCAAGCACATTTTAGTCAAGCACATCTTCTCAAAGGAAACGATTCATCTTTGAGATGGCACCTGTCTACTGATGACCTTCCTGCAAGTCACACTATTATTTTAGGTTTGATGTCTGTAATAGACATACTGGGGCCAAAAGCCAAATGGCAACCACTGTATGGCAAACAGCAATATTTAAAGCAAACGCTGTGTTCTGAAGCCTTAACCTTTGATAAAAGGACAATGCAGTAGTTTTATCATCCATTAAACAGCTAAACACATGCACACTAGACACAAAAGATAAAGGCTACCATTACACTGAAAATAAAAAAGAGGTTTGCTCCTATGTTAAATGTGCATTTATTGCTGTATTTAGTGGGTACACTGATACAAATTCACATTGCATTACTGTACAGTTCTGAGAACTTGAGTGTTTCTGCATCATTTTGCATACTGTACATATATTAATAAGATCCTCATGAAATTTCAGCATTTTTAAAAGCGACAGATATAGAGGATTTCAGAGAGAGAGAGAGAGAGAGAGAGAGAACAGAGAGAGAGAGAGAGACACAGAGAGAGAGAGAGAGAGAGAGAGAGATCCTCACACAAAGAATTGATTTCTCTTTGAAGACTTTTTAATGACCATGGGAAAATAAAGCAACATGGATGGATTCCACCCCATGGGAACTGTAATGAGTCAATTGACTGAAAGGGTGTCTGCTACACTTGATGAATGACTACAACTATCACCTATTGCTTTCACCTTCATAAGGTACACAATCTGTGAAATCTCCAATGTAGACACTCTTGAGACTAATTGTGACCTCCATCTTCTTCAAGCTGAACATCCATTTTTACGATTTTTACTCTTGAATTTTAATTCTAAGCAGTTAGGGTCCTTATGGAATGGTATGCAAATATACACTGGGCCAGTATACACAAAACAAATGCGAACGATGCCAGGAATGTTCACACAGTACATCACAAGGTCGTGTACACTGTCGAAGAGGGAGATTATGGCAAGCAGGAAAAAGGTATCTTTGTCTTACATGACTCGGGCCTCACACACTGCTTTTATTTCATCAGTTCCCATGGTGATGAGCCCTAAAACTCCTTGCCAAATCACCATAACAACCAGCTCAAAAGAAGTAACAGCACACCACTTGCCAAGGAACAAGTGGGGCTCGAAGTACAGATCTGATTCCCAGTTCCAGCTCTGAGGGTGCAAAGGTCTAAGACTGTATTCGATTCAGGGCCTGCTCGGTTGAAAAAGCATTTCAAAGTTTTTGGATCATGTATAAACATTTCTTATATAGTTCAAATGTTCAATGCCACCCACTCCTAATAGCACATGAACACCTTAAGATTGTAAACATTTGGTCAAAAATAACTAAAGACTAAGAATAAGACTACATGATAAAATCAAATCACACCACCACAATGTACAGGCTATTTTTAAGAACTGGACACTATAGTGCCTTAATATAGTGTCACGTCCATGTCACTATGGAGTTGTCAACATACATTCCCATTATTGTCTTCTGAGTCATATGATCTCTTTTGCTGTCAGGAGGAAACCTGACTAAGACTTGCAAATGTCAAGGCAATTCTTTTAACATGAAACCATAAACAATATCCTATCACACTCGAAGCTGCTGTGACTAAGGAAAGACGTACCAAGAAAACTTAGACTGATCAGGTGATTGCTGTTAATCTGAAATGGATATAAAAACTGTTTTGTTATCATGTGTTCATGACTTCTTGGTGCTCAGATGACAGGGTATCCCTGCACAAATGCAGAAATAAAAAGACAACGGTGACATACTTCCCCACTTTAAGTCAACACCTGCAGTGCCAAAGAAAGATTCTTCGAGCCTGCCTTTATGATGAACCAAATGACAAGTCCTCCCCTTGGTGCTTTATACTAGCTCTCTGTAGAAAAGGACCTTGCATTATTCACTAAGAGTTTAACTGCGAAGAAATCCAAAATGCTACTGTAGATTTGCAGTTGAAGGGGTAATGCTGGTAATATGTTGCCCAATGTGTAAGGCAAAAAAAACCAGGATTCATTAGTGGCTATAAAAGTAATATCCAACTGGCGAATAAATTTTACGTCTGTCTTCTCCCTTAATTGGAGAACCATGGGAAGAGTAAACAAACCACGTCAGCAAAATATATAAAGCCATAAACAAGCCACTGTTCTCAAGTTGTCCTTGTACCAATTAAAGGTATGGTCAGTGCTCAGTTTCACAACCACTAACTTCTGTCAAAATCGCTGACCATAGCTTTAAGTCAGTGCCACACATCAGTTTGTGCGACTGCTGGAGAAAGAAAATATTCACAGTCACATTCTTGGCCAAGAAAACATCACAAATACTGCAAACTATGGGCTAAATGAAGCAAGACAGTGTCAGTCTTAAGTACTGAAATCAACCAGGCTAGTTGAAAAAGCCTGCAGTGTAATTTGCCTAAAAACATAACAGCATCCTTCTATGTCACATTGTCATATTGTCATGATCATTACGTTCAAGGAAAATACAGGAAAACTAGGAACAAATTACAATTGTAGCTTTCTACAGCCGTGCTCTGGGCTTATTCCATGCAATATCTGTCATATAGCCTAGTGAACTGTGAAGGTTACCTATATATCTACATGTTGATAATAATTCAAGTCAAAGTAACAATTGTGCAGCTCAAATAAAATCCAATACTTAAAGTGCAGGTACTTCCAATCACAAGACTCACTGAACAGAAGAGGGAAGCTACTCCAAAGGATACAAGGATGCCAGCAAATTCTTTTATTATCAATATAACAGAAATGTCATGCACAGTTTATTTCAATGAAATACTCTGTCTAAATCTGGCAGAATACATCCGTATCTCATTGCTATTTTACCATTCTGTATTATTTTAACCCATAAAGTACCCTGAACACATTTGTTTCAACATAACATCTAAACTTTTACAACTGGATAACAGTATTATAATATCTCTGTTAGATAATACACTCTTAAAGTGAGAAATGGCGGTATGTAACAAAACTGGTAAAACATAAACTCCAATACAATTCTGCTCTGCATGTGGCAACTGTAATCCCACTACATATTGGAATTAAAATAGCTTGATTCAAACACACTGGGTTGTCATGTATCTGCTACTGCTAACACATGTTTCACAAACAAACCTGAGCATGTTTCCCTGACACCTGACTAAGCATGGGGTGAGACCGCGGTCACGGACAAGGACGCTAATGAGATTGGCCGCCTCTGATCTTGGGGTGATGCTAAACCCTTAGAAAGGTGTTTCGGTAAGTGGATTAACACATGCCATCTTAAAACAAGAAGGAAAAGCAGGGAAACTGAGGACACAAAACTCTCTCACACGTGTGCGGGCATGCACACACATGCAGACACAGATGCGCGCACGCACGCGCACACGCACACGCACACACACACACACACAGGGTAAGGCAGTGCCACGGGTGATGTGGAAGCCATCCATCCATGCTGGAGAGTGGAGCTCAGACTTCCCCAGCCTTCTCCATCTCCCCGGGACAAAATCTGTTATGCTTCTTTCCCACTTCCGAGCCCAACATGAGGAAGGAATTGTGCCTGTGTCGGCGCTCATGCATAAAACAGGAACCCCTCAGACCCCCTGCACCCCTCCTGGGGAGGGAATACCTGAACCACCTGTCAGTTACAGGTTGCCTTCGTTCACTAGAGCCCCTTCTCAAACCCCCCACTCCCCACGCCCACACACACACACACACACACACATGGTGCACCTTTTAAGCACATGCTGTTTGTCTGTTTAATCTGCCTGACATCCTGTAGCAGTGTAAATGCATGTGCAGACAAAACTGTGTTATTTCGCTGTATCAACAAGGCCCAATACACAGCTGTGCAGTGCAAGTAAATATGTACCCAGCGATGCTACTGTGAAAAAAACAGTGGCTTGGTAATAATTTCCCTGTAAGGCCTTTAACCTTAAGAGCTTTGTTTCAAAAGCGAAAACATAGGCTCAGATACTGACTCCCCAGTGCTTTCAGATTAGTGTTACAAAGCTTCAAATGGACTGGATAAGAGAGAACTATTCAAAGTCAATGGCCGGCGAAGATTTCTTGATCTATCTTTATGGAGGCAGTAGATAAAAGGAAACAAGATGGCAAGATTAAATATTCAAGAAACTCTTACAGGGAAAACAAATGTTTTATTGATTGGCAAACTGGAACAACAGAGGCTGGGCCTTCAACTTTTTAAGAGCCCCAGCGAGAGAGAGGCGGAAACTTTTATGTGCCGGACATACGAGAGCCACAAAAAGATCACTCTCCGGTCATTTCCCCGCCTCTCTGAGCAGCCTCGGGTTAACACTTCCTCTCCGGGGGCTAATAGAGTGCAGGGGCTGGCCACACTTACATGGCGTGTCTAGGGCAGTGCTTGCCCACAATGGACCATCAGTGGGGATATTAAAACGAGGCAGATATCTGAAAGGGAAAAACAGGAGGAGGGGAGAGAGGGAGGGGGAGAGGGAGTGAGAGCAAGAGTGAGGGGGAGAGGGAGAGAGAGCAAGAGAGAGTGAGAGAGGGAGAGAGAAAGATGGAGAGAGAGAAAGAACGAAAGAAAGAGGAGAGAGAGAGCGAGCGAGCGAGCGAGAGAGAGAAAGAGAGAGAGAGGACAGTGGGGAAAAGGCTGAGACAGCACACTTGTGTTTCTGACTCAAGAAGCAGGAGACCTGGGAATACCTGATGTTGAGGATCTCACTGACACGGGCGCTTTATAAAATGGGTGTTTTATGCTATGCTGAGCTTTGATCTTTAATAGGCCACAGAAGAGATGTTGGGGGCGGCACTCGTATTTTTTAGTCCATTACGTTTTGATAAGCCCACAGGAGCACCGACGGTGGAGACAAAAGCAACAACTAGCTGTGAGTGCTATACAGCCAGAATTTCAAAGCAAAAGGCTGGTAACGGTGTATTAGTCCACGTTCTATGGCAAACTGAGCATTCTGGCCTAATTGTTTTTGTAAAGTGGGCTCCACTGTTTTATAACCTTTTATCTGACACAGGCCTAACTAATGACAGTGCATGCCTGTTTACATGATAATTTACCAAGATAAAGAATATTCACCTGGTTGCGTGGTTCAGATTTAGTTTGTCCTGAAAATGTCACAGTAGTAAGGTCATAACAGCAAATCATGCCTATAGCACTGCAGCTAATGCAGGATAGAATCATGTCTATAGCACTGCAGCTAATGATAGATAGAAGAAAATAGGAATTCGAAGGAAATGTGAATAGAATACATATGAATGCTTGGTTACCTTTAATATACATCTTTTATACATAATTTTCATTTCGGTGAAATTCTGTAAGGTTTCACAGAACCAATTTGTTAAGGGCATTGAAAAATGACCCAACTTCCAATTTCAATGAACTTCAAGTGCTTGTACACGCTTCACTCAAAACGCAACTTCTTTAGTCAATCATACATTCCGGGCTTGTCAGAGCTGCCCACGATTGTGAGGCTGTGCGTTGCAACCTCGTTTCAGAAGAGGCCGGCCTCATTGAGGAGCGCCAGGTGCTGGATAAACAGCTCTTGCAGTGTTGTCAAACGGATTTCACTGCTTGTTGTGAGGCAGTCTATCACATCTCCTTCCCTGTCATGGTGATAAGAGGTGTGAATGGGAGATTAACAGCGCGAGCTGTGACAGCTTTACCTTGGTTCTGCCCTTTCAGAAAGCTTAGAAGAAAGCAGGGCTAAAACCTTGGGAAACACATCAACTGTCAACTGCCAACTGCCACAAATCCCCTAGAGTGAGTGGCTGTGGAAGAGCAATGCTACAGCCTCACCAAGGTCCCCACTAGGAAACCCAGCGTCTGGAAACACAACAGGCCATCTCGCAGCAGTCATGTCCTCAGCCGCATCAAAGAAGCTTTTTTTTACTCACAACAAAAACACCTTGCTCACCTAATTTCGTTTTTCTTCTTCTTCAAAGGTTTAGCTATAAGTTGAACGTTTATAGGTAGTCACAATGAGAAAACTTTCCTTACCTAATTTAGTTTTTGTTTTAAAGTTTAGCTACAAATTAAAATCCACGAAGGCCTCTTCTGTAATTGTTTTCTGACAGATAACATTTAGACATAAAGTCCTACAGGAATTGCATGTTTTGTCATTAATAACAACCCACTTACACTCATTACGCTTATGTCGCAGTCCTACTTAGTTGTAAAAGTACAGCACTCCTTGGCTTGCTGTCTGGTGGAGACGATGCAAAACTTACCAGCAGGAGATTTTACCGTCACAACCTTGTGACTTCAATTAATATTAACATGGTGTGCGGGCTGGTGTGCGCACGATTTACCAAGCAGAACAAGCAGATATACATCTGTTTGTGTCAGATTTACTCTCCCCCCGCATGGCAGACTGTCGACCTTCCCAGCACTCAAGACTTCTGCAACAGCACTGGAACAAAAGGAGGGCTGCTTGTTGCAATTACAGTTAGGTTCCACTGATGAGGTCCCAAGATGCAGGAAGGTGTGTTAATTATTCATGGGAGTCGCATCAAAAGGACTCATTAAAGTTTTTTTTTTTTCTCTCGTTTCTTACGCTTTGAAAGGGTTGGGTTACGTAGGCTACCTACATGACCAGTGTCCACAGCACTGACTTTAAAGCAAATCTGAAATGCATGTACAGTTTATTTTTCCTCCCCCTTTTCCCCTCACTGAGCAGCGACTAACTGGAGGAGGCACCTGAAAGATGCGTAGCCGCAGTGACTGCGACCACATTTCATGGTGGAGGATTTCTTGATCGAATCTCTGTGAAGGGGCCTGGCAGTGTGGAACGGCAAACAATAACCTACTGTGTGTGATAAGCACGGCGAATGACTGCGTGATTGTCACTACCATTCCGGAGGCTAGATTGAATTGTTTCAACATGCATTACAATATGTTTCTGCTTACAGAAACTCCACACGGCATCATGGTGTGTACAAATGAAATGATAATCTGTGCACCACACTCCACAGGCGGTGTGCTGGTAAAGAACTTGCACAAAACCAGGTGATCACAAACAGTGTACTGCCATACATGTCATCTCAAGATAGGAGCAGCTCAGATGCAATAACAATCACCGCAAATGAGCACATATTAATTTGCTTTTCTATAATGAAGTACCACAATAATTTCCAGCGAGCAAGACACAGGGGGTCCCTGTAAAATGTTGTCAAAGACGTTCAAAAAGCTTCCCACACACACTAGTGGGTTATAACCAATTAAAGACACTGATTAACTATTGTTGATTACTGATGAATTACATTGGAAGCCAAGGTGAAGATATATCCACTCATTTAACAGGAAGTGTAACAGAGGAACCGCTGTAAACTTTCCTAGGGACGGTGAACACTGATAAAGAGAGCTGTAGAGGAAACCAGATGCATAGCTTCTGCAGTCTGAGAACTCACGAGAGAGAGAGCTCGGATTGCATTCGTTTGGTTGGCTTAGTTGTCTGCAACTACATCACGCTAACCGAGGCCCGACGTTCTCGCCTTCCACCTACCTGCTTCTCCCGGGGTGGCAGCCTGAGAGGGATGCTGGAGACGTCGGGGCTTCGTGGAGGCCGGACTTCTTTTTGACTTTTTTGGAGTTTTTCCTGAGTTTTTCACTTTCTCCTTTTTTCCATTTTTCTTATTTTTTGTAAATATACTACTTCATTTTGCCATAGTCTGTTGCATTATTTTGCCACCTATCTTTTGTTTATGTCTGCATGCACCCCTAGACACCTTGGGGACAAATTGACAGAGAGGGCAGCTTGCAGGCCCCAGAGTGGGTGACTGTACAAAATGTGCTCACATGCAACTAACTACAACAGCCCTGAAACCCCCTTCAGCAGGCATGTCTTGGTGCTGCACTGAATCCCAGCTACACGGACCTCCCCCCTACCCACCGACCCACCCACCCACACACACACACACACACACACACACACACACACACACACACACACACCCCAGAAAGCCATTACAGCCGAAATACTGTATCAAGAGTAGGAGTAATGCTATCAAGGGAGGATGTCAAGGGCTGCATTTCGCAGAACACCGACACACCAGTGCAAATATGTGACAAAGCAAAGACAAACAACAACAAATATAAGCAATAGAGCAATAATTCACTGTGGGTACCGTGGCACTATGTGTTCACAGGAATAACCAATACCAATACATCCAGAAACTTATTCCAAAACAATGTCAGTGCCACCACAACAGATATTAAATTACATACTGCAGGTTGTGGTCTTAGTTATACGCAGTTCAATCACTTGGCTCCGGCAGGACGCTCTGCACTGGTGACAGTTACTGCCCACTGATTCAGTTTCAAAAACGAATGTGCACTGGTTAGCCTGACAGCTGTGAACTAGCATGAAGTCATCCATCTGAAGAGGGCGCTCCTGTGGGTACGCTAAGAAAGTCGCAGCAAAGGAAAGGATGAGCTGAGCTTTTTTTTTTTTTTTTTTAAAAAAGAGAAATTAGTTATGACTCAGCTCCAGTTGCTATTCATGGAGAAAACCAAGAGAAGTAGAGGAAATATGACCCCTACTGAGTTACACCTTCACATTATGAAAAACACGCAGGCGGCCAAAGGTGTGAGCACAGAGGCAATCAGGCAGGTAGTTGCTAGCCTGGTAAACCAGCCCCTCGTACTTCATTTCATTTTGTACAGAGGGTCTGGCAGTGTGGTATTGAGAAACAATTTCTTCCTGGAGTCGTGGACTCTGCTGAAGTCTAAAACAAGTAGCTCTGCCTTTAACTAATTGCTAATGTCTTGTCGTCACATATGCAATTTGCCTACCTACACACTACAATTCAAATGTAGCACACAAAGTCAACGTCATCACTCACGAACACTCCCTCTGTTCGCTGATTGGCTAGGATTGGCTGGTACCTAATCGAGTAATGTCAATGGCAGCACTGCCAGATCCACTGTACAAAATGAAATGAAGTACGAGGGCCTGGTTTACCAGGCTAGGTAGTTGCTACTGGCTCAGCACTCCTAACGAAGGCTGCTTAACTTTGCCGCTGTGCTGAAGTTTCGCGCCGCACATTCCGCTCGTTAGCAGTAACTGACAGCTGTATCTGCCGTCCTCTCTTGACTGTGGCAGGTCTACTCCAGCACATGCCCTAAGCGTCAGCAGATCGCAGCAGCAATCTAAGCTAATTAATGAGCTCTGTTGCATCTAAATCCCCCCAGCCACCCTCTTGGAAGCCTCACACAGAGGGCTTTGAGGCCGCCGCCTCCGCGCCCGTCTCTCAACGAAACGTGACAGACGAGAAGCCGATTCCAGGCATACCTGAGTCAAATATGCAGAAGCAGTCGAAGATCTTTGGCACGATAGGTTGGTTTGCCTTCTGACAGAGTAATGAAGCCTGTAAAGCGTGGGTGGTGCTGTGGGGTTTACCTGCCAACTTCTTGATCTGTTCACGTTGACATACAAGGCTTGATGGCAACTGAGCAGTACCGAGAGATTTTTTTTTCTAGTTATGGATGTTATTTTTTCACTAGCACATAGCACAGACAGCTCTCTCCCTCTAATGCAGACATGCTAAAGATCTGCCAAGAAGCAGTAGAGAAATTATGCATTCGAATGTTTTCAAGAGATTTAAAAGAATTATGGACTTGCCTTTTGGGGGCAATTTCTAACAACTGGTCAGTAGGCCAGAGCCAATGTGTTTCATAACTCAGTAATTATTTGCATTACATGGTCTGTGGGGCAGCGATTCTGTCCAGTATAAAAACTGAGTGGAGGCTCAGACAGGGCTTAAGGATTTAAAACAGGCAGCATCTTGTACATTACTTGGCCCTTTATAAATAACCTAGAAATGTATGGAATAAACCCTTGAACTAAATGGACCTCAGCATCTGTTCACCAAGTAATTCCAGCAGACCTGACATATATATATATATATATATATATATATATATATATATATATATATATATATATATATATATATATATATATATATATATTCCCTCTTTCCCAGTAATCCCCCCTGTTTGGGAAAAAAAAGATGTGGACGGAATCTTTTAGTTGAGTCACTGCTTGCCAAGGTTAGACGGACTGTGACTGCACTTCTCTTTATTTGTTTAGGCACCCTTTTGTTGGTTCTCCTCTCTTTGTCTTTACTCTCTCTTCCTCTCTCTCTAACATACTGACGCTTAACATTGCACCCATACATTCACTATCCCCTAGACTTTGGTTAACCATTCTTAATAAACTGCAGGTTTGGTTTAAACCTACAACCTTGTTGTTGTGTCCCTCTTTATGTTGCGGTGTGGAACGAGCTGGCCGTAACATAAATTGGGGTTCTCGTCCGAGATTCTGAGTCTGAAACAGGTGTTTGATACGGGACCGCAGATTTGTCTTCATCCAGGTGAGAATGTTTGGTTGTGTAGCTAATTAGTCAATCAGTCTCTGGTCAGGAAGAGTGCTCCTGCTTGGCTTTGCCTTTCCATCGGAGTACTGTTTGTTATTTTGCTTTGTTGTTTTAGTTTATTGTTTTGAGGGGTAATCCTGGCCCGGAGTTCTGAACTCCTGTTGGGGGCACGCTTTGTGCAGCTCAGTTAATTAGCTGTATCGAGTTCAGCGTTAACCAGTTGCCCCGAGGTCGGCAGGCCCTGGAAGACTAGCTAGGCGCCAGTTAGTTGTTTGGGGATATTAGTCAGAACACCAGAGAACTCTTGTTTATGAAAGGATATTAGCGGCGACCACCTGCAGTTTCACCTGGATGCAGAGTATGTTGGCCTGTGCCTGTGGATCTGGTAAGGGAATGCATGTTTGTCAGTGATGTTAATTTGTTGTTGTTTGCGTTAGCGTGCTATCTGTAGCGGGATTCCGCTCTTGTTTCTTGAACGTTCTATTTCTATTTTTAGAACTGTTTGACGTTCACTGTTGATTAGCTTTACTGTTTGATTTGTGCACGCAAACGTTTAGGCTACTGTGTAAGTTACTTTGTTGTGGAGGTTAAAGCCTCTTTTGCCCTTGATTTTAAAAGTAATGTAGCCTGTGTTGAAGGAGGGATGCAAACGGGAATTTCTGGGCATATGTTAAATGTTTGCATAGAGAGTCTGTTTTGCCTGGTTGCTTGCTCTCACTGGGTGAAACTTGTCAATTCTATAGTTCGGTTGTTGTGTGGAGAGTTGAGAATATTAGAAGCCTGTATTTTGTGCCTCATTGTTTTTTTTCTGTGCCTTTTGTTTAGTCCCGTTTTAATTGTGTAAAGTCAAATTAAAAGTAAGCCTGTGCGGTTGCATCTGTGTCTGAGGGCATAGATAGCTCAACACCTAGCTACTGAGTTGGATTTGGTGTGCTGATTGGCTTGTTGTGTGGGCATTTTGAGAATGGTCTCTCCTGAAGACTTTATTGCAAAGCCCTCTGAAGAGTTGCTTGCAGCTTTAACCAAAGAACAGCTATGGACAGTTGCTGAGCATTTTGAGTTGCTGATTACAGCTCAGGAGAAGAAATTAAAAGAAACATTGTTCCTGGCAATTAAAAATCAGCTGTGTGTTAAGGGTGTGTTGCAGAAAGTTGAGCCATCAGATCAGAATGAGGTGGAGAAACTAAGGGATGAGAAGGAGGCAAGGCTTTTGAAGGAGAAGGAAATGGATTTTGAGCTTCGTAAACTTGAGTATCAGGTACAACTGCAGCGTATGGAGCGTGAGGAGCGCGATCGTGAGCGTGATCATGCCCTGGCTATTAAAAAGCTTGAGTTAGAGTTGAAGCACTGTGAATCTCCACAGTCTGCCTCCCCTCTTGTTTCCCAGCAGCCTTATTTTGATGTCTGTAAGAACATTCGTCTGGTCCCACCATTTTCTGAGAAGGATGTGGACAAGTATTTTGTTCACTTTGAGAGAGTAGCAACTTCCCTTAAGTGGCCAAAGGAAGTATGGCCTTTATTGTTACAATCAGTACTTAGTGGGAAGGCACAGGATGTGTTTTCTGCCCTGGATATTGACCGTGCTAACCAGTATGATGTGGTGAAAACCACCATCTTGCATGCTTACGAACTGGTCCCTGAGGCCTACCGTCAGAGGTTCAGGTATGCTAGAAAGCCTGAACAGCAGACATTTGTGGAGTTTGCCTGTGAAAAAGAGCGCCTGTTTGACAGGTGGTGCTGTGCACAGAAGGTAGAATCCAAGGAGGACCTAAGAAGGTTGGTTCTTTTAGAGGACTTCATGAATGGTCTCCCTGAGGTGGTTGCAGTATACCTAAATGAGCACCAGGTGAAAACCTTAGATGCAGCAGCTGTTTTGGCAGACCAGTATGTGTTAGTACACAAGCGAGTTTTTGATGATCGTTGGGTTAGCTATCAGGGTAGGGCTAGAGTTCCATCTAGGAGTAAGAAACATTGTGGTGGGGATAACTCTTCACATTGTTCTCCCTCTGCTTCTAGTTATTTTTCTTCTGGTAAAACAGAGGTCAGATGTTTTTATTGCAAAAAGGTAGGCCATAAAGTTTCTGACTGTCATGCTCTTAGTAAACAGGACAAGAAAACATCTTAGATCAAAGTTGGAACTACTGAGTTCTCCAGAGGTTGTTTTTTTTTTCTCCTATGCTTATATTTAAGTGTGGTTTGTCTTGTCTTTCCTTAGTCCTAGGGCCCAGGATTTTGGAAGGTGGGTTTCTGAAAGGAACACAGGTGGTCTTTGTTTTTGTTTTGTTTGTGTTGAGGTTTCCTATAGCAAACCTCTTTTTAGGTAGGGAGGTGTGACGACCCCCTGTGCCCCCTTCAGGTCTTCTCTGCCAGTGCACGGGCAGAGCTGGGCCTGGTTGTCTAATGCAATCATTGAGTGCACCTGTCTTTGGGGTGGGGCTATAAAAGGGGTTCCTTTTTCCCTCTCATGAGGCACTTCTCTTTATTTGTTTAGGCACCCTTTTGTTGGTTCTCCTCTCTTTGTCTTTACTCTCTCTTCCTCTCTCTCTAACGTACTGACGCTTAACATTGCACCCATACATTCACTATCCCCTAGACTTTGGTTAACCATTCTTAATAAACTGCAGGTTTGGTTTAAACCTACAACCTTGTTGTTGTGTCCCTCTTTATGTTGCAGTGTGGAACGAGCTGGCCGTAACATAAATTGGGGTTCTCGTCCGAGATTCTGAGTCTGAAACAGGTGTTTGATACGGGACCGCAGATTTGTCTTCATCCAGGTGAGAATGTTTGGTTGTGTAGCTAATTAGTCAATCAGTCTCTGGTCAGGAAGAGTGCTCCTGCTTGGCTTTGCCTTTCCATCGGAGTACTGTTTGTTATTTTGCTTTGTTGTTTTAGTTCATTGTTTTGAGGGGTAATCCTGGCCCGGAGTTCTGAACTCCTGTCGGGGGCACGCTTCGTGCAGCTCAGTTAATTAGCTGTATCGAGTTCAGCGTTAACCAGTCGCCCCGAGGTCGGCAGGCCCTGGAAGACTAGCTAGGCGCCAGTTAGTTGTTTAGGGATATTAGTCAGAACACCAGAGAACTCTTGTTTATGAAAGGATATTAGCAGCGACCACCTGCAGTTTCACCTGGATGTATGCAGAGTATGTTGGCCTGTGCCTGTGGATCTGGTAAGGGAATGCATGTTTGTCAGTGATGTTAATTTGTTGTTGTTTGCGTTAGCGTGCTATCTGTAGCGGGATTCCGCTCTTGTTTCTTGAACGTTCTATTTCTATTTTTAGAACTGTTTGACGTTCACTGTTGATTAGCTTTACTGTTTGATTTGTGCACGCAAACGTTTAGGCTACTGTGTAAGTTACTTTGTTGTGGAGGTTAAAGCCTCTTTTGCCCTTGATTTTAAAAGTAATGTAGCCTGTGTTGAAGGAGGGATGCAAACGGGAATTTCTGGGCATATGTTAAATGTTTGCATAGAGAGTCTGTTTTGCCTGGTTGCTTGCTCTCACTGGGTGAAACTTGTCAATTCTATAGTTTGGTTGTTGTGTGGAGAGTTGAGAATATTAGGAGCCTGTATTTTGTGCCTCATTGTTTTTTTTCTGTGCCTTTTGTTTAGTCCCGTTTTAATTGTGTAAAGTCAAATTAAAAGTAAGCCTGTGCGGTTGCATCTGTGTCTGAGGGCATAGATAGCTCAACACCTAGCTACTGAGTTGGATTTGGTGTGCTGATTGGCTTGTTGTGTGGGCATTTTGAGAATGGTCTCTCCTGAAGACTTTATTGCAAAGCCCTCTGAAGAGTTGCTTGCAGCTTTAACCAAAGAACAGCTATGGACAGTTGCTGAGCATTTTGAGTTGCTGATTACAGCTCAGGAGAAGAAATTAAAAGAAACATTGTTCCTGGCAATTAAAAATCAGCTGTGTGTTAAGGGTGTGTTGCAGAAAGTTGAGCCATCAGATCAGAATGAGGTGGAGAAACTAAGGGATGAGAAGGAGGCAAGGCTTTTGAAGGAGAAGGAAATGGATTTTGAGCTTCGTAAACTTGAGTATCAGGTACAACTGCAGCGTATGGAGCGTGAGGAGCGCGATCGTGAGCGTGATCATGCCCTGGCTATTAAAAAGCTTGAGTTAGAGTTGAAGCACTGTGAATCTCCACAGTCTGCCTCCCCTCTTGTTTCCCAGCAGCCTTATTTTGATGTCTGTAAGAACATTCATCTGGTCCCACCATTTTCTGAGAAGGATGTGGACAAGTATTTTGTTCACTTTGAGAGAGTAGCAACTTCCCTTAAGTGGCCAAAGGAAGTATGGCCTTTATTGTTACAATCAGTACTTAGTGGGAAGGCACAGGATGTGTTTTCTGCCCTGGATATTGACCGTGCTAACCAGTATGATGTGGTGAAAACCACCATCTTGCATGCTTACGAACTGGTCCCTGAGGCCTACCGTCAGAGGTTCAGGTATGCTAGAAAGCCTGAACAGCAGACATTTGTGGAGTTTGCCTGTGAAAAAGAGCGCCTGTTTGACAGGTGGTGCTGTGCACAGAAGGTAGAATCCAAGGAGGACCTAAGAAGGTTGGTTCTTTTAGAGGACTTCATGAATGGTCTCCCTGAGGTGGTTGCAGTATACCTAAATGAGCACCAGGTGAAAACCTTAGATGCAGCAGCTGTTTTGGCAGACCAGTATGTGTTAGTACACAAGTGAGTTTTTGATGATCATTGGGTTAGCTATCAGGGTAGGGCTAGAGTTCCATCTAGGAGTAAGAAACATTGTGGTGGGGATAACTCTTCACATTGTTCTCCCTCTGCTTCTAGTTATTTTTCTTCTGGTAAAACAGAGGTCAGATGTTTTTATTGCAAAAAGGTAGGCCATAAAGTTTCTGACTGTCATGCTCTTAGTAAACGGGACAAGAAAACATCTTAGATCAAAGTTGGAACTACTGAGTTCTCCAGAGGTTGTTTTTTTTTCTCCTATGCTTATATTTAAGTGTGGTTTGTCTTGTCTTTCCTTAGTCCTAGGGCCCAGGATTTTGGAAGGTGGGTTTCTGAAAGGAACACAGGTGGTCTTTGTTTTTGTTTTGTTTGTGTTGAGGTTTCCTATAGCAAACCTCTTTTTAGGTAGGGAGGTGTGACGACCCCCTGTGCCCCCTTCAGGTCTTCTCTGCCAGTGCACGGGCAGAGCTGGACCTGGTTGTCTAATGCAATCATTGAGTGCACATGTCTTTGGGGTGGGGCTATAAAAGGGGTTCCTTTTTCCCTCTCATGAGGCACTTCTCTTTATTTGTTTAGGCACCCTTTTGTTGGTTCTCCTCTCTTTGTCTTTACTCTCTCTTCCTCTCTCTCTAACGTACTGACGCTTAACATTGCACCCATACATTCACTATCCCCTAGACTTTGGTTAACCATTCTTAATAAACTGCAGCTTTGGTTTAAACCTACAACCTTGTTGTTGTGTCCCTCTTTATGTTGCGGTGTGGAACGAGCTGGCCGTAACACGGACAGCACAGACATACAGCAATTCACATTCAAACATGGCCATTCTGAGCTTCAACACACAAAAAAAAATCATAAAACATGACTGAAACCAAAACTAAATCTTGTAAATGCCATCTTTGGTGCATATAAATGCGTCCCATATGCCAGTAAAAGGGAGCTTGCCAGCCAACCACTACTGGTTTAAAAGAATGCTTGATTTCCTTCGTTTAGGGCCTAAACATTTTATAGGAAGTGCTTAAAAAGAGAGGAAAAAAGAAAGAGACAGAAAGTCAGTCAGACAACAAGACAGACGGAAGGATAAATTCAAACTGGGTATGTTTTCGGGGATGTTGTGTTGTGCTGTGTTCAAGCCTGGCTGGAGCCGGAGATGCATTTTTGATTACTCCAGAGCTAATAAAAGCAAACTGTGCGGGATAGGCTTCAGAGGAACAGCCCTTCAGCACAGAACACAGCAAAAATAAGAAAATAAATAAATAAATAAATAAGCAAGCGAAGATGAAACAGTGCCATCTGCGATTTCAATTCAAAGGCATTTATTTAATGCAAAATTGATGGCCCTTTGGATCAGAATGTAGAAAACATTGTCAGTTTAATTAATTACAAGAACACCATCTCAGGGAAGGCGCTCTGGTGGACTGTAGTGACATGAAGGGTTTGGTTTTTTTTAATGTGTGATTGTTTTGGCTGGCTGTGTGACCTCAACACCTGTTCCTGAGGAAAAGCTGAAGCTGAAGGTCAGTATGAGAAGTGATTTCTTCTGAAGGCTTTACAACCCCTAGGCCATAGTCAGTTGCTGAAAGGCCCAGTGTAGTGTACATCACTCTACACCTTCCTCTCAGGTGAAGCGGTACCTTGAGTGAAGCGGTACCTTGTTGGTGAATGTGTTACAGGTGTCTATATTACTATTATTACTATTTTTACATTACACTTACCTGACGCTCTTATCCAGAGCAACTTAGTTGTTTAGATACAGGGTTTCAGTTACAGTCCCTATAGCAATGTCGGGTTAGATGCCTTGCTCAAGGGCCAAGGGCTCAAGGGCTTCAGCCATGGATGAGGATGAGGGTGCAGGAGAGCACCAGTTGTTTACTCCCCCGCCCCCATTCTTCATACTACAATAGGATTCGAACCTGCAACCTTCTGATCCCAAGACCAACTCTCCAGGTACTAGGGCCACAGCTGCCCCAGAAATTTGCAGTGTAAAGCGCGGAGGGATTCGAACCCACACCCCCTAAAAGACTGGAAGCTAAATCCAGCGGCTTAGACCGCTTGGCCACGCTACCATATGTCTTTGTAGCCATTAGAACAGATCCAGTTCCTTAGGAACCCAGTGACTCAGTCGACATCCCCCAGTATGTCCTGCCTGCGTGTGGCAGACCTCGAGTGACTCACTGCTACACGCTGTGAGACAGTGGCACCGCCGCAGTGAGATCAGAATCATCTCATTATGCGTACAGTTTGCCCTGCGAAAACAGGACACGTCTGTCGCCTGAGCCCGGCCATGATTGGAGGACGGCGGCTTCTGCGCTATCTGACTGCCACTCAGTGACAGCACTCCTCCACCCTTCTCTTATCTTCTCTTCCCCTTTTTCCATTTGTTTTCTCTCCGCCTTCAGCTTTCTTTCTCTCTTCTCTTGTTTTCTCTTTCCTTCCCTTCCCTCCTCTCCTCCCTGTTCCTGCCCTCCCTCCCTCCAACTCCTCCCTCAGCTCTCCCTGTCTCCTCTCCTCCCTGTTCCTGCCCTCCCCCCTCCAACTCCTCCCTCAGCTGTCCCTGTCTCCTCTCCTTTCCTCTCCTCCTCCTCCACCCTCAGCCTTCCTCTCTCTTCTCCTCTCCTCTCCTCCCTGTCCCTGCCCTCCCTCCCTCCAACTCCTCCCTCAGCTGTCCCTGTCTCCTCTCCTTTTCTCTCCTCCTCCTCCACCCTCAGCCTTTCTCTCTCTTCTGCTCTCCTCCCTGTCCCTGTCCCTGCCCTTTCCCCCTCCAACTCCTCCCTCAGCTCTCCCTGTCTCCTCTCCTTTCCTCCTTCTCCCTCAGCCATCCTCTCTCCTTTCCTCCTCCACCCTCAGCCGTCCTCTATCTTCCCCTCTCCTCTCCTCCTCCTTCACTCCAGCCTTTCTTTTCCTCTCCTGCCATCAGTGAGCGAGCAGCTCTGACAGTGCTGTCACTGGTGTGTCACAGCTGCTGTTTGTCAGGTCACCCGAGCAGCCATGGAGCTAACAGCCACAGGGGACAGTGCAGCAAACACACTGGAGACGGACCGGTGTGGACCGGGCTGACCAGGTGCAAGATGTTCACACTCAGAGCACAGCGCAGGCCTCCACACACATGCAACAGGAAACATCAGAGAGGACTTCTGCTAGTTCATGCTAAATGTAACACAACATCTGTTGGAGGCTATTTACACGTTCGAATCTTAGTGTGCAAAATTATCATCATCTCCCAGACATACAGGCCCGTCTGCCAACTCTGGTGTCGCAAAACAACACTGATTGTTTGTTTAATCCAAAACCAGAACTTGTGAGACAAAGACAGACAGACAGACAGACAGACAGGACAGTCAGGAGCAGCAGACAGGATGGAGTTTTGATCAGGTCCACAGCTGATCTCAAAGTCAGTAACTGCTGGGGTAGAGCTGAATATGTTTCCCCGAGCCCGACGGGACCCGACTGGGTCAGCTGACTGGTTGCTGCGAAGGTGAAAAGCAGGCTAGCCTCTGGCAATATTATTTATTTGTTCCAACTTACATGTTTGTTTCAACTTTTCACATTTGTCAGAATAAATGATGTTAAAATGTATAAATGTCTCATTCTTAACAAAAGGCAAAAGATCTGTATGCATGCGCATATTTGAATATTTGGCTACAAACAAGTTCGGGCTTTAGAAAAACTGTCAAGCTTCGGGTCCGGGTCGGGCCGAATTCTATCGGGCTCGGGCCTTGTCGGGGGGAAGTCGGGGTGGGACGTCACCTTGAGACCTCCATTTCTGGCCCCTTCTCCCTCCAGTCAGACTTGTAGGCTGCAAGCCCATCAGAAATGACACAAGCTGTGTTCCTGCCTGGGGATAACAGTCTGATGCTATGCCCTGGGCCTCTGCTAGTCTGCCCCCTACACCAATGACTGACACATCTGCGAAAAACAATAAACACTACTATTGAGTCCATATGTGCAAGCATGCTGAGAGGACACAGTGGGTGTGTTCAAAAACTGCAGATGTCCTTCAAAGACATGCGTGCATCTGCTGAGGAGCCAAATGTGCACTGACTTTTAATCGAGGCCTAAGGAGAAACAGGCACCAGTAATATTTCTGGTATGAACACAGCAAGGGCGTAAACCACAAGCAGGCTTTCTGTGCCTCCCTGGCCAATGCTCATCACCACAAGTCAGCTGAGTGGCCATTTCTTTGACAACAACAATGGCGGTCGATAACAATGAATTAGTCTACTACAGCAGCACAGAGGCTCATGGTGTACCAGGGCTTTGTGTAGATCCTCCAAATGATCAGGAGATCCGTGAGTTTGCTGAGTACACGGTCAGGACTATCGGTTCAGACATTTGTGCCGTGAGGCTTAGCTCAAACTTTTATAGTTTAACTTTTGCCACTGCTGTGACAATGGAAATGGGCTACACCACCAGATGTCACTTATTTAGGCCATCATGCAAACTAGTCAGAGTTATTATAAGTCTGTTGTTCCCTGCAGTTATGATCTGATTTAAGGCTTTTGTATTAAAACCTAGGGGTGACTTATACTCAAAAGAGCAGTCCTCAATTATAATCCAACACACTTCTTGTCAAATTTAGCAAACTTGTCCTTCTGTCCGTCTCTCTCTCTCTCTCTCTCTCTCTCTATATATATATATATTGAGTGGAGTTGAAGGGGAGCGTGTGGAGTTCATATATAAATCTTTCACCAGGATTGGCAGTTTCGCCTCCAGGAATCATGTGGTTTCACTTTTATTATTCAATAAAGAATCAGACTTTTTTTTATAATCAATTAACCTTTATGGCCATCTCAATTTTTATTTATGACAGACTTTGATGCCTTATGCATTATGTAACTCTGGTCAGACTACTCTTGAATACTGTTGGTGGAGGTGGTACTACATTCAATACTTTATTATGTTGTTAATTAACTTCGAAAATGTGAAGTCAAAGTTTGGTCGAAAACTGCTGTAGGCAACAAACAGTGATTGATCAATAGTTTTAAAGCTACAACACTGATATGTTCACAGCCATATGTTACTCAAACTCAAGATATGGTAAATCTTAACAATTTGCTTCTATATATTTTCACTACAACTGTGGAGCATCACTTAGACCTGACTGGCTGGCTTAGATTTGACAGACCCAGTTAGATCTGGTGATTACATGCTGGCTGCCACTGCTCCTTCCAGCACTGGTATCTATTGCCAAAGGCGGCATGGCTCAGTTCCTGTGCCACTGATAAAAAAAACCTGGACATAATGGTAGAGGACATGAAACTAGGCATGTCTCTATCATCGTGCACTTTCTCACTCTCTCTATCTCTCAATCTCACACACCAAAGCCCCGGAGTCAAAATCTGTTTGTGCTGGAAGTCATTGTAAGACGCCTCACAGTAACCCCCTTACCCCTTCCTCCTCCTCCTCCTCCTCCTCTTTCCCTCATTCTCTCTCCCTCCCCCATTCCCTATCGTCCTTTTCTTCCTCTCCCTTCCTTCACCCATCCTGGCTGACAGGACACCTCTGGGGCTAAGGCGCCAAGGACGATGGTGCCTGATTGGAGTGCAGCACATGTCCGTCGCTCCAGTGCCTCGGTGCTCTCGCTGTCAGGCCAGTAATGGCGACCACGTGCTTGGGCTGATACATGGCTAATATCTCCAAAAACCCAAGGACGTCATGTTAATGGCCACAGAGCAGAGCCGTCCCGCGGTGGGGGTTGGGCTGAGGGTGGGTGGTGGAAAGGGGCTGAGAGGGGGGGAGGGGAGGGCCGACAGTGCTGATGCCATCGCCCCTGGAGTGGCAGGCCAGTAATGAAGCCCCTGTGATATATCTGACAGGCGATCGGGCCGAGATGGAACACGGTCCGAATATATCCACGTCCCGCCGAGCCACGAGAAAAATTATGCCCATTTCATTGATGGTGAAACTAGAGCATGGCTCGTTGTCTTATCTACCTGTGGAGTCTTCCTTGTAAGACATTATGCACATCTAAAAGGCATTTGCATTTTTATGGATTTCTCTTGTAATAAAGTACTAGAATAAATCAAAAATTTGGAAACAAAGGGAGAAAGAGAGCCTTTCCAAGATATCTGAATTACAAATTAGTCTAATATCCGTCATAAAAGTTTCTCATTTTTTCCCAGGGTAATGAAAATCTCCATAGTCCATTTTGTTCATTTAAGCGACACAACTTCAACTGCTCCTTCACACACACACACACACACACACACGAAATGGTGAACAGCTTAAATATTTTCTTATGTGAACAAAGGACATAGAGAGTAAATCTCAAGCCCCAGTAAGCAGCTATTCTGTCGTCATGCGAGTAGCCGGCCCCATCTGGCACGGAGTGGGCCTGCCGTGCAGCAGGAGGGAGGCTGGGGCACTCTGAGCCTTTGGCCTTGGCCCTGGCCCCCTCAGCTGGAAGTGGTCCATAAACACGGCCGGTTCACCCAGAGAGATTTAATCTCCCCGGGCCTAGGAGGCCACACATAACCCCCGACGCCCCCCCACCCACCCACCCCCATGTTGTTAACGGCAGATTCATGAGCACACAAACGCATGCATGTGTGCGTGCAGTCAAACACACACATACACACGCACGCACACACGCACGCACACATGTGAGGGATACATGCTAAGCCAGAGTCCTGGACCTGTCGAGCCAGACAGCTTGGAGGGGTGAGTCTGGGCGTGTGTGTGTGTGTGGGGGGGGGGGAGTTCAGCATGCTGATCTCTGATGCAGCACGGACTCACTGCTAACACTGGAACATGACTGTGGCCATCGCCGCTCATGCAGTGCTGTATTCGTGTGGCGGCAACAATTCACAGCTGTGACTGAGAGCGCGTAACCAGGGAAGATAAGGCGTTTCTGGCACCACTACCTGCTAAAGACGGCAGCTATCCCCTCACAAACAAAACAGACGGCTGCTGTTTGTCAACAGTTGTTTTATTTATTTCACTACAGTACCTGTTTTAAAGATTCCCTGCTTCTCCATTTTTCGACTCTGTCATGATTAGCTTCAGCAGGAGCCCAGATGACAACTCTGACTCAGCACTGTGCAGGCACCGAACACAGCCGCAACACCAGCGCAATAAATTCTGCTGAACTGCATCACATACGAGCGTTTTATATATTAGATGTATATATATATACACACACATACATACATATGACCTACAGGTCCAAAACTTTGGAGGAGATTGTAAAAAAGTTTAATGCCTCCGATTACGCCAGAGCCTGCTGCCGTGGTGACGACCCACAAGTGTGTGTTCTGACGATTCCGTTAATTGGCGCGCCGTTAGATGAGCTAATTGCGGCTCGGGGAGCCGCCGTGCGAGTCGTAAATGCGATCGGTCTGGCCATCACTCATGCCTCAATCAACCCCTGTCTGACACCTGCCTCAACCTAAAGCAAATCAATCAGGGGCTCCATAATCTTATTACTCTCCACTGGGCTCCACACAAATCATGCTGAGGGCTACACGCGCTTGCGGACTGCAGAATGCAGCAGGACTTAAGCCCACGGTGACACAGACCCATGTGCTGCCACAGGTTTGCACCTTTACTTGAGTCCAGAATACATGCTTAATATAAATAAGGATATATGTCTAGATTCTCATTCATCCAGGTCATGGTAGTCAAAGGAGCTAAGCTGTAAGCAACTGGACTTCTTTTTTGGAGCTTAAAGATGTTTCACCTTTCATCCAAAAGGCTTTAAAAGGCAGAAGTGAAGAAACATTTTGGATGAAAGGTGAAACGTCCTCAAGTTCCAAAAAGAAGACCAGTTGTTTACAACTTAGCTCCTTTGAATAAAAAAAGGATACAAATGTACTTACAGGCCACAGTTATGTCTGACAGTACCATGTACTGCCATCAGCAGTGTGACTAAAAGAGACTAAAAGGCCATACTATATATTTGTTCTCACCATTCACCATCCAACCATCTGAATCCATCTGATAAGAACAATTCTGCAGTCAGGTAGATGCAACACTAAGTAGTTTCGTCAACCCTAAAATAATGTTTCCAAAATCGTTTCAGTGGTTCATCAATTTGTAACAGGGTGAATGGCACTTCTGATTTCACTTTGTGGCCTTTCATGGGCTATAACCACACTATGCACGTTTGCAGAAGTGGGTCACTGATCTATAGTTTGAAGGAGACATAAAAAAAAGACAATTCCACTTCCAACCTGTAGGGCGACCGAAGAGGAAAAGTGCTTTAAACCACCGGAGCTATGTGCACAGGTAGAACCAACACAGGGCAGGATTTTTACTCTTTGAAGCTGGGACTACCCACCCTGACTATCACACAGTGCTGACACCTGTCAACTACACTGCCTTCAATACCCCCCTCCTCCCCCATCCCCACACTTTTGTGACTGTAGTAGTGACTGATGCTGCCAGTTTGCTGAAGTGGGCATGGCAGTGACTTAATACAGAAAACTGTATTAAAGCAATACTAAGTAGTTTGCATCTTTGGTCGCCCTACAGGTTGGAATTCTCTCTTATAGAGAACTACAGACAGACAGTTTACTCCTCCAAACTTACTTAGTGCGCTTACAGCCCATGGAAGGTGGAAAAGCGAATTCAGAAGTGCCTTTCACCCTGTTATAAGTTGATGAAACACTGAGACAATTTTGAAAACATTACTTTAAGGTTAAAAGTCTGTACAAAATTCTATCAGTCAAAATGTAAACACAAGACTCATGTCATTAAACCACAAACTAAGGCAAAATAGTTCCTTGCTTGGATAAATAGCCCCAAGAAATAAACTA
Source organism: Coilia nasus (assembly GCA_027475355.1). Classification (NCBI taxonomy): domain Eukaryota; kingdom Metazoa; phylum Chordata; class Actinopteri; order Clupeiformes; family Engraulidae; genus Coilia; species Coilia nasus. The sequence continues at coordinate 25,187,694 of CM050214.1, forward strand.
ATGATCAAACACAAACAAGTAACTGTGTGGCGAAAGCACAAAGTGAGAACTGGAAGTTAAACTTTCAAAGTACATTTTGTATTGACGGAAGACAAGGGGGAGAACCAGAGAGATATGTAAAAGGAATCCTCCCACTCCTGTCAGGTGAGTGAAAAGTACAGGGAACCCACCCCTACCCTGCCATCCTCACGAAAACAAGAGAAAAGTCAACAATTAATATTTCATCATAAGGGTGGTAGGGGCGCATATAAAAGGATGATTTATATATGTGCTCGATGAATAATTCATATACTTGGCACACCTACAAACGTTATTTACTGTCGAGATGTAAATCCTGAGCAGACAGAGAGGAGGAGAGGGGGTGTGAAGCATAACTGACTGTTACATATTCAGCAATGTCCTCTCTCTGGACAAAACACATCACGTCAGAGCATACAACTACCAGCTCCCGGAAGCTTCTAGACATTAGCCCTGCAGCGACAAAATGAAAGAGGGGAGAGAAAAAAGTTGGCCTAGAAAACTCAGTCGCGAAATATAAAAACCAGGAAGGAAAAAAAAAAAAAAAAAACAGCCATCCAGAGTCAGTCCGTGTCACTCTATCTGATGAATTACAAGTTCTACAAAGACGAACACCCATGTTTATAAGGCTCAGACTAATGAGCCCACTGATACATATCACAGTTGACTGCAACATAAACGTATGCAGCAAAGATCAAGGCTTGCCTTCCAACACAAAAACCCTTGCCACTCCCCCCCCACACATCTCTTTCTCTCCATACAGATATGTGCCTACACCTTGTGCAAACTTGCATTACATTATCTAGCAGCAGAAATCAGAGAAAAGGGCTTTAATCACATTATTTTGGTTCAGTAAAGTTTAAAAAAAAAAAAAAGAAAAAAAAAAGAAATAATAAATAAATAAAAGGAGCCGTCTAAGATGCAGCTGTCCTGTTTATCCCCCACCCTGCAAGCACACACACACACACGCACACACACACGCACACGCACACACAGAGACACTCAAGGCATGCGAAAGTAATGACATTAGACAGCCTGGTTAGTGGCAGGCCATTGTTGTCCCCTCAACTGTGGCTCCAGTCCCCTCTCCCCAGAGTGGAGTTACCAGGATCTTGCTAATCGCTCACAAAAGACGGATTAGCGCCGGAGAACAATTGCGGGCTTAATGTCAGGCCGCGTCACCTGCCACAGCCACCCCCCAGTGTCCTTGTCCTAGTCCTAGTCCAACTCAATACACGCAACAGGGACACAAGGGTGCACACACACACACAAACACAAACACACACACACACACACACACACACACACACACACACACACACACACACACACACACACACACACACACACACACACACACACACGCACCCTTACAGTATGCTAAGCACATAATTCGATATAACCTGCAAATCAGTGTGGTCATAAATGGTGAATGCACAGAAATATACAACCTCTCTCTGAGAGATTGTACAGACCCATAAAAAACCTTCCACATTAGTGGAATTGCTCTGCAAGATCAAAGGAAAAGAAAAAACAACAAAACAGATAAAATACTTTGAAGTCTATCTACCTCTGCTGTAAATTTTGTTTGTAGTCAAAACACTTACATGAGTCAAAATCTATCTTCAATCATTATACCCCTTCAAGGTCTTTTACTGATGCTTAACCTTTTTTTAGGGGAAATAAATGTTTTACAAAAACGGCAGAGACATAAGAATTTAAGCCACTTTCAAACAAACAGCAACTAAAAGAGAAGACTTTCAGCCCACCACCCTGACATCCAAAGGTTTTCTCTATCCAACAGCTCTCATAATTTCTTACATTGTTCAATCTACTGAAAACCTGCTAGCCTGGAATAAAAGTCGCTTTCATGAAGACAAAGCTTTCTCATCACCTTTCTCTCCAAAAGCAGGGCCAGAGACTGAGATTTAATTGCAACACGGCTCAGCTCAGCTCAGCACAGCACAGCACTCCGTGGAGACTTCTGTCAGCTGAAGCACTGAGAACTGAACCGCACACACAGAGGATCGGAAGAGCATCTAACCCCACTTGACACGAACGCCTCTCTTCTGCTGTGTTCTTCATACTTAATTAATGCATCCACCACAGCATGTGCTTCTGCCATCAGGAGGGGAGCGCGTAGATGCTCCCACATGTGTGTGTTCTGAGAAAACACAAGACACTTCTGCACCTAGGAAGAGTAGTTGCCAGAAGAGATTTAAGCCTTCCTGACTACAAATCTTATTCTAACGTGCTGTTATTTCTGGAGCACACTTACCACTTTAGGTTTATTATTATTCTATTATTTCCTGAGTCAATCGTGAAATTGTTGGGTTTGTTGGCATGCACACGTGTGTAGCATGTGATTGTATTACATGCACATACTGTATCCATATCTGTACTTATCTGATTTGTTTGTCTGGCTTACGGAAATGAAAACAAGGGTCCGGCATCTATAAGCCCTGCTTTGGCCGGAAGTCTTTTCCATTAGCCTACTTTATTTTTCCTGGTAAAGACTGTGATTGTGACTATTTCTGCTGCTGCTCAAAATAAAATTACTCATTCATTCATTCACCCACTATTACAGTAGGTGCTTCCAGACAATTGACATGGAGGATTTTATGGAGGATAGGGCCTAATTTTGAAAATAGGGTCTAATTTTAAATATCTTAGAAATGTGGGAACATATGGATGTTGGAACATAGGGTCTAATTTTTAGTTCAGTAAAAAAAAAATCTTAGAAATGTGGTAACAAAGGGCTGTGGGAACATATGGCTAACCACCATCACATCAGAAGAGGCACTTAGAGACAGTATGGGTTAGGAGTAGGTAGTGCAAAAATATGCATAATGCAACATGTAATGTATTCAGCAGGTAATACTTCTTTCAGAAAACTATTAAAAAGACTCGCAGTGTTCATGGATGGACCAACATCGAGCATTTTCAAAGCAAAAAAGCGAACTGCTGTAGCAGTGTGATCCTCGTTGAGATTCACATAGTATTATCGGTAGCATATGGGACACTGCAACAGAAGAAGTTGCTTATAAGGACATGTAGCCCATCTACTGCCCACCTTTGTGTTGAGTGAGGGGCAGATTAATAGCAAAGTGTTGGGGCAACTGTCACAAAATGGCTGCCGTGAAAGCTTCTGCTATGATGGCCCTTAGGGGGTACAGATGGCTGCTGTCATCAATCAACAAGCTGAGCGACGTACGTTTTTAAAGGAAGTGCTGCAAATAGCAGAGTCTGTATCCCTCCACCCCCTTCGCAGTTTTGCATATCGTGGTGTAGTGTTCTTGTATCATGTACTGTACTAAGGAGGCCTTTTTTCAAAACAACGTGAACATGACAGAAGACATGTGGTAACAGGGATGTAACGGGGATGCGCCTCTTGGAAAATCAGCCCATGGCAAATAATGCCTCTCACAGCGGCCCATTTTCCGATTTTTGTGCAACTTAAAAAGTTTGTGGCCTGTGTCTGACTTCATGTTTTATTCAGCAGGCTTGGTTAAATCCTTGGAAGGTTTTCATTCGCTGGTCTCTCATGCGCGTCCAATTTCAGACGAGCTGACTAGTGCACTCGGAGACCAGGAGCGATGTTTTGCTGCCCAGAGCTTTTGGAAACCTGGTAATCTCTGGGGTGCGGAAATCAAACCGTAGTGAATTTATAATGTGGAATGGGGAGGGGGGCAGAGTTACAGGAGAGGCTGGCAGCCATCATAATTGGCGTGATTGCGGTGACCTTGACTCGGGGGTCGTCTGGTTCCTTTTGGGCGGGTGGGGCCACTCCGGAGGTGAAGTGGCCCATCACATCTGGTAAAGAGGGACCGGTGACGCCACAACGCCAAATCTTCCACTCAAGTGAGTCGGAAAAAGCCAGTGAGAAGTCGTGCATAATTCATGAGTGCCCTCTTGAACACATATGTGTTCGAGTGTGCATAGAAAGTCTATTGTGATGGCCCCGGGTGGAATAACTACACCAACAGTTTACGAGATTGTGACTACTGCTGTAGCAGTCGCACACAGCTCCCAGCGCTTACCAAACAATCCTAACACCAAATCTGTGCCAGACAGTGTAGTAGATGCCACAGTGCATGCTACAGTAAGTCTGTGGCAATGTCACCCTGAGTATTAATGGTCACTGTTTGAAAAGATATGAAATTATACCGCAGGCTCCGAGCCTGCCTATCCTCCGGAGAGAAGCAGCAAGCGGAGAATGTCCTACACCTCGGACCAAGGGAGGCTGGGACAGGTTAACTTCTGTGATGGCCAATTAGCTCACAATTAGTTTTTAATTGAGCCTCATAAATTAATTGGGTGACATAAAGGTGACAACACACCAAGGATCCTATAGGGTTTTCCAGTCAGCTGATACTGCTTCTGACATCCTGCGTGTCTGATGCAATTAAATGCGACAGCGATCTTTTCGAGATATTATCTATCTCTCTGTTGACACTGACTCCCCAAATGATAATCACATTCCATTCTGTGTGGTCACAGATAAAGGGTAGTGTTGATTTAAGATTTCTATCACATGCTGACAACTGGTTAAGAAGCAAAGAGTTCAACTTATGAACCGGAAGCTCCTCAATCGTCTTTAGTTGAGTCACAATAAAACCAGCATTGATCAAATAACGTTTTATCTTAACAGTAGGGATGTGAACGAGCACGATCTCCCTGTTCCCGTGACAGGATAATTGCACCAAGATAGAGGCTTAATTAAATTAAAGTCTGAAAAACAGCCGCTGCTTCGGCACATCTCTCGCAAGAAAATGAATATTTAATTGGTACATGTCACGGTGAGATCGTGATAATTCACTCATCCTTTGTCCTCTAACTATCTTCCCCCGGGTTCACGGGGATGCGACACCTTGTTCAGGCAGATGCTGAAGCTAGGATAAGGCAGCGTTTGCTGTATGTCTGTGTGTGTGCGTGCTTGCGTGTGTGTGTGTTGGGAGCAATAACATTCAATAACACTTGCTGAGGTTTCAAAGCAGCGGCATGCCACACCTGGTGTCATCTGCCTACTCGACTACAGACGTAACCAGAGTTAAAAAATTCCCAATCTGTCACCTGCATCCCCTTAAGTTTTCCCTTCTGAGGAGCATCTGAGGCGGGGGGGCATTCACCACGAGCACTGTTCGCCATCTCAGGTGTGTCCCCCTGACGCTGCGCATTCAGAAGCAGGGCCATACTTACACAGCGTCATGATTCTGACAGCGGGGAACTCTTATGGAAAATCATTTTCTCCCCTGCAACAATTTTAAAAATGGGGAAGGGGGGGATCTCTCTCTCTCTCTCCCTCTCTCTCTCTGTGTTTCACTTTGGTTTCACTTCTTGTTGTGGGCAGCTGTGGTCTAGTGGTTAGGGAGTTGGTCTTGAGATCGGAGGGTTGCAGGTTTGAATCCCACCCTATCCTATCAAGGCTGAAATGCCCCTGAGCAAGGCATCTACCCCCACATTGCTCCAGGGACTGTAGCTGAAACCCTGTACCTAAATAACTGTAAGTCGCTCTGGATAACAGTGTCAGCTAAGTGTAATGTAATAATGTAATGCATTTATGCCCCACACATGTACAGTCAGTGCTTCTGTTAAGCCATTCAGAACAAGTATTCCTAACGTTGACTTACACTGCTCAAGATCTAATGACAAGTGCTTGGGTGAACAAGTGATCACTTGTGAAGCTGTGAATCCCCGGCTTGTAACAGTTGTTGTGAAGTCTCGGAAAAGGCATGGTTTCAAGCAACCAGCCATCTGGCCTATTAAAGTGCAGTGATTCAGCAACAGGACACGCTGCTGGGGCTCTCCCACCTGCACGGAAAGAAAAAAAACTAAACAAAAAACAAAAGAAGAAGAAAAAAAAGCCTCAAAGCAATGAAAAGAAATCAAAATGAAATGAGGTAGAACAGTTGTCCCGCCTGCTAAATTATGCAGGGGGAGCATAAATGCAGAGGGAGAGGCAGCAGACAGAGAGAGATGAGTGAGGTCTAATTGCACCAGCCAGTGGATTGGGTTGCAGCATCTAGCAGCAGCGGCTATCAATTCTGCCATGGAAATCAATGGGAGACTGGGCCTCCGTACGCCCCCACCCTGCCCTAATGGAGTCCTTCCTAATCTCCAGTCACATGGCAAGGGGGGGGGGGGGGGGGGGGGGGGGCTTTGAACCCCACCCCCACCCCTCAACACCATACACATGCATGCATGCACACACACAACCTCAGACTGACACACACACACACACTTGAGAAGACATACACAGTCAATCAAAAGCACGCACACACGCACGTACGCACGCACACACACCCACCCACCCACCCACACACACTTGAAAAGACACACACACAGTCAATCAAAAGCACGCACGCACACACACACACACACACACACACACACACACACACACACACACACACACACACACACACACACACACACTTTACCATCATGGAGGAAAAGAAAGGAAAATTCTGAGTTCAACATCAACTCAGGAAATATCAGAAAAGGGGATGTGTGGTGTTGCCGCTTGTCAAAGTGTGCACTTGAAAAATCTTTTGATGGGGACTTTGAAGTCAAGTGCAAAAACTACAAAGGATGGAGAAATATTTTATCACCGAGAACTCCTGCAACAATACACACTGATCATCAATGACAGCACTTCAAACATTCGAGGAAAGAGAATCTTAGAGGTGAAATGGTGGACTTGTCATTTTGCTTACCCAAAGTCTATTTCAATGTACCATACATCTGTTACATTCATGGTGATGTTGGCTTGGGAGATGGCACGATGGCCTTATCAAATGTAGCAAGCACCACGAATATTAAGCTTGATCAACTGTAAACTGTGGTAGATTTCTTTGTAATTTATTTATTTATTTCTACATAATTCACTACAACCATACTGTCTATATTAGTCTGATTAGTCTGTCTGATTAGATGCTAAATCACATTTTGTTACCTGTATTTATACATGTGTAATGACAAAGTTGAATCTAATCTAATCTAATCTCATTTCTTTCATGCGGTGTTAATGTGGCAACAACATTGTGGATATAGTCCTTGTATCCTTGTATAACAGAAGAGAGGAAAAGATGAGTGTCTTTAATCTGATAACGTGTGTGTGTGTCTTTCACAGCTGCATTTCCTGCCCGTGGTTATGCTTGCATTCTATAACTGTTTGTTTGTTTTTTGAAAGCACAGCACAAACAAAACAAACAATGTGAAAATGCTGACAGAACTTTCTGAGAAATTCTTAAATAGGTCTCGTGCACTGCACATGGCTCTCCTAGTAATGGAGAACATATATTTATTTGCCTGATAGTTGGCCAGTAATCAGTGCTTACTCAATAAATTATGGTTGTTTTTTCTTTTTGAAAAAAAAAAAAAACAAACAAAAAAAAAACTAGCAAATCACAAACAAACTCCTGCTGACACATCGTATAAGTGATGACGGCTTTTAAATTTGAGAATCTAAGCAAAACTGGAAAATCAGCTGCCACTGTGAAGCTGTGCATGGTGCAGCCTATCAGCCACATACGGTACATCACTGAGATCCCACAACCTGACTTATGAAAGCATTTTTGATTTGTCCTTGTTTTACCGAGCATCAGGAGTGGTGAGTCTGGGCCTGATATGAATGAGAGGCCCACACTCCGCAGCACGTCAAAGTCATTGACATGCCATTAGGGCCAGTCTCACAGACACCGTTCGCACAAGCCGGTCAATACAACCCATTAAGTCTGATTCCACGAATCAGTCCAGCACCAGTAACCTGTGATTCCAGACACCGAGTTGAAAGCAGTCAGTGCTTCAGCTCTAAATGCCTCCAAGGCACTTCTAAAAAGGAATCTGTCTGGGTGGTGAAGTTTAACAACCTGTATTGTCTTCTCTCACTGATCATCTAATCGAGATCACATTCAATATAGAAACACATGTAGCATGTGTATGGAGCCAATGTACACCCTATGGGAACAGCTAACTATAATGAAATACTAATGGAAATAGAAGTAGTCCGTTTTTTACTATAACAGTAAGTAAAATACTTTCAGTAGAACAAAAACATATTTCACAACATCACAGTTCATATACTAACAGTCTTATCATAAGTGCTTGGAGGCAGCGGAATATTTCATGATAAATCAAGTAGGCCATTTTTTGTTTTGTTTCTGAATGATTCCAGGAAAGGAAAAGAAAGAGAAGGGAACACCATTACTGGGGAATGTATGGCACCGTGTCATACCAAGGACACACCAGCAGTGTTGCAACATCAAGACTAAAAAAATCATGGTAACGATTGCCTGCTCAATAGTGTCTTGGTCCTAGAATCTCTACTTGAGGTATCACATTTGCTCACAAGATCTCTCAAAATGTCTCACATTCCTGAGACTACATCAGAGAAAGAGTGAAGATGAAATTGCCGTTCTCTCATTCAGGTTATCACCAGAAAAGAGCCTTGAACTGAGAAATGAGAACCGTGCAGCTTTGGCTTCCGCTAAGGCTAGGGGGATAGCAGACTTTACTCCATGAAGGTAATCGCTAAGCAAAAGTTCCCTTTTTTGCACTCAGGAAATGCTGTTCTGTTTTATCCCTCTAGCAGAAAAATGCATAAAACAGAAGAGCTTCTCCACATAAAATGGGATGCCCCTTGATCTACTCTTCAGACTGTTGTTCCAGTTCGAGTTTGGTTGTGGTTTCCACATTTCACATTTTTATCTTTGTTCACTTGATTTTCACAGAATTGTTTTGTCTTTGATATTGGAATCTGCTAAAATCATCCTCTTGCAGTACTTGGTTTGCCTTCAGCTTAAGACGTGTAGCCGGTCCAAAGCCCTTTTAGGGGGAAAATGGAAATAAATAAGTAAACAGAACAAATGTTGTTTATGTGAACCTAAAGTGACTTACATGCTGTCTCTTCTTCGCTTTGGGTCTTATTTCGCATGACATCACTTCTGCTCTGAAGAATCAATCATGATTTAAAAGGGTCAAGGTTTTGATTGCCTACTGCTGAGGGAACTTCAGAAAAAGCGCAGTAGTAAGTCCATGTCTTAAAAGTGTTTCTTTCTCTTCTCTTTTAAAGGGTTCAGTGGGACATCTCACATCATGTACCCTTTGGGATGGCAGTCAGAGCACACCCACAACTCTAGTGATGGTCACTCCATCACACGGAGTAGAATCAGCAAAAATAAAGACAAAGCAGTAATTAAAAAACATTTTCCCCATCCTGTTATGACAAAACAAAATAAGACAATAGCATTTCTGAATTATTAAAAAACAATGTGGATCTAAACACCTACAGAAAGGTGAAACAGCTGACTGTGGGAAGTGTATGCACCTTGTTTTTGCAAGAATTTGTCTTACAGAAATGAATTATGGGCGAGAGTTCTGAGTCTCTAAATTTTCCACCTATTCATCAGAAAGAACAGGAGGCTGGACTAAGGTGAAGAATCATTATGTATAACCACAACGCAGGGCAATAAAATCACTGGTTGTTCGCAATGAAAGGCCAGCATTCCTTTTAAAATACCAGTCACAACTCATTCCCTCTATTGCATCTCAGCAACTACAAACACAACACAAAGAAAAGTTTGGCATTCACAGGGGTGACCCTTCCTGCAGAAGGAGCTGAATTCCTCCAGGACCCAGACAAGCCATTCATTATGCAAGCTGGAACCCCACTTCTTTTATGGCTTTGACAATGGAATCAAACCAGATCATATTAAGTAATCACACAGGGGCAGGGTGACACCCGTGATGAATATCAAGGCCTCCCAACACACCGCTATGCAAATGGGCACACAGAGCACTGCGCCGGGGCAAAGGGGAGGCGTTTGATTTTTGCACTCCCTTTATGATGGCGGCGCACGGGTCACTCACCCCTGGAGTCATGATATACGACGCAATATCCCCCACTCCCACCCCTTGTGACAGCAAACAGACTGGCAACGTGAAATTTAATTTGTTTCTGTAATTCAATTTGATTTTGTGGCTCTTCCCACCCCGCGCTTCTTCCTACCATGTCCGTCACCGATACAACAGAGGCAACAGCTGGCAGGACTGCTGACCTCTCCCCGGTTATTTCATTGTCAATGACTGATGCTGGGCCTTAATAGTATCAGCGTGTTTGTCCCTTTAAGTCAAACACTATTTGTTTTGGGGCTGCACAGCTAAAAGCTGGGCCATAAAAGAAAAAAAGATCACTTCCCTTCATCCATTCAAGAGAAAACACTCCCACAAAGTAAGACAACGCTATTAAAAGCATAAATGAACACCCAGACGGCGACTGGGTTTATGATCAATGCCCTGGCACTGAAATACCCTGTAAGAGTAACATATGGGATGGCAGTAGTTTTGAGTCTGAATGTTATGAACTCTTTTCAGATGCCAGCTAAGTGCTAGGGCACTCTGGTCTTTCATTCAGCCTCCTGAGCCGTTTTACTGAACGCTTGTCAGTAATCGAAAGTGAGACTCCAAAATATGCCTGAATAAAACATGGATGAATCAATTTGGGGTTGCCTGCAGGGAAAATACTGAGCACACTCTTTACCTTTGTGTCTTTACACACCGATTTTTTTTTTGCTAAAATCTTATAAATATCTCTGGTATTGCAGATTTATGTATTGTTTCTTCTCTGTTTATCAGTAACAGGGAGAGACAAGCGTTTATGCTAAACATATGGAAAAATAAAACAACTATTATCTCATCTGTATTCTTACTTTATACAGCTGTGATGACTTTTCTTTTTAGCCTCCATTGACTGAAAAGACTGAATCTATGAACAACAGACCTATAGTAGTAACAATGACTAGCAAAGTAATGTTAAACTCGAAGTTGCCATTTCATATGATTTTCGTGGTTTGAACTGGTGAGAAGCACTGTTGGGAGTGAAAACATAAGCCCTGATGGTGTCTGATAATTGGCTAGGGGTGTTTCATCAGTCTGGCAGCCTGATAAATGCACAACATAAACATTAAGTCTAGTTGGGGATGGGGACGGTCTTTTGGCACAGAGCCTCTCTAAGGACCACTTACTACAGTCAAAGCATGTGCCAGTCTCTGCTTCCTCAGTGCTAAACTGCAGCAGCTCCTGCTTTCACTGTTCCCGAGGTCAAAGTCTACCATACGCCCCTGGGCTGCTGCACATCCCAACGCATGTACCTCAGAGTAGGTGGCTGTGAGCCATCATGGCATTTCAATGGCGCTGTCACGATTTGGATGCAAGGTAAATAAAATAAAATAGAAGCCACACACATCATGGAATAAACAACGTGGCCAATTCAGCTGTTTATATAGATGCAATGTTTACTTTAACTCTGGTAAATCATACATTTTTTATGGATATATGCAGGTGAGTTTCTTCCATTTCAGTCAGGTTATTGATACTACCCAATTATTCATGAATACTACTTTATGTTTGGAAAATACTCATGTTTTCATGTTTTCTGTTGTCTACAAATAGCCATCTTGATACACCTTGCATTCCCAAAATTCATGCGATGTGTGTTGCAAAGTGGTTCATTGGAATGTCGTGCTCCAAGCCTGCACAGGACACTTTCACAGATAATGTTCTGCAAAGATCCATTACAGGCCACTTCTTTGAGCCCTTAACACACCAAGTTAAAAGTTGGTGTTCCAACTAAATTGCATCCTGTGCTTAAAAACAAAAACAAACAAAAAAACCCTAAAAGAAATGGCACACTTTGATTCAAAAGATACCATGATGGGTGGTTGTTGCAGTGTAATTAACGGTCATCTTCAAAGCATTAAGGGGGAAGGGGTAGGGGAGGGGGTGGCAAAATCAAGATTCTTATCATCTGTGGAAACTATTATTCTGTTCTATGCTGAGGGGCAGATAAGGGGATCTATCAGTGGGGGTGCATGCTGGCGCTCATGTGACTCGTGCTGATCCCGTCCCGTCACAGGCCATCGATGCTAGGCTCCAGACTGTACGAGGAGGTGCAGATGCTAATCTGGATTATCTGGCATTGCATGGCATGTTGTGTTTTCATTTCCACCCCCTCTATTCTATTCTTTTTTTCTCTTTTTTTTTTGGTCATCAAACAGCACAGCATGGGACATATTGAATCACAGTCAGTGGTTATTGTGTTGATGGCCAAAAAGAAGAAAAAAAATCCCCAAAGTATTAGGAGGTATAAAGACGCGATTAATGAATGGAATGAAAGCCTAAATCTCCACTGATCTGTGATGGTAACCGCTGTGGGGGTGGTGTGGGTATTTAATATGTAATGGGCCATTGCATCATGTTGCCACTCAGCCATTAGTCTGTCAACATTCTGAATGCTTAATGCTTGTTTTTGTTTTTTGTCTTTAACTGGAATAAGTACTAAAACACAGTTCATGAATTTCGAGATGCTATTCATCTTCATACCGTATGTGTCTGACACCTCTGGAGGGAGACGGCATCCTTAAAGTTTCAAGATGACGCAAAAGGAGTGAAGCATGGAAATGCGCTAATTAGAAAAGTTTCAATCATTCGCTTGGTTTGAACTTCTGAGGGAGGAGGCACAGAGGGAGGCATTAAAGCAAGCTGGAAGGTCCGTCCTGCACCCCCCCCCCTTTGAGGATGACCTTTCCTCTGTGTACGCTACCTCCATTCCTCCGTACCACATTGTGCTCTTTGCGGAAATTTTTCCGTGAGAAGCTATTTATTAAACGAAATAATTACTGTCATCACCCCGCCAAGCTATTCATCACATCTCTGTGGAAATGCCGAAGGAGGCAAGGACTCGTCTGAATTATAATGAAGTATAAATAACACTGTCATGGCTTTGCTATCGCAAGATGACACTAGCTGGTCATTTCAGGTCACACTGGATCTTTTTGAACCCCACTGATCTGGCACTGTTGAGTTAACGTTTTTTTTTTTTTTTTTCAGGAACCTCAAAGCTGAAAGGATACTGAGGACATTCAATGCTGTGGTCCTTTACCCAGCAAGAACAACGCATGAAACGGGAAAGTCTTTTGAGAGAATGTGATAAAATGAAAACAACTCACAGTAAAACATAATTGTTTTGAAAGTTTTCATCTCCTGTATGTATCTGGAGATTTTCCAGCTTTGTGTGTATTCTCTCGGTTGACTGAAAATACAGACTCCCGTCTTGCCGCAATAAAAAAAAAACAAAAACAAAACAAAACGCAGTGCCACACATCAATTTTGCATTATGCACAGAGCCAGTAAATTCATAAAGCCATTCATACGACCAGTATTTACCTAGTGCGCTTTATTTTCTGCCTAGGCAAACGCCCCAATCAATATTTCATTGTTTGCCTGTCAAGTGTAGCCCCTATATGACGGGGGGTGGGGTGGGGTGGGGTGTGGTGGGGTGGAGTGGGAGGTGGGATCCTTTGTGCATGGCTGAGATTCGTACTGCACTGCACATGCTCCATCCCAACCTATGAGGTCATCCCAGTGGTCACGCTAAATGGAAGCTGCAGTCCCAAGGGGTACTGGGGACTGACCTACTGTATCTGTGTCTCAGACTGTAATGTGATTGGCCGGGGTGTTTTTTTTTTTTCATGAGATACCCCTTATACCCTTCTGAATGTACAGTAAGTGAAATTAAAACAACAGGGTTCCTACAATTATGTTAATGATACTTGATGATAAACAAACAGGATGAAAGACAACCGTAAACCAAAAAAAAAAAGCACGCAACAACATGCAGACAGACACTTAGCTTTGAACCTTAACAGGACATTAGTGCAAGCACTTAAGAATTATGGGCTCTGAAGTGAAGGGGAGCGGAAAAGAGACCACGAAAAAAAGGAATCAGACTAGACATTATGTCTTACTAGTCCAGGAAATAACATCAAAAGCCTGTATCGGTAAACTACCTGCTTGCTGTTCCCCGTATTGCATGACTGGGCCCATACTGGAAGCTGCCCAAGAGCACATGCACTGTTTAAAATTGCAAGGGTGCTCTCTGGAGAAATACCAATGGCCCATTTCTTCCTCAAAGTTACCCGAAGGGCTGCTTGCAAGCAGCTGGTAATTACAGTGCATATGGCTAAGCCCTTAATTAGCACCACAACTCCAAGGTTCTAATGAGTGTCATTTGATTATATTCTGTTTGGAAGGCAACAACAATAAAAACAGACATAGCGAAAATGTGCTTTACATTTTATGGGGACAATATCCCCTGAAAAAAAAAAAAAACTGAGCTAACCATTCGCAAAAGATTAAGCTTCCTTTTCCTTTTTTCAATGTCATAATGGTGTGTGCGTATGAGAGGGGCATAGGCAAGAACTAACCTTGCATTTTCCTAGAAATAGTATTTATCAAAGTGAGAGGCAAAAGCACTGCTGTTATGCTCAGATACGCAGTGCTCTGCATCAGAAAGAAAAACATCTTCAAAAAAAAAAAATTCCGCTTGGGCCATTTCAGCAGTACAGAAGGATCATAAAAAGGTTGAGGTTTCTGTTGACTGCGGCGAGCATCATCATAATGCCTGCCTAAGTAAGTGTGTGAAATAAACCATTAAATAATTATGAGGCCTTTTTTCCTTCATCAAAACACATTTGATGTTTGAAGTGGTCTTTGTTCAAAGTGGTCTGCCTCAGACTAGATTTCACGGGCCAGTGTTGCTGCACCCTGCATTTCTCTATCTCTTCAGAGGAGCTGCTGCAGAGAGAAACAGCGTGCTGTTTCTGATGCGTGAGGGCAAAATGACTGACAGCCTAGCAAGCAGCACAACAGAGGAGGGGAACCCAGCCGATACACAAGCCACACAGAGCTAAAGTCCAACAGGCAAACTCTCATGCTTTGTGAAATGCCGAACAGATCCGGTCCATAGTTGACCCGTTTTGTCATTCTTCTGCTGGGGAAATATATTGGCAGCGCAGGCCTTTTCACCTTGCAAGCCACAGCAGGACATTCACGCCGAATGTGACACAAGATGAAGTTGAGAAACTGCTGAGAGTGGTGGGAAACAGTTTACATTCTTCACCTACCGCCCTATTTACCATGACAGAGGCTGGTGGTGGAGGAGGCAAACGCATCTAAGTCAAGTGCAGAGAGTGACTGGCCAAAACATCTCTCCTTCTCCATCTCTAGAGGCTAATTAAAATCAAGAGCTTCAGCTCTTCAGCTAACGGAAGCACTCACTGGGCAGAACCAACAATGAACACACTGCAAGTAAAAGTGCACTCCTTTAAAAAAAACCAGGGCTGCTGAAAGATCGCAGATTCATAGCCGAGTGCTTGGGTAGAAAACCTTTGGTCATTACTCCATAGAGCCTGGCTCTCCTTGGCCCCTACAGAGCCACACACAACACACACACACACACACACACACACACACACACACACACACACACACACACAGACACTGAGCAACAGTGAGTTCTCTAATAAACCAGACACATATAGAGTGAGGAGACAGCCGAGTGAGCGCTCCGTTGTTCTATTTGTTAAACTTGGAAAATATTATAACGTATTTTGTCTTGCAACATTATTTGCCTGGCAAACAGTAGGCAAACAACTAATTTAGTCTTAGAAAGAAAAACTCTTAGATGAAATGTTATTATCATAGTGCTGGTTTGGGAAGGAAAGCTGAACACATTTATGGAAGAGAGTCGCTTCTGCTTTCACCAGGGTTTATCACTCAAGTGCACTAAGGTGACCGTGAATGTCAATGTCCTGGTTTATGTGACTGCCAGCCAACCATTTCCTAATAATATTTTGTGGAGGAAGAATGTGTTTTAAAGGCTTGTCCCCCCGCAAGGCTTTGCAGGGACATGGCAGCGGGGAAAAAATTAAATGGCTGCTTTCATGCAACATAAAAGCGACACCATGACCTGAACATACATTATGACTATATGACCCCCTGACCCTTATTTTGTTTTCCAGCAAAGCTTTCTCAATCAAAGGCAGTCCACTTCAGAGTATTAAATTCTGTCCAGCAAAACAACTCATTCCAATACCCATTCATTGATTTCGAATCCAGCCCATACGCTCAAGTAGGCTGCCTGGCCAGTGCGACTTCCATCAGCCAGGTTTCTGTGAAGGTTGAGCTATTTATAGACTTTGAGAAGAGGTCATCCATTCAGATTAGGTTAAACAAAAACAAATGGTGCTATTTCCAGTAGGGCTTGTAGCTCATAAAAATGACTTACCTGCATCAGGGTTGCAGTCAGCAGGGCAGAGCAGCATTGAGAGAATGCAAAGAAAGAGGTAAAGAAAGAGAGAAAGAAAGGGGAAGAAAGAATGACAACATGAGTAATCATATCACTGATCAGAATAGAATGGTATCCTTTACAGCAGGATAGAGAGTTATACTTTTCAGTTTTTTTCTTACAATGGCAGTAACGTATGTATGAAAATAGTTGAAAATTTACCAAACCAAAGACCGATGTCTTCGACTCGTATTTCGTATTCATTGTATCGTCATAAAATATTTCAATTTAAAATTATTATAAGTTGTCACACTGAACATTTCTGTAAATAAGAGCACAAAATTAAAAGGTGAATGTATTTTTTTTTTTGCTTTATGTATTTAATCCGAAACAGAGCTGACCAAATGTACATGTAAACAACAAGCTTTATAGAATGATGCCAAATCATGGTCATCAGTACAACTAAGAGTTTTGGAGTGGCAGCATTAGTCATAATTCTGGCAAACATAAATCTTATCACCTGAAGTTGCCTTCACACACCATGGGCCATTTGTTGCTAAAAATAAGTCCTTATGGGTTTTGTTTGAAAATTCCAACATAAATGAGACAAAACACTCACTGTCATCTAATGATGAGTTGATAGTGTGTTTAATGTAAGGTAATATTTAGTGTAAATTTAATGTTTAAACCAACAAACACCCCTACAACATCAGAGCATAGAAAAAAGTGCCTATATTTTCAGCACTTTGAGAAGTTTTACTTGTAGCTGCGTTTATATTCACTCAAAATCGATGAAGTGATTACAAACAAATCTGTCTTTGGTATGAGGAACTTAAAGGCAATATTACTTTACTGGATCTTTAAAATGTCAAACGCCACAAATTGTAAATGCTCGTGATTAACAATGTTTCCTCACATGAAATAAGGTATGCTACAGTTTTATTTTGGAAGGGGGTAAGCAGTAAATCTGTGCCAAGCCGGGTTTCAGGTGACCTTGACTGAGGGGAAAATAAACAAGATGTTGACTCAGGGATTTGTGTTTCAGTTTTGAGATTGCGGCTTTACTACTGGATAGATCTCCAGTGCGACAATGTACTCTGCTTTCGTCCGTGTTCTTACCACATGACTAAAAGTCTGCATGAAAAAATGTCATTGAGTATACTTAATACCTAGTAGTGACTATGAATGACTTTCCAATTATGCTGGAAAATGCAAAAGTCAAAATGGTTTCGAAGGTGTTTTTTACCAATGCATGCCAATCATCACTAATGCAACTAACTCACTAAATGATAGGACAGGCACAACAACAATTTATATTATATGCCATCATCTCATCTAAAACAAAATGGCAATGAAATCGCATGAAATGCAGTTGCAGCCTCCATTTCCATAGCAGAGAAAGATGACGGATGGTATTGAAAAACAAACTCACTGAATCGTCAATAATCAAATGCTAATCTTTCGACTTCCTTTCCCCTTAAAACACAGTGCGGTGTGGGAGACTAAGTCAGAGCATGTTATTACTGTGAACAGGGCCTAGGCAAATCTCAAAGGGCACACTCCACCTCCGTGCTCTCTGTGGGCACATGATGTGAGGTTAGCACACAGCAACAGACGGAGGGGCGATCATGGGCTGCCAGGTTAAATGAGTGGTATGGTTTGCAAATAAGTGAAGTACACCACAGCACTGACACAATATACCCATTTTTATACCCACAGCAAACACACCACAGAGGAGATGCCCCCCCTGACAAAGCTCACCTCTAAGAAACGAGGCTGTAATCATGGCCTACGGCAAAGGCTACGTGCTGACAAGAGTCTCCTTCCCAGCCTCATTTGTGGGCATGGGAATTCATATCCCAAGTGAGGTAGCCGCTGAGCAAGATCTGCTGCTTTAACCTTTTGTCAAGTTTATAGAAAAGTGGAAACAAAAAAAGGTTTTTTTCTTTTTAATCTTATGCTGATCAGCCCTCAGCAAAGCATCTAATATTCAGTTGAGATTTTCACAGTTGTGCTTAAAATCCACAGCGCATTGTTTTCACCATCAGATGCACTCACTTTCTCTCCCTCTCTCTCAGAGAGAAACACACACACAATCACACACAATCACACACATACACCCTCTCATAAAAACAAACATAGTGATGTGCTCAGTTTGATTAATCCAAAGTCTCCTGATAGTGTTCGCATCCAAGTGAGCACCTTAAGCTAATTGGTGGAGAAAAAGGTAGCTTAGCTTCACCCAGGTAGAGAGTACAATACAAGTCTGGCTACCTCCCCGTATCCTGCCCATGCCTTGAAAGATTTTATTTACAGTTTGCCTGTATGTACTAGCGGAGAGGAAGGGGGGGGGGGGCAGAACACAGGCGGAGAGTAATTCAATTATGTTTCTCCAGGCAGTGGGCTGTGCCGCCCCAGGAACTGGGCCCTCAGAGCATGCACACACGCACACAGAAGGAATGCTCAACGAGAGCACAGGGAGGCCCTAGCCAATCACAACAACCCAGACAAAATGTCAAAGTGACAGCCAGCATGACTCACAATTATACGTGACGCTGGTAATTTTATTAAGGATGCCTCAGCCTTGATATGCTTTAATACAACTGTGTGCGCGTGTGTGTGTGCGTGTGTGTGTGTGTGTGTGTGTTTGTGTGTGTTGTGGGAATTGCTCATATTCCGACATATCTTGTCACATGTTTCTTGGACATTGTAGTTAATTGTCTTCTCGCATGGCTTATTTCCATTCAGGATGCATTTCTGCGGAACAGGCGTAATTCGTGAACATCGCTGCAGTGGGAGGTTTTCATAAAGATGAGGGGGAAACGCATAGCTTTTCTGTGCAGATCTTTCAGGCGTGACTGTAAGCAGCCTCAAAGAGCGGCCCAGGGGCCTGGGATTAAGGGAACCTCGTTCAGTGCTTACTCCAAATGCTGCGCAGGTTTGCTATTGACACCAATTTCGCATCCGAATCATACTTGTGGCCACTGTTCTTAGATGGCCTGTGTGTTAAAATGTTTTACTTATCTGTTTAGCATGTCGTCCACTCAAAACAAAATAACACTTTTGTTTGTTTGACAAAAATGTTATGCAATCTTAGACAGTCAAGGGGTTATGCTTCTATTGTTCTTCATAACATATTCTCTAGACAGGAAAGCCTTACCCAGGTAAACCAGCCCCTCACACTACACTTATTTTCGTACAGACGTTCTGGCTGTGCTTCCATTGACATGACAGGTAGAATCTTTACATGGCCAATCAGTGAACAGAAGGAACACGTGTTCATGAGTGATGTCGTCGACTTTGTCCACTACATTTGAATTGTAGTGCCTAGGCAGGCTTATAGCCAGGCTAATTGCATGCATCACAACCACACGTTAGCGATTGGTAAAGGCAGATCCATTCGTTTTAAACTTCAGCAGAATCTACACCTCCAGACAGCAATCGTTTCTCAGTGCCAGACCCTCTGTACGAAGTGAAACATAGTAGGAGGGGCTGGTTTACCAGGCTAGGACAGCCCAACCCTTTAACACATAACCAAATGGGGGATTTTGTGAACCTGTGCGATCTACACCTCACTCGAAGAACCAGCGGCTCCATCACCATCACCAAATCTGGCTTTTCTGCTGTGACTACTAAGTGCCTAAAAATGGACAATGTGCACAGTGTGTCAGAGGCCTATGAGTTAGTACTTGTTATATTTTATGTGTACCGGGAACCTGTGCCTTTCCCCCTCATCAGTGCCCTGTCAGAAACCTTAAGAAAGGCCTAATTTATATGACATAGATCAGCTCGTCCTTAATGCTCCTGACAGCCATCTTGATGAGGTCTCGGCAGAGCGAGCAGCGATAGGTTTTTGCCCTGCACAGAACACTTTAATTGACCACGTTTTATTCCAGGGCTAATAGAGTACCACTTATCACCATCTTAATTTGAGAGCCCGACATAGTTAAAGCATTTGCCCGTCAGGTCAATACGCTGACCTTGGGACTCAAAAAGCGCAGCGCCTCTCACCTTGGCTGTGACAAAAGTCAAGCAAGCAGAAATGGAAACAAATGAGCGTGCAGAGCTCTGATGCACAGTTAAAGGCCGGCGTGCTATGAACTTGAAATAACGTCTCTTGTGAATACCATGTCAACCTCCTGGTACCATGTTTATCCACAGACACAAAATACAAAACAAGAGCTGACAATAAACACAGACTTTTCAAACTAGCAAAACATACAAACTGGTGGGGAAAAATATGTCTTCTTCCCTCTTCTTTAAACAATGTCAGCAAATAACAAACAAACACAAAACAAGGAAAAGAAAACTAATGCTTGTTTGTTTCGTCCCTTGGATGTTTTCATAGCACACAGTGAAGGGAGGCGAGGGTCCAGACTGGCGGCCCCCTGTGCAGCTGTGTGCGTGTGGATGAGGAACCCAAAGTGCGGTCTAATGGCCAGAGTGTGGGGCCTGGCTTCCCTCAGGGGCCCATTAGCAGCGAGCGTGCGGGGGGGGGGGGGGGGGGGCAGCGGGCCCCGCATGAGCGAGATGAGATGAGATGAGATGAGATGGGCGCCAACCTGTGCCGCTGGCCCATTTAGCCTTGCAGCCATCATTTAAGGGCTGGTGCTCTCGGCCCCTGCACACTCGCGTAAAATACACACATGACTACAATAGCAAACACACATGTGTGAAATAACACACACACAAACACACAGACACACACACACACACAAACACACATAAAATACAGACATGACTACAATAACAAACACACGTGTGAAATAACCAACACACAAACACACAGACACACACACACACAAAGACACAGACACAGACACACACACACAACAGCACAACAGCAAACACACATGGATGAAATAACACACACACAAACACAGACACAGACACACACAAAGACATAGACACACACGCACACACACATACACAAACTAAAACACATACAGACAGAAAAACAAACAAACAAAAAAACATACAAACAAAACACACACACACACACACACTCATGGACATACATGAACATATTTGCGTATGGCTGCACTGTCCCTGTCTGTTAACTACTGGGGTTATTTCGAGGGTAGGGGCAGAGGTAGGAAGGGCCAAGGAAAAGGCTTGCGGCTCGGTGCAGAGTCTGCAGTGGTGCTGGCTGTTTTATTCTCCCCTTCAGGACATGACCAATCTCAATGCCCTGCCCTTCTCAAGCCCTTCTTTTTACAACACGTCACCAACACAACACCGCACATTTATCAGCCATGACACTGCATAAACACCTCAACATTTATTTCACACATCCAGCACAGAGAAGTCCACCTCAAACTGGAGCTTATTTAAATTTTACAATGACAGAAGGATGTGATGGAGGGACAGAGAGAGAGAGAGAGAGAGAGAGAGAGAGAGAGAGAGAGAGAGAGAGAGAGAGGAAGAAAGAGAGAATCTGAGTGGGCGTTAGAAGATCAGAGATCAGCCATTTAGGTTTTCCTTTGAAGTCCTGGCCGTGGTGATAAAGTTGGCATCAACGAAGAGTGGCCGGCGCCATGCCAATGAGGCTCTCATGCCACGACCTGAATCCAGATCAGTTGGCAGAGTTTGACCTCCTGCGGTGCGATCGGATGACGAGGGACGGGGATGAGTTTCAGCCCACGACTCTTAATTACCGCTAATGAAGCATTGTAGTTTACAAATCCAATCCCGCCAAAGGCCTCAGCATTCGCGAGGTCTTCCCCATCTAAATTGGATCTTAATTAAGGACCTCGCTGCAGTCAATCCTTCTCCCACCCCCCCCTCCCCTAAACCGGGATCCATACCTATCAGCAGCCAGCCTGCCGGAGGCACAGGAGGACTTCCCACACTGCTGATTAGGGGCCTGCAGGACGGCCAAGGAGAACAACAGAGAGGGCTGAACGAGTGCAGGGTCAATGCAGACGCGTCTGGGAAAACGGCCACTGAATAAACCACGCAGGCTCGCTTACTCTCTTCTTCAGATTACACCCTACTTATCCCCGCCCCCCATCCACCGATTTACTCCCACTCACATCCTAATTCAGCCGCTTCTCTCGGCTTTCTCTCTTCCCTTTCTGCAACCGACCCTCCCCCCGCTCGCCGAAAATCCCCCGCCACGACAACACACCATAATCCATAAGCATGAATGGGACAGATCTTGTGAATATGAAAAGGTTTATGGAGCGGTTAAGGGACCGGTTTCATTCATTCATTCATTAATACATTCAACTTCGGCTGCTGCACAATAAATGATAAATGCCACCAGGGAATGATTCCCTCTTTTTTTTCCGCTTTTGCTGTCATTTCTGATTTCCCTCCGTCTTTTTTCCCCTGCTCCTCCTCATCAAACTGGAGGAAAGCACCGTGATGGGACTGAGTGAGTGAGTGGTGAAAATCAGACAAGATTTACAGATTGGCCCAGCTTTGATTTGCAATCGCCGGCGCTGCCTCCACAACAAGTTCAATCATGCGACTCACACCGGTTTGACTCCTAGACAAAATGGCGTAAAAAAACTCGTAAACAGAGTCTAGGAGAGGCGCCGTATGGCGTGGGCGGCCCGGTTTGCGGACGTTTGGCACCTCTGCCGTTGCAGTACGGCAAAATGCTGGACGCCCTGGTAGAGAGAAATGAGGCGGCATGACCTTTGAACCTTTCCCACCCTGCTGCCCCCGGGCACCTGTGCTGCGGCAGAAAGGGCAGGGGTCTGCTCAGCCCCGAGCGCAGAGGCCAGCCTTGCACATAGGTTATCGCACAAACACAGACGTAACCTTTGGCGTTCCACTGCTGAACACAAACATCTCTCAGACACCTCTGACCCAGGCCATGTGCTGATGCTGGTTGCCCGAACCCCACTCCCCCTTCCAATGCAGACCAATTATGGCAGCTGCCTATAATACAGTCAAACTCTAGGGCATCCATGTCATTCAGTTCTGTATGGGGGTTACTCTAGCCGTACTAATAAAGCCGGTCTTATTTTTTATACAGGAAATAAAGTATTTTCATTCTCAACATTTCAGTGAGTGTTGTCATTCTGGTAAACACTTGTATTGCATAATACAGCACACTTTCAGGTCTGCCACAGTTGAGATGCATGCCATGAGATTGTACCGCATTCCATAATGTAACTTTTTAAAGGAGTACTTCCACGAGAAACCGTTTAGCACTTGGTCTTTTGAAATACGACAGGTCACCCTGAGTTGCATATGCATGCTGCACATGAAAATGTTGTTGTAACCCGATTGCTCCATTAGTCAGTGAAAGAAAGTAGGCGGAAAAAACGAGCGAACAAGAAAAAGGCCACCAAAGTGACGTAGGCTTGTAAATTAGAAAAAGCTATGCCAAAGTTGTTGATTACTGGAGAAGTTTCGTTGCAGCACACATTCACTTAGCGAAGTATAGGTAACTATGTGTGTTTGTGTAGAACGTTTAGATGTTCTATTTGGTTCGCTATGACCGAATGGACTTCAAATGATTGTAGCCTGTGATTAGCATAGCCGAGAACCTGTCATTCTCCCTGCTCCATCTCCTCCACCAAACTAGAACAGCCTGAAACAGAAGCACAGCAGCATTTTTTTTTCACCAAAACCGGCTCACAGGGCATGCATTAATACTAGAGACCACCGCAAAATGAATGAAATGTAAGAATTTAATGTAAGAATTATTCTTCTGACATTTCAAAGCCACAGCTGATTTACTCAAATCACATACGCGATCAGCTTCAGCTTGGTAGTCCGGGGTAAACAAACAAAACCGAACGAACGGAAAGAAAAAAACAAAATTGCATATTGCAGAAAAACAAATCTCTGATCTCTTCCACAACTTCCACAGTGCACCTGATGCCCATCACCACTGTGCATCTCCTCGCGTCTGACATCATTCTGCGATGCCCGGTTGGGCACAGCTGGGCACGGGCGAGCTCAGACAGAGTGAGTGAGCTAGCCAGCGCTTCTCTGTCACCCTCTGACCCCATTAATGGTTTGTGGTTGGCGTAAATTATGCAGGAGCGCGAATTCGTTTTTAAATTTTAATTGTGGGCAGTCTGAAAGGCCCCCCCGTGCATTAGGCGAATCCTCCTAAGTGATTCTCAGCAGCACAGCACACATTTTAAAGCCTATAATGATGGAGGGGGAGGACTTCAGGAGGGGCTGTAGGGAGGGAAGGCACGTTGTGTATGTGTGTGTATGTGTACGTGTGTGTGTGTGTGTGTGTGTCTGTGTATGGGTGTTTGTGTATGTGTGTGCACACGTGTGTGTGTGTGTGTGTGTGTGTGTGTGTATCTTTGTGTGTGTGCATGCATGCGTGTGGGTCTGTGTGCGTGTATGTCTGTGCATGTGTGTGTGACTGTGTGTGTGTGTGTGTGTGTGTGTCTTTGTGTGTGTGCATGCATGCGTGTGGGTCTGTGTGCGTGTATGTCTGTGCATGTGTGTGTGACTGTGTGTGTGTGTGTGTGTGTGTGTCTTTGTGTGTGTGCATGCATGCGTGTGGGTCTGTGCACGTGTGTGTGACTGTGTGTGTGTGTGTGTGTGTGTGTGTGTAAGGGGGTGGTCTGATGGGCCACCAGTCTGTATATCCTCCCCGGAGGCACTTTTGTGGGTTCGTCTCCCCCAGCACCCGTGAAAAGGGTAAGGAGTGCCACATTAGCTCCCTCAGTGGGAAGCTCTGGGGGGTAAAATTACCCTTCGAAGTGTGGAGAACTGTAATGGCCCCCGCCTGTAATCAGCGGCAATTAACCCGCATTTAGCGAGCGTGAAATCATCTGGTGATAAGACAGTCTTTTTACGGTGGCACACCTCTCTCGCACTCGAAAACAACAAACAGAAAGGAAGCACGTCACTCAGTGATCAAAAGCAACTTGTCAGAAGACTTCCAGCCGATCTGCCACGAGTTTAGTCAACGAAATTAAACACATTTTCCTTGACACTCGTTTAACCTACTGCTGAAAAAAAATTATGTTCACTTCACTTGAAGTGTTGTCACTTGTGTTGGCATATTAGGACAAGCAAATACAAGGAAATCATTACAAATGTAATAACACTCAATATTAACACACTAGTAGTAGCTGTACTGTGTCTGAAAAGCTGTTCAATATGTTTTTTGCTCCCTACCATTCACAGTTAAAAAAAAAGCAAAAACAGGTAAATACATTTTAAAGTGCTCTCTGGGAGAGACATGCTAATGAGGTCTGGCCTGCGGCTCTACCTGCTCCCCAGGCTGTTTATTTACCCTTGGTCACCGCGGCGACACACGATCCAGCACCCTAATCGGCTTTGCAGGTTCGTGTGTATTAACGAGACTGATTCCTGTCAAGCAGGTCGTTAACACGACCTCTTGATCGCTGGAGATGCAGGCACGCAGTGAGGTCTTCTAATCTGTACTGCGCAAACAAAGGGGCCAGAGTTAACTAGCACTAAGATGATCCAGGAATTATGCAAATCACTGAGGCCAGTGTAAAGGCAGGCCATGTTTACTGCAAACGCTGTTCCATATTTAACTGGTAAATATGAAGGCTAGCCACAGTTTGTTTGTTCAGCACAGAGAGACAGACAGAACGGCAAATAATTGTATGACCACGTGTATATTTTTATTAACACTAACATTTACTTTTACATCTGCACTTTAAAAATCTCACCGATAACATGATCTGTAGGAAGACCACATGATTGCCAAGTGTTGTAACATTGCTAGCAGTGTCCTCATATCAGTCCGACGAATAATTAATTACACTTTTAGAAACACCAATAAAGTGAAGATCAAAGATAAACACAAGGTTTTCATCACAATGATTACAGCCAAGGCCAGCATCATCTTGTCATCATTCTAAGTGGTCATACAGCTGGGGTACTGCTGTTCTGCTTCACACAAACACAAAAATGCTTCTGAGAGCACAATCTAAGTAGCACAAGCACACTAGAGTTAAATTAGAGCAGAATGTGAACACAATTTAGGCCCTGTTTGCGTGCAAATAAAGATATAGTCATCCTATGGCCGCCTACCCCAGGGACAAGACTAATTCCTGCTATTCCAGGTCAAGGCCATAAAATACTCGAGAAGAAGAGAGAGAGAGAGAGAGAGAGAGAGAGAGAGAGAGAAAGAAAGAGGGAAAGAGAGAGAGAGAGAAAGAGGGAAAGAGAGAGAGAGCGAAAGAGAGAGAGAGCGAAAGAGAGAGAGAGAAAGAGGGAAAGAGAGAGAGAGAGAAAGAGGGAAAGAGAGAGAGAGCGAAAGAGAGAGAGAGAGAGAGAGAGAGAGAGAGAGAGAGAGAGAGAGAGAGAATAGCATATTTATCTTACCATGCCATCGGTCTCTCTGCTAGTCCCTGATGTAACGCTTTGTGAGGGCTTTGTGATTTTTGGTCTAGAGGACAAATGATAACTCAAACTGGAACGATAAATGGAGGCTAAAATAAATGAGGGGGGTGTGGGGGAGTTAGGGACCTAGGCAGCCTTTTTCTTTAATTGCACCAAACACTGGATGCGTGGCCAACACACAGATGGGTCTTTTCATCCGCCTGCACTCTGAGCGATGAAGTCTCACTGCTCGTCACGGGGAAGAGGTTAGCGGGAGCGTTCCCTTCAAAGACACTTCCAGTGGTTCTATCGAGGCCTAGACAAATAAAATCTCCAGTTGGATCAGTCTGCAGCTCTTTTGGGTCGATTGTGAGGGGGCATTTGGCAGGGCTGTGAATATTCCAACACAAGTCTTCGGGCAGGTTTTTTTTTTGTTTTCATTTTAATTTTGCCCCAGCAACAGCATATATGGCAGATCGCCCATTTACATAGAGCAGATCATAAAATTGCTATTGGGTATAAGAGACATTCAGAAAGATAAAACCAATGGCTGCATGAAATTTGTGGTTTAGTGTCTGAAATGGTGGGGGAAAAGGACATCAATGTGAAATATGCCGAGCATTAGCTATTAAGGTATTTCAGCAGAACACGACCGTAGCACAGCCGGTTGTTATTGCGGTGTATCAATCACCGCAGATCTGATTAATACAGGCACTTGCCGAGCATAACAGGTGGCTCTATTTATGAACACTAGAGGCAGTCGGGACTTGAGAGGATTAAAGTGCGTAATGTCTACTCCTGTTCAATGAGGTTAACATGATTGCCATGTTTCATGCCATGGACTTGAAGGAACAATCTGCAAGACCCCGGATCACCTCAGTACGCTGCACTTGTTGTTTTACATAGCACTGACGCAAAGGGGCGAGTTCTGGTGATCCTGGTCGCACAGAAAAAGGCATTTCTAACAAATAAGAACATAAAACTTAGTCTAGCAACATTCACTCAACGTACATTGTATCATCAGGAAGAGTGAAATGCTGAGATGAGAAACATAAGGACTAAAAAACAAAAGTGCAGCTTTTAAGGGCTTATGGAAAGCAATATCAAAATGAAATACAACTGTTTCCAAATGAACAGATGGCTGCTCAGAACTTAAGACAATGTTCATTATACCGCCACACTGTTAAGCGAGGATGCTTTCCCAGAACGGCTTATCAAATTAATCTTAAAAGGAGAAAAACATTACATAACAGGCCAGTTAACAGATTACTGGCAACAGCTACACTGACATAAAATCTCTTCTTGCGGTGGTGGAAATATAAGAGCTCCTAACACCTTGACAGGGGTGCTTATGGGCCATCTAATAAACAGCGCTAGAAAAAATTGCCCATGTGTAATGGGCCAAAGAACTTATTACTTCCTCAGGTAAGAGCCTGGCTTTTTTGGCGGACATTTGATAAAAGCCCCAGGAGAGAATAGCCGGATGTTGCCCTCACGATCTAAAGGTTTCATTAGGAAATCATCCACTGGAGTGAGAAAGAGCCGAGGAGGAGGAGGAGAGTGGTTCCACACGGGCTTCTTGGTTTGATCTAATAAGTTGGCCATTAGATTAAAGGGGAAATCCACAGAAAATGTAATAAGCGGTGTGGTAGAATGGGGAGCAGTCTGAATGGGATCTTTTGCGCAAACAGAGCCTTCACAGCGGGAGCTACTTAGCCTGGTAAACCAGCGTCTCATACTTCATTTCATTTTGTACAGAGGGTCTGGCTGTGCTGCCATTGACACTGCTGTATTAGGTACCAGCCAATCCTAGCCAATCAGCGAACAGAGGGAGCATTTGTGGGCGATGATGTTGATTTTGTGTTCTACACTGTAGTGTGTCGGCAGGCTAATTGCATACGTGACAACCAGACATTAGTGATTGGGTAAAGGCAGAGCCATTTGTTTTAACCTTCAGCAGAGTCCACACCTCTAGGAAGAAATCGTTTCTCAATACAGCACTGCCAGACCCTCTGTACAAAATGAAATGAAGTACAAGGGGCTGGTTTACCAGGCTAGGAGCTACTAGCCACTATAGGCCAAGACTCCAAATTCCCTCAACCCTCCCTGCTGTAGACTTTGCTCAGGTTTGCACACTAGGTTCCGTGAGGATTCACTTGTAAGCTTATATAGGACAAAACTGTGTGTGGGTTAAAAAACAAAACACCCATATATTCTCAGCCTGAAAGAAGTTTAAAAGAGCTGTATTTAGGACAGACAAATAGATTTAATCCATTAAGCCTCCATTTTCATCACTTTTTTATCCCCTTGGAAATTCTTAGACATGACAGCTTCCCCATTCAGTCTCCATGTCTGAAGAGGCTTTAGCATGGAGGTAATAAAGTAGCTGTTGCCAGCCCCAATAGCTGACTGAGCCACAGCTGAGCGTCTGTGCTGCTGTGCTACGCTGCTTTTTTATGACATCACTCGACCAAACACCTTGAGAGGTAATGCAACGAGGCGTGCACTGCAGTGGCGTCATGCCCTTTTCAGCTGCAAAGATAACAATCAGGTGACATCCTTGACAACAAATACAGATATCCACTACTACCAATTGACTGAGCCAGCATGGAAATATTGGGGGTATAACAGAAGCCTGTATTTTGCACATCTGCATGAAACAACCACACTTTGCCTTCAAATTACACTATAATAATGTAGCCATTTTCACAGCCTTCAATATACTAACAATAGAAAATCTGTACCCAAAATACCTGAAATACCTACCTTGTTGTAGTACAACTAGAGTTACCGTACTTTCCTTGAGGTTTCAATGTTTATTAAATGTGTTTGTAAAAACATGCTTTTGTGTTTGTTTTGCTAGCCCTGGTTTCCTTAATCATCTTGACAGATATAGATGTTATAATATAGGACTCTTATAATAATTCACAGACAACCAAAAAACAATGTGTGTGAGGTAGACTGTAAAACGAAGCAGACTACATGATGAATTAAGCTAAAGCAATCTCAAGGGAGAAAACAGACCACAAAGACTAGTATAAACAAGCTGTTGACATTGTTCTAAAACAAGCATAATGAAAATCAAGAGGTGCAAATAAG
Organism: Coilia nasus; assembly: GCA_027475355.1. Lineage (NCBI taxonomy): Eukaryota > Metazoa > Chordata > Actinopteri > Clupeiformes > Engraulidae > Coilia > Coilia nasus. Next base: position 25,217,224 of record CM050214.1, read on the forward strand.
CAATATTGTATTTATATTATGCAAGCGATCACCTTTTCACCACCTTAGTGTGAATCTGAAAATGACAGAAGTGCTGAAAATGGCTGATAGCGAGCCTGGGAACCGGTGTGAGTACACGCTTTTCCTATGCAAAGAAGAAAGCTCTTATCTCAAGACTTCAACTCCACTGACAGCCTGATAATGCTTCGCTGAGAATAATGCCAGTTGCATGGCAACCTGCAATTACTGTATAACAGCCTCCTCCTCAAGAAAATCTGCGAATGGATTTCAACTGGAGAAACTTCTTGCAACACCACACACACTGACAAGTGGTGTAAACACCACAGTTCCACAGGCATCGAAGTCAGGACAGTGGGGTAACTGATCAACCCTCGTCATGGGCAAAACTATCATGGTGGGGACATGCTGAGCCCTGCGGGGATCTACCTCTCATGGGGGCCGGTGGGGGCGTCCGCCTCTTCGTGTGCCAGAGAGCAGGCGAGGCAAACAGGCTGAAGGAGACCCCCCGTGGGTCTAAATGATCCCTGAGGTGGGCGCCTGCTAACAAGGGAAAAATCAGTGGGCGCCGGTTGCACGAGGCCAGCGTGCTGCCCGGACCGCCCACCGGATATCCACTGTGCCCGTGTGGTGCCCAGCAAGCCTGGGCTTTGTGGGAACAGACAGGAGTAAATCTGTATACACCGAATGCTTGTGGAATATGAAAGTGGCTTATACATTTTGGACACAAAATAATAATATACTATCGATTAGCTGGTGAATTTTCAGATTTGTCAGTGGCTGGTAAAACTTCACATTTTGCAAAGGCAATTTCCACCCCTGGTATATACCTATATCCACCCAGCTCCAAAAATCAAACCTGCATATACGCAGATAGAATAACAGTGGTAGAATAACAATGATGAAGCAAGTGTACAACACAAGACGAACAGAAAACCTGCTGTGACTTCTCTCCTGTCAGTCAGTGTGTGATATGCCTCGCTAAGTACAGGCCTATTTGGTAACATAATATCTGACTGACCTCAACGCAGACCCAAACAAAACAATGTTTTTGCTGTGCAAAATTCTTTAAATATTGTACATCTCATCAGAATGGAGAAATGGATACGCATGGCTGCGTATTGAGTGATGGCTCGGGGTTGTCCTTAAAATGATGGATCCCCAAGCTGCTGCACATAGCTAATCGGAGAGCTCCTCCCCTGCTGCTGCATGCAAAGCTTTCACCACCAACATGGAGAGGAAAATCAGTGCACTGAAGCAAACCACCGCCCCCTTGGCAGATGGTGCGAACTGTCTGCATTTAATAATCATTTTACTTTATATTCAGAGGAAAGAATTTTTTCAGGTAAGAGGAACTGATGGTGCGCACAAACTCATGCCTGTGATTACATTTAAGAGTTCACTTCACTGTGGGTTGGTATGCTTAAAGGCTAACACACAAGTCAAGAGTGTCATTAGACTAATAATTACATCACATGAGCAACTGTACTGCAATCTTTTACTGACTCACTCATCAAGTGACTGAGTGCACGTATTACATGGCAGAAGGCTGCAGAATGAGGTTTGCTGTCTACCTAACATGTAGCCAACAAGCCCAATGTTTCAAAAGTAAAACCAGCATTATTTTTTTAAAAGGTAATGGGGTACACAGTGAGGCTTTTCACAGCCTGAAGCTCTCTCTGAACTTGTGCCTTTCTCCATCCCTTTTCCGAGTTCAGTTTGCGAGTATCACACATAGTTAAGACACAACTCACCGATATACCGATGTAGGCACACATGAACCTTGCTGCCGCCATTTTTCCTCACCCTATCCTCCCCTTAGCTGCCTTTTTTAACTGCTCTTGTTAGCACTTGCAGAACCATACGTGTGCTGTGCACCCCAGCTGCCAGAGACACAAGGTACCTGTTTGAGTGTGTGTGTGTGTGTGTTCGTGTGTGTCTGAGTGAGAGAGAGCGTGTGTGTGTGTGTTTGTGTGTGAGTGAGAGTGTGTGTGAGAGTGTGAGAAAGAGAGAGAGAGAGAGAGAAAGTGTGTGTGTGTGTGTAAGTGTGTAAGACAGAGAGAGTGTGGGTGTGAGTGAGTGTGAGAGTGTGTGTGAGTAATTGAGTGTGAGACTGTGTGTGTGAGAGAGATCGAGAGAGAGAGAGAAAGAGAAAGAGAGAGTATGTGTGTGTATGAGAGAGAGAGACAGTGTGTGTGTGTAAGTGTGTAAGACAGAGTGTCTGTGTGAGTAAGTGTGAGTGTGTGTGTGAGAGAGATAGAGACAGAGAGAAAGAAAGAGAGAGAGACAGGGAGAGAGTGTGAAGGCGAGAGGGGGTTGTGTGTAGCGGGCCAAGGTGAGAGGCTTAGCGTTGCAGATGTGTGTGTGCGAGGAGCCTGGGCCGTGCCGTGGGCACGCCTGCTCCAGTTAGTCTGGCAAGCAGGTGATCAATAGCCGAGATGTTCGCCCGCGTGAGGCAGGGTGCCACAGGCCTGATCTGAGAGATGTGCGGGTTTAAGCAGGGCCATTCCACAACATCTCTGCCTTTGTGTGCGTCTGTGTCCATGTACCTTTGTGTGTGTGTGTATCCATGTACCTTTGTGTGTGTGTGTGTCTATGTACCTTTGTGTGTGTGTGTGTCTATGTACCTTTGTGTGTGTGTGTGTCTATGTACCTTTGTGTGTGTGTGTGAATAGGTGTGTGTGTGTATGTGTGTGTGTGTGTGTATTTGTGCATGCGTGTGGGTGTGTGTGCGTGCAAGTGTGTGTGTCTATTTGAAAGTTTGTGTGTTCAGGACTGTGTGTGTTTGCGCGAGCAACTGTGTCTATTTGAACATTTGTGCGTTCAGGTTTGTGTGTGTCTGTGTTTGCGTACGCAAGTGTGTGTCTATTTGAACATTTGTGCGTTCAGGTTTGTGTGTGTGTGTTTGCGTACGCAAGTGTGTGTCTATTTGAACGTTTGTGTGTTTAGGTCTGCGTCTGCGTGTGTGCATGTGTGTGTGTGTTTTGTGTTGGCCGCCCTAGAAAGTGTGTTTTACATTTGTCACCTCGGGGAGAGTGAACAAACACGTTTATTCAACAGCCGGTGCCAGAGCAGAGCACAGTGGAGCAGCGCAAACAGATCAGGAGACGGAGGAGGAAGCGAGGAAGTGAGGGAGGGCGGGTGGGAGGTAGGGACGGAGGGATGGAGGGATGGAGAGATAGAGGGGAGAGGAGGAGAGGAGAGAAATGTGTGTGTGTGTGTGTGTGTGGGGGGGGGGGGTAAAGCGGGAGGCAGGTCGGAGAGAGGGAGAAGGTTTATGCCGAGCGTGACAGCTAGACCAACACTAAGAAGATATCATAGCCTGTGCTAGGCCTACGCATATCTGCGGAGCACAAAGGTATCTGCTTGTGCCAGGCGCGGCAACCAGAGAGCAGCCTAGGTTTTGCCTTCTCGCCTCCACCGAGGAGTCACACAAATATCAAAAACATGTAAAGCCATCTGGAGCTCATCTGACAATCACTACAGAAGGGGCATTTCTCACTGTGAACTAAGAAATCAATGAAGACAACGGAGCTCAGTGCAAAATACATTTATTTGGTAAGAACCAGAGTGCTTGTCTATATGCACATATGCAAAGGGGGAGGAAACTGTTCTTTACAAAGAATAAATTATAAGTCATTTCACAGTAACTTTAACACTTATATAGGTTATTACCATTCATAACACAATAACTAGAGAAATGCTTGCGATTTCTCCTACTTCCAATGAAGAGAAGCAATGGAGCGGCATCAGTCGTGCGAGAGAGTGGTTGGCATGAGTCAGCTAGGGACAGGAAAATTAATCATTCACCTGGGCACAGTGTGTGTGTGTCTGTGTGTGTACACTGGAAGCCAATGAAAAACACACTGCACGTTCAAAATTAATTGCCTCGTTAGTTGCCAACAAGAACAATGTTCGCCATTCGAAAAAACTACATCACCAGGCCCAGGATTTGACAAAAAGAAAAAAAAAACTGTTGCAATCCAACTGCTCTCATTGGAAACCTCTATGATGATGACACATACCCAAGGCAGGCTGTCAGACTGCTGTCGGTGTGGGCTTCTAGTGCTAAAAGCCTGATGACTGGCCGTAGTGAAAACAATGCAGGGGGCATCGATAAAGCCACCGTGCCCTTTCTGAATGCACATGGAGTCAAGGGTGGCCCATCTCTGAGTGATAATCCTACATGGCCACTGTGATGGAGTGACCATCACTAGAGTTGTGGGTGTGCTCTGACTGCCGCCATCCCAACGAGCCTGGCTCTTTGGCGTTGCGGTCAGAGCCGCTGTTTGGTACCCCGGAGACCCGGGTTCGAGGCCGGGTGGGTGTGACTTCTCCTTCCCTTTGCTACACCCACGCATCGCATCATATCCTGCAACTACAACACACAGGCTGCATGTTTGTCTGCCAGAGCCACAACCACAGGAAGCTGAACTGCGAGCCAGGGTACGCGCTGTTTGTGCTGCAAGCACACCACAATCCTAACACAGCTGGAGCAGTAACAGTAAGAACAGTGACAGACTGCATCTGCGAATACTCAGCAAGTTTGTTGAGCACAAAAGCACAAAAGTACACAGGATTTATGTGAGCTCCACAATGCCACTATTTAGGGGGATTTTTTTGAACATTTCTGCAGAACTAAATAGTGCAACTAAATTTTAGACCTAGGTGCTACTTGAAAATGCCCCCCATTATTTTTTGCCACATGAAACACCAAGAGGGAGTGATTGTGTGTGTGTTTGTGTGTGTGTGTGTGTGTGTGTGTGTGTGAGTGTGTGTATGTGTATAAGAGAGCCAGAGCGAGGGGGAGTGTGGAAAGGTAATGCGAGGTTATAACAAAAACATTTATATCAGCATTACAACAGTAACAGAAGAGCTACTACTGCTAAGAGTTATAGTAATATGGATAGCTTCGTGCTCTTTGTTCACAACAAATAAGCCCGTAATAGTGGTGCGGTATGACTGTTTTGCATTGCGTTGAGCTCCACAACCACTTCCATTTCATTACAGTCAAATACTGTTAAAGCTGTATCTTTTTTTACAGCATAAGGCTGGCACATACAGACCGTTAGCTCCTAACAGTACTAAGAATTATAAATCCATCTGGATTTGTATTGGCAATCGGATAGGGCCTCACCCACACACACTGCACTATGGAAACATACAGAGGTGAATGAAGCATGGCTTGCTCCTGGTGGAGTCCGTTTCGTGTTCCATCATTCGGCACCTCTCACACCTCTCTGCAGACCTGATTGCAGGGCTGGTGGAGGGAATGACCTTTCCTTTATGCCTCTGCAGCTTCGCTGCTATTACTACTGTGCCCATCATAGCAGCCAGTCTCGGGTTCATTTAATTAGTCTGCTGATTGCCAGGCTCCTGCTGCCCGCTCAGATCTCCCTCTCCAAGTACAAAGCTATTGGGCTTAATAGTTGCCCAGAGGTGGAGGATAAACGCTGGCGCACAAGGTTGCGCAAAGCTTTGGTGACTGATTTACGACCCTCCTGCCCTCACTCCAATTCAGCTATATATATATATATATATATATATATATATATATGTGTGTGTGTGTGTGTGTGTGTGTGTGTTTGTGTGCAGGTACATGTGTATGTAAGTGTGTGTGTGTGTGTGTGTGTGTGTGTGTGTGTGTGTGTGTGTGTGTGTGTGTGTGTGTGTGTGTGAGTGTGAGTGTGAGTGTGAGAGTGAGAGTGAGTGTGCGTGTGCGTGTGCGTGTGCGTGCGTGCATGCGTGTAGGTATATGTATAAGTGTGTGTGTGTGTATATATACATCTGTAAGTGTTTTGTGAAACATTGTGTGTGGAATACCTTTACACCTCTACTGGGGAAAAACTCAAAAATTGCTTGTCTAAAATGTTCAGCTATCCTGCTTTTTATTTTTCTGAAATGACACTATGATAAATTGCCAAACGCCCCACCATTTATTATTTGTCAAAGAATCATTCACCCCCGTTTAAGGTCTGGAACAATGACTAAATAATCTTCTGACAGCATCAGCTGGGCCATAGTCAGCAACCACTGACTCTGCCTTACAATACACTTTCATATTTACGCACTTCATTCTCTCGCTTTGCTTGCATCTATCATTTAGTACAAATGTTGCATTAATACCAAGGCGTGTACTTGGTATTCATGGTTTTCTTGAGTTTGAGAATTGAACTAATGAAGGTAGGGGCGGCTGGAATATAGCACTTGGCCTCTGTTTAACCTAAACCCTCCGATACTGAGAGATGATACAGTCTGAATGAGAACTAGAGCGCCGACTGCCAGGCTGTGATTTCCTCAGAGTACTAGAGTTGTCGATCCAGGGCGCGCAGAGTCGAGAACTCTGTGACCTTCAGGACCTAGCCTTTTTAATTCCTACACAGCACGCACCCTAAGTAGATGCTACTTAATGGTAAAACTTTCTGTCTGCGTGTTCAAACTCTCCTTTCTGCGTCTCCCACAATAGAGCTGGAACACCGGTAAAGACGCTCCACCAATGTCTAGTCATCCATGAAGCTACTCCGGTATTTGTGCTGCTAAAAGTCAACTTACTCTGTTAATAATTAAATCTCCGGCGAGCAGCTTCTGTCAGTGACCCCATGTTATGGCAGCGCTCGGATCATTTGTGAGTCCCTCGTTTAACCACTTAACGCTCAAAAAAGTCCACCCTGCCTACCTTTTTAAAAAAATTCAGAACTGGGCATTCAGCCAGCTGTCACACCCTCATTTCCAATTCTGGAACAGCCTGTCCTGACTGACAGAGACAGACAGACAGACAGACAGACAGACAGACAGACAGACATGCAGACATGCAGACATGCAGTGGTCATGTCACACAGCGTGTTAAGGTCCTGCTCCACACGCGTCATATCTGCCCGACCTTATTGTGTGGGTGTCGGTGTAAATGCAACCCGGCCCCTCTGCTGCAGAGCGATAACGCAGCAGGTGGAGACATCCACGCTTGCGGAACCACACATTAAAAAGGGGCCTTTCAGCTCGCAGCGCAGAATAAACCGCGGGGTGTGTGTGTGCGTGTGTGTGTGTGTGACAGAGGCCTGCCGGTAATTCGGCTTTGATGATCTAAGCCCACAGGTGTTGAAAAGATGGAAAAATAATAAGAGTTAGTGGACATGAACACTTGGGTGTGGGAGGGTGTGTGTGTGTGTGTGTGTGTCGGTGGGGGGGCGGGGGCGGGTAGGAGGGGTTGGTAGATGAATGCCAACAGCTTTTCGGGCAGCTGGATACAGCTAACAGCAGAAAGCTGAGGCAGGCCTTTGTAGGGAGCTCAAGGTTTTCATTCATTCCGGTATCAGTAAGGGGGGAAAAAAACTGCTTGAAGGCTACAGGTTGACCGCCTTCACCAGTGTGTATAAGCATCAGTACTTACATGCTGAAAAACAAAGATGGAGCACAAAATAGAGAAGAGAAAGGTCTGATCTGGCCTCCAGGGTTCTTTTATGGACTCACGGTAGAATAAGTGGAACATTTTTTGCATTTTTACTTCACACCTTTTGTGAAACTTACACTGGTATTTAACTTGAATTGCACTTTAGAGTTAAAGTGTGTTGCTAAATAGTTTGTAATGATTAGAGGTCAAGAGAAGCACTCCCCAACCTTATGAAGCTGTTCTGAGGTCAAGAGGAGTTGAGCTTTTGATTGCCCTGATGAAGATACAGGCTGATGGTCTGCTTGCTGGGCACAGCTGCCTGACGCACCTCCAGTAAGTGTGCTCCTCTGAACACCTCTCTGCGGCATAAGCAGGTTAGCCTGGTAAACCCGCCCCTCGTACTTCATTTCATTCTGTATAGAGGGTCTGGAGTGGAGGCCGTTGGTGGTCATGTAAGAGGACAGAGCAACTTCTAGCCAATCAGCAAACAGACGTTCGTGAGCTAGGACGTTGACTAATAATTTGAATTGTAGTGCGTAGGTAGGCTAATTGCATACGTGACGACCAGACGTTAGCGATTGGTTAAAGCCAGAGCCACTTGTTTTAAACTTCAGCAGAGTCCACACCTCCAGGAAGAAATCGTTTCTCACAGCCTCCGCTCCAGACCCTCTGTACAAAATGAAATGAAGTATGAGGGGCTGGTTTGCCAGGCTATAAGCAGGTCATCAGCTGGGGACCACCAGTCATGGATGTTTTGCTTTGCTCCATTTAACACCAATACATCTGCTGGTGGCGGAGCGATGGCCGTGATCTCCCCCTGCTACCTCCTGCTGATGCCCCAGGTGTCACTTGCCCCTTCAAGCCTTCAAGACTTTTACTGTCATTGAAGAGTTGCCTGCACAACAAAATTAAGCAGCAAGTCCACTAAGGCGCAAGATAAAAGCATCAAGTGCAGAAGGTACAGGGTACAAAGTGTCAAGTACAATAAAAAAAAGAGCAAAGGCAAGGGGGGTGGTGTATATACAGGGGCATAATAAATCATTTAAGAAAATATGTAGTGAAGGGGGCATGTAAGGAAACTGAGCATTGCACAGTGCTCTGTGGCTGTTGCACAGGAAGAGGTAGTGGGGCAAACACAGGTAGAGCATGGGCACTAGCAGCAGTGGGGTAGCACCAGGATTGCACACATGCACACACACACACACACACACACACACATCCACACATACAGCAGTTAAGTGAGTGAGGTGTCCATACAGAGGGCAGTGTAACTATCCCAATATATCATGAGTTCTTACTGCCCATGGGAAGAAGCTGTTTTTTACTTGGAATGTGTCTGCTCGTTGGCAGCCTCCGTGTCCTCCTACGGGACAGTGAGCTCCAGCGACAGGATAGTCTTGTGTGGCTCTGACCACATGATGAAGGCTGGCTGGAGCGACATTTTTACAGTCTCCCTGCGGAATTGGAGCTGCCTCTCCAGGTTGACCCTCATGGTCCATTCACTGCCAGGAACTGAGGGCTCTCGATGTTACTCTCTGGGGGTGCATGTGACTAGGTCAGCCATCATCTGACATTTAATAGGCATAGGCTGTTACAGACTGCAAATTTTAGCAATGTCGATCGGCACGACCCTAAGCCAACACAGTAAAAAAAAATAAACTCATATCAATGACTCAGTTCTTGACTTGCCTATTTGTCTAAAGAAAAAACAATGTCAAGCAAATAACACGTATACTTATTTCCCATAGCAACCAGGAGAAGACATCAAAGCAATTCTTCGTTGCAGGGAAAAACAGCTGGCAGAGCCACACAGCGTGACGGCAGAAGCGCAAGAGATGAAGGCGGACACAGGGGCAACGCAGCAAGAGCCATCCGCCAGCCATCGCCATATTATATGATCATCGTCATTAAGTCTGATATGCAAGTCTAAAAAAAGGACGGCATGAAGTGCTCATGTTTGTTCCAGAAACGACCCACACACACACAGCAGTTCCTTTTTTTTTTTCTCGCTTTGTTATTCCATCGCGGCCTTGAAGCCTGAACTGTGCGGTCAAGGCACACCCTGCTCCCCGTGGTCCAGGAGATTAGCACACGTTTCACTGGGAAGCACAGAAACCCCCAGCAAAACAAATGCCCATGCTCCGCCGCTAATTGGCTTCCTGGGGGATGTGGGAGATAGGAAGGGTCATTGATAATGAGTGACTCGAGTGCCTTTGCGTTGCTCTTCAACACCGCGTAAAACCCTGTCATCCTACACGCTCAGCCTTGAACTCTGGGGTCCTCTTTTGCTAAATAACTTTTGTTTTTACAACATTTTTTTTCTTTCACTTCAGGAAACTAACTGACTTTCTGTTTGGAAAAGGCTCAAAATATTTCCAGAAATTATTTTAAAAGTGTGCGCTGCAGTGAGAAAGCTCCAGTTGTAGTCCATTTTACGGCAAAACACTGCAAGTTGTCGGTTTAATTTCAGGTACTGGTACTTATGCTTTAGCATTATTTGTCAACGCTGTGCTTCCCCCGCAGCTGCACACACCTAAGAGAAAGAGACATAGAGAGACAGAAAGAGAGAGAAAGAGAGAGAGAGAGAGAGAGGGAAAAGAGGGAGGGAGAGAGAGATGGAGAGAGCGAGAGTGTTTCTTTAAGTGTCCACAAGAGTAGTTGCCAAGAGCAACCTGCGTGTCAATATGTCAATATGCAGTGAGCCATGTGCGCTCCCAAATGGATCCAGCGTTGCGACCACAGTAATCCATCCGTGTCACCGGTGCCGTGTGGGTCTGCAGGCTGGCCGTGTCCCCACCCAAAACTGCTGCAGACAGGGACCTAACTGGGCGACTCCACCTGGAATACTTCCTCAAATTTGGACAGGAGCCCTTCCCTACCGCAGCCCGCTACAGGAACACAGTGGAAACACCAACAGTATATCTGCCACTCCACCCCATTATGCTCATTCATCAAATGAACTGTCAAGCTTATTTCACTTCACTGCTGGCAAGTCTTATAAAGTGTGACTTCTGATTGTTATTGTGAGACACATTAAGAGGATGAGAGACCTACACACAGCGTGTGCTAATGTGTGTGCGCATTTTAAATATCTTGTTTGTTGGTTGCAGTAATGTTATCTGTATCCAGATAGTTCTACTGTAAACCATATGTAAACACCTAAAAAGGGATATTTAAAACATGCCAAAACTGAGAAAATGTAATTTACAAGTTTAATGTTTTGATTTGATTTTAAGTTAATGCCATTTTCCAGCTCAAAATTATGCTCGTTTACTCTCAGGATTACTTTTGAAAAAGCTGAGCTTTCAATGCAACCATCAATAGGGAGAGTAACTTCAAAAATGTGATTTTGTGACTGTCAACTGGCGGTTTTGTGATCCTGTCACGATCCTGTGGACTGCTCTATTATGGCTACAGACTTAAAATATGTGCTACTGAACATCTGAACAAATAAAGCCTTTTTCCATCATTATGTCTGACAATGCTGCAAACCAACCAATAGCTGCTTGGTACATTGAACACACCGTGTTTAAAACTGGAACATGGCATTAATACACAACAAAGAAAATCCCCAAGACTCCTCTGTAGTGTATGACCTCCTTCAAAGGAAAGCGCTTCTATGTTTGTCCACATCTTTCTCCTCCCCCACCTCAGATTCTCCCCCAACTCTGAAGGTAGACCTACCATGAGAAATCCAGCTATTTGCATGGTTCCTGTGAAAGGGCTTGCCTATCTCTCCCTAACAGAAACCTCTTATTTGCAAAGCTATAATCTCAAACCAATCCTTTGGTTTTGTTGGTGGTGCAAAGCCAGGCCATCTTAATGTATCTCCGTGTCTAAATGTTTCACAGATTTGCTCTATGGTTATAATAATAGCAACATGAGTCGCGGAAGAAAAAAGATGGATTTATTTCACAAAAGAAAAGAAAAAAATGGCAAGATGGGTTGTCATGAAAACAAAGAAGGCATACTCTGTTCAAGGAAAAGGTTATATGCATTTTGTGCTCTGTTATTAGCCTCCCATTGTACAGTTTAATCATATCAAGGGCCAGTGCCATTTGCACGGCTCAATTTTCAAAAATGATTACACAAATTAAAAATAATAATGCATAATGATAACACTATTCCCTGTTACCGTCACAAATACCACTTTTGACATATTACAAATAAAGGGTTATGAAATACCCAAATAGAGTTTATAGTCATTTTCAGTAACATTTGTCCTTTAAAGGAGAAGGAGAGAGAGAGAAAGAGCAAAAGGGATATCATCCATCTAGCGCAAAAATGGCCGCTATTGACTGAAGCCTTTCTGAGTACCATCATGTATAACACAAAGAAGCATTACACCACAGTAAGACTCTTAAGAGAAAGTACTAGGCGATTATACTTGGTTGCTGCAGTATGTTTATCAAAATGGATTCAATGTTGAGTATAAAACCTTGATGAGACACATTTCAAATATGTAGGCTAGGCCTTTAGTAATCCTCTAAAAAGTCATGGTAGTCAGGCTGGCTGGATCATAATATATGACATATGTGGCACATTAATACATACGGTAGACACATCACAGTCAAAGTCCACAGCAGGACTTGAGTTCAGAAATTTCCACATCACACACTCATTATTCCCACGTGACATATTCAGCTGATTTTAACCCATTTACTTTGGTTGCCTGCCTAATGGTTATGTGTTTATTGACCCACAGCAGTGTGAAATATGGGTCTATGGAAATATGGGACTAGGATGATAGTGGTTCATGCAGACACATCAACATGCATCTGTCAATAAAGAGTAGATCATGAAATGCTGCATTTTTTCCACTGTCCAGAGTACTGGGAAGGGATCTCTCTGGTAATCAATCCAATCATTACTTTTGGTTAGCTGCATGGGGGCCCTGACTGTACAAATAGGCACAAAGAGAAAGCAAGACAAAAGCAGAAGTGAGTTTGAATACATTTGGGTGAAAGAAATGTGACTCATTGCATCCACTGATATGCAAATTCAAAATGGACACTCCTCTATTCAAGGAAAGAATTGTGAAAACCCGTAGGATCAAAATGTGTTCAGAAAAACAGGAAATCTTAAACAAAAAAAAAGATGTATTACGTAAATATGGAGGTCACCCATTGGAGCCACTGAAATGAATTTCTTATTCACATTTCAAGCCTTTCCACCCAGGGTGTCCTATTCAAATGGTCAAAATTCACATTCAAATGTTGGACAGAAACCCAGCTAGTGCCTGCGAGGTATGAAAAAGCTCCACAGGTAAAAGCAATGGTAGGCTCTGTAAAACACTACCAAAGGCAACACAAAGGTCAACGGATGCCCAGAGAGATCCAAATAGCACGGAGGGCAGCTTCAGTGTCATTTTATGATTTCAAAGTATGCTCCAAAACCTCTAAGGTTACATCTTCAATCTATTTCGATTTCGAGAAAGATCAGAAATAGAAAGGAGCTTTGAGCTGAGCAAAACTCTTGCAAGTCTGAGTGTGTCTATCAGTCTAAAAGCCACTGCTCTCTGTTGCTGACACACAAAAAGGACAGCACTGCACTCACAGTTTTTGCTACACTTCAGTGAGTTCTTTGCTCCACTTGAAACACAAATACGATGGGGCACGATGAACAACATACATACTGCTGTATATTAAACCAGATCTGCTGCCTCTAAGCAAGAAATTCATGTTCATAAGCAGAGGCAGCTGATGGGCATGACGACGAGAGCTTTCGGAGAGAGCACATGTGCTACTGGCTAACAATAACCATTCCAGACATATGCATCAAACAAGGCTAACTCGCTGTGACAGAGAACATGCTGTAGATTGTCGAGTAATTAAACCATGCTAGCAGCTGCAGCTCAGTCAAGATCATCAACAGGACCTCATGTACAGAAACTTTATGTCTTCACAAAGATATACACTGAATCACCGCAACCCATTCTCCTGCACTGCTTTGTCAGCGCACATTGATATTCTTTCTGACTGCCAATTACTTCTTGCCGTAATCTCACAAACTCTTTGACATCCACCTTGCGTGATCCGCGACTGCACGGAGGAATATGCATGGGGGAAAGGAATAAAAACGAAAAAGCTGTCTGCATGGGTTCAATCTGTATTCCATCCCGATGGCTAAGCCTACTAGATCAGAGAGTCCAACGGCAGAGGACATGCTCACAATGGCTGAATAATAGAGCACCCACTAATGTCTGATTCATCCAGCCCATTAAGGCCATAATGCTACAAATACACATGTTAAAACGGACCAAACATTTTGTTCCACACATTTCATTTTCTGCTTTCCTGTAATTGGAAAGCAGGGCCTGAAGCAAATTGAAAAATGTTTCACGGCTAATTTCAGGTAGTTTAAGGGAAAGAAGTATGGCATGATGATGATGATGATGATGATGATGATAAAGTATTTTACACTGTGCACTTTTACAGAACCCAACAATGACTTGTAATGTCTCAATATGAATTCACATTGGTTATATCAAAGATCTTAGATCCTCAACACTCTCTGGTTATATGGTATATTATTGGTGCATTGCTTTGCCAAACTTATGCAGACAACCCCAGTCAAGGAGGCGAGAAGGGCAAACCACTCACAACACAGTAGGTGCTCTTCAACAGCACTACAGTATAACCCCATGTAATGGGCCCTCTCCACAATACATTACTATGCATGCCTTTAAATACATCTACATGTATATATAAGGTGATAAGCGCCACTATCAGACATAGACTTCACTACGTAAATTAGCACCTAGATTTGCCAGGGAGGCATCAACTGAGTGTCCCCCCCTTACCCTTCAATAACCATAATCTTTGGCCCACATTAGGAGAGCGAGATTATCCATGTTTACTAAGCATACATAAAGACCATAGACGAAATAAACTTACAATGTCACAATCAGCAGGATTTCGGTTAGCCCAGGGGCAGTCTTGGCCCTTCAGACCATGCTTGATCTACATACTACATTTTGATGCATAAATTATATTGCTATGCTAGACCACTAACCAACAGCGATTATTATTATCCCATTGTATTATTGTATACATCAACCTCCAATAAAGAAGTAATTTCATTGAAAAGTACTACGGTCAAAAATAGCAAATGCTACAAAACATATTAATAATTTCTATTCTGTGCTAACCATGTCTGACTAAAGCTGGGGGGAAAACTGTAGCCAACAGGAAAGTCCACATGAAAGAGTTACACAAAGTGTGTCTGATTGTGAGCATATTCAATCTAAGGCATAAATCTATTTGTTTAGTTTAATTTCCAACTTTAGACTTTCATCCAGAAAATACTTCTGCTTCGGTTGTTTACTAAGCTTTCTGTTGCTGACATGTTTATTCATGGGTTAGAAAAAAAACAAACAATGTGGCCCATTACAGGGTGAGATACCACCCACTGTGCATGGCCAATTAATATGCACTTCTCATAGCGAGAGTGACAAGGGGTGTGGTCCCCTGGGACTGTCATGCAAATACTTATGACCCATGTTTGTTAAAACATCAGGCAGCCGCTGTAAATTAATACGATGAGATGGCAACATTTACGTCTGACTCTATTGTGGAAATAAACGGTACAGAGCTCCCTGCCATTCCTTCCTGACCACCGGCTTAACATCAAGAGCTGCACTACTGGGAGAACTCATACAAGTTGGACCTGTAGAATTTTTGGCATGATATTTGTGCACACACACACACTCACAGGCACTCACACACGAACACAAACACACACACAGCAATGTGCATTGTTGCTGCACAACCTTTCTGGTAGAGGGTGGTCAACTTTTACACAGTTTCTTCTGTGATTATCATTTTGAAACACCTCCCTGGCTGAGAAGAGCTTCCTGCAGCAACACATACACATGTCCTGAAGGGAACAAATACACTTCATCCTCCAGTTATTACCACTGAGCTTCAAGAGCTCAGCGTTCAGTAATTCTAATTTCACTGGAGCTCCAATTCTGATCTTATCATTATTGATGTATTCATTAGTTCTTCGGTGACACTTCCGAACCAGCCGAAAAACCAATGAAACATTTTAAAGCTGCGGATATATTTTAAAGCCCACCCTGATAGCCATCCTTGTCGTCAAGTCTGGATTAATAGTGCCATTTTGCCAGTGTATTAGCATTCAGGAAGCCTGAAAGAAGAATTACAGAGTAGAAACAGGTGAAGGAAAGCCTACTGATGAATATTGTCTCCTAATCAAAATCTTAATTGTATTTGTTTTTCTATCAAGCCTTCTAAATGTCTTGATTTTTTTTCCTCTGGCACACGTGAAAAGCTATTCCACCAGTGAATAATCCTTTTTGAGCACATTTTGCCACACAGTCTGTCAACACAGCTGTCCCAAATTTCTTCATTTCCTTGATACCATCTTTGCATATCTTAGTGCGCAGCAAAAGAATTCTGAGCATGTGGTGACCCTGTGAACATAACCAGGGAGCTTTGAGGCGAATAAGAGTGATGAATTTCCTCCCACATCCTGTACATAAACATCCACCAAACATTTCGCACTGCCCTAAGAAACATTTCACATGACAACTGCCACGTGTACTGTACATACAGAATGGGTGGCAGACACAGCTGTTGGAAACCTGTGATTTTCATTTACTGAAGCGGAATTAGCCTTGTACAAGTCAGAACATTGCTTACTGACACCACAGGTCACTGACTGTGTTCCCAGCTGGAGAGAGGGAAATTCACTGATGGCAATCGTAAGGAGAATCAATATGTACGTACAGCAACATAGACGTCTTTACACTGCTCTTAACAATGTGGTCGAAGGAATTTTGAGTGCCGTGAAAATGTAACCAACGGTTGCAGGGTGAAAACCATCCATTTACTCGTGCATGCGGTCTTGTGAGCTACACGGATCAAACATCTCTCTCTATCTCTAGAGGCTAACCTTGAGTAGATGACAGCAGTGTAAGTATCTGTAAGCTTTTCACTCTATTAAATACAGCTAGGAAGATCTTTGAAAACGACAGATCCGCTACCTTGGGTCTTAACCTTTTCGTGTGAAATATGATTTGGCCCTGGGCACTAACAGGTTGGGAGCACTGACCTTCGTGTCATAAACCCTGTCCTTCACCTTTTCCAATTGATTGAATTAGTCAAGCGCACTTGGCAATCTGCTCTGGGCACCTGATCGTCACCTTTTTTTATGAACAGCCATAAACATAAGTAAGGTATGGCTTTAAAGAGGACAAAACTGGACGAAATAGATATATTTGTAAGTATAGGAGAGGTCAGGTGAAAAATAAATTGAATCATGAGCTCAGGTCAAACAAAAAAGTCAATGCAAATCTGGTCCAAACAAAAATGTGAAGGTAAACGAAGCTCAAACAAAAACGGAAATGGAGACTCAGCCCAAACAAAAACATGAACAGCTTTTCCTGAAAGAATACCAGCTGGCAGCAGCCCACATGTGTGGACGACCTGCTCTCTTCAGGTTCGTGAAGGATAGGAGTTTTTAACTACTAGTAAAAAGGACATGCTGCCTCTACATGCCTCTCAGCTGGCAGCACAGACCGCGCCAAGCTCCCCTGTCCGTCTTCATTTCACCTGTGACACCTCCGTGTTTGTTTTCCCGGGGTGCACTACAGGCGCCCTTTCAAAAAAATAAAATAAATAAATAACAAAAATAAAATCCAGCGCTGACGGCAGGGCCAGAGAGCATGGCCTCGTCAATCTGCCGGTGTGCCGAAGGAGGCTACTCCGCCCGGCCTCCTCCCCCCTCAGGGGCCCCCTGTACTCACATCTGTCACTCTCTCCGGCCCGCCCGGATGACCTACAGCGGTGAGGGGAAAGCAATAATCCCCGCCTCAGCGGGGAGTTCATCCGACATCCAGGCCTTCCTCCCTCTGCATAACGCACCTCCCCTTTACGTCTGCACACACACACACACACACACACACACTCATGCACACACACTCTCTCTCCTCACCCCCTTCCTCTCCCTGCATAACACACCTCCCCTTACGTCTGCACACACACACACACACACACACACACACACACGCTCCTCACCCCCCTTCCTCCCTGCATAACCCACATCCCCTTACGCATGCAAACACACACACACAGACAGAGACACACACAGAATCTTCACCCCCTTCCCCTCCGTGCATAACCCACCTCCCCTTACGTCTGCACACACACACACACACACACACACACACTCTTCAACTCTCCACCCTCTCCAACTTGTCCACAAAGCGTCTGACAGCTGGGGCCAGGAGGTGGACAAGGTAGCCACTGCAGCAGTCTTTCTCTTCCAGGTGCATGACAAGGCTTCTACAGATGAAGACGCCGAACAAAAGCTGAGGAAAGGATACCTCTAGATTTAGGAGAATACCCCCCCCCCCCCCCCCACCCCCCCCATCCCCTCTCTCTCACTTCTCAATAGACAAGGCTGACACGGCAGACTGGGCCACTATGCCCCACAGGACTGCTCAAATAAACGGCTGACGGAATTAAAATTTTTAAATGAAGGCGGCGTTTCTCCAGCACGTAAATAACATCATTATGGAGATTAGGGGATGTATGCAGCACAATGACGCGTGCCCTGTGAGAGAGCTAATGAAACGGGGGGTGTAAAGTGGAGAGAGATCTGGGTAACAAGAGGGGTGGCATAAACAATACGCAGACTAATTCCAGCCTCTGAGCTAAGCCATTTCATGCAGTCATTAACTGCTTGGGTTAAAATAAAAAAAACACAGGGTCCTCGGGGGTATCTCGGGATGCAAGGCAAACTTTTTCCTCAGAATCATCAGTTAGCAATTCCTTTTAATGTGACACATAATGAATTCTTTCTACTTTTTAATGTGATTATTCCACAAAGTTTAGCAGCAAGAGTGGAGAGTACATTTATCTTCAGTTAATCATCCCCTGTTTAAGATGGAAAGTCCCCTTACAGTGTTCACTTAGCCTCTTTTTTCGCAAGAAATGAGGAGCGGTGGACTGTACTGATTGCTACTGATCGTAATAATCTCACATCATTTAAGTAATCATCCCGGTAACTATGGGATTTAACAGTTAATTCAAATTAAACCATACATCCCCGAGAAAGAAAGCACTACAACACAAAACACACATGGCATACTAATGATGCATACAAATGTTTGTTGACACAATGCTCTTGCCAATACAGAGTGTACTAGATCCATTTTTTTTTTAATATAGGTCATGCATATGATTGACGTGAGCTATACAAGGTATTGCGGCAGGCACCATGAATGTGCTTAAGGATGGCGTACTGTGAAGACAAATGTCACCAACAGGAACAACTAGTGCCACCAGTAAATGTCCACCTTTGAAACGCTAACCCCCAGTGTCTACTTCACACAACCACCTGCATCCTCCATAAGAAACTCAATATCAACAATATCACTGCAAATTTTAAGAACAGCCTAAAGCTAATCTGGGGGTTTCATTTGAAGTTGATTTCCATATAGCCATGAAAATTGTGTACATACAGCCTACGGGAACAATCAGAAATCGTAGGCTGTTTCCTACTGCCTAAGGATTAGTTCTGACCTTTGTAACACTTTGCAGATTAATAGTGTAGGTAAGAGATTTACATTTCATTTGGCCAGATTTGAGGCACTTTCGCTATTCTCATTTAAGGCTTAATCGTCATATACATCTTACGTGTCGCCGCACTGTGCATAACGAATGTTTCCTTCTCGTCACAGTTGCAGGCAACGGCATAATCGGCTTCGAGAGGATTATTACCAATACATCGGGGATACTCAGGTAGCTGAAATAAGGTTAGAGCAGATCCATCTCACTGGTTTAGTTAAGGGGATACTCAGGTAGCTGAAATAAGGTTAGAGCAGATCCACCTCGCCGGTTTAAATGAGGAGATACTCAGGTAGCTGAAATGAAGTTAGAGCAGATCCATCTCACTGGTTTAGATGAGGGGATACTCAGGGAGTTGTTATGAAGGTAACGCAGGTCATCAGTCCACTGCGTGAAAATGATTGCCGTGGCTGGTTGATGGTGGCTGCAGCTAGTTTTTTTTTTTTCAGAATGACATTGTTTGACCATTCCACTATTTGTGGTATTTCCTGAACAGAATTTTGCCTGAATTCTGTTGTTCGAGTGCCCGGCATACCAAACATCTCACTGACTTCTTGACATACTGTGGAGAGTGAAGAGTCGAGGAAAGTCCATTTAAACGGAACAAATATGACCTTCCATTGGGCAGATTACCCTCATCCCATGTCTCACCATCCTCTTGAATTTTCTGCACTGAATTGCACACACACGGCAGAAATCAATAAACACTGTTTGCAGAGTCTGCTTGCCATGAGAATGAAGAAGAGACTTTACAAAATCCTGTGTTCCGGGGCGCACTGTTTTTTCACCAAACAATCTGTTGAAAACTCAAAAGGCTAATTTGAAAGGAATTCTCATACACATTACGCGGGAGGATTTGGCTGGCATGACTACAAAGACTGTGCCGTGTTTGAAAATGCAGATGCAGGTAGACCTACCATCACCCATTGGGTGAGTGAAGTGTGGATCCTTATTTGAGTGGTGATAAATGCTGTGAAACCTGCAAATTCTTTTCCATCAGCAGCAAATTAGCAAATGTTCTTTGCAGTGGAAATTGCTGCTTCGACTACTGAAATAAGAAAGCTAAGTGTGAGGACTGGCTTAACTTTTTTTTTTTTTTTTTTTTTTAACAATGCATTAGATAATACGATTATAACAGTTAATAGACTTAAGGAAGAGCTGCTATATGCAAACTGAGAGATAAGTCTAATTTCAGTTTTAGGTTCAGTCCTGGAGAGATCGTAACATCAAGATCCCTTAAAGGACAAAAAAAAAAACATTAGCACAGCTTAACCATTTGCTGAGATGGTATTTATAAGTGATCAGTGGGCTTGGATGGAACTTAAAATCACAGTTCAATTGTAATTGAATACAATGACCCTGTTTAATGCGTCTTGTCAACTAGGACGCCATTCAGCTGTTCTTTTGGATGTTGGTGGGCACAGATTGCATATGTCCCTGTAATAACTCATTCGCCATGACCCCTACCCTGTTTTGTTTGCTAAAATGAGGCTTAATTGCCTGGAAAGAATGTGATGTCCGCTTTAATTATTTTATGCTGCATTTATTTGGCTGCAGTAAGTGCTTGGAATCCCTCCGCCTTGAAAAATAAGATAGTGCTGCTAAATAATTCCTCAGGGTTCTTTTTGTACTTAAAGAACAGACTTCCTGATGTCCTTTGTAACTTTAACAAATGTGTAGCAGGGAAAGAGATGCTACCAACAATGCTCTGTGGAAATATTCACTTTAACATTTTTATTGTTCTTTTATTGTTAATTTAACATACACAGTGAATGTGAGGTTAGTGTTAAGATAGGGAATTTTTTTTTGTCTCCAACCATAAAGTGAGGAAATAGATCAGGGATGGCTGGGGGTGGGTGATGGTGTTGGAGGGCGTGACAAGCGACGAGGTGTGTATGTTGTAAACGAACACGCTTGTAAGGTGTTAGTTGCGGGCAGGGAACGGCAGGTCCGTGAGGCTGAAATCAGATAAAATGCTGAGCACCTGTGTATCAGCTTTCAGATCTGTGCTGCCACTCAGGAGAACAGTAAAGACAGATTTTATCACTGTCCCCCCTCTCCCCCTCTAAAAAAAAAAAAACTCATCTTACCACCCTTGGCATTTTGGTCTTTCTTGGTCTTTCTACAGCCAGGCCTGGGTTTGTTACAGATGGTCTAGTTTTCCCTCACAGCCATAAAAGGCCTTACAAGACACCGATGTGGCTCCAAAAACAACACCACTCAATCAATTTTCGCTCAAGTACCCTCTGACAGCACTCACGGCCCGGCACAAACACTGTAAACAACACTGATATGATGGCTTCTCGTGGCACCGGTCAGCTGAGACCCTTTCATCTTCCAAGAAACTGAAATATTGGCTCTGGGAGAACAACTCCACATCTACCCAGACACGTTGTGTCACATTTTAGAGTAGCTCTTTCATTGTCCATTTTCCTGCTTGGCTTAAGAGAGCTAATATGAATTTTAAAATATATAAAAAAAATATGACATATCTTTTTATCTTTTAAAAATATGTATTTTTTATTGTTCACTGTGAGCTAGAAAGACACAACAAACAAATATGCCCACAGTCGTCTTAAAGCGTGCTAAATGAAAGTGGTTACATAAAGTTGCGTGCTTTCCATGACCTAAAATGCTACCTAAAGGTCAGTATTTGACTTAGATTAACTTTTCTCTCCTGTACCAAAACAGGATTAAACGCATATCTGCCTGCTGTATTATGGCATGAGTGAATTGTATGTAGAAAAAAAAACTCATGTTACTGTGTTATTACAAGTGTAAAGACATACACTGTGTACGTCAATGTACTGTGCTTCACTTTTTAAAGACACACAAATACAAACATTTAATATCATAAATAAATATTAACTTAAATGTTTTGTCTTTTTTTCTTTTCAGATAACTTGGCTGTGCTATTATAAAAGGTCAGAGGAGCAAGATCGAAGTGCGAGGGCTAAAGCTTGGCTGAATTTGATCCAGAGATGGCAAAAAAAGACAGCCATAAGCCTTGGCCGAGGATTACAGAGTGCAAACAAAGCTTCATGAAGTGTTAATGGCGCCCAGTGCCACTTGGCCCACGACTGCTGCTTTGATCCCCTCCACATCCTCCTCCTCCTCCACCTCCTCTTCCTCCTCCCCCTCCTGCTCCTCCTCCTCCTGCTGCTCCCCTTCCCCAGCCCCCCTCCCATCCCCCCTGACATCCACCACCAGCGATCGAGTCAGGATGCTGCTGACACGTCCAATCTGGGCCGCGCTAGTGCTGAGTGTGTGGAGTCCGAAACCCACACCATGGGAAACTCCCTCAAAGTGATGCTTAACATTTAGATCTTGGCCAGATGCTTGTCCATGCTCAGAGCTTACAGGGGCATGGGAGAAAGCCAATTAAACTCAGAGCTGTTATGTCTGTACTGGGCCTTGGTGCCATCAATGGAGCAAAATTTGTCCATCGATTAGGCTTTGAAGTGGGCACTCATTAACTGTGTCTGTATTATTCATTTCCTGTATTTCTGTATCCATGTACAATTAAGGGAAATAGGCAAAACTTTCAGATTTTCCCCGGAACCTCACTGCAAATAGTTCATATATTTAAAATCCTTCTCATGTGCAAGGCAGAGAGAAACTTCGATAATGCAGACCTCAGATGTGGGGATGTTGACAGCTCCAAGAGACAATTGATTTCTCTTCTAGACCTAGAGATGTTACTCCCAAAACTAGCAAAATCAGTAAAATGAAAGAAATGGCCTATCGTACAACAAGAAAAAATGGGACAGGAGCAATTATTAAAATTTAAAAAAATTTTTTTACCCAAGCCAAAGTTAGAAAAATTCCTGTCAGGACTAGGCATGAGGTATGGCCCCAGACAGATAGGTGTTAAAAGTCAATACAGTTTCTGTTAGCACGGCCAGTTTTTCATGTTGCAAACCCCAGTCTCGGTCAGAGGCTCGGCACCATGTCTGCGGATAACCTTGCCAGGAAACAGCTCTAGATATTAAAAAAAGGAAATAAAAAAACAAGCATTTCAGATAAGAAATTAGAATGTGCCCCCTGTGGCATTGGGGAGGGATTTGCAACAACTGTCCCACAAACAACTATGGATTAAGGTCAACGGAGGGGATATGCGTTTCTTGACAGAGAAAGCCTGTGCTTCCATTATCTCCTCAATTGACAAGTGACCACGACTCGGGGCCATCTCGGTCTCTTTCTTTTTTTATTGGCTACTTCATCCAGAGAATTGATGCAATTACAAATGCTCGGATGTACACATGTTCATTTCTTTTGTTGGCGCTGGAACAGAAGAGAAATGTGGAGCAAAAATATGAGTCGCAGGCAGCCTATAAAGATACATTATTAGATGTTGTAGCAGCTGATACAGAGACATGCCATTGTTTACCGTCAACAGTGGCGGTTCAGCTGGGCACTTGGGAATCAGAACGAGCTGCACACAGAACCTGTATGACAATAATCAAAGCAATGGCAGTGCTCCATACAGATTCACCTTGCCAGAGCTTGTTTCCCTCTGAAGGGACGACCATGCAGAGATTCAGGTCAGCTGTACACAAAGGAAAACGCCACGGTGGCTTCTGATGTTATATGACATACTGTTCTATTTTTTTTTTTTACCCTGAGAGAAAACAGAGCAAGACAAGACACTGAAGGTGAAAGTAATGACAACAAGAGGGAGCCAAATGCAGGAACTGTGCACTGGCTTTACAAGGGGACTAACAATCGTAACAATCGTAACAACTAACAATCCAATGCTGACTACTGTGCAACAAAATTCCAGGTGCACTAAAAATCACAAAGAACTACACGTGTCAATACAACATGTCTGATACTTGAAATGAAATGAGTTTTCAGTGCGATATGGATGTGTTTTATACATACACAGGACCACCAATAAGAGGGAGCCAAATGCAGGAACTGTGCACTGTACACTGGCTTTACAAGGGGACTAACAATCGTTAGTAAGCGCAGCTAGTCCAATGCTGACTACTGTGCAACAAAATCCCAGGTGCACTGAAAATCACTACACATGCTATTACAACATGCCTGATGAAATGAAATGAGTTTTCAGTGCGATATGGATGTGTTTTATACATACACAGGACCACAACCAATGATACAAACACATAGGCACAGATATATTCATCCAAACACATGAAAACTACCAAAGAGAAACTTCTAAGTTTCTTTAGTTGGTTTCAGCTCAGGCTTCCCTAAATGTGACAGAGCAAATGAGGCATGGAGGGTAGTTCTCAGTGCACTCAGGCAAGAGCGTATCTCTGCACTTCACTTTGATACTGCTTGGGGTGACGGCATCACTGAAAGTCGGGTTTACTCCTAACTAACGTGGGAATGTTGTGCAGTGCACCAAACAGCAGCATCACGACTTTAAATTAAAAACTAACAGCTACCAATCAAACTAATAAGATCCAGTGTACTGCTACAAAAAGAGCACTCAGCTCAGGCACAATTGTTAATTTTCTCTCTTAAAAAACTCTCACAAGTTCACCTTAAATGACATTGACAAAATTCAGAGACTCTAAAGCTGATTAATTCACTGTTTTTTTGTCAACATGGTCAAGGTTTTAAACCTGTGTGAATCTATACTGACAGCCACTTAACGTATTAATATAGAGGTCAAAAATAAAGCTAATGCTGCACAGTATTGCAATTTTGATTTGAGCACAACATATTGTATCATTGTAGCATCAGGTATTGTAATATTTATGTACAATATTATTTTGGTATGTATGTCTAACCTGATATCATGGTTGAAGTCCAGGGCATAGTGTAAGCTTCTTCTGTTTGTTACATTTGGTAACTCAGTGAACTTTAAAAGAGATGTCTAAGTCAAGAACAGTTTTACAATGCCAAGATATCTGCTCTTATAAAATCTAATGATTAGTAGATATATGTCAATATATTTCAAATTTTAATTCCAATACTCTCTGACTTGTAAAATGCATTTTAAAAAAATGCCTCGTAAAAGAATTGCAATATTGCATTATGGCCCAAAATATCATATCTGACTGGCCATAGATTTGAAGTAAAGTAGATTTTAAAAAGATCATAAGAGAAACCCATTTCAACAAGTGGTGATAAACAACACAGACATGGTTGGGGAAAAAAGATAGAAAGAAACAACACTAAAAGAATAAAATGAGAGTGTTGACCTTATATACTGTATGCATTTGAACCCTTGAACACACAAATGCTCTTAATTAAGTAGTGAAGTATATGCATGGAGACAACAATGCACAACTGGATAAGCACTCAGAGAGGTGCAATACCCGTGCCAACATGCACTTAGCATGGAGCCAAAACTTTGACCTTGGCCTCTGACCTGGACCTTTGACCGATTAAACAAAAAATCGATAGCGCAGGCCTTGACCCCACTCCCGAACTACCTATGTTTGATCCAAATTGGATCAGAACTGTTCCAGTTATCGCTGTGACAGACAGACAGACAGACAAAAAGACAGATAGACAGACAGACAGACAGACGCGATTACAGTACACCCACATCGCTCTGTGCGGGTGTAACAACATGACAATTTTTGAACTCAGGTGAGGTGGGGGCTACATTCTAAACTGTGTAACCAAATAACAACAAAGACCTTTCAAGAAAACACAAATCAGCTTCAGATGTGTTGGCCTGTACACACAACTCAACAGTCTTGCTTTGTGTGCTCTTTTCTTAGATACAGTGAGCTTTGCCATGGGAAGTACGGCAAACGGGGACAGTTTGACAGACCAGATAGCACTGTACATTGCTACAGCTGAACCCTTTTGTCTTTTCCAAGCTACAGTGCGAGATACATCTGGACAGCTTATGTTTCATATAGACCTTGGCGTGCTTTGCAGGATGCAGTGACTTTTGCTGTATGATCCAATCAAGCAGCAATCGACAGTGACCTTATCAAATTCACAGAAGTAAATCGTCACAAAATCCTACTTAACAAATATTTTTTAACATTATAAAAGCCTTTCCTTTGACAGCATAGCTTCTGCTATTCAGGTTTAAGCACATTACCTCATCAAATGGGATTGCACAGAAGCACTGGCCTGCCTGAAGATTAAGAAAAAGAAAAAAAAAAACAACGTTGTGGCACAAGCTGAAATCCCATTCAATCACTCCAATGTAAAAACCAGATGGATCTCCTAACAAGTTCAAGGATTCACCTCAAAACAGGGTTACAGCTTTGCCGCAACACTGTCATCTACAAAATTGTGAACATGTGTTAGGCAAATCCTGTGGCTTGACATTAGGTTTTTTAAATGGCTGGCTGTAGAAGAGAGCGGCCGTGGCAGGAACTGTTATTTCTCCTGCCTCCTGGACATCAATCGTCATCAGCTATAGCACGTAGAAGCGTTTGCCGAGAGAGCACGGCACAGTAGGATGCATCGGGAGGCCCTGCCCAACTGGCAAAGCAATCAGGCGGCGGCCAAGCGATCAGCCCGCCAAACGAACCTCGAGCCCTTCCAGGGAGGCACCGGAGAGAATGCTCGCCGCACGACACGCCCTGATCCACGTCTCGCCGGACAATTTTGCACTTAATTAGAGACGGAGAGGGAGTGCCAGCCCTCCCGAAATTCAAAGTCGGCGACTCCTGCTAGGATAGGACTGCCAAAAGGGAGAGGGGGGGGGGGGGGGGGGCTATGTGAGGGGGGTTTCGCTGAGAAGGAGTGGGGGGGGCTATGTGAGGGGGGTTTCGCTGAGAAGGAGTTAAGCAAAGGAGGCAAAGGACCTTAATTCGGCGCTAAATGGATTTGCCCACACAGTGTCACGTGATCAAGTCGGCACATGTGCCACCCTGCTTCATCTCCCATCTGCACCTCTCTCTCTCTCCTCCACCTCTCTCCCTCTCCTCCTCTCTCCCTCTCCTCCTCTCTCCCTCTCTCCTCCACCTCTCTCTCTCTCTCCTCCACCTCTCTCCCTCTCCTCCTCTCTCCCTCTCCTCCTCTCTCCCTCTCTCCTCCACCTCTCTCCCTCTCTCCTCCACCTCTCTCCCTCTCCTCCTCTCTCCCTCTCCTCCTCTCTCCCTCTCTCCTCCACCTCTCTCCCTCTCTCCTCCACCTCTCTCCCTCTCCTCCACCTCTCTCCCTCTCCACCTCTCTCCCATTCCTCCACCTCTCTCCCTCTCCTCCTCTCTCCCTCTCCTCCTCTCTCCCTCTCTCCTCCACCTCTCTCCCTCTCCTCCACCTCTCTCCCTCTCCACCTCTCTCCCATTCCTCCACCTCTCTCCCTCTCCTCCTCTCTCCCTCTCCTCCTCTCTCCCTCTCCTCCTCCTCTCTCCCTCTCCTCCACCTCTCTCCCTCTCCTCCACCTCTCCCTGCAGAGGGAATTAAAGACTGAATTGGAGGGAAAAATTGGCTCTCAGTGCGCGCCGAGAAATATGGAACACAGCATTTCAATCCTTTTAAAGGGAGTGTGCAACTTCTTAACAGGACCTTTAATTGCACTACAGAGGATAACTTCCGTTCAGCAGGTCTTCTGACAAGGATGAGTCTCTGCAGGTCATTACCACTTCAAAGAAGGCTGCAGCAGAACTCAAGTATATTAATAGAGCGTGCACTTCTGTTCTGTTTGAGTTCAGTAGTCTTGGTCTTGCCATCAGCAAGCTAATCTTCGCAGAATACCACACTTATTTGCTCCCCTTCACGCATGTGTCACATTTCATGTTCTTTATCACTGTATCACAGAGTGACTAGGGCTTTGGCTCAGCATGATTTGGTGGATTTATTTTCTAAACTTTCTGACCTCTTCCTAACCTCACCGCCCCGCCCCACCCCCCCACACAACATGGTGGCCTTGTCCTTCCACAGTGCGGCAGGCAAAAGCTGGGGACTCATCTGCTACAGTTTCCCAGTGGCGGAGATCAAATCTCTGATGGCCCAGTGTAAACACCAGCCCTGCCGATGAGGCGATAGCAACCACACCGCTCTTATCTGTGTACAGCTGCGCACCATATCCTGCTTGTTTTTTTTTCTGCTTTGTAAACAGCATGATATGTTTTTTCTCAGTGAAGCGGCATTGCAGATTATCCTCGCGTCAAGTGTCCTGTTCCATGCAAAGCCACACAGGCCTGATCGGAACAGACATCCGTTGCGGAAAAACATGAGCGATATTCAAGAAATTTCTTAAGTGTTACACAAGGCAGCCATGTGCTTAGACCCTACAGAAAATGATAGAGGTGACTGTTTTTAACCTTCCACTGATGGTTAATCCGCTAGACGACCACAAGTGTGTGCACACTGTGATACTGAAATTAGAGCTTGATTTACGCCAATCCAATTGTGGTCAAGCACAGCTCATTCCGATTATGGTACTATGACAGTGAAAACATATGCATCCATGTAATGCCCACAAAAATAGATGGATTACCGAAAAAATCTAATCAGACACCACACGAGTAGTCTTAGCTGAGTTTGACATCACATTCACTCTGATGTTTCAGTCCAATCCATTACCGTGACACCTTTGTTGAAATGAGATGTGCAACAGTCAGGAACAGAGATTAGAATTGCAAAGATGACAGTGTATGATTAAATGCTCCCATTTCTAATAGTCTAAGGTGGGAATGTCGGATGAAGGGTAGCCATTATGCCACTTTAAAACATGTGCGATAACAGCTTTATGTCGGAAAATCTGACAAAAAAAAAAAAAAAAAACATGGACGTTCAGTGCTAGAAATGGGTGAGTGTTTGGAGATGAAACACTGGAAAAGAAGAGTGAAAAAATCAGTATACTACTGTATACTACTTCTATGTAACCAGTAGAAAATAGTGAGTGAATTACTGGAAGGACCAACCAAGTCTCATACTGTAAATCTGGCACTCTCCTTTGGACTAAACACAAAACTGATGAATGTATTTTATGATCAACTAATGAGGTGGCTGCGCATTAATTACTAAATGCTTCACAATCTGTGTTCTGTTGCACATCCTGCACTCTGTTGCCCATCCTAATTTGCATAAAGTTCTTAACGTGATAAGGATCGGGTGCTGAAAGTAATTAAATAAAAGTGAAATCAACACAGACTGAGGTGAGTGGACGAGAGAGCACTTTTAAATCCTCTTTGGCAGGATTTTTAATGACAGCAGGGATATTTTATTTCAAGCATCCCAATTGCCTTTGGAAACACCTCAAAGAAAAAAGTAAGTGTTTTGTGGACAAAAAATGCAATGTTTGATGGCTTTCCAAAAAGTTTTTTTTTTTTTTTTTTTTACTTTACGCTGCGCTTTACCTTTATGGCTGTGTAAGTCTGGCCTTGTTGGTGACACAAAGTCATGGTAGAACTTCTTTAATGACTCCGATTTGACTTCTTTTGCTTTCTTGTCCTCCAATTATCTTCCTACTTTTACAGCAACACTAAGTAGTTTTTTCAACCTCAAAATAATGTTTCCAAAATTGTTTCAGTGGTTTATGAACTTGTGACAAGGTGAAAGGCACTTCTGAATTCGCTTTGCCATCCTCCATGGGCCATAACCACACTAAACAAGTTTGGAGGAGCAGAGCGTCTATGACAAATGATGAACACAAAATCAGAAGTACTTACCTACTCACGGAATGGAAGCCCACCACAGGTCATGAGAGGGAGATCATGGGGACATAAAAAAAAGGAAGAAACAAAGAGAGTACCGTTAACACACAAACTTTTTAAAATAACAATATACAGCTTTGAGTTACCAAAATTACAGCGAAATGCTCAGTAACAAAGTGAAACATGTAAACTGCTCTGGCAACAAGTCAAACAGAAGTCAAATCAACCTGAAGCAAATCAACCTGTGTATTGGACACTTCATGTACAGTGTTTGTGCATTTGTGTATTGGACCCCTCATGTACAGTATTCGTGCATTTGTGTACTTGAACTGGTCCACCACCAGAAAAATAACCATGACACAGGTCAGAATGTGGCAGGACATGTAACTCAGTGTCTCTGGAAGCTTAAACACTGGGCTGCCAGTGTGGGACTACAGCCCACTACAAGCTACAGTAAAATAATCTTGACCAAGGAAACTGTAATAGCCTGTAGCAGGTTGTCTCAATGGTTGCCATTCAGAGGTTTGATAGAAACTATTTCGGTCAGGATGGTGTGGATATGTATCAGAAGCTGGCAATAGAAGAAAGACAGCTACACATTCGGGTGTTAAAAAAAACCCTTGTGAAAATTTTGCAGTTGCCAGAGATGTGTAACACAGGACATGTAGTAGAAAGAGAGGAACTCCCAGGATCCTTTACATGCTACAGATGCTCACAAGCAAGTTCACCTCCGAGTGCCTCAGCAGAAACAAAACGAAGTTTTTTGAAGGGGCCTACTTATTGGTCCTGAATCAAATCCAATTGAGATGCTGTGGCATTATATTAAGCAGGCAGGTCATGTTTGAAAGCCTGCCATTCTGGCTAAATTAGCATACTTTTGCAGAGAAGAGTGTGTCAACATGTGATTTTGGCGTTCGCCGCTGAATGAGGCACAGATAGTTGGTTGGTGAAGAAAATTACTTTTTCACATGGGTGAAATAGGTTTTGAATACCTTTTTTACTTTCAATATGAGGAATGACAGTTAAACGCTGCATTTTGTATTCATTCACTGTGGTTTTGTTATATACATAAACTGAACCATTTGTATGTAAGTAGAATAAATCAGGGTACAAATGTGTTTTATGGCCCTGTTCATCACTGGGCATGAAATAAATGTAAAATAACTGAACCATCAGCTGTTTGAGCCAGCAAACGGTTCATGGATGCCATCCTCCCATCCTTTAACCATATGTGTCACTGTCACTTTTTCTGATCTGCTTGAGGTCAGAAATGCAGTACACGTGAGTTGGAATCTCCTTAACCACACAGGAAGCCAAGGATTATGCTTGACTTGACGGAAAACCCAAGCCTTCAATAATATTAAGGATGAGAAAAAAAAAAGATTTATTCTGTGTAGCTACATGGATTTACATCTACTCCTCCTTATTAGGTTTAGGCATCGGTGAGATTGACTGGCTAATCCGCGTTTTGGGAGCAGGGAATTGTAACACCCTTTTAGAAAGATCATAATCTTTAGCACATAATCTGCCATCAACTAAAAAGCCTTTGGAAATCTACCTGTGTGAGGTAAATGCATTAAACTTTAGTCCCAACCCACTTTCTTACAAAAATGGGGCTGTATGGGGGTGCCATTCCTCAGCTGGCTAATGCATCCATACCTCTGGGCACCAGGGGTTTGAGTACGGCCCGAGGTCATTTTCCAATCCTTTACCATCTCACCCTCCTCAATCCCTTCCTGTCCTATTTTCAAAGTCCTACTCATTAAACGTTTAAAAGCACAACATTTTCAGAAAAAATGGTCTCTTAACTAAAAGTGGCAGCACATGTGAGTTACAGGATACGACGCAGTCTTATCCATCAGGGTTTCTGGCGATAAACCACAAGCTATGGAACACCAGCAAGATAAATGTTAGCAACTTCTTTCTAATCAAGCATGGTGCCTGAACTGACAGACAATGCATGTTTGACACCCACGGTCATAAATTTTTCTCAATTTGAATCAGGACAGCAAGTTGCTACCCAACCCAAAAAAAAAAAAAAAAAGTCAACAGCGGTGAGGAAAAGCTGCTGTCGCCAAGGTGATGGAGTGGCAAGGACGCTGCCCAGCCACATGTAGCCTAGTTCGGAAGGCTCCAGTCCCAGAGTACAAAGGTCAAAGGTCAAAGCCAATCAAGACAAGCACAGGAAATGTCATACTTATACAAGCCCACTTTTTCAAGTCAGTCACAAGGACAGTGTGCGCATATAGCTTATTGACTAATTCATTTTTGCTTGAGGCAGTTTAGACCAACAGGCAAAAAGTACTGACGTAAGGAAATCTTGAGACCATACAATGCAAGGCATACTGAATAAATTGCATGTCCATTTGTTCTGTGGCTGCTGTCTCTAGTCGATGGGCAAATACCAGAGAGTAATGACCTACCATTTTAACGTGTTATTACAAAACACATTTATATGTTCCTTTCTAATAATGCCACCTACTGAGGACTGAGACAGTTTCATATCTTTAAATGGCACAACCACCTATGAAACAATATTCCTACCCTGATGTTAAAATACAAGCTTCTGGCTACTCGGTAAAGGCTCTCGCACACTGCTCAGTAAAAATACAAGCTTCTGGCCACTCGGTAAAGGCTTTCACACTGAAACAAAATGAATGTTTTGTTTGCACTGTTTCTCGCCATTCTTTTTCTTCTATTTTATACAAAAGATGAAATAGATGTTGGCGTGTGAAGAAATATGACAACATGCATTTGCATATTAACCAAAAGGTCCTTGGAATAGCCCACTTCTTGATGGATAGATGATGTGCAGAACTCTATTCCAAGTGCCAATCCGGATTACTTCAATGCATGCAGATGCATATCAAAACATCTCTAGTTACTGCCTACAGTGAGATCGGTGTCAAAAAATAAAAACGCAGGCACTCGGGGGCAAAGCTTTGAAATTGAATTCCACGGTGTCCGTAGAGACAATCCAGGGTGGGGTAGTGGCGGAGGTGGGGTGGTGTGGTAGTGGCGGAGGTGGGTGGTGGGGGCGGCATGGTCGAGTTTAAAGCCTAGAACCATGACATCATCCTGATCCTGGCACCAGACACCCCTCTTGAGAGAATGGGAGTGCTCCGATGGCAGCACTGAGCCAGGTCTTTTAGCATTCAAGCCGTGTGCGTGCAGCCTCTCTCCAGTCCGAGCCCGTCAGCCAAGAACTGATCAATCAAGGCTGAGAGAAACCTAAATATACTCTTAGGGAAAAATTTAATGATCCAGCCTTCTCTCTGTCTCTTTTTGGAAACTGACCAAACTGTCTGTCTGGCTGTTCGGCAGAAAATAAATTTTCATGCATTTAGTAAAGTGTTTCAAGGCATAGGCAACTGAAGTGTGACAAACTGCAGAGAAGAGACATGTCTAAAATAAGGCATTGCATATTTACCACATGCTGCGTGATAGCTTAATTACACATTGCCTTTAATCTCTGCATTCCACAACTGAAATGACACAATTTAACGATCTATGCATCAAGACGTTATGTCATGTAGGGCTTTTTACTGCTCTCAGTACACAGTCTTTGATGACCATATACTGCAGACAACCCTTTTATTCATTCCATCAAACATAAAAATCAGGTGTCTGCATAGCTTCCTTTCCAGACAATATTTGCATACTGATCAACTTGACCTCAACTTCAACCACCTGCAAGAGGTAAAATAACTAGCGGAAGACAATTGCGGGCTCCATTTCATCATCCAGCTGTGACAAGACATTCGGAGGTGATGACTATTAACGGAGGGAAATAAAAACACAACAAACAACTGCTCGGCTCGGACAAAGTCAAATTTGTGGCTTTGTCTGAAGAGCGCAATCACTCAACGTAAGTGGTGTTTGTCTTTTACTGGGGGAGAGAAAGGAGATACAATCAAAGTAAATGACCACGGGAGCCATTTGTCGCAAGAGCGTGAGGGAAAGGAAGGGATGAAAGAGAGAGAGAGGAAGAGAGAGATAGAGAGAAAGGAGAAAACAAGAGAGGGGAAAGAGAGAGAGAGAGAGAGAAAAAAACAAGAGAGGAGAGAGAGAGAGAGGAAAAAACAAGAGAGGAGAGAGAGAGAGAGGAGAACAAGAGAGAGAGAGAGAGAGGAAAAAACAAGAGAGGAGAGAGAGAGAGAGGAGAAAACAAGAGAGGGGAACGAGAGAGAAAGAGAAAGAAAGAAAGAAAGAGAGAGAGAGAGGGTGGGCTGATGAGGGACCCCCATGTGGGTCTGTAGGACCACTTGGCCAATTCAGAGCCTTTAATTACTGCCGCTAGAACGGTGTTTCATACAAGTCGCCCTCTGGAAGGCACAGCTCAGCCCAACCCCCCACCCCCCATCATCCCCCCTCCTGAATTAATGACCCACTGGTCCATGGACAAATGCCGGGCGACACTGCGAGGTGGATGACAATTCATTTTCTGTGCGAGTGGGCATTTGTACATATCTGACACCGGAGGCACAGGATGCAGTAAGCAATTGACCGTAGTGCGCTTTGGCTCTGAGGGGCCCGCGCTCATACAGAGACATCAGGTTGCCGACTGACACGGTCCGTTCTCCAAAACTTTCCCCGGAGTAAACAGATCCTCAAACTGAGTGTTTTGACCGTAACAGTGTAATTGTAATTACACGCACTAGTTGACTTCAGTGATGTCAGAACCGACAAAAAAACAAAAACAAAGCCCTTCTCCTGCATTAACTAACAATCCTGCCAAGGCACGGTCTAAGATGGAGCAAAACATGCAATTAACATAGTGCATCCTCAGGGCAACATGCTTACAGAAATCACCCGAGGGGGTATTTCCAAGTATATGATTTACTGACTACACCAGATGTGTTAAGTCAAAGTAAGTGGTAAATCTTCAAATAGAAGAGCTCGATGTTTGTTTTACGAGAAGAATAAAGCCATTAAAACCCATCTATTAGCATGTTTATCCCCTGTTCAGTGTTAACATACCCAAATAAAATGACTAAACCTGCTTTCTGGAATACCGCCCATATGAAACAAAATTAAAGCCTAGAATTTGTTTATATAAAACATCCCCATCACAGTATCAGCTTGCCACACTACATGACTGTTTGCAGAGTGGCTGACTTAGGGTCACCAGTCCCCTCTACATTAAACAAACACCCCTCATATCCCCCCTTTACTGGTCCCCAATCTTCCTGAAAGCAGGAGAAGACCCCCGGAATGGCTACAGCCTACTGCGTGACAGATCAGTCTCCTTCTTCATGAGCCACAACTACAATATTGCCGTCCTGTAATGATCCTGCCGACAGAGTCTCATTTCACTTCCACCGTCAGAGAAGTGATGAAGAAAAAGCGAAGCACACAGACACACTCATATGCTCTCTCTCTCTCTCACACACACACACACACACACACACACACACACACACACACACGCGAGGTGAATGTGAATTATTCATTGCTTTCATTACAGGGGCTGTGCGTGGAGTATTGCGGCCCACATCATCTCCACGTGTCACAAGCTCTGTGTCAAAGTATCAGCGACGAGCCTTTAATCTGCCACATTATTAGAGAATGACATCTCCCAGAATACAATTTGGCTTGTTAATGCTGCGGTTGTGGCTTCATCCTGATAAATCAGGCTTTCATGAACTCAACTTTTTTCTGGATATAAAACCTGCTGCTTCTTGGGTAGCAAAATAAATACATACATAATAAAGTAATAAAACTGAAAATGAATCAGCAGGAAACTTCCCTGAGCACTTCCTCTAAATTGGTAATTATATGGCACCATTAAGGAATGGAAAAATAATGAAGAGGGACCATGGTGGGGAATAGTAGAGGCAGAGTTGCCTGTTACCTGAACACCTCTGATATGAACAATCAATGGAAATCAATGACGCTTATCCTTGATGCTTCCACCAGTGGTGCCTATGGATTTCTAGGTCTGTTCACACAATCAATTGCACAGGAAGGGGTGAACAAAATTCAATACAACCCACACCAAGGAACTTGATTAAACCCTGCGGTGTTCAGAAGTCTTTAACGCAGTTATCGCCATGCATGCTCCCCCAGGGTTTGTTTCATATTTAACAGGACAGGGGCGGTCGATGGCGTCACGGAGGCAAGAGATTGGAGTGGAAGTATCCTAAATCAGCACGGAGAAGAAGCAGCCAATCGGCCGCCCGTAAATCAGAGGGGAGGTGTGTGCACGCCGTGGACAAGGGGGGCAGCCTGTGCCAGCATGTTATCTGCTGTATTGATGCCGTATTCTCTGTGGCGAAATCAATCTGTCAAAGCTCAAGGTTTCCAGGCTGCTTTTATAAATCTTGCGTAAAAAGAGAAAAGAAAAAGAATATATGGAAAGCTCCATTAGGTCAAGGTGTATCAGATGTCGACCAAATTAACAGCACCCTTTTAAATATCACTGTCTCTCCAAGATTAAAACTAAATTGTATTCAAATTGCTTAAATCTCATATGAGTCATTTTTAAACTGCTCTGCAGAAGAGCTGCACAAATCCAGCAGCCGCGGATGGGGAAAGGCATAGCCCTAGCTGTAGCAATTTTTAAACTACCCAAGCCTACGAGGCAGCGATGACTCGTCAGCCTTTAAATGGCAAGCTCAGAGAGGTTGGAGTTTACTGCTCTGGCCGAGGCCTCTCTTCCACGGCGTTCAGCCATCAAAATCCGCTCCCTGACTCGGCCAGCACCGGGATCGATAAACATCCTACAAATTCATTTCTGGTGCTTTCTCCCATTCCTTAAGTCCAAGGACCCAATCAGAGAGCACTGCCTGAGGAGGCAATCCGACAGCTTTTTAAAAGAAAGCATCATCCTAATATTCTAGCCATTTCCTCCAATTAGGTTCTAATGAATAAAGAAATTATTCATACATTTAAGTGAGTACTTTTAACCCAAAAGCTAGTTTTTAAAGTGTGCAATGCAAATAACAAGCTCATTGTATCTTTCAAACATTATGTAAGCAATGTAAAGAAAATATGTATGGTCATAGGTTTTGAGTTCTGAGGCAACTGAACTTTTTCTTAGCGTAAAGATGTTTCACCCTAACCTGGGCCAACCCATACTCCCTGTGACGCTACATTAAATTTCACATTCAAGTCAGTCTGGCCAGCCTACCTATTGTCAGTTCTTCCTGGGTCAGAAAAATCTGGAACCAATGAAAAACAAACACTACGGTATAGGTCATCAGAGTCAGTGATCCGATTGGTTGTAGCTCTGTCCAGTTGTACACAGAGGCATTTGAAAAACACCCGTTGATCCCGCCTCAGACTTTCCTGTCTATGGGAGGTTTGCCAGACGACAGCCAGGCTAGTTTTACCTGTCATCCAAAAACCTTCTTCAGTTCTAAGAACAAATGGAGTTCCAGATCTCAGGCATTAGAGCTTCAAGGTTTCTGGGATTCTCATTGAAATGTACTGTTCTAATCGAATGGTTGAAACAAGCCATGAAATAACTGTGAAATTATGGCAACAGCAAAGTGGCATAGCAAAAATACTGCATCTTGCTTCTGAAATACTTAGCAAGATGAAAACATTTAGCAAATTGGATAACCTTGAACCCTGAGAGCAAAATGTGCACCCACAAATTAACCTTCCCAAACCAATTTATTCCACTCCATGCAAACAGTCCAGATGGGAGACAGAAGGTCACGTCCAACCAACATATTTTTAAAATCATAGAGGTATCACTTCAAGTCCAAGTCTTTATTGCACAGATGGCAGTTTTAGGGAGGGTTTCAGTTTAGAATTCAAGGCACTGTTTAACTTTCTGCCTTCCAGAGTGTGTCTATCCCCGGTGAATTGCTTGAGATTATATTGGATAAAAACAAGAGTAAATAAGAAATGGCTACCTGAGGATTACGCTCAGATGGATGAGCAAAGCATACACTTAAAGTCAGGTCAACATGGGCAACCACTAGGTTTCCCAAACCACATCATTGCATTGCACAGACCGCCCGCCTACCCAACACAGCCCTTGACCTACGGGTCACATACACACAGGAAAGGCAACATGTCAAGACTGTAGATAAACTACTGCGCTACTCCAATGAATGCTTCCAGACTCACTGGGTTAGCTGTTTAAGGCTGTTAAAGCATGTTTTAAAGACTATTGGTGGCTATAAATTCCATTATTTAGGTTAACAAACGCGCCATTTCTGCCAAACCATATTAAAATCCAATGGAGTCATTCTCATAATGGACCTAGGTGCTGATGAGTACAATAGCGAGGCAAATTACAGCCGAAGGGTTAGTTTTAGTACAGCCTTAAAGGGTTAGTTTTAGTACAGCCTTAAAGGGTTAGTTTTAGTACAGCCTTAAAGGGTTAGTTTTAGTACAGCCTTAAATGTATTTCAGTGTTATTTAAGAGGACTTCTGCATTCAGTAGTTATGCACGGCCTTGCCACTTATTAATGTTTTAATTAATCAAGACGAAATTAAAAGTGACTTTCGTGTAACTATCACAATCAATGGACAGTCATGCAAATAGTCAACCAGTGGAAGTGGGCTGATATTTTGATGAAGGGAAATGAATAGAAGAAACTGATGGTTTTAAGTAATGTCTGTTCAACATTGAGTCTATATGACACAGGAAACCTTTTGAAATTCCAGACAAACCTGATGTCCATGCCCTTTATTGTAAGTTTTTAATGGTTAGCTGCATAAAATAGTCTGGCAGCTGTGACACACTAAACGGTACCCTGAATCATTACAGACCTCACTCTCCCTGTCTCTCTCTCTGTCTGTCTGTCGGTCTCTCTCGCTCTCTCTGTCTCACACACACACACACACACACACACACCCTAAGCCACATCACTAAATGTGGGGAGCTGTTACAGTTCCGCTCGGTGACATCAATCAGTCAAAAAGCCTTGGCAGCGTGACAGGGGAGCTAAATCAAATCAGCGGACACCTCTAATGCCTCCCCTCATCAGCACACGCACAAAAGGCACACTTCAGAGCTGCAGGACATGCTCCAGCCCAGCGCTCCAGCCCAATGCTGAGTCACAGCCGTCCAACACAACTGGCTGGGTGGCTGGCTCTTTCCAGCAGAGCTTATGGTGGCCAGATGTCAGGCTAGCTAACCCCAGCCAGCCTGCGATTCAGAAGACTGAAACAACTTTACTTGATACAAAGTGTTCCTGTTTCTCTTTAGAAAGTGCCCACATGCTTGAGAGTCTACAATGTCCAAAATCTACATTCACTGGTTTATAAATAGTTGAGCCACACATTCACAATTAATCAGCTGATAAGGTTTTATTTCTACCGGATGTTTGTTTTTAACTACAACAGGAGTAGTTAGGTGCATATTGGTCAAATGTGCATTCTGTTAAATTCTGCCTTTGTGCAAAACCCATCTTTCAGATATGGGTTGTTGACAGGGCTAAGCGTTATGGACAAAGGAGTAATGACTCAGCTAAAGTAAGCATTCTGGAAGAATATTTACAATAGAGTTGAGAACAAAATGTCTAGAGACTACTACAAAGGTTGCCAAGACAATCTTTATAGTCTGTACCCTACAGGAAACAAAAATGGAGAGCACTTTAGATAAAAACCAAAGTGCTCTTCAATTTTTACTGAAGAGAAATGGCAATGAATGTGGGGAGAGAGAATGGGAGACTGAGAACACCCAACATTTGTTGGAGGTCATTGCTTCTAACAGTCAAGTACTTTTAGAAAAAGGGTGAATAAGTTGCATAAAAACAACTGAGAAGACAACACATACAAAACAAGCAATGTATGTGGTCAGAGAGAACGGGAAACTGAGAACACCCAACATTTGTTGGAGGTCATTGCTTCTAACAGTCAAGTACTTTTAGAAAAAGGGTGAAGAAGTTCCATAAAACAACTAAAAAGACATCACAAACAAAACAAAACAGTACCTAGAGGTATTTGGTACTTCATACACTTCACTGCAGAGATAGTGAAATTACATGGAGCACTGCATCCGTCCAGTGTCCTGTTAAAGGGTGGTGGGGGCTGGTGAAAGTCAGGCAGCACAGCCTTGAAAAAAGGCTGGCCTGTGTGAACGCCCACATTGATAAATCACGGCTTGCATAGTGTGTGTGGTATGTTATTGATTGCATCGTCGTTCCTATGTCTGGAAATAACACGTTCCATATTAAAGCGCCAGCAGGATAGGCTGATGCTTTCCCAACACGGATGCCGAGAAGACTGCTGTTTAAAATTTAATGTCCATTTTAGGGTTGGCTGGCAAAAAACAAGAAACACGAAGAGTGCAGGGGGACCATGAGAGATGAAACCAAACTCTACCCTTGATCAATGGCTGGCTCCCTCCTGCGTAAAGCTCAGTGAAATTAAATGAAAAAGACTACAAAGACAGAGGAGCCTCCTCCAAGGGACGTATACATTTCCCAGCGAGTAAAACTTTGCAGGGGTATTCTATCCGCCCGATATCATCCAACGCACAAGCGCAGGCAAAGCAGCCTCCACAGAGAGGGGCAGGCAACACAGTCACTGGTGCTCGCTTATGTTTCAGCTGAGACACGAACATGAGCTGGCTAATGATATTATTGTTATTCAGAGAAAAGCAGGAATGAATGAGGACATAGAATCTTTGTGATAACTGAGTAGACTTGGTTGTTTCAGTGGAAAGTGGCATATAAATGTTATCTAAGCCTAACGTTCGTAGATTGGCTTAGACCAGTGGTTCTTAAACTTTTTCTGTCATTCCACTTCAGAGAGTGGA
The DNA here is from genome assembly GCA_027475355.1 of Coilia nasus. NCBI lineage: Eukaryota > Metazoa > Chordata > Actinopteri > Clupeiformes > Engraulidae > Coilia > Coilia nasus. The sequence continues at coordinate 25,257,475 of CM050214.1, forward strand.
GAATTTTCAAGCCTCACCTGTTCCCCTTTGCTAGCAAAATCATACAACATTAAAGCACTGTATTTTCTCCCCACTCATTTAGATCTGATCTGATGAAGATTTTTTTTTATTTTTCAGTAGGCCTGTTAATGACTAGGCCACATGTGTCAGGCTGTTTGTTCTGTTTTGAGACTATGGTCTTCACTGAGAAAGAAAAGCCTTACTTAAGACTTATTCCCCTGCCCCACACAACCTGGGAAGCAAGGGCTTAGTCAGACTAAAACATATATTCAGCTATTCTTTGGAAAAATGTTTGATACTAATAGTTTTTTGGTGTTTATTAGATATGCATGAAAACATCCACAGTCTATTTGCTGTGCCCCTCTCCTGCCCGTGATACAACAGGACTGACCGACGGCCAGAGCAGCATCTGCTCTATATGCAGCTCACATGCGAACGCCCCCACTCTGGCCCATAAAATCTGCCTGCACGGCCCTATTCATTGGCTTCTTCTGCACACACACTGGCCCAGTGCAATAACACCGCCACACACTCAAAGCGAAACCAGGCAAAGCAGTATTCATCCAAAAATGGGAGTAATTCCTGGCTTCTAAGCTAAAAAAGACCAGCTATTTTGTATTTGCTGCTGTGATTATTACTCCACCATCTCCTCCCCACCCCCGCACATCATCACATAAAAACCTTCACAGTGGGAGATAAAGCAAGCCTTTGGGTAAAGAAACTACATTCATGGAGAAATGACTCCAGCCAAGACAACAACATTCACCGGTTCATCCACTGGTGTAGAAACTCATTTACAATGGATCTGTAGCATTCGGGGGGGGGGGGGGGGGGGTGGGCATGCAAAGGAGCAAAAAAAAATTGATGGCCTTGCAATCTTTGCAAGTCCACCACCAGGCCTCGGGAAAGCGAAGCCCTCGTACTGCTCTAACAGGAAACACTGCAGTGATAAATTGCACAGATGAAATTCAGAGGCTTCTCTTCACCGCACTCCCCGCTGTAGATGTAGAGGGAAGGAGCAGGCTCCAATCACCTGGGTGCCGGCAGCGAAAAAGGTCGGCGGAAAGATAGAGAGTAGCAAGCATCAGTCTCTCGACTCCAGATGGGGCTCCGTGGGCCCAATGTTCCGCTCCCTCCACACACACACACACACACACACACACACACACACACACACACACACACACACGGAAGAGGAAATACATGCACTGGTGATTTTCCCTGCCACTTCCCCCTTGCATTATCAGTCTAGGAGATGAATGGGCTGGAATGGGCTGCACCAACATCTTATGCGGTGAATATAATTTGCATACTTGCTAAAGGCCACAAAAGGGAAAGTGCTACACAAATCTTGTAGAGGTTACACTGCACATTTATACTAACTTTGCACACCGCATTCATTACATTCGAAAACAGAAGACACCTTGACATGCTTCACCAAGTTAAGATCTGTCATAACACATTAGTTAAGTTAGTTTAGAAACAAAGACAGACAGGCAATGTAACATGTGTTTGTTACTGTGTCTAGACAGTAAAATAATACCAGCAGGCTGGTACAAAGGCAACCTATACTGACAAGTTTACATGTGTATAGTAAAACTGATTTATCTTATTTGATCTGCTGACATACAACATGGTGGTCTTTAGAATTATATGTTGGGGTAATTTACCACACTGCCAATACCAAGGTAAGGAGATAAGGCACTAAATTCAGAGGCCAATGTATTGGTGGCAAAAAGCCATCAATGTGTCAAACAGTTAGAAGTCTGTGTCCTGTTACATGCTCCTGTTACAGTTACATGCTCCATGTGTTTTTGTCAATCAGAAAAACAGAGTAGTACTCTACATTTCTATTTGAAAACTCACCCTGGCTAAAGACAGCTGAAAAGCTGCAAAATTACCTCAAAAATACTATCTTAACATTGGACATATCTCCTGCAATGGTTCATTGTCTGATGAAATTTGAAGAATTTTGCTTTCTCATGACAAAGGGCTGTTCTATTCTACATTACGCTCAGATTTCTGCTGGCTTTGTAGGCCACCAGGAAAAAAAACATGAAAATGAAAGCCCTCCCATACACATGTAGTGCCTTGCAGTTCAGCTGAGGCAAACATTCAAAGGGAATGTGATGTGATCCCTACTCCAGTGTCCACTGTTTACCAAGAGCTACCTCTTCAGACAGCTTGTGTATGACTGCAAATATGAAAATGGAAAAAGTATTTAAAGACATTCACAAACGACAGCCGCTTCGGACGCCAGCCTGGTTGTAAGTGATGAGCAAAAATCAAACCTGTGGATATTTGTTTTCAGGCAGGGGTTAAATATCCTCCATCCTTCTGGGTGTGGGGGGGTGGCTTAAGTGCTGCTTGCAATGAGTCAGGAAAAGGGAGGGGGGGGGGGGGGGGGGGGAGGGAGGGAAGGAAAAAAGTAAGGGGGTGGGTCTTTTGAGATGGCTTTTGACAGCATAAACACTGCAGCCACTCCAGTGACAGAGCCCAGCCCCTGTCACGACAGCCACTAACTGCGCACAGGACAATGTGAACGAGTGGGCTCTGGCGACCAGAGCACTTTAACGATCTAAAGGTGCCCTCTGGACCTGCTACCCGCTCCAGTTGTTTTCTACAAGCAAGCTGGATGGGGGGGGGGGGGAGAAGGGGGGTGGTGGGGGAAATCAAAGAGTTGCTTTCAGAGCTTGAACTTAGAGCTTTACAAACAAAAAAAAAAGAAAGAAAGAAAGTCCACATCGACAACATCTATTCTGCTAGTCCATTACTATAGCAGGCAAGGAGAAAAAGCTGCAGGGATGGCCCATCCTTGAGGCCAGTTCAAAAGCACTGAATAGAAATGCTTTTACAGCAACGCGGGCGGTGGGGTTGGGGTGTTTACTGTTGAGTGGTGCCAAAAAAACTATTGCCATCAGATTTGTTTTTTTTTCTATGGTGCACTTAAGACCACGCTATTTGCACAAGATACATCTTCGCTTGGTTCTTAGCATGAATTCTTTTTTGTAATCCTTTGCTTTGTGTCCCTTGTGTGCATGTTATGTGTGGACGTGCGTGTGTGTGAAAGTATGTGTGAAAGAGTGTGTGTGTGAACGAGTGTGTGTGTGTGTGTGAATGAGAGAGAGAGATTGTTTGGGGGGGGCAGGTTGTGTGTATGTGCTCTGTAATAACAGCAGAACAGAACAGCAGTCTGTTGTTGGTGGGGCGGGGGGGGTAGGTTGTGTGTATGTGGTCTATAATAGCAGCAGAATTAGTACATGTGTTCATCTGTTTGGGGGGGGGGGGCAGGTTATGTGTATGTGGTCTGTAATAACAGCAGAGTTGTTTGTGACTAAATGGGTAATCTTCGCAGTATGGAACAGTGAGTGCTGCTGCCCTCACGAAATGGGGTCATAATTTCATTTTCTTACCCTGACAACCTCTTTGCGCCGGTCTGAGCACTGGCCAAGCTCATGGCTGATTAAAGGATCGAGTCCACCAAAACAGCACTGGAAACAGCTTAATGAGAGCAGTGTTTGCACAGACACAGACACGGACACAAAAAACACCACTGACATGTTTACCATCCTTCAAGACAGTCTGGAAAGCGCCAAGTAGCTTGGCACTTTGTGCTCTCTCACAATATGTGACAGATTGTTAAATAAATCACCACACCATCTTTGTGACATTGTGTACAGTGCACATCACACATCCTTCTTTGAAAAAAATATGATGTGTAATTAGGGCTGGGCGATATATCGATATTATCGTAATATCGATATATTTTTAAAAAAGATATGTATTTGACACTATATCGAATACCACTTTATCAAAACCACTTATCCTAATGTGTTCACACTGTTCAGACAGCCGGAGCTTTCTCGGATCACTCAGCTGTACCCCTGTGTATGTTACTGTTTACTTTTTCATTTGCACAGCTCTTTTAGAGCAGTCTTAACTTAACATGAAACACTTTGCTCATCCTGTTTTTGAAATATCGATATGTATCGTATATCGCCAGTCAGCCCCAGAAATATCGTGATATTAGTTTAGGTCCATATCGCCCAGCCCTATGTGTAATGCACATGTCAATGCTACTGTTAAATATATAAAATAAGAACATGGACGATGCTGAGAACTCTTAAGGATGGCAGCTAGGGAACAGAAAGATGCAGCACATAAGCACTTAGCTTATTCACTGACGGCCCACTTTTTACCAACTGCAGTTTGCAGATGCTACCCTATCAGTGTTTACAGGGACACAAAAAAGCCAGCTTCTCAAATAAATAACCATGAGGCAGGATGCGACATGTCACCTCAGCAAGCACAAACACACACAAACACACAAACACACACACACACACACACACACACACACACACACACAAACACACGTGCTCGCACAAACACACACCAGAGCAGCTGGCTCGTACAACAGAGGACGCTGGCTTGTCGTATGTTGAGCACCCTCAGGCACTTCTCCCATCAATTTCCTGTCTGCTGTGATCACAGGGCTCGCCATGGTACTGCCAGGTGCTCATCGAAAACAGGGATATTAAAACAAAAGACTTGCTTTACATGTCTGCAGAGTTAAAGGTATGTTAGTGCAGTTGGGGAAATTCAGCTTTTATTGCGGGGTGTTCCAACAACACATAAAAGAGCGAAAAGGAGGAAAACAAACTCCCAGGTCTATTCAAGGCTTAAGCGCATAGGTGGGTAATGCTTTGGATTGAAGTACAGTTACGCTGCAGTGGTAAAAAAAAAAAAACAAAAAAACAAAACACGCTCACTCATTAAGGCTGACAAGCTGCATTCCCAAGTAGCCTTACGGGTTAGATTGGAATGTGTTGGATCTGTGATGAATTACACTGAAGTCTTTTCACACATTTTCATATGCGTCAGCGACCAAGACATCACAGTCGCCTGTGCTTCAGTCACAGATGCATGCCACCGGTAATAAGCAGCGGAAGACATGAATCAGATTCGCTTTTTCAGTGAATGATGAAATATGCAGCATTCTGCAAAAGTTACAGCTGACAAGTCTCATGTCCCCCCCCCCCCCCCCCCCCCCCAGTTTCGACGACACAATGTCCTCTCAGACACATTTACAACTGCTACAACAGCACATTGTACCAACAAGCCATTTAGCCCCAATGACAGAAACCATTTCAACTGTTTCTTCTGCTCACGCTCTTGTATTTTTGCACCATTACCACCATCCAGCGTGTCGTTCTGATAAAATCAGTCAGGCGCCTGAATGACTACTCTCCAGCCCACTGCACAGAGCGCTGGATATGACACTCTGGCAGCTTTTGACAGACTGGGCAGAGAGTGGAGCGGTCTGGCAAGGGCTGGGATTGGTGAGGCTTGGGCTGGGGTTGGGGCTGGTGGGGCTGCGATCGGTGGGGCTGCGATTAGTGGGGGTGGGGCTGGGGTCGGTGGGGTTGGTGGGGCTGGGGCTGGTGGGCTGGAATCGGTGGGGATGAGGCTGGGGCTGGGGCTGGGGCTGGTGGGCTGGGATCGGTGGGGATGAGGCTGGGGCTGGGGCTGGTGGGCTGGGATCGGTGGGGATGAGGCTGGGGCTGGTGGGCTGAGATCGGTGCAGATGAGGCTGGGGCTGGGGCTGGGGCTGGTGGGCTGGGATCGGTGGGGATGAGGCTGGGGCTGGGGCTGGGGTTGGTGGGACTGGGATCGGCGGGGCTGGGATCGGTGCTGCGGTCGGTGGGGCTGGTGCTGGGGCTGCGATTGGTGGGGCTGGGGCTGGCGGAGATGGGGTTGGTGGGACTGGGGTGGAGTGGGGCTGGGGTTGGTGCTGTGGTCGGTGGGGCTGGTGCTGGGGCTGTGGTTGGTGGGGCTGGGGTTGGGTTAGGTGGGGCTGGTGCTCGGGTTGGGGTTGGTGGGGCTGGGGCCGCTTTCTCTTCGGGACACAATGGTGGACTTCCTGCCATGGAGCCGGCTGGCTTGTTGGCTGGCTGGCGTAGGGCTCGGGGCACCCATGCCGAGTGGAGCAGGGCAGCGTTGCTGAGCCAGCACCCCTATAACTCAGCGTCAGCAGAGCAGAGTAAACACAGACATCCCCCTGCTCCTCCACCCCCACCTCCTCTTATTGCCAGCTTTAATTACAGCGGGGGTGTGTGATCTTAGGATAGCCAGAGCAAGGCTTTACTGTCTTTGGGAATGGGGGGGGGGTGAAGATCAGAATGATCACAGTAATGTGTTAAAAATAATAATTTTGTGCATAGGCTGCAGTGAAGGAAGTAATTCATTTTCTCCATATATCTCCCACAAGCCCTTTTGAAAAATAGATCAAGCTGGTGGTTTTGCCAGTGTCGGGTGGCCATACGCTGCTGCATGAATTGTTTGTTGGTGTAGTCCCTGATGAGGGTTAATACTCAGGTCACTGTTACAGAAATACAGTGTATCAAGGTACAACTCGATGTTTGGACACAATATAAAAAGAGAACACCATACACCATTAGGTTTACATGATAAAGCCATACTCCATGACATGTTTATGTTCGAATTTATTTTAGGACTTAATCACAAAGTCAAGGTTCGTGTTTATTTCAGCTACTGTTACAATATATTTTTTTAATTGTAGCGCTTGCTTTATACACTGAAAGGGCCATTACCATATGAATTTCTACCAGAGTTTACAGATCATAACAGTTCAGTTCTGGTTTGTGTTTTTGACACTTTTTAGGAGACTTCACTGCACCCATAGCTCACTTGCAGAGAACCAATCCATGTTTTTTTTTTTTTTTTAAGTGATGAGCCATTCACTTATGGCAACGCGTTCCACACTGAAGCCAGTCCTTAAAACCAGATTTGCTGATAAGATTAGTGAAACTATGGCTGCTCATTGAAGATAAGAGGTGGCTAATTCCTTTTGTCTTAGGGGCATGGTTACCCCAAATCCCACTGGGAGAACCTGAGACAGCTGCTTCTCGGAAAGCCATTCGCTATCTAAAGCCAACCTCAGGCGGTGTGGAGAGCCAAAGCTCTTTGAAATCACTAAAGACCCAAGAGTTCAGTCCGTTCATGCAGTCATTCCCCATGAGCGGTAGATAATAATCTTCTCCGATGCGATTTTAAACAGACAGCTGTGGTCATTTTTATTGACGAGACTCTTTTATCCACCCTACTGTGCAAGCATGTGACAAGCTTAATCATCTATTTTTGAATATTAATATTGTACCACATGAGGAGTATTAAAGATTTTGTCTAACATACTTGTTTTCAATGATGTGACCAAAACATTCTGTGGGGTGAAGAGAAATCCATAGTGGCTAAGCCACATGAACTTCCTAGGACACTATGCTGTCCACATCACAAACAAGCCCATTAGTACAGTAGAGGCCCAACAACAGGGCACCAAGGCACACAAGTGTACACACAACCTTTCAACACTGAAAGATTCATCTCTTCCCAACAACTTTTAACTTTCAAAATGCTCTTTTAACTTTCAAAATGCTCTTTAGCACAGCTAATTTTTATTGGGTTGGTTGTTTTTTTTTTTTTTTTAATAAATAAAATTAAAAAATAACGATGTCCAAGATACATAGACTGGTAAACCAGCCCCTCGCACTTCATTTCATTTTGTACAGAGGGTCTGTCAGTGCTGTATTAAGAAACAATTTCTTCCTGGAGGTGTGGACTCTGGCCCTGCTTTTGCCCAGTCGCTCACGTCTGGTTACGCACTACATTTCAAATGTAGCACACAAGGTCAACGTCATTGGTCACGAACACTCCCTCTGATCGCTGATTGGATAGGTAGAAATTCTGCCTAATACAGCAATGTCAATGAAAGCACTGCCAGACCCTCTGTATAAAGGGTTGGTTTATCAGGCTACAAGATACAAGCCTTGCCCTTTAGTTCTCTGCAAAAGCTGACAGGCGAGACAGGTAGTGTAAATATCCGCAGTGGCCTAATTAAAGACAAATTAAGTTGCCAGTCTCCCTCACATGGCTGTGACACAGCCTAATACCCCCAAGTGTGAAGTGCACTGCATTTCATTTGTGACAGGCCCTGTTTGTGCTTGTACGCCTCCAACTATCATTTTCCAAAAAAGCTGGCACTGCTGGGTCATGGGAATATGAAACAGAAAGGCTTCATCAATATGCAATGACTCAACCTGCCTCTGTAATGCCTCCGAGCAAAATCTACACAAATCTTACAACCGTGGGACAATCTGTTTTACCAATGTAGAGGAAACACCATTTCACAAGGCCATGCTGTCGCTAAGCTGACTGAGGTTTGACAGTGGTTGAATTAACAGCCTAAACTGTAAACATCTGCATTCTGGATGACTCAAAGGTGAATATTAACCTGCGAAATGAACACCAGCAGGGCTCACGCCACTTTCACTGAGCTCTCTCCTCATACAGCTTTGAAGACATGACGAGAAGGGAAGACAAAATGGTTCGTGTGTGTGCTTTTCCTGGCTGTGACAAGAAAATAAAAAGATACAATCCTAAAAAGCTTTCACAGGCCAACCCTGCATCACACGTCCACTTTACAGCAATGGCTGGTTGTGTTGCAGATCGATGTGAAGACGAATGTGAAGACACACTAAAGGAGAGAGATTGCTGTGTCTGTACCATGCATTTTGAAATTGGTCTTCCTCTTCCTCAAATTTTCCGTAGTGCTCTCCGTGTTTCGTTATCTCTGCAGTATTATGGAGACTGTCACCACAACTACAGTCAACAATTCAGCTAAGTGTTCACATGACTAAACAGCTCCTGTTATGCTGCGTTCGTAGGACTTGGTTACAACATGGTGGCGACCGGAACTAGCAAACAAGCAAAACGCTAACACTATCAGTAAATATCTGCAGTGGTCATAATAAAAGGCTCTTCACCTCAGTGGTCATAATAAAAGGCTCTTCACCTCAGCTCACTACCCCTCCAGTTTATTATACACTGTAACTTTGGCCTGAGAGTGATAAACCATCTTCAGGTAAAAGTGAACAACGCTGCATGATCAAGAGGATAAAGCCTAATATGCCCCTAAACCTGAACCCTATTACAAAAACAGTGGAATCCAGTCATTTTTGAGGACACTGAACCCTTGAAACTAAGTCTATGTTAGATGAACATCTCCAACATATGACAGTATTTTATTAAAGGAATTGGGACAACATCCCAAAAAAGGCAGCGCAGAGGATGGGAAATCGTTGCCAGCAGGTCAAGTACAGATCCTCTATCCGAAGTTTATTGGTTCACTGGAACCATTCGTGTAAGCAGGACGTTGTCATACCTCTGTTTTTACAATCCAATTATGTTGATCAGGGGGAAAAGAGAAGGTTGCGGGGAGGGCACTCGCTCACTGCGCTGTCTCGCTTTCCTCTTTCACACAAGAGCACGAGGCCTGGCCTTCTCAGATAAAAGCAAAACTATTCCACACAGGGTTTATCAGGCAACACGTTGCCCATACAATTAAAAAAAAAAGCCCTTGTTAACTGAACACTATAACTTCCATCCTCTAGCAGAGCAGTGCCAAATTAGTTACATGAGCACATTTTTCCCCTCAAACCACTTACTGAGGCACCTCTGGGTACCGCTGCATCTTTACATGGGATGTAAACATATGCCAAATAAACACTACATGTGTACGTCAGGCTGGCAGAAGCTCAGCGGCCTCAGTTTAAAGTGCCCAGCAGGACAAAGTCTTAAGGTAGTCAGAAAACAACATGAAGGCAGAACAATCATATCCTGGTAAACCAGCCCCTCGTACTTCATTTCATTTTGTACAAAGAGTCTGGCCTTGCTGCATTAAGAAACATGGAGGTGGAGGTGTGGACTCAAGTTTAAAACAAGTGGCTCTGCCTTTACCCAATCGCTAACATCTGGTCGTCACGTATGCAATTAGCCTACCTACGCACTACAATTCAAATGTAGCACACAAAGTCAGCGTCATCGCTCACGAACACTCCCTGTGTTGGCTGACTGGCTCAGATTCGCTTGGTCCGAATACATGAATGTCAACGGCAGCAAGGCCAGACCCTCTGTACAAAATGAAATTAAGTACAAGGGGCTGGTTTACCAGGCTAAAACAATCATGTTCAACAAGACAAAAGCTAAAGAGGCAATCAAAACGATGATGCATAATATAATAATAAACTATGAAAAATATAGTGGCTGTAGCGAGTGAGGCACTAAAATATAAAAGGCCTTTATTCTACTAATTTTAATTTCATTGCTTCATATTAATTTCAGTTGTGCAAGCTGAATCAGTGGGCTTTTAAGAATGTACTTTTAGTCTGATGATGTTTAACAAAGTCATAAAAGTTATTAATTTCTATCGGCCTAGTCCAAAAACAGAACCAATAAGTATTTTTTTCACATAGAATTTAAGATACCACACAGGCTATGTATTTCCACATGCAGGCACCCACGGCCTTACACATTATCTGTGATACTGATAGTGATCACTAGAAAAGAAACATGATGTCATTACACATTTGTTCAGGTCAGAGCAAATGTCTTACAATGAAAGACCTCAGACCAGCCATTCACATTTCAATCCCTAATTCACCTGCTCTCCATGTCACACTCTCCCTAATCCAACACCATGCTACTCTCCTCGAAAAGCACATGAAAATTAAAATATTGTCTGTAGTTTCAGTTATAAAAGTATAATTTATTGAAAAGGGCAATAAGAAGTAGGTTTAGGACAGCATGTATGTCTGCATACTGGTCACTACCCAGAAAGATGGCCGCTCATGAATTCTGAACAGTCCCTCTTTCACAGTTTCTCATTTGACACCAGGATATTATGAAACGTTAGCAGTATGCATTCCTGCTATGCCATATCAATAGAAATTCCATGCTTCAGTAAACAGCTGGAATTACACAGAGGGATTAATTTCTTCTGTTTTGCATGCACTGCACACAAGCTTCAACAGTCTGCCACTGGATGGGTAGGAGGGTGTGAGAGGGTGACTTGTTATTCTAAAAGTGATTTTCACACCTACACTGGGAAACTCACTTTTTTTCAATCTCTGCATTAACTAGGAGCCAGATAGACCAACTTTTTCCAGCATTCCTCAACTCTTCCCCACTTATTACGACATCTCCACACAAACAACAAAAAACTTTTCAGCTGGAGTGTCAACACAGTTTAACTTCTCCAGGCATCAGTGAACAACATTCATTCCTCTGATATCACCGGTTCCTTTGCTGTTTTTCTGACGCCCTGTATCACACTGTCAGCAGGATCGCTGAGCTTTTGCTTGTTCTCAGAGGCATAAACGAAAACACCCTGACAAGAAAAAGAGGGGAAAAAAAAACAAAGTGACAAAAAACATCCTTGTGGTGTGTGCACTGTGACAAGTTTTTTTTGGGAGTGTGTAACCTTTATGCTGCCATGCCACACTAAAATGAAGATGTAACGTATGAGCTATCCTTGAAGCAAAGCCTTCCTTTTTCAACCATGGGTGGATTAAATTGTTGAGATTCACAAATAGTAAATGAAGGGAGCAGATGAGTGTGTGGGAGCGAGTGAAGGGGAGAGGGAGAGAGAGAGAGAGAGAGAGAGTGAGAGAGAGAGAGAGAATCTAGGACAAGCACTGACTGCAGGGGGATGGGGGGAAAGGAAGGAAAGAGAGCTCACACTGTCTCTAAAGCACTGCTCCCAGTTATGAGGTAAACAAGGAAGGCAATTGGAACACTTGCTAATAGAGAAAAATAAGCACTTAGAGGGTTCAAAGCTAGAGACTTCCCCAGTTTTTGCCACTTGCCCTAGATGAAGATACAGGCTACAAGCTCACAGATCATGGACTATTTCATTCACCCATGTGGGCGTATTATATGGTGGGCTAAGGTTGACTTGAGAGTGTAGCAGATATCTTGAGAAATCATTTCATTTTCATGTTGAAGGAACTACTGGTTTTGAAGGGAAATTTGTGAAACTTGATGGCCACATTTTTAACTTTCACAATAACATTCTAGTATTGTCTGTTTTTGGAGAAGCAACTTTTTATTTCTCAAAATGAATCTGCCAAACAAACAGAAAATTCCAGCTCCAAAAACACAGTCTGTCAGGTGCTTCCCTGCATCGCCTTCCTTCCTTCAGAAACAACATTCTTACTTCAACTTTGTGAAGAAAAACATTCCTCTCATAAACCAACAGATTTTTATTTTCTTGTGATTAATATGAACACTCAAGCAGCAGGTAGTACATCCTCACTGCCTCAAACCCCATCACCCTTTCTCACAGGGGGGAAACGAGCGACGTTTTGGTGTCGGCATATTTTCACCTCCGAGTGTAATTAACTCAGGGCGCGAACAGTTCATAAAGTAGCTTATAATTGCAGACTTGAACTAGCTGAGGGCAGAAAATGTTGAGTCCTTTGGTGGAGGTGTAAAGAAAAAAAAACAGACAAAAAAAACAAGTGGCAAACAGTGTAAGATTGGGTTCACTAAGAGAGAGAGAGAGAGAGAGAGAGAGAGAGAAAGAGATACAGACAGCTAGAGAAAAAGAGGGATAGAAGAAGAGAAAAGGAAGGACAGAAGGGGACACAAAGAGAGATGAAGAGATGAAGGGAGACAGAGAGAGGGATGAAGGGAGACAGTGAGACAGACAGAGAGAGAGAGAGAGAGAGAGGGAGGGAGGGGGAGAGTGCCTTCATTAGCATCTCAATAGAGTCCACAGGAGCAAGTGGGTTCGATTCAGGGCCCAGATGAGACTCGCTTCAAAGCAATTAAAAGCAATGTATTCGCTTTTCTTAAATCATACATTTAAAGCCATCCAGCTGTGCAAATGAGGCGGAATATCTGCCACGCACCAGCTACCGGGTGCCACCAGTGGCGGGCTGTGGCACCACCTCAGCTTTGTGTTGCTGGAGGTCTTTGAGCAAGAAAATGAAAGAGATGTGAACAAAACTTTTTTATAGAAAGTGGTCTGATTGGACAGAGTACTAAAATAATCACCATGAAATTGCTGTTTAAAAAAATGGCCCTGAGCATGTAAGACTGTGCCATCATTTGAAGTAAACATAATACAATGCAATGAACCTTGTGCTAACTAATAGGCCAGTCTACTGGTAAAAAAGGCATCACAGAGTCCTGAACCATTTTGATTTACACACACAGGAGCTAACAGTGCTTGAGAAAAGACTTTCCTCTGAAAGAACCGAGGATCTGATTGAAGCTTTATCAGCGCGGCACACTCAAGTGAGCAGAGTGGCCACTCTGGAGCTTGCTGACCTTGGTAAAGCCCTTATTTTCTTTGCTCTAAAAACCAATTTCTGGGAATTGACTGAATATGAATTATAAGGCCCATACTTTTTTGGCCAAAATCACCCACTGCAATGCGGAGAAAAGGCTGTCGGCACTAGGCGTCACCTTATGAGCATATGATAGCATCATCGCTCACTGTTAGCCAAGCGTGGGTCTCCATCCAACTCTTCGGTGTGCACGTTGGCCAGCTGAATAAGAAATGGGCTGGAAACGTCTGGAACGCCTGGAATTTGAATTAAAAATTCCAATGCGTATAAAACTTTGTCTGTAGTATATCAACTGGCGGGTAGCAATCTAAGGTAGATTGTGAAGGCATTCTTGCAGGGTCATAGGCTGTAGTTCCAAAAAAAACAAAACAATTTAATGTCCTATGACTATGTACGACTTTTTTTCATATGCAGTAAACAACGTCAAACATTGCCATGGTCACGTTAGAACACTGACAGGTCATCATTACACATCATTTGAGCTGTAAATATGTCAAAGTGCAGGTATGACCTTGCCCATTTGAAATATGGATTTGTTTACATTCAGTACTAAACGGACAGAAACCACAGTGTAAGGGTTTCCTGGCAGAGAACATGAAATCATCTAAACTAAAGCATCACAAAAGTGCCCAACACCAGCATGTTCCAAACTGGTACAGACACCATGAGCTAGCAAAGGCTAAGAAAAAAAAAAACACACACCATAAGTGAGGAATTTGTCTTACTAGACACTGACATAGACTGACACATGGTAAATCAGACAGCCACAGATAAGGTGATGACCATCCCTGTGTCAAATGATGGCATAAGGCGGGGCATTTACGGGATGGCTGACGACGCAAAAGAGCAGACCATGACTCAGGTCCGTAAAGGGGTTACTGTGCCTTACAGATGGTTGAAAGCATAAATATCGCTAATTGTGCGTGATTTCACATCTCTTTCGATTAGAGGCCTGCCATTCTTTTTTATTTGCATCACACAGCAGAAACACACACAGGCGCACCTTTTTTTGTTAATGTGCCTAAAACATGCAAATGAGTTGTCTGGAAACCAAGGAAGTCTTTTTTTATTACCAATTCCAAGGTGCATCTAGTCAGCTCATCAGTGAGTTCAGTGTATCAAATACCCCAAACAAATAGAAATATGGCAGCAGAGGATGTGAAGATTTGTATAAATACAAAAAATGTTTTTTTTTCCCTCATCATGGTGCCCTTGCTATTCAAAATTCATAGTTTTCTAAAGGATGCAGTTTTCAGTCTTTTTAAATTAGGGGAAGTTTTTTTTTTCCCACATCCCAGCTGGTGTTTCTAGTGATCACCTTGCATTAGAGTGAAAATACCTGCCTCATATCAATCTTTCAACGGATTGGCAGAGTACTAGAAGTAATTTTGCTGTAATGTGTGCCATCCCAGAAAATTGCTTTATCAAATTCTACCCAGCACAACTTGGCCAGCCAATCTGGTTCCAGACAATCACAGAGAATGAACAGTAGGCCAGTACAGTCAGTGCTTGTGAGCCCTGAAAAAAGGCCCACTTACCAGGCCAGGGTTGCATGCATGATATCTGTGCTGATGTATGAAAGTCATATCACTGGTAACAGCATTCCAAAGTCAAGCAAAGTCAGCTGCAGGATTTTCCTAGCCTGGTAAACCCGCCCCTCGTACTTCATTTCATTTTGTACAGAGGGTCTGGACCGCAATCTCTTGAGGGTCATTTAGTCGCCGATCCAATCAGCGAACAGAGGGTGTGTTCGTTAGCCGTGACGTTGACCTTGTATGCTACATTTGAATTGTAGTGCGTAGGTAGGCTAATTGCATACGTGACGACCACGCGTTAGCGATTGGGTAAAGGCAAAGGCACTTTTTTTAAACTTCACACATCTCCAAGAAATCGTTTCTGAGGGTGTCTGTTCCAGACCCTCTGTACAAAATGAAATGAAGTACGAGGGGCTGGTTTACCAGGCTAGGCTTTTCCAGCTTTTACTTACTTTTTACTTTTTATTTTATTTTTTTTACATCAAAGCTGTGCTTACTCTTGGCTATTGTGTATGGCTACTGATAAAATAATCACCATGCAGGCATGGGTGGTATTTTCTGGGGAATGCCTGTGGCTTTCCTTAGAGGGGTTTGACAACAGTGTTAGAACACTATTCTGAAACTGCATGTACATACACAAGTATCTGGTAGTGCATGGTTAAGGTCATTATTACAGGAACAGAACCACTTGACTTTGTCTCAGGTTTCTCACTCAGAGTTATTGCACACCTGTTAACAGCCACAAAAACATGCACAGGTGCAGCAATTACTAGTCAACAAATTACATCATACTGCAGTTCTGCATTCCAGGTGCATAGAAACAATGTGTTTTCCCCTTCAAATTAGCATTGATTTTATGAGATGGAGTTATGTTTCTACGGCACTGCTGAGCTAAACGGTTAGTATACAAATTATATTGTGCCTTGACGATGATGATATCAAATCTTTTCAGCAGGCACTGCAACTCTCTCTGGTGTGCCAACACAGCAAAGGAGGAAGAGAGGGGGGAAAAATACTATAAAAGGCCAACCACTGAAAAGCAGGATGTCATTAATGTACTCCGAGGCTTGTCCACCCGCTGTGTCGCTTTAGCCAAGAGAGACACACGTGAGAGCCACTGGCATCCGAGGACTACACACATGACTGAAGTCAAAGAAGAGGCAGTCAGTCAGGGATGGTTCTTAAAAGTGACGTGGAAACAAGCCCCATCTGCAAGCAGACTCTGGCGAGCGGACTACTTAAAAAAGCCATTTAAAATCCATCCCACTTTCAAGACTTGGACTGCTTCCAGACATGCCATCAGCTGCTTTTTATACCCCTCCTTCACATCCCCCATTTTGTTATTTGGACTTTTTAAATTATGGATTCTTTTTTTCCCCCCAAGAAATGTTTTCTTTTATAACAGAAGCACACTTTGCAAAAGTTGCAACTTAAATGTGATATCACTTGTGCAGCCGACAACTAGGAAACTGGCATTATGTGCGCCGCACGCAAAAAGGCAAAAACAGAAAGACCAAGGCGCACCAGATAGCTGGAGTTGTGATCTTATCTGGGGCATTGTGATGAAAGGGGCAAGCAAAAGTCTTGATATTTCATGAATATATCAACAAAAAGGTCAGGGCCCATGGGCACGCCATCTTTTTTCCTGATCTGACCAAGATTGCATGGTGCTGAATCACTGTTACTGCACCAAAGAGTCCATGCATATTTAAACAGCAAAATTATTTGATGACACCAGCTTGGTCAATAAACTCGGCTCAAGAATGAAATTTACTTTAAGACGCCTACCTATTATTAATGGCTTTGAAAAGGGCACCTGAACCTGATTATGCAGTAATGTCCAAAGACAAGACATCGCCGTTAAATCAGACCATTTGGAAAGGCCAGGTCTTAATGCAAAATAAAATATTTTGGGCTAAGGTAAAGCGTGACTCCCATCACTCAAACTCCAGAGGCATATGCATGCACGCGCTCAGTCTCATTTCCCCCCATGAATCTGCTCTGCCGTCCTCCAACATCACTAATTGCAGACTGCCATTACAGACTTCATAAGTGCGTGCCCCTGGGCTTGAGAGGAAGAGAGTGCAACAAAGAAACAGTGCCTTTGTTGAGAAGTCTTTTATGGCTATGTGACCAGCGTGCAAGACGAGGGGGGAAATAAACTCACACACACAGACACCACATCAAAGTGTGTGTGTGTGTGTGTGTGTGTGTGTGTGTGTGTGTGTGTGTGTGTGTGCGTGTGTGCGTGTGTGCGCGTGTGTGTGTGCACGTGTGCTGTATGCGAGTTTTTGTGTGTTTGTGTTTTCATGTGCATTGGTGTCCTCTGTGTTTGAGTGACAGGGAGCAAGAGTGAGAGAACAATACAGATTGAGAGAGATGGAGGCAGAGAGTTCACAGAGAGAGTGAAAGAGAGAGACATAAAGAGCAAGAGACACAGCGAGAGAGGTAGAGAGAGAGAGAGATAGAGGCAGAGATACAGGAAGGCAGAGAGTTCAGAAAGAGTGAAAGAGAGAGAGACATAAAGAGCAAGAGACACAGAGGGAGAAGTAGAGAGAGAGAGAGATAGAGGCAGAGATACGGGAAGGCAGAGAGTTCACAGAGAGAGTGAAAGAGAGAGAGACATAAAGAGCAAGAGACACAGAGGGAGAGCTAGAGAGAGAGAGAGAGAGAGAGACATAAAGAACAAGAGACACAGAGAGAGAGGTAGTGACATACAGAGTGTGAGAGAGAGACAGAGAGACACAGTGAGGGAGACAGTGAGAGAGAGAGTTGGTGTACTTGGGGATGGGTGGACGCTACTGAAAAATACATCCAGATAAACAGTGACGTGTGATTTAGTATTTCGCAGAGTTGTACCTATGTTGGGCACCCCCCCCTCTCAGTTCCAAGAGGAGTTTGATTTCCCGAGGGTGCGAGTGCTTATTTCAAGGATTTGCCGCTCTCTCATCTCTCCAGTCCGCAACGCGCTTGTCTCAGGTTTAATCCGTTTCTATCGGCGAGGTGTCAGAACCTCAGCCCTGCCACATCTTTACTCAACAATAAAAATGGCTCATAATGTGCTCGTCCTTCCCACAGAGACGTTTTTTTTTTCGGCGCGGCACTCCATCTTTCTCGTGTCGCGCACTCGGTCGGCTGCAACCGTAGACTAGATTTGCCATCAGTTACTTGCTGCCGGGGCGCACATCACTGCTGTTCAAGTGAAGGTTAAATACATTAGGAATTTTAATGACTTCATGGCCTATTTTAGGGGGGCAGAGGGGGAGTTTACTGTGTTTTTTTTCTCCCTCTGTCAGTGTGCTAACCCAGCTAGGGAATAACGCAGCAATATCTCTGTGTTATTTCTATCCCCCAACAGTCTCTTGATAGCGCTTAGCCCCACACTGGGACAACGCTGCCTGCCAGCGTGTCCTACACGCCTCTGGATGCTGAAGAGAGGAACCAGAGGCTGTCTGTGACATGCTAACGAATGTAAACAAACACTTCCAACTGGGGTGCCTTTTTAAATGCTAGGCACCTGGAGAGCTAATCACATTAATTCCAGTATCATACCACGAGAGAATCTGTTCTCACACTATGGGCATTTGTATTCTGTTGTGGTTGTGTCTACAGGGAGAAGCATGGGCTTAAAAAAAATCAACCCACCAACACTTCTAAAAGTAAAGGTCTCTCTCACAGCGGTGCTAAATATGACAGTTCTAGACCCACCACACAAGATCCACATCTGAGAGAAATGTGAAAACAGGGGTCTTACATTTACTGACAGCTCCCTGAAATCTATCGATTTTACAGTACTTCAAGTACAAAGCAGCTCAGATCTAATCTCCAAATGACTAAAACCTCCAGTTTCTCATCATTAAAGAATCTCAGAAAATCCCAGCTGCTTCGGTGGTGCAGATTTAAATCTGCGGGAGAAAAAAAAAGTGTCACCCCTCTTTCAAAAGTCAGACTGCTCCTGGTGGAATGTGGGGACTTCATTGTGCTTTTCATAGTCACAAAGAACATTTGACAAACACGTGATGGATGGTTTATGACGCAAGTATATTTGTGACAGCACACAGACACTCAAAAGAACAAAGTCGAGAATCAAACTGATTCTGATGATAACACTATTTTAGAATATTTCCCCGAAGCTGCTGCTGTTGATGGAGCCTTCTTTTCAGTAGGCGTTTACGGCGGCCTTAGGGGGCAAAAGGGGTATTTAATTCATGAATAAACGTTGCTTCCTGCTGCCAAGACAAGTACTACTTCTTGTTCACCCTCCGAGGCAGACACTAAATTTACACAGCTCAACTCCAGAGCCCCTCCGCAGAGCTCTGATTTGAGAGAGTTGTGTGAGATTGCTGGAGGGGGACAAAACAGAGCCAAATCAGAGAGCAAAAAAAAAAGAAACACAAAAAGAAAAACACTGCACCTCAAAACACATAACTATGCAACAGTTCAAACTTTTCTGTTTTTACACACTAGACATAGCTCTCTCATGTGTGTCTCGACGCAACTTACATTCAGTGTGTGTTCATAGGGCAGTGCACAACACAACACTGCATTTGCCATTTTCCTCGTGTAACACCTTGGGCTTTACGGGCGTGACTACATTGCCAATTTCATGTGCTTCTCCTAATTCCCTGATTTCAAGCTTTACTGGCAATTTCTCAGCTCAATGGTATTCAAGTAAGCCTCCCTAAGCAGCAATTACATTTGGTGGGTACCTGATGGGAGGTGTACTGTTTACTGCTGAGCATCAACAAAAAAATAATGATTGGGAGCGCATCACAATTGGCCCATTACAGGATCTGAGAGCAAAAAACAAATACCCAATCACCACATATCAGAGACACCATCTAATTACGTGGAGACTAATAATGGCCACCAACTCTTTTTACATTTCACTTCTAGGACAGATTCCCTTGCCATAGTATGTCAGTAACACTACTATACTATAAACATTGTAACTGTCCTTATGATATTTGCATTATGAAACAAGGCTACAATGAACCTTCTGTCTAATGTTGATCTAAATTTATACCCCTCAGACATCTCTAATGCCCCATTTTTAGTATCGGTATAAAATATGACTTTCACTAAACAGTTAAAAAGTTCATTCAACTATGTCTGCACAGGCCAATAAAATGTAGTTAAATCATGGTTGACACATCACCTTGGTTGATTCCCCTTCCAACACTGTGAAGTGAGAACTTTTTACGGCTGTTCTGGAGATCAGAAGCATCAGACAAGATGGAAATATATTAAAGTAAACTTCTGATCGAACCACCACACAGACCCTGGCACATATGGGGTGCCATCACCACCTCACATATTACAAGCTGTCTGAACTGGATGGATAATAAAGGTGACCAAAAAAAACAAAGTAAAAATCACTTTGCCCTACCAAATCCCCTCTGGCTACCTTTCATAACATGGCTGGTGAGGTTGACCGATCTTCCATGGTAATGAGACAGCTCTTAGCCTACTTCAGGTGCTGAACTCCTCATGGCCTCCATGAGACACTGCAGTGCAGCAAAGATTATCATAATGAAGAGAGGGGGGCCGAGCCGAGCACAGACCTCACACTGAAAGGGAGCATAAGCTGATTTTGCAGTCTGGGCTTGTAAGGGACGGTGCGTATGATTTCTCCTCTCCACATTTGTCACTTATAAGATATGGGGTGGGCAAGGGGAGCGAGGGGAAGAAGCTTGGCTCGGTGCAGCCAAGAGGTGCTCGAGGGCAAAAATCTGGCCATATTTCTTAAGCTTCCAACTGCCCGCATCAAAGACTAATCTTTCATGTAGGACCAAACTGTCCGCTGAATCTTAATGAAATGCCCACGATTAAAATCAAGGCTTAAGTTCAACTTAGGACTTGGGACAATTTGCTGCAAGAGTGCACCTAATCAATTCAGTACAAAGAGGACAATACAATGTCAGATTTCAAGGGGAAAAACAGGAAAGTAATGGCTATGAGTCATAATTTAGCATTCAAAAATGAGACTTTTCAAAACGAATGCACTTATGTTTTACAAACTGCCTTTTTGAGGTCTTTCCCTATTGTTCTAATTGAGGTTTTAAACACTGACTAAGCTATCCGTCTCCTTTTAACAGTGTTTATAATGAATAGTCCGGACGTCAAGGCACACTCCCCAACACCAGGAGGGAGTACAACTGAAGAACAAAACGAAAGAGCAGGAAATAAGGGTTTGTGCCATCCGAGTCAGCACTTTTAGTCTTCTATGCAATGCTTTAAATAAAGCACTGAAAATCATATGGATCCCCCGGTCACTTTCCTGAGCCGGCCATCTTTAAAGACACCGATCCCACAGACCTCGTAGGCGCACAAGCCTTTGCCAACTAAGGAGCCATGCTTTGGTGGTTCACTGGCCTGCAACCATTACTGGGACATAAGGAGAGGGGGGGTTACATCATCTTCCTATGGCCTGATGGGTGTAACGATTGGACATTGGACAGGAGTGCCTGGGGAGAATCAATTTATCTTGCATGAAATCGATTCAACTTCAGGAACACAATAAAATGGACATTTTTAAAACTGCATGAAGAATACCCACATTGAACCTAATGCCATTAAGACCACCTCTGCCAACATAATAGGAGACTTTGCCAAATGCATTCATCCTTGACATAACCGAAGAGCGACCCAATTGTGACTTGAAGGCCACCACTCAAAGAGCACGTTTGAGATGCACATAAACAACTTGCGTGCCTCCAGGAAGAGACCATTAAGCCCTAAAGTCCATTTTGTGATGGCCAAGAGTGGTTGAGGGTGAGGGGTGGGGTGTTCTACATTAGTTCTAAACAGACAACAATTGCGATGCTCGTGAAATCATATAAAGGGTAATAGAACACGCAGTTTGTGTGCCATAGTCAACGGTGTTTCCCTAGAAACAGATGTACTCGTGACTGATAGAATCGAAAGAAACTCAGGGCGACCGGCTCCTACTGGATGGTTTGAGTTTCTAAAGTTTCCAACTAAACTGACATTCACATTCTGAGCTGCCATCAAATGCGCTTGGTTCGGTAAATGTGCCCACACAAAGCCGCTCAGGTGCACATTCAACGCTGAGCGGCAGTCAAAAGCAGGGAGACCAGAAGCATAACGAGACAGACCCACTTCACGTCAGACCCACTTCACGTCAGATTCAGCATTAAATGGAAAAATGAAACTTTGAGGACTTACTAATGAAGCCTCACAAAATAGGTACTCGAGCAACTCCCATCTGGAAACTCCAGCACCCACGACATTAGAAAATCAATCAACTCAGTAAATAGTCAACAGAGGCACTGTAACTACAAAAAACACATCCAAAAGCTATCCTTCATACCTGAAAGCACCAGTTCATACCATGAGCAGCAAAAATACAGTCTTCTCTGTTTGACAGGAGAAAGAGCAGAACTAAACCAAATACAAGTCAGAGGTATCCTGATCTCTGGGAGCAACAGAGAGACTGACAGCTGACAGAAATGAGATGTCAAATAGTGGCTTCATCAGAATTCAATTAGCCATACTGTCATACATAATTACATGCCTGTACATAATGAGAATCAGTGCACACAAAGGTCTTGAGAGTCAGGCAATCCAGCCTAATTCATAATAGAATCCCATTTGTTTGTTTGAAGATAATACACCGGAAGAAAGAGCAAAACAAAGCATTTTTTTATAGACTTGGTTGCACAGAACCAAACACTCCACATCATCCCAGGAGAGCATACTTCCTCACAGACATTGCTGTTATCCTCTGCCTGGTCCCTGTCTGTCACTGTTACTGGAGAGACAAAAGAAGATGCGTACCCACAATAAAGCCTTTCACTGTCTGGAGGAATTGTGCTCACTGAAAAGATGAATGCTATTTGGACTGTGCTGTCTTAACAGGGGGCACTGCTTGTCTTTATAAGCTGTTTATTTTTGATTGGAAATTGTTACGACTGAATAGTGCCTTTCAGAAAAAAACACTTTTCTTACATTCAAAATCATCTGTCATATCTACGAGTATCAAATACCGTCATGAGATTTTTAAAGTGGAATTTCTTTTACATATTTTTAAAAACTATATCCCTACAACAGTAAGGAAAATGTACCATTGACATTCTTTTCAATAATTTGGTCTGTTTACCATAGTCTGATGATAATCTGCTTTTTATCGACTTATCAGCTATTACTGATATTTGACCATCCCATTCCCATCCCCACTAACGTAGGAATAAAATCACAAATGTGACGCAAATTTCCTCAATAAGTATTCACATGTCCATTAAATCTAAATCTACCAAATGTCTAATAGTCTACTTTTAGACATAGCCATCAGACACTCATTCATTTGGCACTTCCTTGCTTGGCAAATTTTGAACAGGCCCAGTTTTATTTCTTTTGGATACACACAATCTTCCTGAAAATACACAAAGCATCATGACCTGTTTATAAATATAAGGCTGAAATCTATATGTTTGAGAAAATATGCTACAGTATCCTCCTACTACTGTCAAAAGTTAAAAAACCTCAGACTGGGTATCCATAATGTACTGTTGCCATCATGAAATTGTTGCATATACAAGTGCTGTAACAGCTCTGTTCTACAAAGCCAAAAGGCAGTAACCACACATTTACTCAAAAATTAGTTTAGACTGTACATTAACTTTATAACACCTATTTTGTCTTGTGACTAAATATTGTGCTTCTTCCTATTAGGGAAATACATAAAAGCATGCCCATTATTATACCTACATCATGTTGGACTGGGCAGTATTGACAACTTTGAAGGCATTTCCTCAGCTTCACAGTTCGCACAGTTACTACACTTAGCCTTTGTAGGACAGAACAGCAGCATGCAAACACATACCATGCCTGGAAAAGGGACTTTGGAAAAGGGACTTAGACAACAGGCATGTTTGCACATACTGAACAATGTTGACCTGATGTGAGCCAATTGTTTGTGGAGATTAGAACTGGTTAATTAGACATTTCACTTACTATCAGTCAACTCACACTTTAAATCAGTGCACACAACTCTGACAACATTATGCTGCACCACTCAAAGCTTTTGCTTAAATACATTCAACCTAGAAGTAAAGGCCAACTTTATTCTGTACAGAAGGACCCCTGACATGAAAAGTAAGACCAAACCACCATTACTACTGCCTGACACAGCGTGAAGATGGACTTGCTGATACATGCAGGTTTTACAACTTGAAAGGCCTTCCAAAAGAGCAAAACAAAATACATTCACATAGGCCATTCAAGGTTCTTATTGAGAGAAACTTCACAGAACTAACTTCCTCAGCTATATATACTCTGCTCAGCAAGGACACTTTCTGCAAATCTCATTCAGTGCCTTTCAACCATATAATTTGATTGAAGCTGAACAGTACAATACAATACATTACACATGTCACAGAATAAAGACTGATTCTACACAACCAAACACTACTGTCTAGGAGGTTAAGGAAGACATTAAAGGCAATATGTAAAATAATTTAAACATCTGACTTTACACTCATAAACGTCTGATCAGCTTTTCCTACATCAAATGTACATCGACTAGCTAAAATTCAACAATGTTGGTTAAATGGAACTACACATTGTGTCTGCAAAGCTTCCACGTTTCACACCATTTATAATGGCCATGTCTTTTCATGTAGGCTACTGTTGTAAAGGTATTGAGTTGGACCTGCTCCAACGGAAGTAAATCTCTCGGAAGATGTTTTAGCAGATGTACTCCTTGCAAACCAATCAGAACTAAATGTCTTTGGTCAGACAAACAGACATGCATACATTTGCATCTCTGTTGCGCTTTCACAGCACATCACAGGCTATGGGGTAATGTGTATGTCTGTGCAATAGGGCTTTATGATTCTGCAATCGAACGAAGTCTAGTTCGGGATCCGCACATGTAGATATTTGGTTGATAGTTTCCGTGAAATATGTATAAATTAGTGTAACTGGCTCAATAAGCTGTTTTAGATTCTGGTCCATCCACGCTTCTATAAATTGTGAATTTTACATTCTGCACAGTCAACGCTTATGCTATGGTGTATGGCAAATCTGTTTGATTAGAAGTGCCTCAAAATAAAACAAACTACATTCGAAACATAAAATTGACTATGTGAACATTTTCAAAGGCAGTCTAAGTGTTAAATTAGCATGATCCCCCTATCCCCCTTCTACATTACCGGGGTTCTAGATCAGAGAGAGAGAGAGAGAGAGAGAGAGAGAGAGAGAGAGAGAGAGAGAGAGACTGTGTGCGTGTGTTCAGAATAACCAATGAGTACAAAGAAAGAACTGCAGCAGTGAATTCATCATGAAAAACACGAAGTAGTAATCTGAGTAACGCAATTTGCTAGTCAGTCTATGGAAAGGTGAACAGTTCCATGTAGTAACTTGCTGGGAAGTAATTTCCACAGTCTTCATTACTTACCGTCTGAAATGAACATGAGCCAGAGCAGCACAGTTCCTCTGCAAGATCGTGCTATTGACATCGTAGTTATCCAAATATATCCAGTAAAAGATGGAAGGAGTGGTGGTCACTTCGACAGCCTTCCGACCGAATGAATGGAATGGCGGTTTCTCTGCAGTCTTGAGAGCATTAGCTTTCACTGAGAACAAAATGTGTGTTTAGACAACTTTGGCAAAATGATGCTGAACTTCATTAAATGTTGTCAATTCCACTATCAACACCGAACGTTATCATGGTGGAGTGTTACTGTTGCCCAAATACAGCGTTGTCGAAATCTTTCAATTTCGCCCTTATTAAAAGGAGAAAAGTTCCAGATATCCAATTTCAGATCCTTTAGACTCCAACGCGCTTTGTCCTTCTGAGCACTTTCCTCTGGGTATATCCACAATGTAACAGGGCATATATGCTACATTGGTCCGAATCTACTTACGCAGACCTATGCCAAATAAAATAGGATATAGGCTACCAGGTACATAGGATCAGGAATGCTACAATATTTGGTGTAAATACGTGCGGCACGTCCAAAGGCTTCTCGGAAGTTATACAACGTAGTACTGACCACAGATTTCGACTCGGGAGATACGCGTAGGTCTAGCAGAACGCCTGGCCCCAAAACAAGGGTCCTTTCCCAACTGGTAAGTTGTTCAAGAATGCGCCGGTTTGACTGAGCACATGAACAAGGCAAAGAAAAACGCCCGCTCTTCCTGATGCGGACTACGCTACCGGATCAGGTTCCAAAGCGTGCCGGAGTGGAGTGACTCAATCTTCAGCGGTGCAAATGGTAAGCACTGTCCACATAGCGAAGCGAAAAGTCTTTTTCTCGCGGCAAGACCTCACCAAAGCAATCGGGACTGAAATTCCACCATTACAATTCGCTCACAAATGCAATAGTGTCTAATATAAGTTAGCTTAAAGCCAAACGCCGCGAACACCGTAATGTTTAACCCTGGCCAAAAACGTATTTTTCGTGCAGAATCTTCTCCAAGTCTTCTCGAGAAACTCCACTTTAAAACAACGGAACTGCACTTAATTGAGTGTTGTAGCCAAAACTATTGTTGCACTGCCGTCTGAAGAACAAAACGCATAGGCAGTTGGTATTCGTTTGTTGGGTGTCCGGTTTAAAAGAAAAGGGGGGTGCGGGTCCTGTCCTTTCTGTAAGTGAAACAACTTAAGTTAGCTAGCTTCCACAGCAGCTACGCCTGTAGGCTTAAAAAATCATTCGCTGTGTGTAGGTTACCTTCAGATAGTCGGGTACTGAGGAAATCACTCCTCTCCAGTACCTCAATGGTAAGGCTACAACCAAATATCGGTCACGTGATTAGACAGACGTTCCCTTAGCCACTGGTCGGTGAGTTAAAATGAACGAGTAGTCATGAAGTAGTCTATAATCATCATATGCATTATTTGTCACTTATACGTGGTAGGATTGTAATGTTCCAGCTTTGCGCAAGTAGGCTACTCAGGTGTTCTCAGAAGGGACATTTCTTTAAAAATGACCAGGGAATGAGAGGGGTTAAAACTACAGTGGCCTGATCTCAAAAGGATGTCTGATCCCCTTTTCCTGAACTGTTCATGCACAATCATACATTTTCTATTAATTCATAATTCGTGTATAGCCTGCATATACATTTATATCGTAAACATCCCACCTTCCCAGCTTAAACTTTATGGTGTAAAAAAAAAAACAGAATACATAAGCTTCAGGTGAATTTACAGAGACATAATTCCAAAGCCTGCACCACGGCGTCTCCAAAAACTAAACGGTGCAAAGTTGAACCACCAGAGGCCCTGCCACACAGTGACATCTACTGGTAACCGCCATTGCAGCCCACGCCCAGTTTTGATGACCGATTCTTAATTTCCTCAGTCCGCCACCCTTCTGATGAGGTCTGATCAAGACTTTATGGCTCGTGAATAATTTCCATGTGTCCTCACAATGTCTGACCTCAATCCCTCATCCTAAATCCATTTTATAATCCCTTTTCCTTATGTCATATTTTTTAGCTTCTCATCTACCCTCCCACCATCCAAGTTTAGATGGCAGACCTGGGTTTGACAACCTATACGCTGTTTCACTCAGCCTGTCACTGGGTGATTTGTCTTTAAGATACTCCAGACATACACGTGGGGGCCATGGGTAATTTGACCAACTGTCCAGTATTCCAGTATTCAACAGAACTTAAAATTATTACCAATCAACAATTCAAGATGTGCTTTTTTCCATGAAATGGTATAAGTGTCTAATGGGATAGCACAGTTAAATATTGTGATAGGACTTACACTGGCTACAAACATGTCATCATTACTTCCTAAATTAGGCCCTCGTGTTCAGTTTGTAGTGGGTTCTGAGCAGAGTACTGCTTTGCTGATGAATCTCAGGTGTATTCTCACAGTGAACTATAAAATAAAGTGCCAAAAGACCCATACAAGTAAATGCATTAATATTGTACCCATGTATCTCATAACAAGAGTGACACAGCTTTGTTATTATTAATGGTTTGAAGTGAATTTAATCAATTACTGTCACCAGGCATCTTTAAAATGGCTATTATATTAAAGATAGAGACATCATTAATTTTTGTCTGCTGTTCCTCTCTCTACACGTTGCATAGTTAATTAATTGTCCCCCTCAAAGGAACACTGATGTTATTGAAATGTCATTGGTCAAAGTAACTGAATGTTTGCTTTTGTTTTAAGTAAATTACAAGACATGGGTTGAGAATATAAATAATAGTTATTAGATTATAAAGAAAGCTGGAGCCCTTTGGATTTGTATGTGTTTAACTTGCTGTACACGAAACAGAGTCCAGTAAAACAAAACAATGGCTAATGGAAAACTTTGGCTCCCTAACAACTGTATCTGATACTGTGTGTGCAAACACAAATAAACTGCACCAGTACTGATACATTTTCTCAGAAGAACTTGTTTGAGCCCCTCTCCACTCATAGAGTACTATTGCAACACAGGGCCCCAAACTAGATTGTTTGTTTCTGAAGTGAAAGTGAAGTTGTGAAATTGAAGATGTTCATTAATAAGATCCATATAATAAATGCCCGTCAGTGTGGACCATATTGGTATTTGAATTGTAAATGTGTTACACGGGCCCTGAATTGGTAAATCAGACTGGTCAAAAGAGCTAAGTTGTATACGACTGGGCTTCTTTTTAGAGCTTGAAGATGTTTCACCTTTCATCCAAAAGGCTTCTGCAGTTCTGGCCTGCTTGTGCCATAGACTTCACTAGTGTTACAACCACCAAACTCATGTGGTGAGCAAACATGAAAGAGGGAGACCACACATGGATACCTTTCAATGCAAAGTTATTTTGTATTATTTTTATAGTAACACGGAATAAACAAAACAAATGTAATAACATCAGGATAAAATGTGCTTTACACTGCCAAAACACAAGCTTTTGAAGAGTGTGACCTGTGATTTCTCAAAATGAGACAATTTGTTTGTTTACTTATGAAAACTAAATAAATAAAAAAAGAAATATAAAAATAAACACTGAACACAAAAAGCCTTTCAGAAGAAACCAGAGGAGTGAAAAGGCAGTGCTGTATGTGTAGATCCAGTTAGCAAACAAAGGACAGCGCCAGCAACCTTTCCATGGCTTCAGACGAGACAATGACGAGACTAAAACAGTGTTCTAGCACACTGACTAAGATGAAATGATCATGCATTTTTGTTGACGGAAAAATACGAGATGTTCTCCCAAACAATATACGTTAGAGTTAAGGTTTGTAGTCAGAAAGGTTAAATCTTCTCTCAAAGGTACTCTTCCTAGGTGTACACATATCTTGTGTTTTTTCTAAACATCTCTTCTCAATTTTCAACTTTTCAAACTTAAAAAATATGTAGCAAAATATTAAGCTCACAGGATTTGACTGCATAAATATGTCTCACTGGTAAAATGTCTCAAATATATTACAGTCTACCTTTTGTAAGTATATGTAGAGCATGCCACTATCACATACAATCAGTGCTTTGCTGACAAATGCCCCTTTTATGCAAGATCAATGCTAACTGTGGTGATTAACAGATGAAACGATTAATTACATGTCAATGTCAACATCTTAAGACAATTGTAACGAGTATATGCGATCAGAGTACTCTAGTGGGTTGCCTGAAGACGGGGACACCAAAGACTCTGGAGAGGCTATAAATATGTGTAAGAGCCAGCGAGATATCTGCGGACTGGAACATCTGTGATGGTTCCTAAGTGCTCGCATGCAATGACATCCATAAAAATGAAAGCCTGGTGGGGGGTGTATGTGGATGATGCCATGCTATTCCTGTCTCTCGGTGGAGTGGAGCGAGGTGGGCACTTTCCGTAGAGGAAAGTTCCCTGAGTGAAGCAGGCATCATTGGGGAATGAGGGCAAGTTACAACTTTCAATTCTCAAATAACATCACCTCGTTGCACTACTGCTGCAATCTATGTGAAACTAGTTGGGAGTACTTGGTTTAGCATTTTATTCATTGGCGCCACTGTAGTAAACACATGTTTCTGCACACACACACACACACACACACACACACACACACACACACACACACACACACACACACACACACACACACAAAAATGTTTAAATGTTAAATGTTTTAACCTCTCACACAGTGCCTTATCAAATGAAATGTGTTTGCTTCTGGTTGAAGAATGTTTGACATACTTCTTGCGAACACATTTTTTTCATAAAGTGAATGCACCATATATACTTATACATACTCATATTGTATGTACATCCACATAGGGCTCAGTATTTCCATTGCTGTGATGAAAATAGCCATCACTTAGCCGCTTTAGACTAACCCCTTAGACTCACTTACAGGATAGCTTTTGGCACTTTGAATTGATGTACTATAACATCTATAGTGTCTAGTTTAAAACTTTAATGTGGACCACTTTGTTCTTATTTACAATAAATAAATAAACACATCACCCAGGATGTGTGTGGCTGCTGTTAGACCAGTGGCCTGTGCTCAGGGCTGGGTATTTTTTCATAGAGAACCTGAATGGAGGGACCCATATGCCACTAATGGTAGCTAGTCACCTGTAGCTGCATTTCCAAAGTCATTGCAATGTAAGGCTATAGTCTGAATGACACAAAATGATAGCAATGTCAGATTATATTAGGCATCCATGCTTTTATCCATGCTATCACACACACACATCTATGCACACATGTGTGCGCACAGCCACACACACACACACACACACACACACACACACACACACACACACACACACACACACACACACACACACACACTCACACTCTCTCTCTCTCTCGCTCTCTCTCTGTCTTTCCCTCTCTCTCACGCACACACAAACACACACGTGTGCGTACACACACACACACACACACACACACACACACACACACAATCATGAAGCAGTTATTGACTGACCAGGACAGAATTGTGTGTTTATACTGCAGGGCAACTCAATACTGCATCACAGATTTCCTTTGATCATGAAAGTATTCATTTGTGGGAACAACATGTTGTTAAGCATGTTTGGGTGAAAACCCCTCTGGTAGTGAGAAGAAGTAGCTCTTCTTCTGGTGATATATTGTAATTTAAAGGTTATTTTAGCACAAGTCTCACTCAAGGACACTTTGGGTCAGGAGGAGTGGGATTCGAACCAGCAACCCTCAGATTTCTGTCCGACTTATGTATCCGTCTCAGTAATACATAAGTACAATCACCATCACTGCACCATTGGACTCCTACTTTTTAATTTGGTTCATGAGTCATTAAATAAATAATGGACTACCCTCAGTTCCTCCGCCTATGAGAGTGCCAAACCTAACTAAGAAATGATTAAGAAACAAAAATGTCCGAAGTTTGCATACTTTGTTTTTTTTTAACATCTCCGCTTGGCACAGTGCCCTGAGTGAGTCACTACATGAAATTTGTCCTCTTTTCTGGGTTAACACTTTGAGAAAGGAGCCATTAGTATTTCATGTGTGAATGTACTCCATGCTGGTCTAATGATGAGGTATTTGCCACATGTTTTCAGCACGATCTCAAGTGGGTCTCATGATTCACATACATGCTTAACACACGTCCAAGTCAGCCATAGCTCACCTCTAAATGAGGAATAGTGACAATAATCCCTGCCTTTTTGCTGAGATTATTGACAACTGATCTGGGAACTGCCACCCATGTCCTCACTGTAGTCTTCCTCAGGTCAGCTCTTGCATCTAACATCCGTTTCATCATTACGGGTCTCCGTAGATACAGACCTACAGAGAAGAGACAAATGGCACAGACTAATGCCTTAGACATCTGCCCATCTACGTCCAGTCCTCATCTTTTTAAACGAAATGAGACGCAATGTTGTGCGGGCCGACCATAAATCAAAGGGCCTTAACTATGACAGTAAATACTTGCCAGAGGGGCCAGAGATCTCTAAAGCTGCTCTCTCTCTCGCTCTCTCTCTCTCTGTCGCTCTGCGTCGGGGCCTTGCAATCCGCAGTAGCTGCCACGAGATCATTGGTCATCATTCGCCAGCGCGCGCCCTCAGCGATCGGGAGAGTGAACCGTTTAATCATAATGACAACTCCCCGAGCTCCGTCTCCCTGGCGACACTGTGCAGCCGAGCGAGTCCCCGTCCGCAGGAAGGACTCAACAAGTGCTGCAGAGAGGTCAAGTGTGGAAACTGCAGTGTGCTGGAACATGACGACCACAGTGACGGTCATTCCTTCACCAGCAGGAAAAAAGGACAACTCTTAGGTAGATGATTGTTCTTATTAAACTGCTAGCTGCCACTCAGCATCAGCTTCCATTTGCCTTAATGGGACTCCACAGTGGATATCCACAGTGGGCTTACAAAAGTCTGGCAAGCGCTACTTGCAGACTTTACTCTCACTCCAGTGCTACTGGCAGACTACTCTCACTAGATAGATCTATTTGATGTTGTCATAAAGCATGCATTCAACAGCCTTTTTACTGAAGTTGTGTATCACCAATATTTAGAACAGAGATCAAATTGACAGTTGTTGTCACTTACAGATACTGCTACATCCTGGTTGTATCTGGTTGAAATCCAGTTGTTACATATCTCAGGGATCAGGTTGAAGTACTGTAGAGGTGCAGAACTGTTAGGATGGCCTATGTGTCTGTGATTTTTTTTTTTTTTTTGAGGAGGTAGTTGCTGTTATTTGTTGGTCATTGCAGAGGGTCTGTGCTCTGAATACATGTGTGAGGAAAAACTGGATGGAGGGTTCACACCTGCTCTCTTTCCTGAGATGATGGACAATGTGGAAATTGTTGTGTACACCAGGGATCACCAGAGACTAGAGGTTTTTTTTTGTCTATTTATTTCTTTTTATTGAGACCATGTTGTGTGGGCGTGTTTGAAGGCCTGGAAGAAATGAAAACAAGTCCTGCTTAAAAACACTGACAAGCATGCCGATGTCATCCTCTAAATGGTTATCTCCGCATCGTCACAAAGTAAAGGGCCAAACCTAAAATGTTTTTAAATTTATTCATTTTATATTACACCGTAGTGAAAGAGCCCACACAACTGATGTACTACGTAGTGCACTGTCTTGTAAACGAGAAAACGTATCGGATGATCCTAGGTCGCCACCACTGCATCACACAAGCACCTGGGTTAGGGAGTAGACTGAGGTACTGTATGAGCAATATCCACCAGTAGCAGCATGGGAATGAGGCGTATGCCAAAGGAGTATCAGCTCAGGCAGGGGTCCATGAATTTAATCACGACACACATTAACAAAAGTTACTACTAGTTTAGTTCATTCACACTAGGATCCCTCATATCGAGGTGTCTAAAAACAGTGGAGTGTGGATATTGGAGATGCCTGTCGTTCAGAACACCAGCTCTATTTCTGTGCACCCAGTCTTTCTCACTGCTCTTTTATTTGAATAACGACTGCGTGTGGCATCAACCACACAAAGCTTTTCTGCATAGTTTTTGGATGGCCGTTGCTCTCCATGGTCCTGAGATTGGTCTGTTGCTGTGGCCGGTTGCCAAGGTAGAGAGATGGAAAGGCGCCACCATAAAGAGTGTGGCTGTGTACCACCATCAGTCTGCACAGTAGTCACTACAATTTATGCTTAACAAACATCAACCAAACACTTCACCAAAAAAAGAATGACCCCATGCATGCTCAGCATTGTTTATGATTTTCTCACTTAGATTCTAAGTATGCAACATTAGTTTGCACTCTAGTCATTAACCACCCCCTGGCTTAAATGTAGTGTTTATCAAACCTAAAAAAATATCATCCTCCTAATCCTCTTGAATGCCCTGACTATGAAGTCAGGCAGGTTTTGTATCCTTAATATTTTATTACATTCGACAGGTCAAAATCATCAGTGCAATGTTTTATAATCTATTTCATTTAAGCAAAGATAAAATTAATCCATTGTAATGGGGAATTTAATGAAAAGCAGTTATACATGAAAGCTAGGACAAGAACATGGAATACGTGGAATACACAAGTGATTTACAGACATGATACAGACATGATAAGTTCTTAACCAGTTCTCTCAGGCTTGCAGCATAAGGTTACAGAGGGGATCACTAATGTTGTTTCAAAACGTGCGCGTCAGTTTGAAAAACGTACCAACTGAAAGGTTCCTGCAACACCTATAAGCTGAATATAACTTTGCTTCTGAACAAGCAGTACACGGGAAAAAATAGCACCTCAATTCTCTACAACTTTTATTTAAAAATAACATGAACAACATGCATTGATCCTCTACCACCAAGGTCTGCATTTGAGCAGTGGATCAAAATGTCAGATTCTCTGCTGAACTGTTTTACATAAAAACATAAAGGACCTCGAACATGAATAGATGTGTACGTTTCTGGTTGAAGAAGATACAGACAGCGCAGAAGTCAGAGGTTCAATTCCCTGGCAGCACATCTGTAGAGAATCTGCACTTGATGAAGATGTATACATACAGCTAGAATTGGAAGTAGAACCGGTAACAGAGGGAAGACACACAGTATGGTAGAGCTAACTGAAAATAGCAAATGATTAACTGCCTGCATATGGTAACTGTTCCATGCTGCTCTGCAACTACACAAAGCAAAAGTAATGTAAAAAAGAAAGCACAGTACAGCACATGATGTTTGCATTACATACTGAGATATTCTCATGGGAAACCATCACTGAATGTGGTATCGTGGAATCAGTCCAACACCAAACAGAAGAGCATAACGATACAGGAGCAAATTATAGAAGAGAGTAATAATAATCTCTCAATTGACAGGCGAAGTTGAAAAGCGTCAATCATGTCATGCCATTAGCATAATTACATGACATCACATCACATTACATTACATGACATCTTTGTATAATCCATTAATTAGTGACACAATGGTGGATAATACAACAGTATAGTAAAAAGGGAACTTGTTTCTTATGCCCTGGGGCAATGTTATGCAGAACGCTGCAACATCTTCAGGTTTGGCAAGCACTTTTTTTTTCTTTAGACTGATTATGATGCTCTGTGGGGTTGTGGAGGGCATACACATCATTCATCTCCACAAACTCAAGATCTAGTTTTGGGGGCCAGGTCTGAACACCCTCAAGAAAAGAAAAAAAAAGCTCTCACGGCTCAGCATTGCTACCATATTGGTAATACACATGAGGATAACACAGCGAGGGAATGTGCATAAGACATTAAGCACCCATAACCAGGGCGTGACACCTGTGATACCAGGGCATGATACAACATAAGGGATTTTTAGTAAATGTTTATTAATGTTGTCATTTGCAGTCATTCAGTAAATCATCATTTTACTAAGTGTCATTGTGACACTGTTGGGAATGTCTTTGTTTTTCCACTTGACACAAATTGACTAAAATCTAAAATTAAACAAGGACAATTAAAGGTCTCATTGCATCATTTTTTTCATGGATTTTAGCAGTGGTCTCCAGTATTAATGAATGCCCTATGAGTCAGTTTTAGTGAAAAAATAATGCTTTAGTGCTCCTGTTACAGGCTGTTCTAGTTTGGTGGAGGAGATAGAGCAGAGAGAATGACAAGTTCTCAGCTATGCTAGTCACAGGCTACAATTGTTCAAAGCCTATTCAGTCATAGCGACCCAAATAGAAGATTTAAACCTTCTAAACAAACACCCATGCTTACCTATATTTTGGTAAGTGAATGTGTGCTGCTATGAGACTTCTCCGTAATCACAACTGTGGCATAGCCTTTTCTATTTAGTGAACTTACGTCATTTGGTTTGCCTTTTCCTTATTCACTCGTTTTTCTGCCTATTTTCTTTCATTGACTAATGGAGGCAATTAGGGGTAGAAGAAATTTTTCACCTGCAGCATGCATATATAACTCATAGTGACCTGTTGTATTTCAAAAAGAGCAAGTACTAAATGGTTTCTCACGGAATGGGATCTTTAACAAAGACTTTTACAGTTGCGTTGTCTTTGGTATCGAATATCAAATGGTCATACAAAAACAAGCAATTTACTCTGGTTAATGTGTAGTTTTACCAAACAATGTCACTCTGACATCTAAACATATACAGACATATACATAAACATATACATATGTATCCTTTACAGAATGACATTTATTGAGAGCATTCATTACGGCATCTTTATGTTTATAAGAGTTATTGAGTAATGGATATGAAGGTGTAATGTCAGTCTTATTCACACACGTTCAAGTAAAGTGTGTTTGTATAGGGTTTTCTTTCGTTTTTTTACAGTTGTCAGCTTGTTTGTTATAAGACCAAAATGTAATGCTGAGACCCTAGGGTATTTGAATTGATATTGCTGGTTTTCTCCCCTTTAGTTTCACCAGCAGTGATGTATAGGCTATGGTAAAATAAGAGAAAGAACAGGAGCTTGACATTTGATTCAGACATTGATAAATCTTCCTCTGCACCATAGAGAATATTTTACTGATAGAAGTTCCAGCCATTCACCACCCCCCATCCATTTAAACAATTATAGATGTAGGTGACAGCCTAGATTTTCATATAACACTGTTCTCCTGAAAGAGATGAGTCTCTATCACTCTTGCTGCCCTTCTGTGATCTGGGTCTGTCATTTCTAGCCAAGACAGACTGTCAGTCAAATGTGACTGCTTAGGTGACAAGCGTTGTCAGTGCGGAAGATGAGTTTTCCTCAAAATAATGTCATGTGTTTGACTACTCATGCACTAGACTGAAAAAAAGAAAAAAAAACCTTATTATCGGGACCTTTTGGAGGCAAAGTCTTTTTTTTTTGGATGTTACAGCATTGTCATCATACCTCCACTGTTTGCCTCAGGAGAAGGAGAGCACGTCTATGTGCAGGAAGGTTCAAAACACAGACAACCCTTTGTTTGCTTTGGATTGACTTTGGGTTTGTATTGTATTGTACTGAAACAAAGGTTCCCCATATTAGAGGAGGTCAGTACAGTATGTGGAAGAATGAGGGTGCTTTCAGGAGACTGTGATGTTCACTTGACTGCTTTAAACATAAAAGAATGTGTGACACATGTCTCAACTTCCAGTCTCGACTCCACCTAATGTGAATGCATAGACATCAATAAGCAATTCAAAGACTTTGATGTTGCTGCTCAATTCATCAAATGTTTAGAACATACTTATGTGATGTCTTCATGGTGATATTTGTGTTCTGACATATGGTGTTTCCATGTTTGGTTTGGTTTCACCCCCCCTGTTGAGCACCCATTTTAATTAAAGAGACCACCAAACTGGCTAATGGTTTCGGTCAACACAGAGGCACGAAGCAGTAAGCTATGTCTTTCATTTTTAACCAAGTCTCACTCCAGTTTTGAGGGCTGTGTTGGTGTGGTTGTGTGCTCAGTCTGCTTTTACTGCCACGTGAATGGGATCTGCGCTGTGGTTTCCTCACAGGCAAGCACTGTTATCACGGCATACCGCACATAGACCTTGTGCTCACCAGTAAAAACTCAGAATTTAAATGAAATGTAAATGCATACTTGATTAAATGTTTGATGCTTCACTCTTTGGTGAATAATCTGTGGTAGCCACGCTGTGTCCAGCAGATCTTTGTGGCATGGGAGGTGACTTTTCTTCCATGTTTTTGGGCACACGTGTATTGTGCACGGAGCGCCTAACACCATGCGGAGTTTTATCTGTGATCAGATGGCCGAGGGTGCGATCTCATGTTTCATGCATCATGTAACATGCACATATCATACGCTTTCCTCTTTGATAAGTGATATGTATGCAGCGGTGCTTGATTAATGTATTTTCAAAGGCTTTTCATACCACATCCCCCCGTGCCACGGAGGATAGGGCCAAAGAGGATATTCCTTGTGTCGGTCAGTGGATTTGCTGAATCCAAGCTTTACAGTCCAGTATATGTTGCTCCAGAAAGGCACACAGTCCCCTGTTAAGGTTAGATTTTTAGTCCTAAAAATTCAGGCAGTCAGCATATGTGGATCTGCATGTACACCATGCTAATGCCCTTCTCAAAATGTCCGTCTCATGTGCCCACTTGGATGCAATTTTTTTCCTCCTTATCATATGCACTAAAAATATACAGCAAGTGGCACAAAGTAAAGCCCTTAGCCAGGATATTAGCATTCACACAAACACTTCATGTTTAATCCCTGCCCGAGGGAAATTAGGCGTGGTCTCTGATGACGAAGACATTGGCTGGGTCTAATTGCCATAATTGATAAAGGATATAACATACAAGATTCACCGATGCCTTCAACTCTGATTTACCTCAGTGTTACCAACACCCTCCCAGTTCTTCAAAGGCTCTGGCAGACAGGAGAGTTTTTACTCTGATTTGCCACTTATTTCCACGTCTGCGAGCATCCCCTCTAAACGGCATACTTGCACTACGCACCGCTTGTTTCTGGGTGAGTGCCTTTTCTCATACAGCAGCACATAGTGCCCCCAGCTACCTCATTATTCCAACTCCGTAACATCTGGAACGATGTGTGGTTCATCTGTCAGACATCCACCACATTTCCCTCCAAATCTCAGCCTCTCTGCACTAGAACAGGAAGCGGACTTACATAATCTGTACATATTATGAAAGACATTATAGGTAGTGTTCCACCTACAAGTTACGTCATTAGCGTTTAATGTTTACTCTGCTTTTGCTGTAATTCTCTTGTTTGAATGTGGTGTTCATTTCACCTCTGCTCATTTTCACTGGAAATGAGAGAGCTGGAGGCATCACAAAGGGCCTAATTCAACAGCTCTCAGCCCAGAGGACACATGATGATGGATCATGACACTGCCAGGTCAAAAATATGTATCTGACTGTGCCTTGGCCATGTCAGAAGCCTGGCAGAAGATTTCTGAAATCCCCTGGCATTGCGTCAGATTCATTATTCACATGTAAATTCCCCCTGGCTTAAAAAAAACATGTATTTTCAACGGCAACAACTACAGTACGTTAAATGCAGCTTATTATAAATATTTATTGTAAGGTCATTACAAGGACATCGTGAAGTTTTAAGCATCATTCATGCTGTTGGGTATTTATTCATACAGACTTCCACCCTCAACAGTGTAGTTTACCCATCCATAGCAAATGCCGTATTCCCACCAGAGACACTGAGGCAGCCAAAATGTGAGCCTGTTCAGAAACCAAGAGTACAATAAAAATTACACAGCATACATTTGTACGTACACGGCATACATTTAATAAAATATTAGCTTTGAACACTGTGAGTCCTTATCTATGTGAAAATTGCTACTAGCTCAGGTGCCTTATATCCAAACTGAAGCAGGGCTGGCAAGCAATAGGCTTTTGACACAACCATGCACTCACAGACTTTGGAACTGTGATATGAAATATGTTGTTATTTTTGGCTCGCTTCAGTAACATAGCCTTGAAACCACTGATATGGAAAACAAAATGTTAAAAGGATTATTGGGTAGTACACAGCATCCAAAAGTAATATCCACACTGGTGTTATACTTAGTTATAATAATATACATTAACAGTATAATTATGTTATATCAAAAGACTTATTTAGGCACTTTCCATTCTAAGAAATTATTTTCAATGTAACATTTAGGGTGAGCAGAACACATATTTAAGCTTGACAAGTGATTTATGTGAATAAAACAAAAATGTAATTTTTGAAGGCATTTATCAAGGTACACAAACAAATGGATGCATTCAGATCATCATCCTGAGTTCATTTTTGATAGACAGCTTTCCAGCAAAAAATGCTGTTCAGTGTGGATCTAGGTAAACACGTTATACAAACACAGTTATTAGGATGTCTTGGTTTGCCATCTTTCTTGGCTTTATACAAAATGACACATTATTTGTTTTTTTGTTGCTTACCACAAAGATTGTTGTCAGACAGCCTTCGGCATATGGTTGAGGATATGATGGTAGATTATGCAGTGTGTAAATTCGTGTCCTGAAGTCGGGGACCTGCACGTACTCAGGCTCATCACGATGAGTTCAAAGCATATCTGTGGCATATCTGCTCTCTGTCTGCTCTCTATATCAATCATGTTTCAATAGCAAGCAGGTCGTGTAAACACAGTGTATATTCATGAAACATTCGAATTTATACTGTCTTTGGTATGCCTTGTAACTATATGTTGGTTGACACATTGCTCTTTAACAAATAAGTGTCTTTATCATTTTGTCTGAGTTGAGAATAAAGATCAAAGGAAGATTGTTTGGTTCCAATATGTTTTGTAACACAAAGCAATCTATGGATACCACCACTGTTAAACATTCATGGAGTTTTTCTTTTGTGTACTTCGTGTCGAAACATCACAGTAATATCACTATTATTGTTTATTGTGTGATAATAACCCAGAATTTTGGCCTTATCACCAGTAACATTCATAATAGTATATGTGTTAGTGAATTATAAAACTGTAAATAATAGAGGCATTTTATGTATCATCATTTAGCATTTTTTAGATTGAGCTGTGCTGCTAGATCAATGTGTTTTCCTTTAAATCAAGTTATTCTGAATGTATTTAATGATAAATTATGAGAGAGTTATTGAAAAAAAGACCACCTGAGAAATGGGTTCATACTCCATGGATCTGCAGTAAAAATAATTGCACAGCTATCAGACAATCAGCCTAAAATAATCAGACCCAATATGCCTTCGCCCAGGACAGTAGAGGCATCTTGTAGCTACAACGCGTTAGGAGTGAACTGGGAATATGAGCTAAAGTGATGATGATGCAGTTCCCAAAACTCCCCTTATCTGACAGTGAAAGGTTGAGAAGAAGGATGAGTCCCAGGTCCCCACAGAAAGTCCTACCCTGGAGGTGGACTCATTAATTAAATTATATAATTACAAGGTGATGGCTCTGACTTTTGGCTGGAGACAAAAGAGGCCTCCTCCCCTGCCCTCCATCTTGGCTCCTCTATCGCTTCTGTCATCATTCGACAGCAGGCCCTTGGGTGCTGAGCAGAGCACGCTGCACTGTGACCGAGGAAAATGTTTTACAGAGATGAATAGTGATGGCGTAAAAACACTATAACCCGACAGTGTTTTTTTTTTCCTTCTTGTTCTTCCTTTTTTCAATCAAGGCCGGGGGTTTTTGTTGCCGAAGCCTCCGCCCAAGCCAAATGGCTCTCACTTCACAGAGGGCGTCAGTAATGAGCAATCTGCACACATCTGGGGATATGATAACAACCAGCACTGCCAATGGCCAGGATTAATAAATGATGCCAAGCTTTCAGCCCCTTTTTGTTCACTGTGGGGTTTAAAACTGCACAACCACCATCACTATTTGAAATGTGGAAGAGCTTATTTAAATTTTCTTCTACAAAACATCTTGGTCTTAGTTATTAAGAATTGATTGCAGGACAAGTAATTGCTTTGTGTTGAAAAATCCCAACAGCAGCTTTACTCCTGTATTCAGGCGTATCGGATCTTTAAAACCAAAAATTAAAAAATGAACAAAATCAGTTAGAACCATCCTCCTGGTCTCATGGGGTTTGCTGTGTAATACTGCCGTAAGTCATGTTCGTAAGAGAAAACAACTTCGGAGGCATGCACTGAATAATACCAGTTTATGTTGTCAAAACACAAATGTACAGTACAGTGTGGTAAAAACTTCCCACAAGCCATGTCTTTGGAGAATAATATCTTCATTTCCATTCACAGCATGAGAGAGAAATATTAATGTCCTAATTGGATAACAGATGATGCGGGCCACCCAGGCAGGGGTATTTGTCTTTGTCAGAGTGACAGGCCAACGTGAAAGATTGTACATGCTAAAGCATGTTTATGATATTGGCAGAGATCGCCATGTGGCAAGTGCCAAAAACTTCGCTATCTCTCAGTGCCAAGGTCCTCGGAGACTTGACAAGAGAGGGGA
This sequence comes from Coilia nasus, assembly GCA_027475355.1. Classification (NCBI taxonomy): domain Eukaryota; kingdom Metazoa; phylum Chordata; class Actinopteri; order Clupeiformes; family Engraulidae; genus Coilia; species Coilia nasus. The sequence continues at coordinate 25,299,001 of CM050214.1, forward strand.
GTCCATTTTTAGGGGGATTTCGTGATTAAATAGCCATGCTTTTTGGCACTCTCTGTGACCTTGGCAATGTCACTTCAGCCATTTGTGCTTCTCTCTTCACCAGACCCCCCCCCCCCCCCCCCCTCTCTCTCTCCGTCTCTGTTTCTATCTCTTTTTACAGCCCATTTACAGTGCAGCTGAGGTCTCCTCCCTACTAATTGCTATTTGAACTGACTTGCTATCCACCTGGACGACTGACTGCAAAGATGCAGAAAATTCTTATTGACCAGCCTTTGCAGATTAGCTTTCTGTTCAATAGCGAGGTCAGAAGAACATTTTGTACAGACATGGAAGACACAAAAACAAACCCTGACACCAACACTTTCAGAATCACAATCAGGGAGTTATTTATTGTTTTTCAATACAACAGTTTGTCTGTTTGAAAAAAAACTTTAAAAGGCTCATGTTGTCTGAGGAGGGGTATACGTTACTTGGACAATGGTTCAGGTGACTAAAATGAAGAGGTGATTCTATACTGTGTTGGGGGGCCCAAGCAAAAACCCACCATTTTTGTTAAAAACTGCATTACCACTGCTGGGCTTTAAAGATTATCAGCTCTCCAAGGCTCTATAGTGACCTGTGGGCCCCAAGCAATTGCCTGTGTTGGCTGTTGGCCAGCTAACTGCACTTGAGAAGACTTAACCTTCTTATCCTATGGTGTGCATAAGTTACTAGGACAATGGCTCAGGTGACCAATGAGGTTCATGGGTAGAATGCCGTGCCCTCGTTGGGCCATGACCTTTGTCCACCCTGCTGACCACTCTGTGCCTTTTCCTGCCATGTGCTTTTGTTTACGTTTTGTGTTGCCATGGGCTTCCATGTTTGTGTTGCCATGCGCTTCCATGTTTGTGTTGCCTTGTGTCTCTGTCCCTCACCCAATCTTACTAATTGTTACCTCGTGTTCCTTTTTGTCTCCACTTGATTGTTTGTCTTTCTCACTTAATCATTGCCGGTGTTTAAATGCTGTGCCTGTTCCTATGCCTGTGCCTGTTCTTTGGCCAATATTCTCTTTCTGCAATGCATCTTATTTATTACCAGCCGTATGTTTGTTTGTTGTTATTGTTGTTGTTGTTGTTGTTGTTGTTTTGCCTGCTTTTCTTGTTCTCTGTCTTGTGTCTTGTACGGTGGTTCATGTCTCCTCCTGCTCTGTGTGTTTTGCTTTCTCTCCCTGCTTGTTTGGTCCCTCACACCTGCTTAGAGTAAGTACATCTTCCTTTTGGCTTTACGCCTCAGCGGCTCAGTTTGTGTCTGCTCCAGCTCATGAATCCCTAACCAAGGGGAATGTCTAATACTGCCTGCCTTAAGGGCCTGGAGTGATCAAGGTGGACGGGGCTGATGCAACACTGCATTCTGCTGATTAACACATTTGACAGATATCCTACGTCTCATTCTCAACTTAGAATCTAGGGTAATGCAACAGAAGTGTGGTGATTAAATCAGCCTATGGTGAGTTACATAGATCTGTCACTTGCTCTTCCCATTTTTTTTTTTTTTAATTCATTCCAAGTTTGACCTCCCCTCCAGATCTGGGTTTGAGCATCTAGGCAAAACCAAGTTTTTTGAATGGCCTGAACATCCTGCAAAGCCTATCACAAGTATTGAGAGTCCTGCTTAAACAGTTCATCCTGTCCTGGCTGGAGACTCTTCCAGACGCTTCTTACTCATTTAAGAGATTTAGTTATTGCATCCTGTATGGTTGAGGGAGTCCTCCTCAAAATAAGGAAACGTTGGGCATCTCTGTATCAGTGCAGTCTCTGAATGAACAAAATGAACAGCACTACACAGGTGTATGGACGATTATATAACAACTGCTCAAATGGCATTAAAACAAAATGTTAATCTTGCTGTAAACTGAAGTACCTTTACAGGTTAATACACCCATAGGCATGCCCCTGCTGTATATTGCCTTATTATTACTATGTAGGTAATGAATAAGCTAGGCATTTCACAGCCCTGCATATTCCTAACCTGTTGGAAGGAGATCCATATCATGTAAACATAAGAAACTATTCCCAAATGACAAGAGTGCACCAATGAATATTCAGCAACTGTGAAATGTTTCAGCTTGGGAAATACTATACAAATTATGTATGAATTCAGTTCGCCTACAGCAAAATATGTACAGTTGCCTTTAAATACCCTTTATTAAATATACTTGTACTAGTGTATCTGACAGTCATTTTAAATGGCTTGCATTTGAAGCAGGTGTTTTTTTCTTGCTTTACTAACTGATATCAAAAACATAAAGGACGAGATTAAAGGTTGTAGCACTGTGCTTCCCATAATGACTGCATAACTACACTGCCATCTCATAGGAATGGGAGATCAAATCCACAGACAAGAGCACTTCCTCAGCCATTATCAGATAATAATGTTTGTTAAATAGATTGAGCAGACATAGTCCTGAAATTATAAAACCAATCTCAGCAGGTCAACTTCCGCTGTTCTCTTTGCCTGAGTATAATGGTGGTATCATGATAATGGAATAGTGATCTAATTTCTTCTGCTAATATAAAGCATTTCTGCCGAGCCTCTTTATGGGGAACTGCAGAGGAGGACTTGATTTAGACTGCACGAGGGATCACTGAGCCAGCCGTATTTTTTCTCTTTTTTTATTTGTACCCTGTTGCACTTTTGCTCAGTTGTGGTATTTTAGGTTGCGTCAGTAACTCTCTGCATTACAATCGAAAATGATTAAGAGCCATAAAGACCTCTGTGCAGTGCTATGTCAGAGGGACCTTAAACTGAGTATGAGCAGTGCGATGCTTCCAGACATCATCCCTAATATATTACTTACCCTGATTCATTTTTTAGACTTTTACTTCAGTGAATAAGTGAAATACCAGAATGTGATTTCTACAGTGTCTTGTTTGGTTAAAGAAATGAAATGCAATTCTTACATACACTATCCCCTTACATCCTGCTGCACCTGATCCAGTCGTTCAGCGTTTAACTTACCAAGGAGAATGCAATGATTTGATTGCCACAGTAATAAACTATATATCAAACTAAATTGTGTTTCTCTATGTAAATTGTTTGCGGGAGACAAACGATTGTTTATTTTCGCACAAACAAATGGTGATGAGATTTCATTTCATAGCCGTGTGCTTTTATGTGCCTCTGCTCCAAATGAGTGGCCCCCACACGCCGCATGTCTGGCTGTGCAACACCCTGTCATGGTTCCCCTTCCCTTCCCTCCCTCCCTCCCTGTGTGTTTTTTTATCTGTGGCTATTTGGCTCTGTTCTCGCAGAGAGAGACACACGGGACACACTTTGCTCTGGGATGCTGGGCTGGGTAGTCACGTGGAACAGAAGGGAAGGCAGATAGCATCTCCAGCACACTGCACATGCATGCTTTAAGGCCTGTTGTCGTGAACCATGCTTCTCATCCAGTCTCTTTGCATGCTCATTTGGCCTCTCGCATTGCTCACTATTTTGCAGGCTCCAGTGCCAGAATGGTGATAATAGTAGTTCAGGTCAAAGGAGCTAAGTTGTAAGCACCTGGACTTCTTCTTGGAGCTTGAATCCAAAATGCTCCTTCAGTTCTGGCCTGATGTTGGGGAACCAGGAGCTATATCTCTGGATCACTGGAGGTGGAGCTGTAGACCACACCCCTCATTCCATGACAAAGGGCGAAGAAGCCTTTTGGATGAAAGGTGAAACGTCTTCAAGCTCCAAGAAGAAGTCCAGTTGCTTACAACTTAGCTCCTTTGACTACCATGACCTGGATGAATGCAAATCCACACAGACAATAGTAGTTCAGCATTTTGCATTTATTTTGTATAGAAAAACACATCTTTTTGAAGCCAAGCACAGAAGCAACTTAATAGCTATTGTTCTGTTCTTTTCAAAATTGTTTACACTAGTTCACTGGGGAAAACCTCTCTCTCTCTCTCTCTCTCTCTCTCTCTCTCTCTCTCTCTCTCGTATTTGCAACACTTGCATAGAAGATCCTAACCTGCAAGTAAAGTAAGTAAAATAATGTTCTCCTGTCTGGTTTTGAATAACACCAGGCAGCCAAACTGATGTAACTTAAACATTAAATCTCAGCACTTTTCGAAATGAACACCTTTTGTGTTCAGTCTAAACAGGTCTGGTGCATCACACGTTGGCTATGTCCCTGAATAAACCTACCTTTAAACACAGGACCTTACAGTAAATGTCATTATGTCTCTTGCATAGATAAAGCATGGCACAGTCTGTGCAATTAGTGAAAATTGAACTGATATACTCAAAAGGTGCATTAGCTTTTGATGGAAAGAAAATGTATGGGATGTGAGCCAGCCATCCCATTAAGGAAGTCCTGGTTAATCTAATCCCATAAAATCACTGTCCTGAAAGGCAACTGCAGGTGCCAACAGCAGCTGAAATAATCTTTTAAGAAACAGGGTGAAATTAAAAAACATTTTTTTGAAATACTATCACCCCCAAAGGCTCCTTTGAGTTCCACGGCAAAGCCAATGCCACAAAGCCAATTTTATGACAAAGCAACTGCACATCAGCAGAAAAAAAACTGTTTATTTGTCCTAGTCTTCGTTCTAGTCAATAGCATTATAAATTCTTTGACAAATTGCACTACTTCGATTTTACACAGTCTCACCAGAAAAGCAAATGCCAGCATTTTATGGAGGTGAAACTGAAATACTGGCACTTCCGCTTTGAATAACGGTGTCTCCCTTTCTAAGAAATGAGGCAAAACACAACCCCCCAAAAGACAAGGCCTGAAAGTCCAACGATTCTTCTCCCTTTGAGCGGGGCTCCTTTTGATTTTTGTCACTCTTTGTCCTCCTCATACCTTTCTGATTGCTGTGATCATGTATGAGGAAAAGATTTCTCTCACTTATTACCCCCTCCACTGGAGCACTTCAAGGCTCCATCTTTTTTATTGCGCCTTCGGTCTGTCTTAGCTTCTCTCATCACTTACATGAAGGTCAAGGACATTGTCACCCTTTTTTTTTTCCTTTTTTAGTGACTCTTTCTTTAGTCCTTTTTCTGTCTTTGTTGTTTTTTTTTTTCAGTTCCGGGGTATGGACTGCTTCTGTCAGCTGCCGCACTCCTCTAACAAACCCCTACCCCACTCCACCCCACACCCCACACCGCCTGTCCCTTCCCTTCCCACTCCACCTTTTCACAGTCTGTAGGTCTGGTGCTTTGTATTAAACACTGCTCATTAAATTAGCACTCATTGTTTCTGGGAGTCGCCTACAAGCCGTGTTTGTCTGCACTAATCACCTACGTCTTTCTTTCCTGGCATTGTTTTCCATTCCTTCTCCATCTGCGACATTGTTTATGACTAAATCAGGGCAAGGTGATTTTCATGCAGAAAATGAGCTCAGTACAAACAAACCCCATTTTATTAAATAAATGCCATGGCAGCCCTTCCTTTCAGCCGTAATAATAAAACCACTCATGTGCTTTTCAGCTCTCATAGCACTATGTAATGTATCTCAAAAAGTGTCAGGCTGTGATGTCTCCATCACATTGAGTGAATCCAAGTGAGTATTACAAAAATCATAATAAATCCCCACTCAAGGTTTCAAATGATTCTGAAGCTGCCTTAGGCCTCTCTGATGTGTTGTGATGTATGCACAGCTATGACTCGCATCATAATGTGAGGATTGCTATTGGTTTGTAGAACCAGTGAGCTGTAAACTGCACTAAATACCAAAGAAAATGGGCCTTCTTGGCAAAGAGAGACACACACATACATAACAGGCAAAATGTTCATTCGAATCATTCCTACTTTGTATATATGATCTGCTTTTTTAATATATTGGGCCCATTATGTGGACCATTTTGAGAAATTCTCTGATTGTATGTTTATGTTGTTATTAAAAATAGTCTTGATCATGACTTTGGACAGCTTCTGTTGTATAAATTGTGCTATATATAAATACACTGAACTTTGGTCCATATTTCTCTCCTGTTACATACACGTCACATCTGTGCATACATGACACTGGTAACGCGTTCCCACGTAGATGTGTTTGCCATTACACATACGGTCATGTAATTGACTGATGATTGCTTCCACCCCAGCATTGCTAAAGACCATTAGTATCTGATAGATCAGACACTTTTCCTTATCTAGCGTCCTCGCATGGGTGCTAATAGACTTGGCATTTACAGGGAAACATGACATCAATCTAAAAGCAGTTCCAGAGCATGTGTGCAACACTCTCAGCCCGCTATAACCGTCCCACTCTGTGTAAAGTGGAAAGTGCCAGAAAAAGCAATGACATTACTCAGATAACGTGTGTATATAGTTCTTAAACCACATCCAGTGCCATGATACGGGCAGTCTTTCAGACTCTGACGGAGAAACTAATATTTGACTCAGGATATTACATCTACAGTTCTGTAAGACCGCTGTCATCGCCTCACACAGATATTACCTGTCTTCCCACCTCAGCTCAACTAACCATCTCCAATACACTGCTCTGGTGTCAGACATATCACAGCAGGCATCACCTGTATTATTTCCCCTGTCATATTTCCGCATGTCAGCTTAGTTCCCACGTAATCCAATTGGCTTGGCCTGTCGTCGGAGACAAACCTTGCTTTTTTGTGATGCCATGGCCCTGAGTTGCTCTTACAGGTTAGTGAGTGTGTGTGTGTGTGTGTGTGTGTGTGTGTGTGTGTGTGTGTGTGTGTGTGTGTGTGTGTCTGTCTGTCTGTCTGTCTGTCTGTCTGTCTGTGGGTGGGAAGGGTAGTTCCCCATATGCTGCTGTAAAGTCTCAATTGGTTGATGCATTAGAATTATTATCAAAGCATTGACAATTGAACATAATTGAGAAATAAACAAAACAAAGTTTAACCAAAGTAAAATTATGAAATTAAACTTAATATAACAAGGGTGTTGGTTATGTTTGACATTATAGTTTTATCAATGTTTTTAACATGTTAGAAATATTGTGGAAAGACTTTCAGCACCTAGGCTTACAATAAATATATATTGTGGCAAGAGGCGTGGACACCTCAATGGAATATACGGCAGATCTGACATGCAAAGCAGCAGAAGAAAGAAACGGCACGTAAGAACTGCAAGAAAAGAAAAGTTTAAAGCTTTAAAATGACGACTGTTCTCAGAGAGGGAAATGGTAGATTCATCAAGGACATGAGAACATTCATATTAGCGAGAGCATCGCTGGTGATGTGTGTCTTACCTTCGTTACATTAATCACATTAAGTGTTGCAGGAGATACTGGCTCCAATAATAACTTAATGTTGCCCTAAATCAAAGTTGTGACCGTTTAAACACGCATGTAAAACAAAACTGGAGTGACGCCGCTAGATTTTGAGAAAAAAAAAAAAACAAATAAAATTTTATGCAACCTATCAAATATGACATAATAACAACCATACATTTTATGTGGTCGTCAATAGAAGACATAAAAGTACTGTTTGTGTTCACGGCCGTGTCGAGGTGTGTTGCTGTTTTATTCAGCGGCGTGGTATCGAGTTGAGAAGTTGAGATGATATCATTTGAAATGCCCACCCAAAATGTCAATACATGCCTTTGTGCTTGTCTCTGGATTCATCTACACTTTTTTTCCCACACAGATGGCCTATGTCCTTTTGTCTCTTTGTTTGCCTGTCTGTATAGTAAATTGTTTGTTTTTCTGTCTTTCTTCCAATCCTTTTCATCTCTGATGGGGGCTGTGTGTTGGGTGAGACTATCAGAACCAAGGGAATCTTGCTGTAGTCAGTAGGGGTGGGGGTTTGTGTGTGTGTGTGGGGGGGGGGGGGGGGGGGGGTGACTCCTGAGTTTAAGACAGTGCTTCTCAAATAGTGGGGCGGGCCCCCCTGGGGGGGCGGAGTGCCATGCCAGGGGAAGCGCGTGTGACCCTGGGGAACATTTTTTACCGTACTAGAATAAAGTGTAATTGCAACATCGACCACAGTACAGACTAAAAAATAATGTTAATAAAGTTATTCTTTGTTATAAGGTGATCTATATTTCTTTATTTTTTATTTTCTTTATTGTTAATAAGGATAAAATGTTATTAAAATGTTAATGAAATGTTTTATTCCTCCTAGGGGGGGCGTAACAGAAAATAATTGAGAAACACTGGTTTAAGACATGAAAAAGTGTCACAGGCAGTTGTAGCAGTTTCAGCATGCACCTGTGTTTTGTTTCTGCTTTGTGGACAAATAATGACATATTACTGAAAATATCTTTCTAAGAAACTGTTGATCATATCCTGTCCTTGTCTTGCCAATCCATCTTTTAGATACCTTTTTGTCTGAGTGCAATTTATTAGTGCTTTATCGGGCTCCACTCTCTTTTAACACAAAATTGAAAGGTTTGACAACTTCTCTCTTTTTCCCTCTCTGATTCTAACATCACACTCCACATTCACTCAAAACTGTCAATATTTTTTGTTTTCAGCCTACTTCTTCCTGCATTTTTATAACACAGTCCAATTGAGGGTGGAGTGAGAGGGAGAATCTGAAAAACAGCCATAAAGAATACTTACACCAGTACCGTCACTGCATAGCAGATATTCAGTCTCTCTCTGGCGATGGGCCGTAGAGGCCCTCTTACCCCTCACACTCATACATATTCACAGCGGCATGCAGTGCAAACATAAAACTGTGTCAGAGACATACATTTTTGAGCTCGCATTAAACGCTGTCCCCCTATGACTCTCCCTCTCGGACAGGTGTTTATACATGAGACAGCTTCACGGACTCAGATACTCAATACGACATTTGGTGTCACGTACACACATCTCCACTCAGAGGTAGGTACACATATACACCCTTTCCCTCACATACAGTATACACAGAGAAAACGCACTCGGTTCACGTAAAGACACAGCAGAGGCTGTATCATGCATACAGATATTCCAACTCTAACTCTTCCCCCAGACAGACACTGAAAAAAGCAACTGGTTCATTTTTCATTTTAATTGACCTGTCTACTGCTATTGACATGGTGAAGGACTAGTGCCTGCTGATAGCCGTGGTCAGTAATAATGTCCCATGGGTTTTGAAATGAATGCTGTGAGATTTCTTACTATAACGCCATCTGCATAGCTATCCTTTTGACTACACTCCTACACGCTTTTTTTTTTTTTTTTTTTTTTTTTTAAAGGCCTAGGGTTTCAGCAAACCTTAGGTCAGGGTTAGAGCATGACAGACCACCACAACCATCAACATAAACGTCATCTCTGTGTGATCACACTCTACAGGATGTCACGGCAGGTGAGTCTTCAGTGCCAGAGATATTGATGCTGCAACTGTTGGCTGCTGGATGAAATGCTGAAAAACAAGAAACGCTCTCTCGTAGACCAGGTTTTTGGCACCAACAAACACAAATGATGCAGATGAAGCAGTGGGGCCAGTCCAGTTACGCTGCCTTGCTTTGTAAGTCACATGTAAAAAAGTATGCACTAAGTAACAGCCGCCAAGTAATCAAGTTAGTGGAGCTTCGCATCGCCAGCATTGATTAATTCCATCAATGCACGCCTCGAAGACTGTTACTCTGCTTATGGCCCAAATACCACACTCGTGAATTTAGGAAACATTTATAACTTTATGTCGGAACATTTAAAGTACTGTATAATTTCTTTACAATTGGGAATCATTGTCTGTTGTAATGCAACCTGTCGTTAAAGAGTAGAGCAGAAGAGCAACCGTTAAATTGGTTTAGTTACCATTCTATGGGGCATTGATATGGAACGGTGCTTAAACTTAATGCTAGAATTTTAGAATGACTTTCCATAGTTGAAGAGAATTAATGCATACCCCGCTAGCCAATCAGAAAGCAGCATTCTATTTGACCAGACAATAAACAAGCATACTGACTTCCCATGAAACCACAATTGCAGAAGTAGATGTTAAAATTAATGACACTGTGACAGGTGAAAAGTAAGAAACATCATTAGCATAAACATCATCACAAATTAAAATGAAACAACATAAACATCAAAACTTATTATTGTGACCTGCAGTATATTCAGTCTCTTTAAGCTGTGGACTTGTTCTGCAGATCTATGCTCCCCAACCAACTACCATATCCTCTGAGATTGCCACAAGAGTGTGCCTAATGCAACAGTGGCACTTAACATTTCCTATTAAAGCAGAGCCAACTTAACCAGAGGGATCTGCAGTGTGGAACGAATTCCTGGTTGAATTGGCTTGGTAAAAGACTATTACAGCATAGGAGATTAAATTGTTCTACTTTGCTCTCTTCTGCTTTACACAAGCAAAAGCACTGTTGACTGATTAGGCATACAAGCTATCATTATCTTACAACCATGGAGAAAGTTTCTTGTTTCTGAGACGTTACACTGAGTTATATTTTCATATGTAATTTCTATGTAATAGCAAAAAGTCACGGTTGCTTTATGATAACCTAAGGGGCGAGCTGATGTTAGTTAGATATCAAATCAGCATAAACGTTGCCATGTAAACATGTGAACGTTGCCATGTAAAAATAAACTTTTTATTATTTTACGACCTCTTCTTGGATAATGGTTAATGGTTGGTTGGTTAAAGTGAGCCAACATGATGCAGGGGTGTTAAATGTGTGTTGGGAAATAGGGGCCTTAGCAAGCCAGAAGCATAGAAAATAATAACAAAGATAGCCCACAGAGACTGCTTGTGTATAGAGCACAAAGTTCAGTGCTACAACCATGAACATGAATATCAACCCAACTTTGAGAGAACTTAGAGACATCTTACACGTCTTGCATCAGAACACATCATGACTACTCCCACAGATGGCAATTTCTGATTTCCATGCCTCAACCAAAGGGAGCGACCTCATCCTCATTATGAAAATATCTCTTGACATAGACAAGACGGAGTGTTCTCCTTTACTGTGACTTCTAAGTGAATTAGAGGGTATTTTCTCAGCATCTAAACCCAACATCCCTCTGCATACATTCCCATGTGCACCTTTACAGTGATTGCCAACTTGAAGGAAATAAAACGAAGTCTGCTCTGCTAATGCAAATGAAAGAACTGCATACTTGTAACAAACGAGAGGATCAGGAAAAGACAGATATCAAATAAGGCAGTTGACAAATATTTACATACATAATTGCATGTGTTGATGATGGTCAATCTATAATATAAACCAGCCTGGGTTTGGGCTTGTTCAGGCAAAGTTGTCTCAACACCATGGGAAAAAGTAATTAGTTTGAGTCGTGAAAAT
>CM050214.1:25312706-25470206 GCA_027475355.1 Coilia nasus
AATGTGATAGTATGGTTTAATTTAGCGCCATGTTTGAAACTACAACGACAGGGACTTCACAGTGTCACCTCTCACCTTTGCTGTGGCATCCTCTCTGTAAAAAGGGAAGCTGGAAAAGTTAGAAACAGCCGAAACTCGTTCTCTCTCTCTCAGCAACTTTATCTGCCATCTCTTTTGATGCATTAGTGAACAAAGCCCTGAGAAGTCTTTGCTAGGCTCTCTCTGTGTTCTCCACGGGCAGCGGGGATTTGGCCAGCAGAAGTCAGAACCGTCAGCAAACCTTCAGCAAACCCACCCTCTGAAGATGTTTGTGTCTCGTGTTTTTGCCACAGGGACAATGGGGGGAAGGGGGGGGGGGTGGCATATTTACGTAACAGCAACACAGCAAAACAAATTTCGCTCAGTTTCAGCGGCGCACTCTGTTTTGTTCCACATCAAAACAATCACTGACATTATTATTCATTAGCAATTAATGCCAGAAATTGAGGCCATGTTTTGTGAATCAAAAGCAGATTGGCATGCTCACCACGTCCTGCTAAACTTTTGCATTTCTCTGTGAGAAACTTGATGATTACAACATTACGCATTAAAGTTTCCAAATGGGTTGTGGAGACAGCTCTTTCTAAAAATTGAAAGATAGAAGTTTGAGTGAAAAGAAAAATCACTTCTCGTTTGTATGCAGGAATAGCTGATGGCAGGTAAAAGAATGCATTACTCAAAGTGATACTGACAGTTTGCCAGGCCTTAAGAGAGGTATTTTATCTTTATCTTAAAGAATGACACAAGCCCGCAATATATCTCATTAAGAAAAACAAGAAAAAGAAAAAAAGGCATTGAAAAAATATAACCATGTACTAGGAACTAGTTTAGCTACCCTATGCAGTCTAGATTGTGCAAAAAAAACAGAGGGGTTGCGAATGTATGCTATTGTTCAAGCCTCTGTCAGTGGACATCCCAGTATGCCTTGGGCAAACACCACCTCCAGCATCGACCTCCGATATTGCATCACTTGCGTGTTATTTTTTCAATTATTCAGACAAAGGATAGGGAGGAATGCACACTCCCAAGGCTAGGACAGATTGCAACTTCAAAAGAGTATGTGGATGATTGAAATGTTGCCTTTTTAACTCAGTGCAACTCTACTTTAAAAAAGCAAAATATCAATTATCCCCACACTGGTAAAAAGACAAAGGTTACAGGCATTATCTCATGTGATACAAGAGGAGTTATGCTTTACTACTTGGACAAGTCAACACAGAGATATGTACGTAGGTAAGACGTCAGGAGAACCAAAATAGAGGATTGCAGAGCACAAGAGCAGTATAAGATGTGCAAGTACCACATACCCTGAGGGCCAACATGTTTTACATTTTAATCATCCAGTTTCTTCATTACAGCATACTGGGATTGAAAAGGTGAAACAACCAACTAGGGGAGGTAATTTTGTCATGACTTTGTTAAAAAGAGAGGCGTTCTGGATCTCATATCTTGGTACTCTAAATCCTCTGGGCCTAAATGAAGAACTTGACCTAAGACGATGTATTTGAGGAATATTTTTTATTTTATAATATGTATTGGATTTGACATACCTTGTTAAAATTAAGTTATTGGATTTGATATGACTTTTGAAAAATGATGTAACTAATAGTATAGCTATATATTTTATAAATTATCAGAACTAATGTGGTGTCTAACTTCTTGTATTGTGCAGCTGTTTAGCAGTCACAGTACCGCCAGTGAAATGACTCGCTTTGAATGAAAAAAAGGGAACTACAACATTACAATATTACTACGACATTACAGTAAGTAAGAGTCTTAAGTAACACATTACATTTTGGTCATTGCCATTCTGGTAACAACAAAGTTATAATATTGGGTGTCTCTTAAAGGGTTAATGGACACACCTGAACCAAATAGTGGGCACCCAGTTCCAGCAAATGGACAATCATCGAATGATAGCTACGTCAACTATTGTAAATTTATCATTTTTCGTGTGCACTGTGTCTTTTACTGCTTTTGCTTTAAAAAATTGCAAAGGAAAAAAAAACATATTCAAAATCACATTTTGAAGAATTCCAAGATAAAAACAGATTTACTTAATAATTAACAATGTCACATTGGGCTTATTATATCACCATTATCATCATCATCATTGTCATCATCATCGTCATCGTCATCATTCGGAAAACCCTTGTCAACAGCCTATGTTAGAGTGCCATTGCTAGGATTGTGGATGTGCTCTGACTGTCATACCAACGAGCCTGGCTCTTTGGTGCTGCGGTCAGAGTGCATGTTCGTTACCCCGGAGACTGGGGTTACAAGAAGTGTCAGAAGTGGGATGGCTTGTTGTGAGACCATCAGAGGCAGACCTACTGTGTGAGTCATATAAAGGGACCCACAGGTTAGGTTGATCTTGCTGCGAATAGCCCCAGTCATGGGTGAAGCATGAGTATGTGAGGCCCCCAGGATGGGAGAAGCATGATGGGAGATGCCTGAGGGACACCCAAGTGTGTGTGAAGCGCATGGGTGTACTCCCCAAAGAGGAAGGCAATGTGATGGAGGATGGAGTGCCATCACTAGGGTTGAGGATGTGCTCTGACTATCATTCCAACAAGCCTGGCTCTTTGCCATTGTGGCCAGAGTGCATGTTTGTTACCTTGGAGACCCGGGATTGAAGCCAGGTGTTGTGACTTCTCTCATCATTTTCTACCTAGCCACTCACAGCATGCCAATGGTTTAGTATTCAATTGTGTGAGTTGGGGTAGTAGTAGCTTCCTCCAGCTGACAGATCTAATTGGTGTTTACTGCCATAACGGGAGGCTGTGTTTTGATAGGGCACTGGTGCAGTAACTTGTCAAAACAATACTCTTATCATGCCTGTTCCATGGTTATTTATTTCCAATTAGCCAACCCACGTGAATGCAATCTATTCCTCAATGTTAAAGGCTGCAGAAACACCATTGTCTTTACCTATATCTGCTAAAAAGGTTGTTTTTGCCAGAGTTTATCTGTCAACGTCATCAACGTTATGTTTATTAGAAAGTATTTCGCCATTGCCACTACCTCGAGGCGATTCTTTTTTGTTGGGAATCATTGGTTAATGGAAATCCTATTGACAAAATAAAAAGGGGGGGGGGGGGGGGGGGGGTTGAACTGCTTGGCCGAGGTCTGTACTCTGAGTGCTTTTCTAGTTATAGACGTACTTGAGATGTTTTGGGGTATATGGGGGAATGTGAGTGCACAATTACAGTTAGGTACAGTCTACACATTATTAGTAACCTTATTACACATTATTAGTAACCTTTTGGCAGGATGACATATTCAGGAGAATGTTTATTCCTAAGACTACCTGACAGTTGACACTAGCAGATTAAATTCATACTTCCAAAAATATCTTAAATAGTGCTTAAGCAGGGCACATTACATAGCGCCAGATAAATGCGAAAGAAGTTGAAAAAATATCTGTATCCTCCATTTGCAGTAGATTATGTGCAAGATGACATGTCTAGTGAGCACATCTGGCCCATTCAGGCTTTCTGTTCTGCACTGTGCAGTTTGTGTCTACTTTGTTGTGGATCTGATGAACAAATGGCACAGCACTCAGGGTTTTGCTCAGTGTGTCATTTTTACACAGGTGTTGAAAAAAAGAGGCCAGAAGTCTTTGCAGACCACTGCTTTGAGAAAACCTCTCTGAAAGAAACATGGAATATCGTACAACTACTATAACATGTAATCAAATGGTTTATAATTCCACTGCACTGCTTGAGAAATATGTCTTTTATGTTTTGAACACAAGTATTAGGCATCGAATGCTGTTACAAATGAATGTTGATACATGCCATTATGATTTAAAGCTACTGTCTGACCTTACACACAGTTTAGTGCTCTTTTATGGCACACAGTTATGGTGTAAAATCTTCTTGACTTAAAAGCTTCTATGTGTCACAGTAGTAGGGCAGACTGAACAAGGGCAGCTGTTGTGTCTGGGAGGTCTGCAGGTCACTGTTCTACAAAGCAGGAAACACCTGGACTTTCAACTTGACTTTCCATCTTCATATATCACCCAGTGTGATTTGGTTGGATGTTATTCCTTAATATAAAGCCTTATCCACCTCAAGGTTGTGACTGAATCCTCCCTCTCATCTGATCTTCAGAAGATCAATCGTCTTTTTCATTTTTGAAAAAAAAAAAAAAAAAAAAACGTTCTCACTGGTTAGAAAAGTCAGCAGATGTCTTAGGCTAGTGTGATTTTCTTAGAAAAAGAAATCCTCGGTCAATTGAGAAGGCAGCAGTACCCCAGTACCCAAGGCCAGTCATTTGTTGCTGCTAAAGATGATGAAGGACACCGCCATTTTCTCCCCTCCTCCCGCCCAAGGCTGGATTTTGACCCATACAATGAGCATTGCGGGCTCATCCTTAATTTGGAGCATTTAATACACCCAGAGGAAGGCCAACCCTTATAAATCTAAAGGCACTGAAGTGAAGTCTCCAAGAACTGGTGATTTCTTCTCCCCTACTTCTGGTGAATTGAAAAAATGTGTTTGTTTGTGATACCCATAGTGGCAGGCCTGCCTCCACCCTCTTCCTAAAAAAAGTGTGTTGAATTAAAAGATTATTGAACAAGAAAGATACAGAGTACAACAAAACAAGCCTGCTGTAACAAAATATCTATATTGTGTTGCTATATTTACCCAAATGTATGTGATACATGCACATTAATAATATAGCTGCAGAAAAAATATAAATCAATCAATGAAGGATAGCATGTCATAATGTGTCTGACATCGGTTAATGCATAGTCGTTGACGCATTGATGACATCGGTCACGACAGTTATCTCTTTGACACGCGTGCTCCACTGTTTACTCTGAAGATTTATCAATCCATTGCCTGCAACTATTAAAATTAAAATTGAAAGACTAAATGAAATTGAAATCGCTGCGTGAACTGCAAAAAATCCCGAGGTCATGTTTCAGCAGTCATGATAATGAGGCCATTTGTAACACTGAGCAACTGACAGTGATTTAATAAGGGCAAATGCTCTTAATCACTACGTGTCATTGGCAAAGGTCATGGTTGCCAGATAGCCATCCTTAAAAGCCAAAAGAGCTTTTCTAACCACAATTTAAACCTACCTGCACATTATGAAAGCAAACCAAGCACTCATTAAAAACATACACTACGGGCATAATAAATTGGTGTGTTTACATTATCTGGTGAGGAAATCTCCAGTCATTAGAAGCTGATAAGACCCAAGACTGATCTCTCTGTTCTACATTTAAAGATGGATTGGCATGCACAATGAACAATGCTGTTCAAAACTAATAATGAATGAACAGCTTTAGGGATTCAGTTCACAGCTTGTTGATGAAGCTCGCATTTAAAAACCCTCACAGGATTTCTGTGTTGTTCCACTTTTGTTTACACAGTTCAGGGCGGTTTTTATAAAACGCTGTCTCAATAGAGGCAGGTCATTACTACTTTTACGTCAAACCCAAGGCTGAGATTTGTTCCCTGTGGCCTTATTTTATGTCTTAGTCTTTAAAGTCGCTCTTAGTCCTTTTCTCATGATGCAGCGATCAGACTACAGGGCCTGAAGTCTCAAGGACATTTCTGTCTCCAGGGATTTTGGTGGAAGAAAAACACCAGATTTCACAGAAAATATATATGAATATATGTATATCCCCAACCATGAGAGTCAAATGCAGTGCTAACTTTAGGTTTCAGATCTGCAGGCAAAGCACATATCACTTTATAAAATAATTGTACTGAAAAGCAATAGGAATGAAGCTGCTAACTTCTAACAGGTTTTACTGGGTATTGTTCAGTATACTGGGTCCTGTGTAAGAACGTAATGGGTATGTCCGTTCAGGATGAATCAGTTTGTGTTTGTTAGGTAATAACAGAGGTAATAACAACAGTGTCCTCTCTAAACACAACACTGTTGAACCCCCCTCCCTCCTTTCCCAGTAATAGTCATGTTAGTCATTATGTTATATGAGGGTCCTGTGGAGTTGTCCTAACTACACGCACACCCTACATGCTTTGCAGCACTCTTGCTCACAGACTACATGTCCTCATGCAGTAATACTCTGATGTGATCAGAGTGCTTTCACACCCACATTAATTCATACATAAGGATAACATAACCTACACCGCCCTGCAACTTGCATTGCATTGCAGATTTACATGTGTGCATACTTCATCATGTGTCAGCAGTGCACTGGGTGACCTGCACATTTTTCTATAGGAGTTCACATAGCATAGAAAAACCTAAATCATGAAGGATCAGCAGTTTGAAGGTAATTGCTATGCCAGCAAGGTATAGGGCTGCTTAGTGTTAAACACCAATTATTGCTATCAGTATTAAGGTGGTTCCACACTGCCCCAACAAATGCCAACCAACTCCAACATTCTAAAGTTGGCAGTTGTTGGCACCTAGCAGCTGGCGGTCTTTAGAATGTTCAGAAAACCAACTGCCAGTGCACACTGCCTAGACTAACATCTGACAAGACTAACCTTTGTCACCATCTGTTTTTGATCTTCAACATTTTTTTAACATGGCCGAAGTTGGAAGTGTACTGAATGTGGCCAAAGTAATTTTGGTCTACATTGGTCAGACATTGTACAGCTCCACCAGACCGGACTGAACATGTTGAACTCTTCCAACTCTGTCCAACAAGAACAAACTAACACAGACTGGTGGTCCACACTGACCCAACTGTTGGCGTTTGTTGGAGTTGGTTGGTGTTTGTTGGGGCAGTGTGGAAGCACCTTTAGGAGAAGGTCAGGGCCCATTTTCCTGAAGCCTTCTTAATTCTACGTCATTCTTACGTTGTACCTTAACCTCTGTCTTAAGGAACAATTTCCGATATGATCGTAGGTTAAGTACATCTTCTGTACGTCATACGTTTGTATGAGTGGTCTGGAGCACTCTTAAGTTCGTTTGTAGCATTCTTTCAGCTTACGTCGCTTGTTGCCACTGTACAGCTCTCAACCTGTAGTAGGCCTGCCATGTTTTTAAGGGCTGATGTCATCGATGGCAAAACTTGCAAGAGAACATTGACTGTCAAGTGTCAAGAGTCTCTCTTAGCGCACTAAGAGTGACGTTATTGGGAAAATGGGCCTTGATTGGTCCAGCACTGTAAGTGTAACTTGTCTGGAGTATACCATGAAGTTTAGTCCTGCATCAGCCTGGCCTTGAATCCCCAAACTCGCAGCACCTCAGATTAGAGGGATATTGAGAAACAAAGTGAGCTAAAATCTGGACTGTTAACTTTGTCAGTACCATATCCTCATGACATGTTGGGAGAGTTTGCTAACACACACATGGCACAGCTACCAGCTGAATGGCATTGCAGAAGGCCTTGTGATCCTCGATATCACAGTGCCTGGCCATCTGCTGCCACTGACAGCTGACCAAAGCCGTCCTTGGTTGTCAGAATCGATTGTTCCGATAGTGTTAACGGTGCAACGCAACTGTTTGGTAATAGAGCTATCATTACTAATGGGCAATCAGCAGATGCAGACTTCTCACTTATGACCTTGGATCTGTTGTCCCTGGGCAGAAGGAGGATGGACAGTACCCCACAACCCAAATATTGTGGCAGCATTCAGCCTCAGTCTCGCTCTCGCCACAGTACCCCACAACCCAAATATTGTGGCAGCATTCAGCCTCAGTCTCGCTCTCGCCAGCGTCATCTTTGGGCTTTATTGGGATTATTATGAACATTTAGATGCTTAGACAGACTCATGATGAAGACACCCTGCCAATATTAGTCTATAAACACACACAAAGACTGCGAGACACACAAACACACACAGACACACACACACATACACACACATAAATACAAATACAGTCATTCCAACACACGCGCCCACACACACACACACAAATTCACATAAAGATACACACACACACACACACACAAATCCACATAAAGATACACACACACACACACATAATTTCTGGGGCACAGCGAGGACAGTGCTCCGGCTGAATTTTTCATATTCATAATGGGGTGTCCTGAAATGCGTAGGGAACCAATACCCCGCCGAGAGGATCAGTGAGGCCACTGTCAATACTCTTTCCCTTATGTCTACATAATCATGGATCTCATAATTTGGTTAAGTACGCACGGGCTGAATTCTTAGTCACAAAATAGCAAGCTCGCCACGCCCTACATTAACAGTGACTTAGTATCAGCGCCGCAAACCTGAGTGAATCACTACATTAGGTTAATGGTGCACCATACCACATTACCATAGTGCCTGGTACTTTCAAATTAAATGGGCCTAGGGAGATATATACCAGTCTGCTCAAGAACATCCTGTGCATTTATCAAATGTTCATTTCAGGCATTACAGTGGAAACTCAATGCATCCACCCAGATGGTTTATGATCTTTTGTGAAAATGATCCTTTTTTTCCCTGACGCTGGCCTTGCACTATATTCACTCTCGAACGGCACTATCTCTTATTGTGCACACATGAAAATGTACATGTACTCTGTGATCTAATCAATTCAGTATTGCCTGTATGCTCTGTTACCCTGCCAATATAAATTTATAGCTGCATCCACAACGTCTGTTCCTGTCTGTCATATCCTTAATTTTCCTGAGCACTGCAGCACGGCTGCGTCCATCGTTGCCGGACCCCCACCAGCACAGCAAGAGGTAAGAGGGAGGTTGTCGAGTCTCTTTGATATATATGCGCCCTACATGTTACTGTTCCCAGCTGATCCGCACATCCACAACAAGAGTGGCTGGAATGTTTGTGGCGCTCCATGGTAACGATGAAAGCGCTATGCAAATACACACCGTTATCTCTCATGGCAACTAATTGATCCCTCAGCGTATCGCTCCCGTGGATGTTCGACTGTAACCGTGTGAGAAAGGCGAGTCTGCTTTGAACAAAAAAGGGATGTGCCAATATTTCCCTCCAAATTTGATGAAATTGGCTGTTCCTTGTCGGATCATCAAACGGCCTAAATGAATTACTACTGCTCAAAGAGGAGTGTGTGTAGACATTTTCTGTCTGTCTGTCTCAGTACCTGGATTTACAGTGATTTCTTGACCTGGGATTTGAATGCAACCCACATTTGTGTTCTACATCTGCTAAAAATAACCTGTTGATGATTGTTAGGACCCCCAGCTGGTTTTAATATGCACCTGTTTGAAAACATGCACATTTGCACTTAGTCCTACTCATTAACATAGTGCCAGCAAGCAACCTCTCATTTTACTCCCAAGACTCCCTGTAGTTCTACTTTATATTTAATAAACTACTGTTAAACATTCAGTCTGTGGTCTGCCTTCTCTTTTTATGTTGCAGTCTTGAGCCAGCTATGACTAGTGTTGCCACCTGTCCCGGTTTTTCCTGACTGTCCCGGTTTTTAATGGTCTGTCCTGTCCCAGGGGAAAAAAATTCTCCCGGGACACCGACACCCAGGTCGCTGCTTATAAGCAAAAAGGTTGATTGGGTTGCTGAAATGTCCCGTTTTTTGTCAGACATAAGTGGCAACCCTAGCTATGACAATGATCTGTATCTGTAAATGCATTTGTAAAGAGTGTGCCCGCGAGTTCTCTCAGTGTATATACTATACGGTTTGTCTTATGCAGCGTCGGACAGGAGAGGACACCTTTGATCACTGACTGTTCTGGAGCTTCGGCAGCAAGCATTTTCCTCTGCTTCATATTACACAGGTCGATTAGCACAGATAGGTGCTTACATGCATACATATATAATGAACACTGAGATTTCTTCCTCATTACCAGTCAGGTTGATCACGCGGCTCCTATGTTTCATAAAGCAGGTGTGGAAAAACCTATATATTTTTTCTGAGATGTTCTCATTTGTAGTATTTCAGGAACAGGGCTGGTATTATTCTGGTATTATTGGCTTGTAAATGCCTTTATGCCTTTGACCATCCAGCCACCCACGGATGCCATTAAACCTGCGTGTGTTTGGCTCTGATAATTGCTGGCGGGTGTCATGTCCATAATGACTGGTCAGGCATGTGATTTCAGCCGCATGTGCTAGAAAGCTGTGCTGTGCAGGGACAGCATAGAGAGACGCGGAAGAAAATGTTATTCACAGTTTTCTCCAAAAATCACACATTTATCATTTCAAATCCTAACACTATTTTTTTGTATGTTTATTCACAGGGACCCTTAGACCTGCAAGATGGTCTTTAAACGTGATTCCCAAATGCTTTATATATTTGCCTTCGACCATTCATATAACCATTTGCTTAGCTTAGACAAACATCTCCCTTTTGTTGTTTGTTTGTTTGTTTGTTTGTTGGGGAGGAAAGGCGTTTACATGGGCCTTAGGGTATTCTAATGGAAGTGCAGGAAGTGAAGCATTAATAGCCAAATGCCTCTAATTGCAGCAGGAGGTGCAGGGCCTATATTGCCACTTGAAAACGGCTCCAAGCCCATCACAGTAGGGTACACTCTCATTTAGAGGCGTGAAATCAGAATACCAATTCTTCTAAGGGCCAGGCCTCGACACATTATTAGACAATCAGAGCACACTCAATGGCCACACTCTCTGGCGCTCTCCGTCAGTAATGATGCTTTGTTGTTGTTATTGTTGTTTTTTGTTTTTTTTTTCATGAGAGCATCCCAGTTATCAAGATTGATCCATAGATCATATCACCCAAAATGATGAGTATAATTAGTGTCAGTATACTGTATGACTCACATAGTAATAATAATAATAATAATAATAATAATAATAATAATCTTTACCTAAATTGTGCTATACAAGTAAAGATTATTATAATTATTATTATGTAAGTCTGTATTATCGATACACATGTCAGTAATGGGCATGACACATATATAATTCCTTATACAAGCTAAAAGCTTTGCTTTCAGAAAGAAAGAGGACTGCGTTTTTACAGTCCCTGTTACAGTGTATCTACATCGTAAAGTACAGTGTAACAAAGTATGTAACAACACATAACTTTTGTGTTTCGCTATACCGTAGGGTTAGGGTTAAGACTAGGTGTGTCCAGTGTAAGTACATAATGTTACATCTAGAAACACAGTGAAGGGGACCGTAAAATAAGGTGTAAGCAGAAAGAGTGTATCTGCTACCAAGGTTTTAGCTGTGTCATGGAAGAAAGTTAATTGGAAGTTTCTGGCCCTTGATGCAGAACCCTTTAGGGGTTTCTTGAGTGATCAGATAGCCATTTTCATGTACAGCGTCCAGCCACTGGAGTAGGTGTCCCAGGCTTGCCAGTATTGACTTTCCTGGCCATTCCTCGATGCTTTACCCCCGGGGGAGAAAGGTGAACTTATCAAAGCGTATCGGTTCCCATGAATGAAGATATTAGCTACACAAGACAGTGATAAGGTAGCAGCAGCATCAGCAGTCATCAGCAGGCTTGCTTTTACATTCCTGTCTGTTGGATAGCTAGTCTCTCTGCCGAAATGAAACCCAAAAATGTGTGAGCTCCTGATGGTGATGACTCATAAATGTTAGAAGTTTTAAACACTTCAACAAATAACCCCGAAATTTGTTTTCCCTCCTACTTCTACTTTTCCATTTTTCTGCCATGTAGGCTGAGAGCTTAAAAGGAGCTGACTGTTAAGCGCTCACCTCCTTTCTTAAAATAAATGATGTTCACTGTGGCATGAGCTGATGATGGCACTTCTGGAGGAGCAGGGACAAAAAAAAAGCTGCTCTGTGACTCGCAAACAAAAATGGAGATCAGGTGAGTAGAGAGAGAGGGAGAGAAATTAAAAGGGTTTTCAAATAATACAAAAAAAAAACACCTGGAAGCAGCCTACTTTATGAAGTGCTAGTGGCAGTAAGTAAGCAGACACTTACAAGTAATTCTGTTGTTTGGAAAGGATGAGGGTAATGTGTCTTCTTTCAGGTCCTGTTACTGATGTGCTCTTTTAATGTGGCAAGGGGGGTAAGCGGCACTGGCACTCTGCAGAGTTGCATTGTCAAAAGCATGAATGCGAGACGAGTGGTCCTTTAGACTGTCTACAGATGCCGAGATTATCAATAAACCATCTGTTGAAACTCTGTGGCTTGCTAAGGTTAGGATTAGAGGTTAGATTTAAGGCGATAAGTCATCAAACAATAAAACAAAACAAAAACTGACTTTTAACTTACCATCTGTAATGCCTGTGTGGGCGGACTATCAAACTTACTTGCTACCGAAAAGGCTATGCATTACATACTCACAGCCTTCAGGGGGGAGGGGGGGTCCATTTTTGGATGTGAGAGAAAGCCTTCATTTTTAACATTTGTTTCCACCTGCCATGATCAACAGACAGATGATAAAGCGAACCTGCTCACACAAACACATGGTGACAGAAGTGCTGATGACTCGCAAGCGCAGATTGTCAGGGAGGACTATTATTTATGCTTTAGTCGTGTAGCTCTGAGGTCACAGCAGGCACTCTGGTGATACTGCCTCCCTAGTGTACATTTCTAGGGATTCATGCTCTGCATACTGATGCACGTCTTCCACCCCCCTTAATAGGAAAAGAAATGTCAATGCGCGACAACAGTAGGACATTTATCTCGCATTAATGAATGTGAATTTTTTTTGTAGCAAAGTCACAGCTCTCTCTGGTAATTAATTATGAGTTGTGCCTCACCCTGCCACATCATGTTGCTGCATATAAATCAGGAATTCATTAGCACTGAAATAGAGGAGGGGGGGAGAGAGAGAAATTTGAGGTCACAACAAACCACTTCAGCGTTGTGAATGTGTCAAAACCGTCTGTTCCTCTGTTCATTTTGCAATGACAAGTGTGTACGTGGTGGAGCATGTGTGTGTGCCTTTGAATGTGCTTATGTGCATAGGAGACCTCTCAAACATACTTGAGACTTTGCATATGTTGAAGCCTTCCTAGAGCCTCCACAGCAGATGGAGGAGGGCATGTCTCTATTTGCAGTGATATGCATACTCAAATAGACCTGGATGAGAGGGTGCACAATTTACCAGCGAGGTGTAAATGCTGTGTGCCAGGCCTCCATGCATTTACTGTATGCAAAATGTCTGTGTAGATTCTCATTCATCCAGGTCATGGAAGTCAAAGCAGCTAAGCTGTAAGCAACTGGACTTCTTTTTTGGATCTTGAAGACGTTTCAACTTTCATCCGGAACTGAAGAAACCTTTTGGATGAAAGGTGAAATGTCTTCAAGCTCCAAAAAGAAGTCTAGTTGCTTACAGCTGAACTCCTTTGACTGTATACAGCAAACTGAATGTGTCTCTAAGACTTCCCATACAACTATCAGAAACAGATCCCTGGAGTATGACTTATGCCAGAGCATCATAACATAAGGCTCAATGAAGGAATCAATGACGTACAGTAATCACATAACTTTGATGAATTAGTTAGTTGCAGTCAATTTAGTGATCATAGTTAAAAGCAACGTTGAACATTGGCTCATAGTACCTAATCGGAAACAAGCATAAATCAGAAGCGGAAACCATGTGTCGGTTGTGTCAAGATCTAAACATCAGACGCAGATATGTGAGAGAAAACTTAATAACGCTGTCTTCCCTTTGATATTTTCCTCCCAATTCCCACGAGGAGCCACAATATCTGAAGCATCTAATAAATATTGAAAAGGGTGCCGTGCTTATATGAGCAGGAGCAAAGTTAGCTGGAAAGTAGATTACAAAGGTAGACAAGAACATTGAAAAGAGGAAGAGGAAGAGGAAGATACTGCGAAGGCTCTGTGTGCATGCTTACACACGTTGTCACTCTGCTGATATATTCCCATGGGTCCCAACATGGCAACTCCTGAGCTGAGTTGTGACATGCGACTGTGAAATGAAAACGATGAATCACAGCGCTGGACTGAGCCTGTTCTTTTATCTGGTAATTCATAGCACACGTAGACCATTACGTGTTAGCGAAAGCAATGGCCCATGGGACATGAATTAACACTTGTGAGACAGTGCTTATTATGCATTTCAGGACACAAGATGGGAACGGCAACAGAAGCGGTACACTGGTGGGTGGAGCTGATGCTCTGTGGGTGTTCGTTATTACCGCTGTGGAAGTTTTGTTTCATCAGGTTTATAATCTGGGGGTAATACGAATGAGGGCCTTCTGTATGTGCAAAAACAAACATGGGGAATCGACACCCCCCTACCAGAACTACCCTGGGTTTTTACAAGTCAGCAGTTTTTCATGGATACTCCAAATGGACCAAATCCTGTTTTAGACAAAGGTAGCACAAAATTGCAAGCAGTAGCAGTAAATTGCAAGGTTGCAAATTAAAAAGGCATGGCCAGTTTGACATGCTTAGACAAAGATGATAATTATTTCTATTGTTAATACACTAAAATTCAATTTCATAAGTGTCGTCTAACTTAGCTAGGCTAGCACCGCCTAGTGCTTCCACTGAATTTCTCGTTTAGCCTCAGAACTGGTCAGGGAGCTATCCGTAGGCTTCGGTTTGCACCGTCTCTGAGCTTTGCAGACCAATCGCCGAACAGAGGGAGGCCTTACAATGATGACGTTGAACTCAAGTGTTCAAGCTGCAATGGATACATTCAGATGCTTTGCACAAAGTCAAACGCTGTGCTTCCATTTACATGTATGACTCCGGTAAAATCTTTACAGCTCCAATCAGTGAACAAAGGGAGTGTTCATGAGCAATGACGTCGACTTTGTGCTGCATTTAAATTGTAGTGTGTAGGCAGGCTTATAGCCAGGCTAATTGCACGCATCACGACCACACATTAGCGATTGGTAAGGGGGGATCCAATCGTTTTAAACTTCACCAGAGTCTACACCTCCAGACAGCAATCTTTTCTCAATGCAGCACTGCCACACCCTCTGTACAAAATGAAATGTATAGTAGTAGGAGGGGCTGGTTTACAGACATCCCAACCTCCACAAACTCAGTTCCGGGAGATGTCTCTCTGTATGTCAAGAAATGGTGGTCATGCAAAGCAGCACACTATATCAGGCATTATATTCTTTACTAGCACATTCGATAAACTTATTACACATAAAATATAGTTGTGGTGGTTATTTGAGGATTCTCACTGAGGGACTAAGGGATGAGCCAAAGGCTTTCTGAAACTGTGGTTTAACTGAAACCACCCAACCGTGTAGTTTTCATGCCGCTTGGGAGAAGTCTCCTAATCTCCTTATGCACCCTCGCTTTGCTCACCCCACTGAACACCTTCTCACCCAAGACAAAACAAAAACAACAACATCAACAAAAACAATGTACCCAGTTGTTTCAACTTCCGTTAACAGTACAGGAATTTGTTTTGGAACATCTGGTGAATTTTTAGAGCTATTATGAGAAGGAAATAATCAACACACCTGTAATGTGGGCCACAGCTTCACAAATAATACTGCAAATATTCAGAGTGTTCACAAATAACCATCTTTTGTCAAATTACATGCTTTCTTTAGATACAGCAGAGGCCTTTTCCTCATGCTGTTCAAATCAAGGATAATAGCAGGTAATCTGCGTCGCACTGTGACAAGCAGTGCTGCCGCTGCCTTAAGCACCACAGCTGTTTATTAGGACTCTGTATTCACCACTTTCAAATGAATATTTCATTTTTAATTTTTTTTTTTTTTTACAAATTTTTGCTTGATTAAACACGATTGATGCATTTGGAGACAGGTAATAATGTTTCAACATCAACCTGTTTGAAATCAGTTCTGTCAAACTTCAAAACTTGTTTTCGTTTTTTTGTTTAAACTAGATGTAGCCATACTTGTGCGAGGCCTTCTGTGCATGACGTTAACAAAATGGTTGCAGTCTGAAAGTGTACAGAGGACCATTTGGTCTGAAAATGTCCTGCTGTGGAAAATAACAGAACACTGATTGCCTTTTTAACGTGTTGTGAATTTGCCGCCGTGACAGATTCCTCTTTGCATCAGGCTAAAATGGTCCAATCCTTCATTTCCGGGAACACATTTCCAGCATAATTTCACAGAAATATGATTCCACTGTCCATCACAGGCTGGAAAACAGTGACTTGTGCCACCGCCCACACCCAAGTCATTCTCGCGACAGTCATGGGCACAGCAGACAAACGATGGAGGCTGACGCTTGGCGCTGAGATGCAGATGCATGGCTGTGTGATGGCGGCTCGCTCTTGATTACTGCAAATGCACTCGGGAGATTCATTGCTCGCTAGTTCACTACTCAGGCAGCAGCCCAGTAGCCCCTCTCAGCAGGGCAAAGCATGCCCCCACACACACTCACATACATGCACACACAAACACACACATACACACACACACACACACACACACACACAAACACACACACACACACACACACACACACACACACTCACACACACTCACACACACAAACACAAACACACACTCACACACAACCTCACACACACACACAAACACACACACAACCACATACACACACACGCATAGACACACACAGAAACACACACAGAAACACACACACACAACCACACACACACACACAGAAACACACACACGCATGCATACACACACTGCTCACCGTGATCTTGAGCAGTACAAATTGATGATTGGGATGGGTCTTTCTGACAGATCTACCATGACTTTGAATGATAGATGGTCCATTAAAACCCTAATTAAAATTTGAGCAATTTCAGAAGCGCACATGGAGCGTTTGGTAATTATTGGATCGTCTTTCCGCTCACTCCTATCACCCACCGACCCACTAGGCTCAGCTGCACTTTCATAGCCAGGTCTGCTTTGTCCAGATAAGACACTGACACTCTTTAGGAGACTGATTAAAGTCTTTCCCAACAACATTACTTATTGACAGCCAAATGGGCTATTCATGTGAGTGGACAGCTTTGTTAACCACCAACAATAAAAAATCATCTTCCCCTCATGACATAATAAAATGCATAATAACCAAGGGGCAGTAAAACTTTGTTTGATTGAAAAATTGACATATGAATGCACTTTGAATGATGCTGTAACTTTGCTCCATGATGCTTGGAGTGGTCCAAGAGAGAGCCAAGGCCCAGAGGACATTTCAGACCATATTACAGTCTCCATCTGCTGTACTGACAACAGTGTGTCTTGCAGCGATCTGCTGATATCTGCTAGCCTGGTAAACCAGCCCCTCATACTTCATTTTATGTCATACAGAGGGTCTAACAGTGCTTTATTGAGAAAGGATTTCTTCCTGGAGGCGTGGACTCTGCTGAAGTTTAAAACAAGTGGCTCTGCTCTTTACCCAATCGCTAACATCTGGTTGTGACCTATTCAGTTAGCATGCCTACGCACTACAATTCAAATGTAGCATGCAAAGTCGACATCATCCCTCACAAACACTCCCTCTGTTCACTGATTGGCTAGGAAAATTCTACCTAATACAGCAATGTCAATGGAAGCACTGCCAGACCTTCTGTACAAAATGAAATGAAGTACGAGGGGCCGGTTTACCAGGCTAGATATCTGCATCTCATCAATGACATACTGCATGCTGATCAAGAGCCCAGTGCAAGACAGCCTTCCAGTGAACTGAACTGAACTGTGAGGATTTAACAAGGGGCTGTGGTTTTGAATTGCCAGTCTTGGTGAAATCAGGATTATTTTTTTTAAAGATTGAAAGTATGTGTATGAGTACCAGGTGCTGCTGTTCTGTTGCCTGTATATTGTATATTTAGCCTGAATAAGGCTTTGTTATTCATGAGATCACTGCCATCTCCAGGGCCAGTGACAGGTTTTGTGCCTAATGACTGCTCCAAATGATTTGGCTCCGAGTTATGAAAGATAAAAAAGTACAAAGAAAATAATAAGTTAGTTTCATTACTGATGTTTGTGTGTTTTTTTTGTCATGTCAAGCTGATGCCTCTTAAAACCAGGCATCACATCATACACAACACAAGAAGCATCTCATTGTTGCTGAACTTACAGACAAAACTTTTGAGTTATAATAAAAACTTTCTTCCAAATATTATCAAAGAAAATAAATTATAAAGTTAGTCTAAAGCAGCTGCCTTTTTGTCCTAAATCAACAGTGACAACTTAGATCGTTATCCTTATATGGTTGTCAACAGAGAATGTAAAAAGGACTGAATAAATTGTAAATAAGCCTTGTTTAAATTATTTATTTGGCATGATGGCAGTATAGTAGTTTATTTTCCCCGGCATAGTACAATGGGGTCCTACTAATTTACAGTGAAACTCATTAGCCCTGTTTTTGTGTGGCTCTTCAAAATCCAGCATTTGATTGAAAATTCCGCTGCACACAATCGCATGAAGGAGTAATCATTTTTGCATGGATATACAGTGTGGAATAAACGCGAGACCTGGGATTTGGCGGCGCCTCTCTTGATTGACTCGACATAGCTAGCTAATATTCATGAGTTTAAGTAATTGGAAAGCTCTCATTCTTCAAAATCATTTGAGAATTCCCAAAGCCTCTTGGCACAATACTGCTGTAACAGAATCTTTGAAGTTGTTGTGGCAGTGGGGGAGAATGACATGGAGGAGAAAGCTGCTTAAGTCTTATAGGAGCACATAAGGCTTAAAGCTGGACACGTGTGTAGTCTGTGCGTGGAATACAAACAAAAAATATCTCGCTTGTTCACAGACCACATTATATTGTCAATCAATGAGATGAGGAGACTAGCAGCTACAGAGGTTGCGATAATCGATCAGCTCTAACTGATCTGCTTGGGGTGATATATCCATCATGATCTCAGAACTCAAGAGGTGTGGCGCTTATAAGCACATTGACAGACAGGGTCCTGCTGCTCAGTAGACTAGGGGGTGGGGGTGGGGGGGGGGGGGTGGGCTTGGGTGTGTGGAGGTGTCAGGGGGTGGGGGGGGTGGGGGGGCAGATGGGTTGGGGGGGTAATAGGTGGTGGCTTCTGCAGGGTTATTTCTTCTAATTAAGAGGCCATCACAGACATACTGTCCTGTAATGAAGAAATGCAGTCCTACACTTGCTGTTGCCACAGACAAATGAAGAATTATGACAGCATCCTGCAAGACAAACCAACCACGGAGAGCAATAAAGAGAAAATGCACTGAGAGACAACCATTAGTGGTGAAAAATAGCGAGGCTGTTTTTTTTTCTCATAATAGAGGTAAGTGGACGCATACCTGGGTGTACTGTAGCAGCACAGAACATCATTTGCATCAGCACATCATTGTTTAAACATGCCTGCTAAATAGTTACCATCTTAGGGTTACGCTTTGTGTTACAAATTAGTGCACAGCATGACATATTCAGACAGCTTCATCTAAAAGAGTGACATAATCATATGTTTATCACATACTATTGTGATAAATGTTAGGTTAGGTTAGGTGTAAGATATAACCCGAAGGATATTTTATTTAGATATTTAGATTTATTTTTTTATGTTAAATCCTTCTCTCTCTCTCTCTCTCTCTGTATGGTCTGGTCTTCTCCTGATTTCCTATATAAAACATGATCCCAAACATTACTAAAGACTGGCAGTGCACCAATCCTCTCCTTTCAATCATTTGATTTTTTGTTTTTTGAGCAGAATTTTGCACTGATATTTTAAATTGCATGTTATTTTAAACCCTGTCTCTTTTTAATAAGATGGTCCTAGGCTATATGGAACCATACTGGCACCTCAATAAACCCATCTCAACCTAAGGTAATAATTTATGTTTGTGCAATGTGGTAGAGCCGATCTGACATTAACACAACAGCTGCCCAGTACAGTTTCATCTGAGCAAAACTCTAATCACTCTGTGGCTCTGTTTTCAAAGTGTCTGCAGATCAAAGGCAGATACCTGAATTGTGTGTAATGAGCATTAGCTCTGGCTGAGCTCCAGAATAAACCCTGTTAAATATGACGGCTGGACATTTCTCGAGGGTCCCTACCAGGGCTTTGAACCAGAATTTTTTGCCAATTGGTTCGTTCCGAGCAGAAACAGAATTTTAATGTTTCTGGTTTTGAGTTCCACCATAAAATTGACGTTCCCGAACCGGTTAGAACAAAAAAATATCGTTCCCGGAACGGTTAATTACGTTCCTTGTCAGCTGTTTAACAACAATAGGCATATATTCTATATACTGCTAGTTTATAGCTATATTGTGACTTACATATATAGATCATTTATAATACAACCTTCATAGAACCAGACAACAATTGTTTCTTCAAGAATTGTGCTATTTATTGTATTCAAACATTTTGCAAAAATTATCAAAGCATGGACCATACCAGATTAACTTGGCTTAGTCTACAGTATATAAACAAAATATTGCAATTAGGCCTACCTTACCATATCCGCCAGGTATTGTTAACAAAAATGCCATTCACATTTATTGTAGACTATATGGCAATGAAAAACTTTCCATACATAACAAAAAAAAGAATTCCCATACCATATGTCAGGTAATTTAACCAACAAAACATTGGCTATATGCGATTATGAAAGTAGTCAACATTTTTTTCCCATATAACAAAAAAATACCAATTTCTACACCACACCCTTGTCACAAAAGCATAGACAGTCGATTTAATATTCGCAAGGCAAATATATCCTATTGATATTGTGTCTAAAACTAATTTTCCCCATACATCTGATGACGGTCTTCCCGCCCTCTCAATCAATGAACGTCTATCTTGGACGTCACAGGAAGTGAACCTCATCGGGTCATTGTAGGCTACCATAGACGTTAGGTTAGGAGACGAATGACTTTGATTCTAGACTATACAGAATTTTAAAAGAACGAAATAAACCGGTATTAACCGGTTACCATTATTTTTAAATAAGCGTTTCTGTTCCGGAACAAAAAAAATTATAAAGTTTCTGGTTTTGTTTCTGTTCCAAGCAAAAGGCTAAAAGTTTCCGGTTTTCGTTTTCGTTCCTTGAACCGGTTCAAAGCCCTGGTCCCTACAGGGCTGGGCTAATTCACAAACCACACATTGACCTCCCTCAGACCATGGGATTGCTTACCTTGTGCCTATGACCAAAGTTACTTTCAATATGAGCTATGCTAGCTATTCTTCTTTAAAGAAAAATCAATCCAAAATAACATTTTTGCAATTTTAACAAGTACGGGGCCAGACTAGAGGTGGGTCTTCCCTCATAGCTCCCTTGGCTCGCCCTGACTCAGAGTGATATAGCGGCAGGAGCAACCCGAGCACTGTGGTGGGAGTCAGGCTCATCCCAGATCCCAGTCAGCCCAGGTCCCAGGTCTCGTGTAATAATGCCTTGATTTCCTGTGTTGGGAGTGGGTAAGTGATGTGGAAATTCCCTGTTCGATACCACAAGGTAATATCCGGATTGGCCCGACATTCCCACCACACTAAAATACCACAAAAAAAAAGAACGAAAAAACACAACATCAGGAGTAATAAATGTGCCTGGGGCCAGGGATTCTACAGGTGACCTTGCGGGCCAGGGATTCTACAGGTGACCTTGCTGAGTGATTTCGAGTTATTGTGTAGGCTGTTAGCTTCAGTTTGCTGATACCACTTCCAATAACAGTTTAGGTCTGCCTTGGCTTTGTTCAGTATTGCTTCATGTTGCTGAAACAAATATCATATCAAGCAATCAAACACACCTAGTTTCCTCGATGGCCATATCATTCCTCACTATTGCAATTTGTAGCACATCATGAATAATATCTGAACTAATACCTTTTCATGATATGTATCTGAATTCATAACTCTTCATTACCTATATCTTACAGTAATAGCTCTCCATGATCTATATCTTAATTTATAGCCTTTTAGCGTCTTCATATCTAAATGTCATTATCACCCTCAAGCGAACATCACACGATTGTGTGACATGGCATGGCAGTGGTAAGATG
Source organism: Coilia nasus (assembly GCA_027475355.1). Taxonomy (NCBI): domain Eukaryota; kingdom Metazoa; phylum Chordata; class Actinopteri; order Clupeiformes; family Engraulidae; genus Coilia; species Coilia nasus. The sequence goes on from CM050214.1 coordinate 25,334,492, forward strand.
TCTCTGCTTCAGTGGATACTGCTAACTGGCTACCGCTAGGCGTTTCTGGCTGAGTACCTGCCATGTAATTATCACAATTACTGTTTCTGCACATTCACTTGGCTCCCAGCAGTGAGAGAGAGAGAGAGAGAGAGAGAGAGAGAGAGAGAGAGAGAGAGAGAGAGAGAGAGAGAGAGAGAGAGAGAGAGAGAGAGAGAGAGAGAGAGAGAGAGAGAGAGAGAGAGAGAGAGAGAGAGAGAGAGAAACATTCATTTTATTCTGGGTACTAATGGTGATTTAGACTCACCCTCCTGCGGGCAGTTCAACCCGACTCATTTGACTTTCAAATTTAAGGATTTGGCAGTGAGATATCGTTTGACCGAGGACATAATTTGAACGCCACATAATCACCTGTAACCAGCAAATAGCATCTTTCTGGCAGCATAAACAAAAACAAAAAAAGGAAGAAGAGGAGGAGGAGGAGGAGCACTGCATGCCGTAGATCAAGGAGGGAACTCCAGGAAAGGATAAAGAGACTGAGAGACCTGGAGACCTCCAAGAGTGATGGTCTTGTTTTTAAGCATGCCATACTGAGATGGGTATTAACATTTAATATATCGCACCATTACTGATGATTTTTTTTTTTTATCCCAGCGAGCTTCACAGGCAGCATCTAGACCCATGGATAAAGTGCAGTGCGATCTGTGATTCCAGGCAGGACATAAATCTGCAAAGGGCTGAGGCTCCCAGCCTCTAAAACCAAGCATAAATTCACAGGCCTCCCCAAAGTCTGAGATTACATTGCAGTTTTTTTGCCAGGGAGATAACCCTCTGTTTACGATGTTCAATTTCAACCAGTTCTGTCACCTGTGTATGCACTTTGAAATTCAGATACTGTAGCACTCTCTCTCTCTCACTAACTGTGTGTGTGTGTGTGTGTGTGTGTGTGTGTGTGTGTGTGTGTGTGTGTGTGTGTGTGTGTGTTTTGTTTGTGTGTGTGTCTTTTTTTATTTATGCACTGCAAGTAACAATCGCTTGTACCCATGTAACCCTCTGCTTATGCTGTGAAGCTACAAACAGGCTAAGTTTCTTAGTTCAGGCTAATATCTTGCTCTAACATTCAGGATCAAAAGGCAATTCATCTATTCATTTCTTCTCTCAAAGGCACCTCAGATTACAAAGACTAAGCTAACCAGGTATTTAACACCTCATTGTAGCTATACACTGATGCCACATCAGTTTCCTCAATGAGGCCTTAGTCACATGCAATGTGCTCAGGAGTAAGCTCCAGTGTGGATAAGATAATCAAGTTATCCTCCATCTGCAAAATTCCACATCACACTGTGCACAAGTCAAATGTGCTAATAGCCCTTATATTATGTCCTCCTAACACACACAGGTTAACAGCTCTGACACAGTGATCATTGGGACGCGAATGGTCCATTACTTACAAAAAGTGGACTTTTGCCATATATTTTGGTGTCCTTAACAGGTCTGTGCACAGGCTAGGTTCTGCCTCATTTGTAAATAAGTGTAAAGGTAAATAAAGAAAGAAAGGGGGTCCCACAGGTAATGAATCACTCACGCTCCCTTTTCCCTCCAAAACAACCTGTCAGACATCCTCTGAGAGTAGCCATGCCCTCTGCGCTTAATGACTTTTATTACTGTTTTCTTAAAATGATGTTTTAATGTGGAATGATTAATGTCTTACCATTTGCGGCTTAATGCAAAACTTCTGAATCCTTGAGCGTCTGGGGTTTAATATGATTGGTGATGTAAGTGCAACAAGGAGCCTCAAGCTTCACTAATGACCCATTATACGCCGAGACTAAAAGTAAATGTGTTTTCTCTCTCTCTCTCTCTCTCTCTCTCTCTCTCTCTCTCTCTAAAGAGGCCAGTTGATCTGATTATTTAGCATAGCAATTGTATGTGCAAACTTAGTTTTGCAGGGTGAGATCCTATAAGTGTTTTTTTTTTTTTTGAAGCATTATAGCAATTCATCAGATACAACAACTTTGCACTGTGATACACTGGCCCAATGAAAATAAATACAATTATATATGTATATTGGAGCACTGGGTGGTATATGTCAAATAATAAGAAAGTGGCTCCAGCAGATTCCAGGACAAAACATCCAGGATGCAGAGTGCAGTTCTAGAAGCAGCTAAGGAGCAGTTCTAGCATAGAACCCTCAAGCTCCCATGCTCCTGCTAGAGGAGCCACGCTTCTAGGATGAATGAGTGCTCACAGAAGGCGAAAGGGGGGTTTATATGTATATATGTGTGTGTGTGTGTGTGTGTGTGTGTGTGTGTGTGTGTGTGTGTGTGTCCATATGTGTGTGTGTGCATGTGCGTGTGTGTGTGTGTGTGTGTGTGTGTGTGTGTGTGTGTGTGCATGTGTGAGTGGGCATGTGTATGTGTGTGTGTGTGTGTGTGAGTGTGCGCATGTGTGTGTGCTCGCACTTGTGTCTGTGTGTCTGTATGTCTGTGTGTGTGTGTGTGTGTCTGTATGTCTGTGTGTGTGTATGTGTGTGTGCGTGTGTGTGTGTGTGTGTGTGTGTGTGTCTGTGTTCCGTATTTAGAGCTCTTTGTCGCTTTTAATTTCACTGGTGCCAAGTGAGCTTGAGACGCTCCCCTGGCTTGGCCAAAGGTCAGTGGGGAACACGGTCACCTTCAGGGGCCCCGGCTTTGCATGAAGGAAGATGGATGACAGGGAGCTGACAAGGGGGGAAAAAAAAGCCTGGAGCAGCAGCCCAAGACGTGGCGGTGCCGTGATCGTCTGCAAAGGAAAGACGACTCTGTAATCACTCATCATTTTGCTACACCTGTGCGGCACCTTTTTACTCAGCACACCGATGCTCCACACCCACTCTGTCATCAGCTCTTGACCTTTCCTTGCTCTTACACTCAGGAAACAGAAAATAACACTTACTATACTTACCTGCTTCCGAAAGCAACAGCTATAAACGTTTCGAAAATAACTGGCTACCTCTAAATAGCCTGTGTGGTTTTTACCTTTTCAGTCAAGGACAAGGCAGTCATTTTATAACATTCGCCTAGTAAGAATTTGACCCAAATGCTCATCATACCAATATCAAATAATGTGATGACATGAATGACTGATATTATCAGTGCAAAAATATCAGATGAGATTTGATGACAGTGCAGTGCTTTTCAGCATTTATCCTTCTATGTGCTGCTTTTGTGAAAGATGGAAAAGTGTAGTGGTATTTCTATTAGGCCATTGGTAACTTCTGGGTACAGTGTTACCGTGCAGTGGGCCAGCTGAGAGTAAAATCCCAGGTAGGTGGAAAGGGGAAAAAAAGCTTTTTCGGTCCCAGTGTACAAGAAGATGAGGCGTTTAGAGAGTAAATGTTTATGACCTAAAAAAAAAACTATCTTTAAACACAGTGCTTTACGCCCTCCCCCATTTGTTGTCGTGACTCTCAGCGGTAATTAAACCGCTCTGCCCAGCTATGGCAGGGCCGTTACCCTTAATAAGAGACCAAATTACCTTATATGTTCCTGGCTCCCCCACCATTATTACTGTCTGCTATCATTAGGGGAATTAATTGGATGCCCCTGCGGTTTAAGAGCACATTAATCACTGGCTCCCTATGTAGGAAGAGGGGACTTTTGGGGCAAGAGAGTGGGGTGATGACATACCCGACAAGCACAATTGACACAAAATCTACACCGCTGCCTCAAACAGAGGGCTGTGTCCCACAGGTACGCCAAAATATTTGACATAATAAACATTCACAACTTTTGTCATTTTGCATGTACATTGAGCACGTTTGTCTTACCATTGTGTTTTCCATGAACATACTGCAGGTTTGTGTAGACTCCATTGACCACTTGGTTGAAATCATTCACAGACTTTTTTATGCATCAGTAGCTGGTCAATTTTTGTGTATGTTTTTCTTGTGTAATAAAGTCTAATCTAAGATCTGGAACCATTTGCTTTATAAAAAAATGAAATAAACCTCTCAATAAATCATCAGTGTTTGGGGCTGAGAGTAATGCTGAAGGAAGCAGTAAATTTGAATCGATTCATAACTGACATGTCCTTTAGAGTTAATGGGAAAAAAGAGATTTATAAAAGCACCCTTCTCTGGGCATGTGTGATATTTATATAAGTAATGTGACGTGAAAAGCCACGGTCGAGGAGTTTGACAAGCCTGTGGTCTTACAGTACGTGTCTGTTTGGTCCTCACTTACCCCTTTTCCACTACCACGAAAAGAGCTATCTGTTAAAAACCAAGTGGCAACATTGCGGGCTAGACAACGTTTTAAGGTTGCAATACCTCACATGTCCAGTGGGGGCTGGCTGCAGAAGCATGCAACTTCCTATAGACTCCAATGTTAAAAATTCAATTTTCATAGCAAAAAGTAATCATATTTACAGCCTGCTTCCAACACGGCTTTGGTGTGTTTCAGTAGTTTTTGGGTCCATGATAGCTCTGAGGGGGCGAATTGTTGTTTTTTTTATCTATTAGTTTAATCCTCAGATAATTCACATTGACATTCATAGAATGAATTGAAAAAGATGGCAGCACTTCGGAACCTTCAATTTAGGCTTTATCCAGTCTGTGAGAAAGTCAGAGGGTTTGTCCAGTTCTCTTATATACAATCTATGGTTTAAACCCCAAGAGTCCCTATTGTCATGGAGACCGACTGTTGACCTCCTGGATTATTTGTCAGGCATCCAACAGGCATGGAACCTCCCGTCACTCTACTCATCCTCACTTCACTGAGCAAAACGTGGGTTAGGCCATTTATGGTTGTTTACATGCGGTTGCTTACCTGTCAAAACAATTCAGGAGGCCTGATAGAGGTCCGTTGAGAAAATGCAGCTTGAAGGCGACTCTTTACTGAAAAATACCTGGCCCCCTAGAGACAGTGAAGGGTCATTTCAGCAGTACAGACAGCTGGGACTCATTTGTTGTAAGGGACTACATTTTTATTAGATAGCCGTATCCAAGCTGCCAAAAGCGGTTCAGCCGTTTTGGTGAAGTGATTTGTTGGCAGGCAGACTGAGTTTCTATTAAGCGCTGCCCTGACTGTTTTATACGCCACTCACACACCTGGCTGTTATGTCACCCGTCCTCTCAGCCATGACCCACCGACCCCTGAGGCATTATGGGATATCCACCATTCAGGATGTGTAAAGTGAGTACAGAGTGGACCTCGGACATAAAGTACCCTCAGTTAAAATATCAAATTCCGAATACAACTCTCGTTACAATTAGCCTCCTTCATCACTTCAAATATAGCGTTTGTTTCTGTTAGCCAATGCATCTGTGCATATTGTGAGTCATCACAACATCAGCCACTCCATCAGCTCCATTGATTCAAGCAGTTTGAATAACCACACCATGACTAACCACGTGAATGACAATGTTATTGTGATGTGATATGGTTATGGTTGTGTTACTACCTCCGCCATGGAGGCTATGTTTTTGTGTTTATCTATCTGTCCATCTGTTTGTTAGCAAAATAGCTCAAAAAGCCATGAACGTATCATTCTGATATTGTCACTGCCTCGAGCTGATTCTTTTTCTGGTAAAAATCAGTTCACTGATTACATGACAAAAATTCGGAATATTAACATGAGAAATCGCATTGAAGAAATGTTTAAAAAGGGGAGGGGGAGGGGGGTTAAATTGCTTTGCGGAGGTCTGCGCTCTCCAAGTGCTCTACTAGTTCCACAGAGTTTTCCAAACTCAAAAAGTTTGAAAAGATCATTTTTAATTTTTTGCCAGTTTGTTTTCTGAAGATGATATGACGAGACAAAACCCTGGCCGAAGCCCACATTAAATTGGGTGTTTTATGTTTCAGAGGTCTGGAAGAAGTATTATTGTATCAATATAAACAGGAGCAGGGTCCAAAAACATTCCACTGTGATCTGGATTTTTGGTAAACATGAGTTGTTTATGGCAAAGCAGCTATTGTTATTTCTCAAGTCTGCAGTCGCTATTAAATCCTTTGCAGCTTTCTGAGGCTTCGACCAAGCTGTCTGTCTACCCAAAGCTGAATACATCAAGAAGGTGAAGAACCAAATCTAAAGGCCCAGTAGCGCACTTGTCAGGCAGACAATGTAGTGAGAGCTTTTGGATGATGCCAACTGATCACCAAACAGAGATGAAAGGAAGATACGGTTTGAATCTTTTTTGACACCGTCAGATGTTTGTTTGCTTTCATTTCCCCTCTGTTTGACAGCTACACTGGTTTACATTCTCCAGAAGCAGGGACCAGTCAGACAACCGATCTGTCAGGGTATTTGGCTAAGATGAAAAATAAAATCCTCTCCGAGTACCTACTGGTGTCATCTTCACATGCCACCAGACTAGATTTAACAGTACATTTTAAAATGGCATTAATCAAACGCTTTGAATTGTATGATGCTTCTACTTTAACAACTCTCCAGTCACATATCCATACACTTTTAGATGATCTAGTTTTAAAATTAGAGCCTGGCTGTGCTAATATCAATGGTTAAGTAACCTTCATAAGTGTGCTGCTCAGAGCCTTTTAGTGGAAAATGCTCTGCTAGTGATTTAGATGTTTTTACAGTGTATCTTTGTAAAATAGGAAGGTATGTCTCCACTTCACTGCCTCTTAGACACCAGCAAATCCTCCACTTCAATTCTGGCATGATGACATTTACAACAAACATTTTCTTCCTGCTGCATGAACTTTCATTTTATGTCTTGGCATTTTACATTTGCCACTTTGATAAGAAAGAGGTAGACATTTGAACGCCTGCTAATCTTTAAGACATGCCATCCTTTCCAAATTGAGTTGTCTCATCTCGTTTGCTCACTCTCATTCTAGTGAGAGAGTTTGTTTGCCATTAGGCTATTTGTGAGAAACTGCCTCTGCTGAAGGGGTGGCTGATCAACCATTTTGTTTCTATATGACAATAAATATGTTACTATAAATGTGTCACCTTTGAACAGTAACTGAATGTGTGCCTTTTGTAGTTGTACTGTGTATTTTAATGGGAGAAAGCCTGAGGCTTTAATAAGATTCCACCACTGTCTTTGTATGATCATGCTATAATTATAGCTCTCATTTGCAGTACTTGTGTAAACAGATTCACAGGTTTAGTTCACAAATTTAGTTCATGAAGATGGATATGGAAAAGGCAAATATTAAAACATGACACTGCTGACTTGGGATATTTTAAAAAAATAAGCCATGTTCTAGTTGGCTGGGGCCTTTCTGGGATAATGTGAAGGCAAATCAGATCTCAGTTGGTGGCAAACGTATACAAAACTCATATTGCAGTCTTTATCATACCAAGACTGCAATACTACTAAGGTCCATGATTTTGTCGTACAGAAAGCCAGGAATAGTACTTTGGCAGAATGTGCCATTAGGATGACATATAATGAAACCTACCCACAGATTTGTGCACATTTTGCCTTCGTTGCTAGGCATCAGCAGAGGCATTACATGAGCTGCTGTGCCAGGAAGCAAAGCCCACATTTAACTCTTTCTCCTGTGGATTCAAATTTCCAATGTAGAGAGAGAGAGAGGGAGAAAGAGAGAGAAAGAGAGAGAGAGCTTTTAGGGCCTCTGGACACTGTGAGGCAATAGCCTACCTTTGGCTGTGCAGGAGCTGTCCCCTCAGCACCAAGGCCACTGAATCCAGCACCATGGAGAGCGCCGTGTGGCCAGCTGCCAATGATGCTCGCTGCTCGTTGTTCACTGCTCTCTGCATACGCAGGTGCGAAGTGAACAACAAAAGCCTCTCGACAGAGGACCCTCTTTAAAGTCAAATGCCACTCCATCACACCTCTGTGTGAAAAGAGGTGCTCTCAGAGGTCTCACTCTCTTCTGTGTACACACTTTTTTCCCTCTGTTTTTGAGTTGTGTGTGTGTGTGTGTGTGTGTGTGTGTGTGTGTGTGTGTGTGTGTGTGTGTGTGTGTGTGTGTGCGCGCACACGTCTGTGTCTGTCTTTCTCTGTCTGTCTCTCTGTATCTCTCTCTGTATCCGTGTGTGTAGTGATCATGCCAGGTGTGGGAGAAGTGAGAAGTGATGACTGAGGTCCCTCTCTAGACCATTAGACATACTGTGGTTGCCAGTATGCTTTTATTATTTATATATTCATTATTTTACCTCAGAAGCACTTTTATTTTCTCACGGCCATAAGACTCCCTTTACAGCATATAATTTATGATTTAGTCTTTAGTAAAAATAGAGGAGGAAAATTGCCAGGACTCAGACAGATAAGAACTGTTATTTCCATAAACTGCAGTACAGATGGTGGTGGCCAAAAGTAGGCTTCTTTGAGTTGTGGTGGACATATATTAAACACCTTCTCTTGCAGTCATTGGAAAGCTTTCTTTCCTTCCTGCAATAGCACATCAGAGTGTCCAAATGAATGTCAAAGATTCAAAGGCAAAATGTAAGTGCTATGAAATGCTGTCACGTTGTGTTGTCACTGTCGAATGAGATGGAGAAAGACATGTTCACATGAAAGTCCCTCGAAGGCACTTCAAGGCAGTTCTGTTGACAGCTGAGGAAAATTCTTATTCTTGAAAGAAACCTTATGGATATCACATACTGGCTGCTTTACATAGTCTTGCTTTGATTTTAGTGGAGTATACAGTACTTAGTCATCTATTTGGTTCGGGAGAGTGAACACATTGAAATATTTACACAAAAAACCCTTCAGAGTTACAGCATAACGCAGTTCTATGACCTTTTTAATTAGATTACATGAACATGTTGTGATAACAAAGCATATCATTTAGGAAGTCAATACGTTTTACCAGGCAATTTTCATAGCAACTAGACCTGAAGCAAATAAAAATAAATAAATAAATAAAGTTTCCCGTATTTAATTAGTACAATAAAGCATCATAAAAAATTCTAATAGAGTGACGGGCAACCCACGGCAAAGGCCAGGGCAATGTGGGTCAGAAACGATGCGTTTTAGAGACTATAAATGAAGGACACGCGGCTCATATTTTATTTTACCGTGACGGCACATAATAGGCACGATATCTCGCTGGCTTTTTCCGCTCGCAGCGCCGGCTGACTCATTTTCTGCTTTCTCTTGCTCCACTCCTCGTGAGTCTCCTCATCAGAGCCATAATTGCATTTCCATCTTTATCGCTGTGCCACAATACTCTCGGCGTGACTGCAGACAAATGGGCATGGGCATGGGCATGGATGGCATTGCCCCTCCCTCCCCACGGAAGTAAGGCAAAATAGTGGGGAAAAAAGAGAGACCATGTCCGTCAAAAATGTGGAAGGAAAAAATGTACAAGAAATGGATCTTTGTGTCCTCTTCTTCCTGTCTTTCTTGCTCTCTTTTTTCTCTGGTGGCCTCTCTCTCTCCCCCCACTCTCTTTCTCTGGCTCTTTGTGTGTGTGTGTGTGTGTGTGTGTGTGTGTGTGTGTGTGTGTGTGTGTGTGTGTGTGTGTGTGTGTGTGTGTGTATGTGTTTGTGTGTTGTTACCATAGGTTGTTACGGCCCGCTTGGCCTTGTGCTCACGCATTGCGTGTGTGTGTGTGTGTGTGTGTGTGTGTGTGTGTATGCGTGCACATGCGCCTGTGTGTGTGTACGTATGTGTCTGCTGTGTGTATGTGTGTGTATTTTTACAGCCTGCTTGGCCTTGTACGCATGCACTGTGTGTGAGTGTCCATGTGTGTGCGCATGCATGTGTGTGTGTGTGTGTGTGTGTGCTTGTACACACTTGCTAAACTTTCCTCTTTGAAGTTTTTTCGACAAAGTGCAGAGAAATGTGCTCAAAAACATCAGACAGCAATTTAATCAACAGCAGCAACAGCAGCTGAGAGGGAGGGAGGGAGGGAGAGAGAGAGAGAGAGAGGATCTAAATTTGGCTATCAGGTCCAAGAGTCTCATGCATCTTGCTCTGACTGCTATTATTTGCTTGCACACGATTAAGACAATCCTCTGGAGCCCACATAATTTGTTTTGAATCCTCATTGATAAAACAAGAAGGGATGTTGCCCGTTCTCTCCTGATCCAAGAAAAACACTCACACACACACACATTATGGTGGGAGCTGGGATCAGATTCAGCAGTTGTCACCCGTCGAAAGCAGTTAGTTAACCTTGTTTAATTTATCATCCTAGCTGAAAAGTTCGAAAATGATTATTATGTTCGAGAATGACTATTGATCCAATATACCTCGGACACGGCCCTAAAAAGCATGGCGCGCCAATCGTCCACAGGCTGATAATTATATTTTCGTAGAGTGCTATTGATTGCCTTTAAGCTTAAAGTGCATATTCGGTTACAACCTGATGTTACTGGCACCCCCTCAGGGGACTGGCAAATCCTGTATTGTTTTGTGAGGATTGATGACGGTGACGATGGATGCACCGTAAATAATGGGGCTCATCAGGGCTGACGTCTCCCCATCTGTTGCTGTGTCCCCGGGATATGACTAGCTTTTTCATTTGATACATTGCCATGAGCTGCACTGACAGCATGTGTGTTTCCAAAAGCCTGCAAGTTTTTGAGGGAACGTGTAAGTTCATGAACTGTTCACTAAAGCCTCAAACATCATAATGCAGTACTTTTCAACAATAAAGAAAAATGTCAAACAAGAGGCATGTTATAGATGCGCGCTTACTCACTCACATATGCACATACACCCACACACATACCCAAACACACGCATAAACACATTTGTCAACCCCACAGGGTGAAAATACATTTTCAAATCCTACCTCTCATTCATCATTAGAGTGAGTACATCACTGACACAGTACAGACTCACAGGGCTGAAACAGAATGCAACACTGCAGTGTTCATCCACATGTATACTTCTGTGGTCTGCCACATACAGTAGCAAGGACGCCAGCAAAACCACACCTCCCCAGTACATCTAAGAAAGTTAGACATTGGATTATGTACCGGTAATGGAGTTGATTAATCCCATTATTGATGGGATGCGAGTTTCTTTGAGCTATCATTCCACCTGGAATATATAGAAAAGCAAAGACCATCTGTTTCTTTTTTCTTGAGCAAGCACAGCGGTGGAATGGCTGTATGTCTGTTTGGATGTAAGGACATTCAGTTATCTCTGCTATTTTTGTATATGAAAACGGTGCACTGATAATCGCCGCTCTGTGCCCATCTACGTACATGTTGCTTGTGTCCGCATTCATTATCATATCAATGCTCACAGCAGCGCTTGGCGGAGTTATTATTCCATTGTCAGTAGTGCATGGCAGACATACTCCGGCCTGGCCTTGGAAGAAGGGCCTTTTGAAAAATGGGGATGCATTGTGGTGGCAACTGGGACAGCCTCCTGGTGGCCTTTCAAATATGTGATGTGAACAATTAATTACTGGGACGGCTCACAATGACATATTTCATTAACATTCAAAGCCTTCAAGGCGCAGCGGCGGCGGCAGGGTCCGGGGCTTCTGGGGCTGCTGTTGCTGCTGTTGCTGCCGCAGCCGAACCTCCAGGAGGATGCCTGTGAAAAGGACAAGCTGCTGGAGCGCTGCCAGGTCCAAAGCCCAAGACAGCTCCGTCACTGTTTCAGCGAAGAAAGAAACAAATAAGAAGTCACTTCAAGGTCTAACCCCCCCCCCCCCCCCTTTTTCATCGCAGACAAGCAAGAGCCGCATTTGGTGACATTTTGAATGGTTTTCTGATGATGTTCTCAAGGCAGAAAAGGGATGTGCTACTGTACATGTTAGAGATGAATAGCAAAGCATGCCGGTGCCATTCCTGGTTTTGTTTCTGTATAACCAAAGCAGGGAGGCTGACTATGCAAGGCAGACTGTGGTCTCACAAAAGCAATAAACAGTACACACTGACTTAGACAGGCAATGCTTGTTGAAAATTACATATTCTTGTAAAACTTGCCAATGCAAGCAGAGTTGGCTTTCTACAACACTGTAACTAAAGTATAATTGAGATGTGAATTGTTTGTGTGAGGAAGTTTAGTACCTTTTTGGCCTGAAACTGTCAACCTCCTGTTGTTTACAGATTCATGATTTCATATCTTGCTGTCATTTAAAACACACCACCCTTAAATCATAACCTATCCTTGTCAGTGTTGCACAATATTGTCCAGATACTGGGTTTTGGATACATAGCTGACAAAGCATTACCTACTCTTTTTTAGTATATAGTAGTATAGTAGTAACCTGGTAAACCAGCCCCTCCTACTTCATTTCATTTTGTACAGAGGGTCTGGACCAGACACCGTCGAAACGATTTCTTGGGGGTGGAACTCTGCTGAAGTTTAAAACAAGTGCCTCTGCCTTTACCCAATCGCTAACGCCTGGTCGTCACGTAGCCTACCTACGCACTACAATTAAAATGTAGCACACAAGGTCAACGTCACAGCTAACGAACACACCCTCTGTTCGTTGATTGGATCAGTCTTGCTGGGGCCGACTAAATGACCCTGAAAAGATTCCGGTCCAGACCATCTGTACAAAATTAAATGAAGTACGAGGGGCGGGTTTACCAGGCTAGTGTAGTAAGAGTAGTAGTGTAACTTTATTGTCCTGTAAGGACGTCATTTCCGGAACCAACGGCGGAACAGGAAGTGGAACACGAGAGAGTTCGCTGCTTTGGGTCTCCGGACGACGTAACAGAACATTTCAATAAAGAAACCATTTTACCTATATCTAAATGCCTGATACCACTTACCAGGACCTCAACCGACAGATCCTATCCTAATCTAACCATAGATGTTGTCGGTTGACACTGTCATGGGTTAAGTCAACCGAGATCACTTTCTAACGTGAATGCCTCTCCTACTTATCATTACTCGGGTTCGACTATGGGGATAGCGTCGCTCAGGTTTTGCCAACGGCCGATTTACATTCTGGCTACCACGGACATAATATGAAAGCTAGTCTAGAAAATGGTACAGTGGCCATGCTGCTGCCACAGGTGCTTTTACCTGCTCCCGTCCTAACCCGGCCGCTCAGAGGTGCTGGGCCGGCTGCGTCTGCAGACACATGGCTGATCAAGTTAAACATGAGACAGAAGTCACCCGCCGCTAGATAGTGGCAGTTCCACATGACATGACCAAACCTAGGTGACTAGACAGGGACCCAGGACAGGAATTTACCATCTGCCTGAGTATGAAACTAATCCTAGACAGGGATTATGGAAACGCCGTTACCCATATCTACTTTAAACAAGATAATCCGTTCAGCAGAGACAAAAGTGGATCAGAATAATAACAGTTTATTAGTCAGGTACAAGCTACTGAACCAAGTTGCAATATCCCGCTTACAGCTAAATCAGTGAGTAATATGCAGTTACAAATGGACTATAGAATGACATAGCAAACACAAACAGTCAAAGTGTGAACATCGCCTACCTCTCTACCCAAAAGCGTATACACACCAGTGTGTGAGTGTCATGGCTACACGACAACTCACCCACGTAGTGTGGGAGCATCCTTGGTACAAGATAACTCCCAGAGGTTTCTGTATCTTTCCCTTAAATACCCAGTCTTGGTCCTTTGTTCAGAGCACACCGTGAGGTGTTATCTTGGGGCTAGGGGGGCTGGAGACAGCCCACTGCCTCATATTACCTGGAAACCTTGGAATGTGAGATCTTTATTATGATAACCAGAGTCTGATTCAGAACTGAGACCAGTATACCACTCACACTGAGACCATCAGAATGAAACCAAACATGACATGTAAATCTCATCGCATTTCTATAATATCATATACTGTTAAATCCCACATCTCTTGGCCTGATGTTGACCTAGGTGCCTCCCCCGCTCCATCTGTTGGCAGAGCCTAGATGAGGACACAGTGGGGTGCGGGACACCTAATTAAAAGATAACACCAGTTAAGGATCTGCTGTGGGTTCTCGTGGACTGAAACAATAGAACAACTGGCCTTTTGAAGGCCCTCTGGTTTGTCACCAGCCCAGAGCAACTCCTCTATTTGTGCTGATTGAGTGACCAGACTGCTTGCAGCCTTACAGTCCCAAAGGGAAGCTTGTCTTGCAGTCAGGTACACATAAAAACACACACAAAAATACAAGATACAGACTGAGAAAATTAAGAGTCTGACATACCTCGCTATGTTTTTAACACATAGATGATTTTGCATTCATTTTGTCATTTTGTTGTATTGAGGGAATGTATTGCTTACTGTTTCAATATACAGTATTTTTTTATAAATACACTAATTTTGCCGCATCGTGGGGAAATTTAACTGATCCAGCATGCTATTCTGTCAGGCTTTGCCATAAACTTGGGCATAACAGGCTTGTGACCTGAGAGGAACCCACTTTATCTCAGCCGCCACCCGCCACAGAGGATTCCCACCATGACCTCTAACTCTTTTATTCATGGCTGACCTCCTTAGCAATAACACAGGCTTCCCTCCCCTGCATGTCAAATGCCAGGCACTTCCTATGACAGCAGGAAGGAGGATGGTTTCATCACATCTTCCTTCCTTCCTACCACAGCTTGGTAGTGAGCGTGTTAATCACCTTACTGGCTTGGTAGAGGAGGAGAAAAAAACATTAGCGTAGCCCACTTTGGCTTTTTTAATATCTGGCTATCACTGCATTTATTTTGCTGAAAAAAAATGAAGAGTTCATATCTGTGCATGATTGCACAACCTCATTGCATCGCTTCAACTGAGATATGTAAATATTTGAAAATGAACTCTCTTCCGCTCTTGAGGGAGGAGACAGCCTTTAATGTCAGTGGACTGGTTTTTATTCTTTTAATCTTGAAATGTCATGAAAAGATAATGAAAGTTAGCTCTAGCTGAAAGAATAACATAGACAATTTGCTTTATAGGCAGGACGTAAATGTTACTGTCTGGAGACCTGTAAGATGCTCCCATACATTCAATTCAGTACGACATATCCAGCGAGAGTCTCTTGTTTCCTAAGCCCATCTCCAGAATAATGAAATGAACAGAGGAAATATGTATAATTACTGAGCTGGGACAATGCACTGAACACAGAAGGCAAGTGAAAGCAAATGAGTTAAACTGATGTCAAAAACGCTGATAGCATTGCAAGATTTCGTCAGTCCTATAAGACTGTTTTACAGTAAATGTATTCACATGGAACTAGGTTATTAGTGGTGGGGAAATTATGGGGGGAATTACAGGCTTCCACTGAGTAATCAACCATCAATCCTATCCCATATCCTAAGCACTACAATGACCGCAATAATAAAAGAAAAGAGAGAGCGAAAACTGTTTGGTGATTCCTATAAAACTTCATTGACGATATCTTGTGCGGCACAGCATTTCATTACACTTAGCTGACGCTCTGATCCATAGTGACTTACAGTTATTTTACAGGGTACAGTCACTGGAGCAATGTGGGGGTGGATGCCTTGCTCAAGAGCACTTCAGCCATAGATGAGGGTGCAGGAGAGCACTAGTTATTTACTCCCCCACCCACATGCTTCTTACTGGTATGGGATTCAAACCTGCAAACCTCCAATCGCAAGATCAACTTCCTAACCATTAGGCCACAGCTGCCCATGCAGTAATGGTTAAGGAAGAATTATGAACCTCTATAAACCAGCAGGTCGTAGGTCATTGGCAGCTATCTTCTGGAGACAGCTGAAGGGTCTGCTGTTTACGTCCACTCCTGACATTGAGTAATAGCTTCCGATGGTCTCCACAGTAACTCATAGTTACGTAATAACCAATTGTATTACAGACTGTAATTGTGGAGATGGTGATAAGAAAATAGTTGAGATGTGAGAGATGTAAGAAAACAATTTCCAACTACACAATTATGCTCTGCTTTTCCCAGCCACCTGTTTGCACCTCTACAATACGTAGATGAGCAAACATGACAAGCAGCATATCAACAAACATCAGCTATATTGCATTAACAGTTCTTGTAGGCAGGGGTGCCGCTGAAAGGGATGTAGGGGAGGTTTAGATCAGGACGATTCAGGGGGCCCAGAGCTTCACAGGGGCCCACAGGGGACCATGATATGGTTGGGGTTGGGGCCAAAAATTATTTTCTTTCAGGGGGCCCACAATTTCTAGCGGCACCCCTGCTTGTATGCTTGAGCAAAAAAGACAATGTGCATTTGTTTAAACAGCTCTGGTAGTAAGTAGGCCTACATTTCCTCTATGTATATCTCTATAGCATGCGCATGGTTTAAACTGCCTGACATACTATGCCGCAGTGTGACAAATACTTTGGCCACCCATCCACTGTGTATAGTGCACAGTTTTAGGAGTTTAAAGGAGTACTTCCATGAGAAACCGTGTAGTACTTGCTCTTTTGAAATACGACAGGTCACCCCGAGTTGCATATGCATGCTGCACGTGAAAATGTTCTTCTAACCCAATTGCCTCCATTAGTCAGTGAAAGAAAGTAGGCAGAAAAATGAGTGAATAAGAAAAAGGCCAACAAAGTGATGTAGGTTTGTAAATTAGAAAAACCTATGCCACGGTTGTGATTACTGGAGAAGTTTTGTTGCAGCACACATTCACTTAGCGAAGTATAGGTAAGTATGTGTGTTTGTGTAGAACATTTAAATCTTCTATTTGGTTCGCTATAACCGAATTATCTTCGAATGATTGTAGCCTGTGACTAGCATAGCCGAGAACCTGTCATTCTCCATGCTCCATCTCCTCCACCAAACTAGAACAGCCTGAAACAGAAGTACTAAAGCATTTTTTTTCACCAAAAACTGTCTCACAGGGCATTCATTAATACTAGAGATCTCCGCAAAATTAATGAAAACACGATGGAAGTACACCTTTAAGAGCATTTCTCTACTTAGGATTAACTCGACCGCCGCTGTTGTGAAAAGTCCACAGCAGGAGACCTGTGAGTTAGCTGCATACCAGACAAATAGCTTTTATTATTACAACTCACAAACCACCCAACCATGATATTTTGGAATCTGATGCTGAACTACACCACAGGACAAGCTAATATCAAGAGGGGAAAAAAGACAATGGGATTTTGAGTGAGAAGCCGGTCTGTGTCTCTCTGCTTGGGTATATTTCTGCCTGAAGGCCTAATACAGCTTTCCCCTGAAGCATTTTACCGCTATGCTTCCTACATGAGCTGTGAGACGGTGCACAACATTGGTTTAATACTGCACCCAATTTCCACTGCATTAACAGCCGTGCTGTGCTGTGAATATGTGTCCATGTTAGGCACCCTCCCTGTAAGAGCTTGCTGTATGCCCTGTTCAGTCAAGTTCCCAGCCTCCACATTTCTACCACATGTTGTGATGCCTCGACAAACGGTATGCTTTACTTGTGATGGTCTCTCTTCATGTGCTATTTTTGCTCACAAAGACGTGAGAAACTAGACATCCTTGCAGACTCATAATTGCAGGTTAGTGTCATGCTATTTGCCCCTTTCCCCATATACTGCACAGGATCAAGAAGGCAATGGCCTAACTACACGTCTCACTGTGGCTGCACAAGGTGAGTGTTGAAAGGGAGTAAAAGGTGGCGATTCTGGGTGTTTAATGGCATCTGCTAAGAGACCATGGAGCTATTATTATAGACTGCACTGGTCCAACAGCAGTGAAATTAGCCCAGACCCTTGTGATGTCCTTTCCTGCAGTAAACTGTTTCATTTACTTAGCTTAACCTAAATGCCAGAGAACATTGGGAACTATCCCAAATCAGTTTTCACAAGAGTCCGCACTGGACCCCCTCGCTTCTCCAATACCTGGAGATGTCGCCACCTTCATGCTGTGAACTTATAAAAAATCTAATGAATTAATCCAGAGTAATGCAATACACTTTGAGTAAACACATCTAAACACCTACAGTCAACCATCTCGATATTGCTTGTATGGCAGCCATTTTTTCACGTTTCATAATATAACATAAAACTGAAGGACAGGAGTCCTTCCACCGGAGTATTTCCTGTATCATGCACTTCCTGACATTTAAGTTTTTTTTTTATTTAACATTTCTGTAATTGTGTTGTTATAACTTCTGCCCATGGGTTTCTTGAACTCCACGCTTTCCTTTTAAGATGCAGGAGTTATTACCATTTGTAATTGGACCCACTTGAGCAGAGCTTAAGTGTATTTGACAGGAAATATGTAGGTTTGTGCTAACCATAGCTCAGAGATGATGGTTTCATGAAGAAAGAGTTTCTCATGTCCTGTTTTGTTCCCGTTCTGTAGTGGCTTCTGAACATAGCCTTTGTGACAAGCAAAGAGCTTTAATTAGCAAGCATCAAAGGTCTAGTAGTAGCAATTTAAAATAAGAATGGACGAAAATGGAGGAAAAAAAACCCGTACATACTAATGTAATTTTTCATTGCACATTATATCAAAGTCAGTTCAAAGAGCTGACATGTCAAATGCAAGACTCTTATTATAATTGCTTGGATGTGGAATAAACACAAAAAAATAGAATGAAAAATGCTTTGAATTGAATGGTGAATAGTTTGTCATAGAAATGAAGTCTGACAATGGCATATTTTTCCCTCTCCTTTTAAAGTGATTTGACCTCTGTTCTTCTGAGGCTAAGCAGCAATCACAACCACAGAAGGTTATATATCTGTATCTGTAGCTTGGCAGAAATACAGTTGATGTAAAAACAGTTTTTAAGCGTCACATCACCTTATGTTACATTAGACATCCATCTATCACGTTATAAATATCAAGATACACATGCAATATTTTGCAGGAAGAGTTTACATTAATTAATAAGGGCAAACAAAATGCATGTCATTCTTTAAAGAATTTAACAATAAAAATGAACAAAATTGTTAAAAATATAAAAATGTTGAGATGTTTTTCTCAGGGCGTACAAGACAGGTTGTTGTGTAATGACTTGGCGGTAGCAATAGTGTCAGCTCCAGCCAGCCTGAACAGCAGATAGCTCTGTTGCTTCTCACATCCCCTCACTGAGACAGGCATGTGTGAAGGAGAGCAGATGTAAGCCATTATTCAGCCCTCCAGACAGCTGATTAAGAGTCTAACCACTTTTAAGAGCCGAGGGGGTGAGTGGGTGCAGAGGAAGCGAGACCTAGGAGTCGGATTGGATGTTCGATCGAACACACTGAAACACTTTCTGTTCAATAAGTGTCGTTTCCGAATCTTATATATGATGTCATGTCACAACATCACACTGATAGTGTTAAAGATCTCCAGAGATTACCTGGAAGGGTAAAAACCCATGTTCTTTTCACATGCGTCACTAACTGATATAATGCCCAGTTATTTATCATTATTGTCATATATTATTTTCAACCCATCGTGATTATGTGAAAAATTCCTTTAACCTATTTTAGATGGACACCATCAGACCACATGACATTCACCCCAGGGTGACCTAAAGTGAATTTTCCAGTAAGTATGTAGAATTTAGTTTTGAGTATGTGGAATTTAGCATACTTTTAGGGCTAAATATGAAATGTTTAACATTCAAATTACTGTCAATGCATTTATTGTTGACTCTAAAGGCCTAATGATAACACAACGCTGTAGTTGCGTCAGGCAGAAACTAAAATTCCATGACTTTTCCAAAACCTTCAGTGAATTTACAAAATTGCATGACTTTTCCAGGCCTGGAAAATTACATTTTCAATTTCCATGACTTCCAGGATTTCATGACCGTGGGAACCCTGATATGAATAGTTTAAATGCATACCAATACTATGTACACCAGCAGACACAATAACATAATTTATACAATTTATGACAGTATACACTATATACACAGCATAACTGTCATAGTAACTTAATTAGTTTTTGTATATTCCCTTATCTTTTTCACACTTGAAGAGATGTCCTTTAAAACGGATGTACTCGCTGGGCACGTTCTCACAAATCTTCTTGTTTGCTGATGGTTGATGTACTTTTGTTCGCTTTTTCATGAAAACACGTGCTCGTACAGTACAGTGGCTCGCTCTGTCAACAGGGCCTTCAGTGAATGTGAGCATAGTGCTGCTCCACTTCCTGCCTTGCTGCCTAGTGAATTAACGAGGTGCACAAACGCCATCCCCACGGGTATCCTGCAGTGTCTCACGCTTTCTTTTTCTCTTTTTCTGTCTCTCTCTCTCTCTCTCTCTCTCTCACACTCCTCCTCTTGCTTTCTCTCTTTCTCTCTCTATTCCTCTTGCTCTCTCTGTCTCTCTGTACCTGTCAGCTTGAGCAAGGTGAAAGGGAGCAGCAGAGGAGAGAGGGGGTGACTGAGTAAGTGTTGGGGCAGGTGGTGTAGGTGGGTGCTGCGGAAGGCCCGGATTTTGAAGGCAGCGAGCTCCAAACGGGCCTCCGTCACTCTTTATTATCGGCGGGCTAACGCCTCTGCACCCTGTCTGCTTTCATTTCCATGACTCATTAGCTCGCGCCGGGGTCATGAGAGCCAGGCAAGGCGGACAGGGATGGAGAGGCAGCGAGTGGCGAGTGAGTGAGCTTTGTCACTGCAGACGTTTATCGGCTTGTTTTTCGCAGCGGCGAGTTTAATGAAAAGGGAGTGTCCGAGTGGCGTGATGTGATACATCTGTCAGTTGCAATCCCACAGTTTGTTTGAGAGCCTGGCATTGCAGTTTTTATATTTTGTGAACAGCTACGGCAGAGTGTGTACAGTTCATGAAGACAAAAAGAAAGAAAGAAAGAAAGAAAGAAAGAAAGAAAGAAAGAAAGAAAGAAAGAAAATAGTTATCAACAGTATTTGTTTATTCAGCATTGTCAGGCACAAAACAGTCAGCTTCAAACAATCTAGAACGTGCCAAAACAAAGTAACTGCACTACACTGACAAACCATTTAATTTCACTTTCCCTTTCTGCACAGCAGTGATCAACAGCAACAACAGATTGTTTCCATTTCATATTTCATGAAAGGCTTTGTGACGTGATGTAAAAAGAGGGTTTTCGTTGATTGGTCACGGGCCTGAGGCTGTCTCTGGTCCCTGCAGTCCCATCTGCAGTCCCGGATTGCTGTGAGCAGCCCTGGATGAGAAGAGGAAGAGTGGAAGAAGAAGTTGGTTTGACACAAAGGGAATCTGTGAACAAGTGGCATGGGAGATCAAATGAGAGGGACTGTCTCTCTCTCTGTATTGTGTTTGCAGTATTAGGAATGCAACAAGCCGCACTTCAGTACAGCAAAGCTTTTGATTTTGACCTGAGTGCCTCATATTTCAGAGTCACTTCTGTTCTTTGCCTCTGCGTGTAATTTTACATCTTGACAACTGGTGAAGTGCAGCATTAAACGGATCCCGTAAAAACCCTTTTCACTAATGCACCACTGATGGATGCATGTTATGTCATGAAGAGAGTTTTAGATATTTTTGACTTCCAAATTCTAAGTGGTGCTGACTAGGACCTCCAGAGATCCCCAATCATTCACAAAGTGTTCAGCAATGACGCACAGAATGAATAGCACAACACTGCATTCTCGAAGCTCCTAAGAAATGTAGCAGAATGCACTTGTTTCTGTTGATATTTACATTCAGTATGAAGCATAACATACAAAATGTTCCCTTCTAAGACTAACTTCAGGATGTAAAAATGTACAACCTGTAATGAAAATGACTCAAGTTTTATGGTAGGAGTCACTTCTGTTATTCTGGGGTGCGTGTGATTTGCGTGTGACTAATTTGTAACTTAACTTGTACCACTGTAGGGACTACAGAAGTAGCACCACAAAGGTTACCTTGCTTTTCTCGAAGCCTAGTATGATATTATCTAAGAATTACTAGATATTATTTTTAGCTTTGACAAATGGTAAGATTTCGCCACTGCCATAGTAGGCCTACTATAGGCCTAGATGTTACTATGGCAGTGGCGAAATCTAACTAAGCTAGGCCTATAGTAGGCCTACTATGGCAGTAAAATGCTAACTAAGCTAGGCTATAGTAGGCCTACTATGGCAGTAAAATGCTAACTAAGGAAGTTGTTTAAGAAACGCACCCCTGGTCACGTGCATGGTCTGAATGTACAAAAGAAAGACTTATATACTGTGTAAATATCACCCTTTCTCTCATCTTTGTTTCTCTATTGTGTCAATATGAGCAAAAAGGTAAATAATGACACAAGTTTAGCAGTTTGTTAACACACACTTCAAAGTTATGCCTTATATTGACTGGAAACTGTCTGAACCTTTAAACGTTTGCCAACTTTATTAAAGTTACCACATCGTCACATCATCTGCCTTCCCTATGCTTCCGTTCCCGTTCTGGTCCTCTCGTCACGCGACAGCAACCCTTTGAGGTTGAGGTTCATGTCTGTTTGAAGTGCGGACATCGTTTGCTGTACATCTTCAGTGTCAGCATGCAATCTGATTGAACAGGCTGGGCAAGGCTAACTTAAAATTCAACTTGGGATTGACTTGCCAAACGTCCCACCCATTTCTGGCCTTCAGCCCTCGAGAGTGTTTTGAAAGCTGCCTTTATTATGTTGGCTGGAGTTGGGGAAGAGTGTTAACGCGGGTCAGTGTTGATAATTCGTCTGTCATTAATCATGGCGAAAGTCTCACAACTTTGATGGTTCCATCCCTGAGATGGTGAAGGGGTCAGAAGTCCTGCTCTTATATTAATGCAAGCCGTGGCTGTGGGACAAAGCACGAGCCCATACATCATTACTCTGTCACTTAGTCAAGGTTACGCCATGACAACTCATCAAGATCCACTCACCATTCCGGGGTGTTTAGAACACCCACAAGTCCTCTGTCTTTCCGCATCTAGTTCCATATATGCCCTGCTCTGCAGTCAGAGGTATATGAACTGTGTGTGTGTGTGTGTGTGTGTGTGTGTGGGTGTGTGTGTGTGTGTGTGTGTGTGTTTGTGTCTGTCTGTCTGTCTGTCTGTCTGTCTGTCTCTCTCTGTGTATGTGTTTGTATCTGTGTGTCTGTGTGTGTGTCTGTGTGTATGTGTACATGTGTGTACATAGTGTGCAGGTGCATTGTTAGTATTCATGCTCATTTTTACATACAGTACATGCCTAATAAGCTGCCACTGCAGAGACAGAAGCCTGCTGTACCTCTACCATTGTGCTTTCCTAAAGGGCAAATGAATAGCACATCACATGGAAATCTGGCCAAACACTGATAAGCAGATTTGCCCTTAAAATTACGCAAGGCTGTTCAAGCTGCATTACAGTGGAACAGATGAGTAGGTTTGCATGGTTTTGGTTGGTTGTTCGGAGTTGAAACTCTGAACCTCAGCGCTCTGCTTTGTAAGTGACCGTGGAAGGCTGTCGTCATTATGGATGCCATCTTGACAATGATGAGGAGTTTCGCTGTCAGCATGATGTCTCTAAGGGCCAGATTACGCACAGTAACATCTCCACCTCTTTCCTTAGAAGCTGCTCGGGAAAGTGGATGTAAGTATGTGTGATTTCATTGTTTCTTACTGTAGTCAATGTAATCCTCTGCATTTTAGGGCTTCAGAGTGTGTGTGTGTGTGTGTGTGTGTGTGAATGAATTATTCATCGATACAACAGCACATCCATCTTGTACGCGAGGCTGCCTAAGCTGAGCGCGCCTAAGCAGTAGTGAACAGCTGACATCTCACGTATCTGATGGATGCATGTTATGTCATGAAGAGAGTTTTAGATATTTTTGACTTCCAAATTCTAAGTGGTGCTGACTAGGACCTCCAGAGATCCCCAATCATTCACAAAGTATTCAGCAATGATGCACAGAATGAATAGCACAACACTGCATTCTCGAAGCTCCTAAGAAATGTAGCAGAATGCACTTGTTTCTGTTGATATTTACATTCAGTATGAAGCATAACATACAAAATGTTCCCTTTTAAGACTAACTTCAGGATGTAAAAATGTACAACCTGTAATGAAAATGACTTAAGTTTTATGGTAGGAGTCACTTCTATCGACTTTGCCTGTTGCAATGAAGTGGTCTACCTCTGCTGCATCTCCAGAGCACCCCCCACCCCACCCCCACCTCCAGATGACATGAAACGATTAACCATTTAGGAACACAGCTCCTAACTGAAATGGATTTGATTCATTTAGTGCTCACTCCAACCCAAGTAATTAGCTGCCGACCAGGGTGAAAACGAATCATTATGACGGACTCTGTTATGAGACGTCTTGCGGCTGTGGGGAAGTCTGCAGGCTTGTGTACAGCATGTACTGGGTGCCGTTAGGAACAGTGAATTGAATCGTCATCTGTTCAGAGAACAAGGCAAAATGGATTTGATGGATTTTGATACGAGGCAGTCTTGTGTGATAGTTTTTTTTTTGTTGTTTTTATATGGTAGGTTAAGGGTTTTGTTTTAAATTTCACCCGAAAGAGAAAGTCAATCCAAGGCTCGGTGAGGTACATCAGGACACTTTTAGTTGCTTCGAAGTAACCACAGTGAGCGGGTAGAAATGGTTATTTATGATTCTTTTGGCTCACAAACTGTGTTTATGGGCTGTCTTCTGTTGCACAGGTTGAGCACTGCAGAGAGAATCCCAATAAAGTGTTTTTTGTAAACAAAAGGCTGCTTTCATAGTCCTCACAGCGAGTGCTGCTGGCACATCACACCCTAGTCACTTTCCATTTCAACTCTCTGGTAGTAAATGATTTGCGTTTCTCGGTTATGGCTGTTTTGACAGGGCGGTAAATATCTTTATTTTAGGCCTCTCTGATTTGGAACTGTAAGTCAGGTTACACTGTATTCACTATGCCTATAGATTTAGAGCCACTTCTGTTTTTTACCGTTTTTACTGTTTTTAAGCATTGAAAACCATAAAAATAACATTGACAATAGTCACTGTGACAACTTCGCCAACAGATATTTACAATATTGGATGCATGTGTGTATCTTTCAGTGTTTTATATTGTAAATGCACAGGGCTTCATAAATGTGCTCATAATTTTCCTTTCTTTCATGGCAACGAAAAAAAAAAATGTAATAAATGGCTCAGTTTGAGATTTTGACAGCAGAGCCCAGTGTGGCGAAACAGATGTCTTGGGCTGGTCAGAAAGGGGCTTGAGTAACAGATTTGCTTTCAAAGTGACAGGTTTCCCATTTACTCCAAGCATCTGTCAAATATATTGTTGCTTTCTCGCGGACACGTTAAGCTGTTAGACACTTGCCTTACTTACTTGCTTTGAGGTGCCTCCAGGCTTTTAAGGGCATTTTGTCACTTGCTTGTATTCACTGTCATGATATTATGGAGCACCAGATTGATTCGGTCAGTCAGTGTCACATATGTCACCTCTACCTGTAGTCATAAATGGTAAGTTGTAGGCAACTGGACTAATTATTTAAAGCTTTAAGGCATTTCACCATTTATTCAATAGGCTTTTTCAGTTCTGGGAACTGATGGTGGAGCCCTAGGAGATATACTGAACCTTTAGTGGTGTGATGCTAGAAGTGGAGCTGTGAGCTGTTGGCCACACCCCTCAACATATTGACTACCATGACCTGGACAAATGACCTTCACAGACATATTTCTACCTCTGCTTCATTTCATTTTTTACTATATGTTTTTCTCCTCAGGTGTCAAACCAAGTGGTGCTACGGCCCTATTATCACGGCATTTCTGACATGTATTCCAACCACACCGCTAACCAACCCCATTCATTTTTATAATCATCACAACCTTGTGTGGAGGAATTTTGTCTGCCACAAAAAAAAGTTACCCCTCAAAAAAAATATGTTCTTCGTTTTTAAAGCTTCACACGTAAAGCTCTTCTAGAGGACGACACAGAGATCAAACTGAGATTCATCATGAGCTCTGTGCCCAGGCAGCGTAATCTCTTAGGACTCGCTTTGAACTGGCAATGGTGGGTTTACAGCTTCTCATTACATTACCATCCCCTGTGCATAGAGCACAACAAAGGCAGCGGGACTCAGTGGAGGGCTGTGGAGACCAGGGCCAAGACTGGGAATTGCATGCCCGCTGATTCAACAAAGTACTTGGGATACTTCACTTTCAAAACAAAAGGCGCTCGTTAGTGTAACTTCCATCAGGCTAAAGACATAAGGCATTATAGATTGTTTTCACATTGTTTTGTTTACCGAACTAAATAAATTATAATGACACCGAGAGCTGGAACATACCCTTGTCTACACTGCTGCATGAACAATACTGTGGTTTTGACATAACATTAAAAACCAGATGTCATCAGTACAGCACAATACAATGTCAATGCCTAATAATATTATGTCATCATTAAAAGTAATTGTTCTGGCTTCTTTCATAACTTGACATGGTAGCTATATAAGTTGTCAGGATAATGACTGATAATCTCAGTGTAGCAGTGTAAAACCACTGAAAAATAATCTGTCATGAAAATGTTCGACAGTCTGTGACATTGACTGTGACATGTTTATTACATGATGTGTTAGCTTAGCATGACAGGGAGTTCAAGCAAAGCATTCCTGAAATATCCTAACAGAGGGGCACTATACCGTGAGGATGCAGACTTGCTGTCTAGATATAAAGCTACAATAATCACAACATGCCAGTTTTGCACAGTGTGTGGAAATGATAAATCCTAACAATGCAGAGTGTGCAGAGCCTGTGCATGGCACTGGTGCTGGTGGCTTACAGTGGAGAAAAAAAATGATTGAAGAAAACTGGAATAAAAAACCTGGAACTCTTCTCTCCTCCCAGCCAAAACAGTGGGTATAAATTACCCTCGGTCTGTGTGCCTGCGCGAGCTTATAGCAGCCTTGCATTGCTGCCACTTCCTGTGAAATGGTGATAGAAATCTTTTGTGGGGTGCTGACTGATGGTGCCATTTTCCATTTAGAGTGTGATAAGGCCTTGTGTTGGTTTGGAAGAAGCACTAAAAATCAAAGCACCTTGAAAAGTTTTTCTGTTTATACAACCCACCACAGTTTCATTCAAAAGCACAAGTGATGCTGCTAAAAACAGCAGGTTTCAAGTGAATCATTTTTTATGAAAGAGTTTCTTTTTACAAAATCACTTTTTACCTACTCTCACATCCATATTACTGCAATGTGTAAACATAAAACAGGAAATATCATTAAAACTCAAAAAGTGTGTAATCAAGACTCAATTAAAGTAGTGTTAATCTTAATTGTATCTTACAGCTGGTTAAGTTGTTAAAGTGAATTCAGTGAACACAGATGCTGTTTTTTTATATAGTTTGCTATGCAGTGTGAAACTATTGACCATTAAAGTTAATTATTTATGTGTTTTACACAGGTAAATTATAAGCAGATGATTCATTCACTTGACAGCTACATACTGTAGGTGCATGCTGTATGATTTTCCAAAGTAATTTGTCCACGTAGCTTTTGATTTTCCACAGAATTTACAGTAGGAACACAGCTTTGACAAAGTACCAAATGAGAACCAAGAGGATGTCGGCACAGATGAGAGATTTTGACAAGGCAATCAGAAGCTGTAGCTGCATTTTGTATGACCATGCCATTTAGCTATTTTGATGAAGTCATCAAGTTTTTCGGAGGTAGTCAGGCCTACTGCTCACTTTCCCTTCACTTCCCTTTTCAGAGAGATCCTGTACTTTTTTTCCCCTGCAGATTTCTGGCAAGCGTTCCCACTGAAGCATGGCTTTGTGGGTATCAAGGGATTCAAATACTGCAGCTGAAAGTCTGCCTTACAGTTCAACACCCATGAGGATGCCGCAAAAGCGCAAGAAGGCCGGTTCGGGGACAAAAACGGATCTAACACACTCTGTAGCTCTAGCGCTGTCCGCTCTGCTCCCACACATATCAAAGCCCCTCTTTGGCTCATCAATCAGTTTTCACCTGATGGGACTTCGGAAACGATGCGTCGTCGCCGCCGCCATCTCTAGCTCTTATCCTGATTAAAACTGTATGGTGCAATAATCTATGAGCTGTGGTAACACCATGCCATTGTGTTTAGTGCAGACAAAACCCATTGGTACGGAGGGGAATCAAAAACAGGTTCTTGTTGAGAACTGGTTCCTTGTGTTTCAATTCCTTAGAATCGTTTGCCAGTTTTGCAAAAGATTCCCTTATCGATTCCAGTGGGCATAACTAACGTCACGTAACTTACGCAAGTGACGCAACGTGCATAGCGATGTGCAGTCAGCAGGAAACATGGCACCCACGCCGGTGTATTGATTATTTTCCACAGAAGAATATTTATTTTATTTGATAGTTATAATTATCTAGGCTGTGGGCCTCTTTTGACCTCCCTGTTGGGTTTGTAAGGTCAATGTACTTCTAAAGTAAACAAAGTTGACGCTAATCAACCTGGGGTCCGTTTCCCAAAAGCATAGTTGTTAACTTTGTTAGCAACTTACTTGGTTCAAACTATGTAGGTGAGACGCAAGTGTTTCTCAAAACCTTTGTTCGTGTGAACCAACATAGTTTGAACCAACAAAGTATAAACCAACATAGTGCCAACATAGTGTGACCGACACAAGCGTTTCCCAAAACACGAACATTATACCAATAATATTACCAAGTTGGTAACTTCTGTGGTTTGCAACTACACCTCTCAGTGCTTAGTTTCACCTAACCAACTTTGTTTGAAGGTCTCGACTGCATTCAACATGGCGGACATGTCTCAAAATCCTCAATCATTTGAAATATCTTAGTTGTTTGACATTGGATCCCTCAGATTTTACAAAACGAGGTGAGAAATATGTAGTGTAGAATCTAAAAAGCCCCTTATTGTAGCAAAACAAATGATCTAGGAGGACATTTGCAACTCGTTCGGCACCGTAGCTTAAGCGACTCATATTGTGACGTAACTTCAAGTACCTCCAAACTCCAAACGCAGAGAACTGGTTTCTGTGGCGTTACGGGTAGAGTGCAGGTCACGCACACCTGTGCTTGATGATGGTACTCTGGTTCGGGCCCGGTGTTGTACAATATGAAGTTGTTAATTCTCACAACTGCCACGTTTCTTATAGTTTCGGGGTGAACATGTATCTCCCCTGATGCACATTAACGTAGTGTGGCCAATTTATGCCACCCTGCATATTCTTGGGCTTGTGTTCATGAACGTCAGAATGCAGGTCGCCAAGGGGAAAATAAACCTCCAGCTTCTCCGTCATTACGTGGATTGTAAGCAATAAGCCTACTGTTGATAGCATATTGCATTATAAGCACATGCATATTTTACAGACGGCACATCGCCGTATTACAGCATTTTGAAAGCTATTTTAATCAGGCTAACTTTGATGGCCAATTGTAGGCTATTTGTACAATAATTCCGATTGAAACTTGGACTCGTAATTTATATTACCTAGACCAGTAGGCTACTCTTGAGTCATGCACATAGTGACAACTCATCTGTGTTCTGCAATGATGGTGCATATCCAGCCTTCCTAAAATTAGAGGTCAGCATCATTTAATAAACACTGTTAGATTTTATTTCATCACTGAAATGTCTTACAAATCTCTCACTAAATTACAAATGAACACTAAGCCAGCAGTATATAGCGTGCAGTAACACTTTGCACTGTTAGATTAAATACATTTCTATTGTTTATTTACTAGTAGACAGTTATTCCCGACATCGTGTGAAATAGCCTATCAACAGCTACAAATAATCAACTACATAGTTGGTCATCTCTGTTAAATTCCGTTCACAGACATCATAGATTACTTCGCATTGTTTCTCTCTGCTGCCGACAATAAACGAGGCTCTCCGAACACATCTGGAAACATTGTAGTTCAAACTGTGTTTGTTCAGATCAACTTGGTTCAGACAATGAAGGTACGACAGTGTTTGGGGAACAGTTGCACTTTGGATGTTGGTTAGTTGAACTGTGCATCGTACCATGTTGGTTTAAAGCTAAGTTGGTTAGTTGTTTGGGAAACGCATCCCTGTTTGTTCTCCTTTTTTTCCAAATGAGAATCGATAAGAGAATCGATAAAGAACCGAATCGTTAAGTAGAATCGACAATGGAATCGGAATCGTAAAAATTTTATCACTTCCCATCCCTACCCATTAGCACCTTAGACTTCTGTGGAGTGCACTGAACAGCTACCCCCTACTCCAAAGCAATGGAGGCAATCAAAGGGACTTTGAATAAATCCGGCGCTTTCATTATTGATGAGGGCAGTCAGATGATACAAAGCCTGAGAAGGCATGCATTTGCATCTTACTTTTAAGATGGAGGCTATCACAATTCATAGAGTACATACTGTATACTACTTTGCACCATGAAAAGAATATTTGATTGCTGAAAGTTTATTGGCATTATCTGCAGATGGGAGAGGACAGTTTAAACAGTTTTCTGTCACATTAATGAATGTATGAGTGACTTCATGTTAACATATTCTATACATGTAAGACACACAATAAAGTTTAAATTTGTCTTCAATCTGGGCTTCAGTCTGGAAAAAAACATTCATTTATGTTACTGCTGTAATAATTTAGTAATCAAAAAAAAAATCCAAAGTCCTTTAACATTTTATGAATAATGTGTGCTACCATAAAAACTGCCAGTAACTTACAAAGTTAGAGCTGTGTTAAGCTTACAGGAGATCAGTGCAGCATATCATTCCTGAAGCGTAGTAGGTCTGTCTAGTCTAGTCTATGTCTGCTCTGTGCAGTAACACCATGTTTTTCGGGAAGGAATCATACACCAGCCCCCCCTGAATTCCCAAGTCTGACCTTGTCCACTAAATCATAGCTTGTACACACAAAAAGAAACATCCCAGGGTTTGTGTCCTCAGTGAATTGTCTCGAACAACTCTGCTACTAGAGGACGTGCACTGGTATGCCTAGCAGCACTCTGTGACTGCCTGAAGCCATCAGACAAAGGGAGACCTGCCCATATAACAAACTCACTGAACACTGTTCCTGTGTTAGTGTCCAGAAATATAGTTATATAGAAACATGTGCAGTATATATTTTATTTATTCATTTCATCTATATATGTTTCAAAAGTGAATTATATTCTATGCATGCATGTATGTATGTATGTATGTATGTATGTATGTATGTATGTATGTATGTATGTATGTATGTATGTACGTGTATGTGTATGTTTGTATATATGTGTGTTTTGTGTATGTATGTATGTATGTATGTATGTAGGTAGGTAGGTAGGTAGGTAGTTATTTATGTAGGTGGGTAGGTTGGTATTAGGATAAACCTTAAACTCAGTATCCTTAAAATCATAAACACATAAAGTGTCATAAAGTTTTTATAATGCATGATTGACAAATTAGTTGATTTCCGGTGCAGTATGTTTATAGTAGTAATAACTATACTCATGAAGCATGACAGTGTTATGGTATTTACAGCTTGAAGTACCGGGCAAAACCTCTTTCACCTCTTGATAATGGCACTTATGGCTAATGCTATGGACTCACCAATGTTATTTATGGAGCCATATGTGAAACTATGTAGGCTTTTATGATAACAGCTTTGTAAGGCCTACACAATGTCACAATGCTTTATCATAAAGCAGTCACGCCTCGTTACTATTTTAAGATAAACCAGTTGTCGTGATGCATTTAGAGTACTTTGCAAATATGCATAACTCTGCTTGTAATGCTTTATAGATATTGATTTTAGAATGTTACCCTTATTTTTTCATTTGACATGTCCCAAAATGTCTCATTTTCAACTTTGTGTGCATTTAATGTTGTAATTAAAATTATAATGAACAGTAATAAACAACACACCTCCAATGCCAGCAATATGTCATTTGGGGACTTTTAAATAACAGTAAAGCAATGGCAATTTGGCAGTTACCACAGTCCAATTCCACTGACTAAGAGATGCTGCATATTTCCCGTCCGTATTTGGAGAGCCATATATTGTGATCAAAGATTAAGCCAGTTAGTTAGTATTTACACTGCAGAGCAGAGCAGTGATCTTCCAGGAAGATCACCATGACAACAGCTGGACACATCCAGTAAAAGGATTGAGCATTAAGTTAAAAAAAAGAAAAAGATTTCTCTGGTTGGCTGGTCATTGCTCACTGCTGTCAGCAAAATTAATTGGAGATCGATTGTCATGGGAGTTTTGTTTTTAATCTATTTTATTTGATTTATGCATGGAATGTATGAAGGAAAGACACCCATCAATCACTGTTCTTAAGTCCTTCTGAGCCTTCTCTCCTCTGGCCACAGAAATCACACATGCTCACATAAGGTGGGATATTCTGCCTACTGTTGCGTATCAGCCCATATTCTGTGCCGCAGATACTGTAGCAGACAGAGTTGCCAGATGGTGTCTCTTTTTCAGTTTACAGTCACAGATTTCACTGAACAGGACAACAGGATTACTAAGTCACAAAAATGTCTGCTTCCCCTTCCTTTACCCGGTGGTGCTCTCTGAGGGGGAAAACATTATTTACTAACTAACTCCTTTATAGGACTTTAACAGGTAGTCTCTGGAATGGCTTCTGCAGGAAGGAAACCACTAAATGAAATTGAGTAGCATATGTTGTGCTTCCCACTTGTAGACTGACATCATATGACACATTCTTAGCCGGACACCAGTGCAATGTGGTTCTTGACCTAAACACTGGTGCAGGTTGGCTCAGTGCTTACATGCGCACAGCTTTAGCCTCAATTAGTTAGGTTAGCCTCAATTAATTAGTAGAGGAACTGTTGACTGCTAACAATTTAATGCCCACTGCTCAGTCTATGACTAACTTGTGTTTCTGAGGTTGGCTTTCAAATGGAAACTTTGTTGTGTGTGTTACATTCTTAACTTTAGAGATATGCATCCAAGACATTCAGAGCATCCAAACTGCACCTGATCTACATCCATTATTGTGCAATAGTTTTGATTAAAAGAAGAGAAGATATGCATATTGGCATAAAATGAAATGTACATTGTAATAAATGATCACACTTAGCATACATTTACATGCAGCATTTTCAAATTGTTTACCAGTCATATAAGAGTTAAAATCCTTCTACAATCCTTTATTGTTAGACTTAGGAAAAGAGCAATAGAAAATATTGTTTTGGACTTCTTGGATTCAGTGATATTTGGGGAAAACAGCTAACGGAGATGATGTATGAGCTTTCTTAAAGTCATTAATATAAAGCTAGACTCAGCCGAAACAGATTAAAAGGAAGAAAAATATTTTATTTTACTCCATGTGATTTATCACGCTTTTGGGATTATTTTTAAGCACAGGTCCCAGTGCTATTAATACTATGTGACAGGTCTGTCTTCTGATCTTATCAGTTAGTTGTATAAATAATTCATCACTGTTAATCAGCCCTTAAAGTAGCTTTCTTCAAACGGGAAAAGTTTTATTATGACCAACTGTACTTTCGGCAACTCAAGTTGTTAAAAGACACTCAGACAGGTGAAAGAATTTGGGGGGAAATTGAAAATATTGATGAAATGCTTTCACAAACTGAATACAAACACAAACTGACAGTGAATGCAAGACACCTCACGCCATGGCATGCTCTTGTTTGTTCGGAAAGAGTACATCCCCTTGGTGACAACAAAGATATTTTCCGGCTTTTCATTGTGTTAAAATTCCAAGCATGTTCTCGCATTCAATATGCACAGGGACTCAGAGATTTAATTTAACAAGCAAACACATTAATCAATCCACAATCACAGTCAGAGTGTGTCACCTGCCAGTCAAGACAAGTCGCTCTAATGTAGCGCATTTAGACCTCGAGTATGAAAGTGCTCGTGTAAAAGGGCCACTTACAGGTTCTTGCATAAATCCAAGAGTGAAATGTTGCCAATTTGCAGTGTCATTAGCCTAAAGTTCATCGGTAAAAAAAAAATCCATCCCCCCCAGATGCAAACATGGCCATTGTTTGTTAGCAAGCATTTCTCACGCTGCCTGACAGGTCTATCACATCATTACACATCATTACACATGCATCTCGTTACCAAGTGTGTCCTCTTTTGCATATTAATGACACGTCAAATTACTCAACTGCCTCTTAGCCGCCACGACTTGTGTCTGTGCGTTTTATGTGCTCCCCACATAAGTGTGCTTGCAGGCTTGTGAAAGGGCTTTATCTATACATCGACCGACCGGCGTGGCAGCCAGCCCCTGGCACACAAGGGAGGAGAAGAAAAAAACAAAACAAAACAAACACAAAAAAAAAAAACATTTCCGGTGAATTGATGGACAAACACAGACAGCGAAACAACCCCCGGCCAAGTCTAGACACAATTAGTTAGAGCTGATAAACCGGTGTCATTGGGAGTCACGGCACTGGACACTCCACAGTTAATGAGCCCTGAGACACAGGCTCTTGTGCTGAAGGGGGGCACGAAGCAGAGAGACCCCGAGCACTCATTCTTCTTATCCCGGATCAAAGCGAATTAAACGTGCCAAATGTGTGCGGAAAAACAGTAATTACTGTGAGCAGTTTTTTTTATTTTTTTATTTATTTACTTTTTTTTGTCGTGAGATTTATTCATTTAATGGGTGGGACTCATGGATGGATGCAATCCGCAGGCAGCAGGATGGCAGCATTTATTATGTGAGAAATAGGCACCCGGGAGAGGGATGCATAGATCTTGAGCGTGAATCTTTTGGGGGGGAAGAGCGATGATGAAGTGCATGTGGCTTTTTTTCCGCTCGCGCCGGGGTGAACTGTAGCCGGGGATGCAGGCTCCTTCCCTCTCTGCCCTTGCCATTATTTGTTTCTCTTTACTGCCTGTGCGGTGACACCAACTCTATCAAACGCACACATCTGTGGGATTGCCTCTATCATTCAACCTTGCCCAGGCTCGGGTCTGAATAGCTTATCTTTGCCCAAAAAGATATATGGCTCGGTCCCCTGACTGAGACTCTGATTACTCTAGCATAATTTCTGCACAGATTAAGGAAAAAGAAACATCAGGATGAACAGATGCAATGCATGTGGTGTGCTGCATTTTGAGTGCAAGTACCATTGCATTCACACACTTTTTCTCTCATTCCATCATAGAAATTCATTGCGTTATAATATTCCAGGAAAATGTCTGCATTGAAATAGATTATTAAAATGTGAGCTGAAATCTGAGGTTTCTTTTAACCCCCCCCCCCCCCCCCCCCCCCCTGAGAAGAATAGCAGAAGGATTTCCCACCTTCTCCTTCTCCTTTTCCACAGAAACGCATCTCCAGTGCATCACGATCACAGGGAAATCTCCTGTATGAGGACTGGTGTTCTGGGACGTGGCCATGAATTACAGCCGCAGCTCCAAGTTCCAAGCTAAGAAGTGCTCCTGACAGATATTACCCACTCTGATCTCTCGAGTCCAGCAGCACAGCAGAAGTCGCTCAGCGTGATCTGGAGCAAGAAATCTGAGACATCATTACACAGGGGTTCTCCAGGTGGGGTCGGAGTGGCAAGGGGTTGTATACAGCCTGACCCACCACTGATTCACCGAGGCTCCTT
Source organism: Coilia nasus (assembly GCA_027475355.1). Lineage (NCBI taxonomy): Eukaryota > Metazoa > Chordata > Actinopteri > Clupeiformes > Engraulidae > Coilia > Coilia nasus. The sequence goes on from CM050214.1 coordinate 25,369,685, forward strand.
CTTTACACCTCAGCACCGATGCTTGGGGGCCCCGCTGAGAAGGAAGGAAAGAGGCGCAGAGGTAGATTACAGAGAGAGAAAAATAGCGGGTAGGAGGTGGAAAGAGGCTTTGCTTTGGAGAGAAGGATTTGGATCACCATTATATAATATCAGCTCGAAAGGTACATAAGTGAAGAGCTGTGGCTTGGACAAGGGGGGGGGGGGGGGCTGAGTCAGAGCTTGGTATCATCCTTTAAACCCCACTACCCACCCCACCCCTCCCCACCCACACCACCCCACCCCGCCGCCCCTCTCTGCTTACATTTATTGCAACATTCAAATCCTTCTGTCTGCAGCTTTCGGTTTGGCCTTTTTAGCTTACATACACATTCTGGCTTGCTAGCTAAGATGTTACGAGACAAAAGCCTTCAGCTCCATGCCATGTGGCAGAGATTATCGCTCTGCTAGGGATGGATGCAGTCATATAGGCTGTTGAGCGTTCCTTCCTTCCTAAACAAATCCAGCTCGACCCTACCAAAGCCTGCGCACATTCTGTCCAAAGCTTCCTGTCCAGTTCCTTCCCATTAACTGTAATTATCACCCTGCATCCAATTGCATTGTTTTTAATAAGTGGGGCATTATAACTGATGTTTGTTGTCATGTGATACTTTGCTATGACACATATAACCTTTCTGGGTAGCACTGTATAATAACTGCTTCCTATTAAACATTTATTTTGCATTTGTTAACTTTAAGTTAACAGCTTGTTGTGTTTCATAGGGAGTAGTTAGTAGTAGTAGTAGTAATAAAGCGCTACTATTGCTGTTTGTCACACAATAGCTTTATGTCGTGTTATTAATGAAGTGTGTGTATATATACAGTATATACACACTTCATTGATAACATAACATAAAGCTACATAATAGGGTTGCATGATCACAAGCCTGGCCCACAAGTACCCGAGAAAAGTGGCAGAAAATCTCCGCCTGACCCGGACTGCTGTCCTCGGTCGCTCAACCGGTTTGAAGCAGAATTGTCTCTCATAGAGAACGACAGACAGACAATCCGCTCCTCCAAACTTACTTAGTGCAGTTATAGCCCATGGAGGGCGACAAAGAGAATTCAGAAGTGCCTTTCACCCTGAACCACTGAAACGAGTTCGGAAACATTATGTTAGGGTTGAAAAAACTACTTAGTGTTGCTTTAAGGTAGGGTAGGCAAAGGCTTAAAGGGCTCAGCCAGAGAATCTAAACGCTACCACACACAGGACTGCAAGGGGTTTTGGAATGGAGCAATAGTGTGACTGGCTACCCATGCCAGAATGCCAGTAGAGGTTTGGCAAACCAGATGCATGACAAATAGAAAAAAGGAAGGGGGCTGACTGCTTGCATGCAGCCCTGCAGAACTGTATATACCAAATTTAAGCAGGAGTACAAACCAGCCCTCATGAAAAGTATGACACAGATAACCGAGGATCCCAAAGTGCTGAAGTCAGTCTTTAAAACACTCACAGTAATCTGACTCTTCAGATTAACACTTAATGGAAGCAATGGGGAAATTATTGTGAATCAGCAAAAATTATGCCATGTTGTTTTATGCATATTTATCAATACTTGAGTAGACAATTTACATAAAATGCCTAAAACAGACCCTAAATATTTATTCAAATTAGATAGTGTGATTTTGTGTGTTTTCACATAGCCAGCTTGGTTTTCTACATTCTGCAATAACAAGGAATTTGTGTCATACATAGAGAATAAAGACAAATGTAAGCAGAGACAGAGAGAAAGATGGAAAGAGACAGGTGTGTGTGTGTGTGTGTGTGTGTGTGTGTGTGTGTGTGTGTGTGTGTGTGTGTGTGTGTGTGTGTGTGTGTGTGTGTATGTGTGTGTGTGTAATATACTGAGATTGATAGCATTATCAATCAATGTAATCTTTTTGAGCATGCAGCACCAAACTTAAACTCAAATCTCCAGCTGTCTCTTTGTGACCTTGTGTGTGTGTGTGTGTGTGTGTGTGTGTGTGTGTGTGTGTGTGTGTGTGTGTGTGTGTGTGTGTGTGTGTGTGTGTGTGTGTGTGTGTCTGTCTGTCTGTCTGTCTGTCTGTCTGTCTATCTGTCTCTATTTATCTCTCTTTCTCACTCTGTCTCTCTCCCTGAATGTGTGTGTGTGTGTGTGTGTGTGTATGTGTGTGTGTGTGTGTGTGTGTGTGTGTGTGTGTGTGTGTGTGTGTGTGTGTGTGTGTGTGTCTGTCTGTCTGTCTGTCTCTATTTCTCTTTCTTTCTCACTCTGTCTCTCTCCCTGAGTGTGTGTGTGTGTGTGTGTGTGTGTGTGTGTGTGTGTGTGTGTGTGTGTGTGTGCGTACGTGTGTAAAAGCAGGAATTAGTTTGCAGGTTTCCTTTATATGCATTAGAATGCACTTCTCTATATTCTGCAGTGGAGCAGCACCAACATAGTCTGAATTAATTCATCACCCAACAGAGCCTAATGTACATGCTGTGTGTTTTGTGGGGGTAATGTTCCCGTGGGAACATTCATCATTGGAGACTTCAGGAGGGTTTGTTGGGCTTTTCAGGGAACTTCATATTTCATCCAGCACCTCATATTAAAGGCAAGTCTCATCATTAAGACTGAGAAATACGTTTGCCACTTTCACAGATCACATGCGAATGTTTCTTGTTTGCTGACGCACAGAGAAGTCTAGCTAACGTAGAGCTTCTGATTAGACTAGCTCAGTGTCTTATCATGTGCCAGTAAACAGTATAATTACCTCTGAACAACAAAATTACATTAAAAAGTGAGACTAATCATTAATGTTGTGTAATGTATGTATAAATAAATATAGTAACTCAATTGGATATTGTCCTAAACTGAACAGATTTTTATTGTCATGAGACTTTGACATGTGTTTTCATTTATAATGCAGACTGGTTATTGGCTATATGTCTGACGTTAGTAGATCGATTGGATAGGACTATAAATAATTAATACATTGATGGTGAAAGGAAGTTGTGGAAATTAATACTTTATCAGCAGTGTTCAGAGTAATAGTAATACAAATGTCAATACATGGCTTTGATGTTACTACCATAAGAGATAGTGAATAAGGCCGAGTTTATTGCTGTAATAGAGCAGGTGTCTGAAAGCAGCATTAAGTAGTTTTCATCTTTGGTCGCCCTACAGGCGGAACTGTTTCTCATTCTAACTACAGAGAGACTTAGGGCTCATTTCCACCGCACTCTCTGCGTGTTCAGCGCATGGCCGTATTCTGTCCGTATTCGTTTAGAATGCACGTTAACAGATTAGACCATTTCCACCGCAAGCGTGTTCTGAGCGTATTCTGTCTCTATACAAACCTATTGTATACGCCCACTCGCTGAACACGGCTACGCGCTGAACAAGGCAGTGGAAATGAGCCCTTACTCTCCAAACTTACTTAGTGTGGTCATAGCCCATGGAGGGCGGCAAAGATAAGTGCCTTTCACCCTCTTACAAGTTGATGAACCACTGAAACGATTTTGGAAACATTATTTTAAGGTTGAAAAAACTACTCAATGTGATATCCATGCATCTTACCCTGGTGATTACACGTCACATGAAAATGCACAGTTGTACAGAAACCCATGTTGAATTCACAGTGGTCATGGTAATATGATCTTTTCTATTAGCCCAGGTGCACCCCAGGGCAGGTCTCATCTGCCAGTGCTCATCGAGACGGGACATGCCTGCCAGATTTATGGAAGGTTTGGTGGACGCCGACCTGAATTGTGCCATGTTGAATAGACACATTCGATCATATTGGGAACTGCACAAGTGTTGACATTTTTCCAAATGAGGCACTGACCTTATCTGCGAGAGTCGGAGTGACAGGTTGATTGACAGCTAGTCCATACCACCTGCCTGGAGGGGGTGATCACGTGGGAGCTGGAAAGGCGCCGTTGTCCTGTCTGTCTGACGCATCTGTGAATTTGTACAGAGATCTGTTCCAGGTAGCACAAAAAGTCTGTCCTGGCCGTCCCTGGCTCAAATCAATTTTCCCCACTTCCACTCATTCTTTTATCCCTCCAACTTTTTGTTTGCCCGACAATATTTGTTTGTGCTGGTCTGTTTGCTTCAGTTTTTCATTTGCATTGTGTGCATGCTGTGTGGGGTATTGTAGTTGGTGGATGTGTTGGGGAGAGGAAGGGGGAGGAGAAGGGGGGGGGGATCATTTATGTGCTGAGCTATTCATATACTTTGAAGAGGGGAAATATATGACTTTGCAGTTCAAGAATCCATAGGCTTGCCTCGTTCCGTTTATGCTTATTTCAGCCCTTCGGAGTCGAGAGACGCAATTATTGTTCTCAGGGACAGGCACGGTCAGAGCTGAGCCTCTCTAAAAGGCCACCCATAATAGACAACCAATTTATGCACACACTTTTTCTACCAAGTGGAGCAGTGTAATTGAATTTTTTTGTTTTTTTGTTTAAAGTGGTGACACTATTCATGAGCTAGTAGCCCAGTCTTGATAGGCGACATATATGAGCAGGTACTATTAAGGTAAAATGATGGCATTATGGTCGACAACACAAGTCATTGGGTCTTTTCAGAAATGTAAGGACCATGATGTATGAATAGACACATACAGTAAACATGTTTTTTGTGTGCTTGTCTGTTAATTCTTTGAGACACTTTAGGTGGGAAAGTTCACTGCATCGCTGGTCTTTCCTCTCTGAAACTGAAACTGCAGTCATGGGAATCACTCTGAGAGACATATAGCACATAAATATAGCACACAAATATATAGCACACAAAAATATCACGAGTACGCATGTTTACATGAGCAAAAAAATAAGGCTATGAACGCTCCAAGGCCTTGTACGTCGTTTTAGATGAAAAGGTCTGCTAAATACCCATTATCACTACCTTTACAATCACAAAAAAGTTAGTCCAGGCGCAATACAGCATTTGCATTCTGACTGGTGGTGCTCAGTGCTGAGTTTCCTGCTTGCACTTTCACATATGTTGATCTCACCAAACACCCCATTCTTATTTCCAAACACTCTCCTAAAGTGCTGCAAGCAGCCAGATGGCTACATTTAACTCGCATCAATCCCTTTATCCATTAAATTACCTGGAAGCAACTGCCTTGAGATCTGTCACACACACACACACACACACACACACACACACACACACACACACACACACACGCATGCAGAGTTAGATAAAAAAGAAAGAGAGAGAGAGAAAGAAAGAGAGATTGGGAGACTGAAGTTATAACATCATTTATAGATTTCAGTTTAAGCCATAATAGCACCTGAAGTAAGAGGTGATTGAGTGAAAAGGCTCGAGTGAGAAAGTGACTGATTGCTCGCTACAATAAATTCTGTAGAATTTCCAGTCTGGCCACAACTATAAAAAACGAATGAGTCGAGGAGGCAGTCAAAAGTATCCAGCCTTTTGGAGAAAATCTATTTCTTTCACGTCACATGCATTACCTCGTGCACTGGACTCTGTTTACCGTTGACGGCATTAGCCACGGAGGAAGATTAAGTGATAGATGTGCTGAGGAGTGGAGGGCCACCACCGTTTTAATGGGAGCCGAGGAATAATCAAGAGGCTCTCAGACCCCGTGTTCATGGGAGAGTGCCCCCTGAACGAGGGGCCCGGAGATTGCTGCGCTGCAAAGGGTCCATTTGGAAAAGCCGTGACGTTTTGCTTTTAATGCATGGGCACTTAAGCTTTTTGTTACATAATGGGCAGTCTTATGCGATTTCTCTCTCTCTCTCTCTCTCTCTCTCTCTCTCTCTCTCTCTCTCTCTCTCTCTCTCTAACTTGGTCATTCTCACTTCTTTTGCCTCTACCTTCCTAACTCCTGTGTCTTCCCTCTCTCTCTCTCCCTCTCTCTCTCCTCTCTCTCTCTCTCTCTCTCTCTCTCCCTCCCTTTCTCTGGCTCTTTCTCTCGCTTATGCCTAATAGCTTCATTAAAGCAGGAATCAATAAGTTAATTTCATTTCCCACTCACAGCTTGAGGTGTTAACGGCTGGGTAAGAGCGATATCTACAGCAGCTGTTTGAGGCGATCCCCCACCCCATACTGTCTGACGTTAGAACACAATTTGGCAACCTACAGCGTTGTGCTCTCCAGGAGTATGAGTGTAGGTCTGGATTTGAGATTTAATTCATTTCAGGCGGTGCCAGTCAGACGTTATTGATTTTGAGTTGGTGTTAGTCAGAATTACTATGGTGCTGATGCATACTAAGCGATGTCGTCCATTTCCCCCCACCACTTTCCTTTCCTGACCATCCAAACATGGAAATTAGATATTGGACTTCGAGATCAGTTACAGCCGCTGTGTGAAGTAAACAAAATGAAAGTTTCAAACACGTTGTTTCCCCTCTTGTATGTGGACTGCGAGCGGAAAGAGCTATAGGCAGTGCCGAGGTCTTGTGGATGCTCTGCCTGTCTGACAACTTCAGTTAGCTTGTTCTGATGGATCTCCATCATTACCTTTGGGCAGCTAATTTGATGTGGGTTCAGACATGGGTCTGGATGGATGGCACAGGATGTAGAAGCATAATGTAATTTTTTCACCATATTGTGGAAGTTACCGTCTGCAATAACAACATCGGAACAGTCCAGATTTGGAGGGAGACCAATAGTCTCGGCCTCTCCTTTTAATTTATTTGTCAACATGGCCATTTGGAATAGGGTTGGGCCGTTTTAACATCCCTTCCAGAAAATCCATGTTGACATGTTGATAGAGAAGAAAAACACCAGTCTCTCTCTCTCTCTCTCTCTCTCTCTCTCTCTCTCTCTCTCTCTCTCTCTCTCTGTCTTTTTCTCTCTCTCTCTCTCTCTCTGGCCTGGGGTGCCACGTTTGTTGAAATTTACACAAAGCTAGCTGCATGTATGCTAACTTTTAGCCTTTCCTCCAGCATGTAAAATGTTAAATTATGTAAATTAGTGTCTCTCTGTCTCTCTTTCTGGAAATCCATTGAGGTCAGAGGAAGTTATTACAGAAGTGGGGTTAAGATCCTGAGAAACTTGGCAACACTGTCATTAGCTACCCATGTTTGGCTTGCCAGGCGCGGCTACCATGTGGGGAGAGTGACAGAGAGAGAGAGACAGACAGAGAGAGAGAGACACAGATAGAGACAGAGATAGAGAGAGACAGAGCGAGAGATAAAGATTGAGACAAAGACAGACAGACAGACAGACACAGAGAGAGAGAGAGACAGAAATAAAGAGAGAGACAGACAAACAGACAGACAGACAGACACAGAGAGAGACAGAAATAGAGAGAGAGACAGACAGAGAGAAATAGAGACAGACAGACAGACAGACAGACAGACAGACAGACAGAGAGAGAGAGAGAGAGAGAGAGAGACAGAGATAGAGACAAATACAGAGACTGAGAGAGAGAAAGAGAGAGAGAGACTGAGAGAGAGAGAGAGAGAGAGAGAGAGACAGAGCGAGAGATAGAGAGAGAGAGAGAGAGAGAGAGAGAGAGAGAGAGAGAGAGAGAGAGGCATGTTTGGATGGAGACTTGGCCGTTATCCCCTCACGGATCTGGGGTGTGCACATGACACAGTGCGGAGGGAGCATGAGCACACACACACACACACACACACACACACAGCGAGAGGCAATCAGGCCAGGATATGAGACGGGAGCTTCCAGCCAAGGTCTTGGGGCTGTCACTGCGAACTGTGCCGAGGCTCAAAGATGATGACACCCGAATAGGACACTCCTGCGCTAAAGCCTAATGTGCTTAGACAAGGACAGATGTGTCCCCAGCCACTGGAGACTCTGTGACTTTCCTTGCCCACAGTGAGGCCCGGAAAGAAGTTCACACACGAGTGCACGCTGGTGGTGTGCACAGCACACTGCAGGTGATTCAACAGCAGCTCACGCACTGTCTTAGCCAATCACCTTTCTTGACAATCTCAATCATTTAACCTTTGTGCTTTAATATGCATTGCTGTAATAGTTGTCCTTATTTGGTCACATGAAGCATGCTGTTGTGTTCTGGTTATTTACCTGTATGTAGTATCAGTAGAGGAAAAGGTGTGACTTTGTCAAATGAAGACTGCAGAATGTGTTTTGCACAGATATTTCTTTAAAACTGACCTTCAGGTACTGAAATCAATGACATCCACAAATGAATGCGTGAATAAAATGAACCCATGACTAAGTGACGAAGAGACAAAGCTATACTTCCTCTCCAGTAGACTTTTCTCTTTGGTGTGAGACGTCTTGCCTCTGCATGATGAAATCAGATGTATTTATATTATGTAAAATTCAAGGTTATTATTTTGCAGGCCAGGATACATGTACAATTAGTCACTGGCACCTTTGCAATCACAGATGTATAATGAAAAAAGACAAATAGTGAAACAGAGAACAAAATTGGAGGAAAACCAGGGAACAAATTACAAAGCAAATAGCATATAGCAAATAGCTATAAAATAAAAATATTTTATCTTAACTCTAATCCACTTCCAAAAGCCTTGATCAGCTGGCCAGCATGTAAGCATGTGAATCAATATGCAAGCATGTTAAAGCAACACTAAAGCACTTTTCCTCTTCAGTCGCCCTACAGGTTGGAAGCGGAATTGTCTTTCTCATGTCTCATTCGAACTACAGAAGCAACCTGCTTCTGCAAACTTGCATAGTGCGGTTATAGTCCATGGAGGGCCGCAAAGCAGATTCAGAAGTGCTGTTCACCCTGTTACGAGTTGATGAACCACTGAAACGATTTTGGAAACCTTATTTTAAGGTTGAAAAAAACTACTTAGTGTTGCTGTTATCTTTGTGGAGTATATCACACTTCAAAAATTCAAGCTGACAAAGGTGGTGACAAGCCATTCGCTGCTTGCTCGCTCGTGCTTCGCACGCGGCAGTGCTTGGAACACTAAAGGTTTACATCAAAATTTGATACGAAGGGAACATGTGACAGGCATGTCATGCTTGGCGGGCTCTCTCTCTCTTTTTCCTTTCTGTCTCTCTCTCTCTCTCCCTCTCTCTCTCTCTCTCTCTTTGTCTTTGTCACATGCCCTTCCCTGCATTCATGCCTGACTTTCTCTGCACGTGAACACAGCGAACCCTTTCAGCGACTTGGCAAGCCACTAAGTCTGGGGATCAGCGCACTCCACGTCGAAGCACTTTTATTGATGGCGCAGAGTCTCTCCATTTGTCTCCACTCATGAATTCATCATTGCCACGCTCAACCTGGGCTTCCCTGTCTGCTTTTAGTGCGCTTATACAGCAGGCCTGGCGCCACATTCACACATCAATATTGCATTTCGTGGTCGTCCGACACAGACCTGAGAAGCTTGTGTCATTCTGTCGGTAGAGCAAGCACCAAACTTGAAGAAAAAGATTGAATTGCAAAGTTGTCTAAGAAAGAAATAATGAATGCCATGCCTCAAAGTTTCACGTGGGGGGTAAACTTCAACCAGACCATACGGTTTTGCTTTAAGCAGAACTCAGAAATTCCCATTTATTGTAAAATTTACATACCGTCATTAATACCAAATGTCAACCATGTTCCTGGAAATGGAAACGCACACAATGTGCATAATGAATGTGAATAAGATAAAATATGAGTGGTCATGTAAGACTATGAAAAAACGTTTCACTCATTATTATGGACTTATAAATGGGTTTTAATATTTAATGGAATAAGTGCATGGTGTACCCATGCATGTGCATCAATGGTAAAATTATCATTTAATTTCTTCCAGGACATACTCATACAATTTATTATTCAAGGTGACAGTTCAACATAACAGGTCATACTTTTCCTGTGGCAGCCAAGATGTCACATTTCAAAACATAGAAGTTTAGAACGAATTGATAGTTTGATTTGATTTGTATCATTTGTTTTTTTTACTTAATTTTTTATTTGATATTGATTTTTACAGACACTATATGCCCAGTGTATACCACATCATAATAAAATATTCATGCTGTCTGAAGCAGCCTGATGTAACATTTGCACAGTGCATTCTGCCATCCTATTGTGTGCCTGTGTCTGTTTCTGTCTGGCTATTGTTTCACATTCTAGAAGAACCTCCATTTTCTTTAGCACCTCTTAATACTTCATGGCGGTGACACTGAGCTGGTCAGCCAGCCAGCCAGCCAGCTGGGCAAAGAGAAGGGGCAGGCTTTGGAGGCTCTGAAGTGCAGACGGACTGCTCGGTCTGGGGGCTCTGGGTGCAGAGAGATACGCGGTAAGAGAGGTGTAATAAAGTGGCAAGTGTCACCACAGCGGAGGGCCAGAGCAAAGCCAGGGACGTGATGGGAATCATTAACTGCTCATATGACGAGAGGAACCTCTGAACCTCTGAGTGAGGAGGTGCAGAAGACGTGTAACTGGGCCGAGCTGAGCTACGATCAGCCATATGGGAGCATTTTACATTTATTTTACGCTTAGCAGCTACTTACGTAGTGGGTATCTTTATCCAGAGGTACTTGAAATGCATGGGATGGGCATACACCAGCTCTGTTCAGTGTGTGAGTTTTGCACAATCAAATCTTTGGGTTTGACACTGCTAAAGGTCTGGAGCCGTGGGCACGCGGGAGTATAACTGCTTTTACCCTGCTATTGACCAAAAATATGTCTGCAGTGCAAACAGGAAAATATAGCATTTCTATGGGATATTTGTAGATGACTGCTCGCTTAGGAGTTACTTCACCTAGTCAGTGACCCTCAACATCAGCACTACACTTGAGAGGGAGTGCATCGTGCTTCTTCAAGAGTCCGATTTTTTTCCCCCTCGATGCATTCAGACCTGAGCAAAAAGTAGCCATTATTCAGCACAGCCTTTGCCTGAGACACAGGAGAGCTCCTAGACAGTTTTAAAGTGGGCATTTTTGAGTACACCAATGCATCTAAAGAAAGTCAAATCCATTTCTAAATAAAATCTCCAGCAGAGTCAACTCACCTCTAAAAAGGCCTTGTCCGCTGGAAAAAAAATCACGGCTCTTCAAGTGATCAACTAGCAAATCAGCAGAGAATCATTTCCTTTAAGGTAAAGTCAGAAAAAGAGTAGTCGTCACAGTAAGTGCAAAGGAATTTGACAGGTGGCATAGAGAAAGTGTCACCTGATTCATGTCTATTTCTGGGAATGCAGAGGATAATTTAAGGTGATACTGTGTTTATGAAGTCAGCCATGCAGTGCTTTGCCAGCATCATAAGGGGTCAGCCATGAAATTCGATTGCTTGGGTGAGCACGGGACAAATGAGACTATGAATAGATACATACCTGCACTCCACCATCGCTGATTGGTGCAGCTCATTATTAAAACTCAAATGTAAAGGCTTTTTAATCACAGACAATAGACGGATGTTGAAGCAGAAGCGATTGCATTTGGACAACTCAGTGCCCATCATTCAGCCACAGTTAGAAGGTCATATCAGCGACATGCTCTGGGGGAGTGTGTCATTGTTAGTGTGGCGGTGTTTGTTCTCATATCTGCACCTGGAATTTGAGATTGGATAAAAGAACCGACGCACAGACTAGAACCCAATCTGATATAGCCCTGTTGACTGTTTGCAAAGTGGCCACATCTCTGCCTGCATGGGTAGAGGGAAGATGGCTCAGTGAACGCCATTGCACTCATCCACACCGGGTTGCTTTGTGGATTTTACTTTGCAGCCATCCCTAACTGCACACACTGCACTGTCAGGCTTATCACAAAAGGCCACAGGCAGGCTTAAGCCTCTTATCTGTTTCCCTCAGTTTGTTTTTGAAGAGGTATTTTTAATTATGAATCTCAGAAATAGGGAAAGGTGTGTGTGGTGTAGTGTGTGATGTGGCTGTGTGCATTACACAAGTGGTTCTACACCTCAGAAGAGGTTTCATTAAGATCCTTGTGAATGTGTTGTGTATATGTATATTTATATGTATATATATAACGTACGTACTGTATGTGTATATGTTAAAATACAGTACATGTATGTTCAATTTATGCCTAAAAATCTGATATGAATGCATGTATGTAAAATGAGCAAATATTTAAACTTTTTTTCCATTCCCAAAATATAGTCTGTGGTGAGACGTTGGCTTTTTCATAACAATGACACAACACCAGACATTGATTTTATCCATCTTAAGCTCTTTGTTTTGTGTATTCTTTCTTTGTTGCTTTTTAAGACCCATTCAGCTTTGTTCTGCATGCAGCGATCTTTGTCAACCTCACACAGCTGTGACACAAAAACACTGTCAGACTCAGTCTTACCCTGCACACAAAATGATTACTACTCTGGCAACAGATTTAAGTTTGTAGGAGGCAAATGTTAAAAACAGCTTTGAATATTCTAAACACCTAGAATATTTTATACAGCTTATATACATTAGCCTGGCTATCGCAACTTGTCAATGCTCTGCGAGCATTGGTCTGGCCAAGCTGTGTTGTAAACCTATTTCTCAGAAGGCGGGCTTAACCCGCCTCTTTCAAATGGCTCTGTTTGCTACTGGACGAAGCTTCAACCAATCACACCCCTCTGTCCTCTGACGTATACGCAGCGAAAGAAACTGCTTGATCCAAACAAAAAGTAGTGGTAGCCTGTAGTCATATAGAAATGGCGTTAAATGATTTTTGTCGGACTTGTGAGGTGAACGTGAGAGTGGCTGGTGTTGGTCATTCAATATTGATATTCGAAAAACGAATCAGTGCGATCTAAGGCAAAACGACCACAACAACAGCGTTCTCGCAAAGCTCCATCGACTTGGCTACCAGCGGGGCTAACTGATAAATTAAACTTTTACCGAAGCCGGTCGGTAGCATTGCGAAAACATCCTTTCCCGCAACAAATGCTTCAAGGGCTGCCCTTTGCTCTATTTTCAGAGAGAACTTCCCTTTGAATTTGTCCAAAACAGCAGCTACAGCTGCATTGAAATCTTACGGTTGCTCCACGTTCGCCATGTAGACAGTGACTGAGATAGATTTCCGGTTGCTAAACTACCGCGTCATTGCCTTTTGAAATGCTCGATCTTCATTGGCCCCCTATCCGAGGGCCGAGCAGAAATGGTTTAGATAGGCAGCTTGGCCAGACTGACTTGCTCACGAAATGCAAATGCAGCGTCACAGGCAGTATGGGCACACCCAGGCTATATATACATGGCATATTTACAGTCAGTGTGTTGGATTCTCAGCGAGAACTCACAGTGCTGTCACAATGTTAATTCACTGCAACATTTCCATCTGTGGAGCTGCTGTGAGACTCAGAAATCGATACTGCTGCCACCATCCCATATGAGTAACACTGTTGTGGAACTTGCGTGTCACCCCTCGCTCTCGAAACAAATCGCCTGAGCGCAAATGGAAACTCTGCAGTGAGCCAAAGCAAAGCGGCGCGGCGCGGCGTGCGAGAGCAAACGAAAGGCGTGCGGTGAAAAATGAAGGGCCGCCGGTCTTCTCCCTCACAAGTCTTGATTAGATTTCTGCAGCAGCTCAAGCTGCTCTAGCTGTCCTGATCCGGTGTTAGCATGCTGAATAAATAACACATCACACACACACACACACACACACTCTTCTCACTCACCACCACATTGCCTTAGCACCGCTGCCACTGAGAAACAACTGAGGCGTGTGTGCCGTAAATAAGGATTTTCGTTATAGGGGTTGGGATACTTAGTAAGTGTCCAAGCCATCAATTATTGCGATGCCCGCGCCTGGGGAACCCAAAGTCAATTACTCCGTTTAAATTTTGAAAGCTTGTTAAATTCGCAAGAACAAAGTGAGCACCGGCATACAAAACCGCTGCTCGGCAGTCAGCTTAGCAACACCACATGGGAAGTAGCGGGAGCGTACATGTTTGATTAATGACTGATATTTTATTAATACTATTTTCCTTTCCCAAGTGGAAACAGAGGGGAGGATTTTGTCTGCATGAAAAACCAAACTGGCCCTGAGGATTGCTGGGTGTCCCTGTTCACAGCTAGCGTCCTAGTCAGCTGTGTCCTAAGGTGACTCCTTTTTTTTTTTTTGTTCTGTGGCAGCAGCCAAAAAAGAAAAACTGAGAGGCAGAGAGCTACAGTTGTTTGTGTGGCAGTCCATGACCTCATCCGGATGTCTGCTGTTGATTTGCCAACTCTTGGCGCGAGTGGGCTGTCGATTGGCACATAGTGAAAGGAAATCACTTCATCTCGTTTGTGCTCACTAAGCATCCCACCATAAAGAAGACCAAAGGTGCATTTCAGACCAACTTCAACGATTACAGATGGTACTTTTGATCTTCCCTCATTCTGAGGACCTGTATGGCGGTGGCATTATTCTATAAATGGCCATGAGTCAGTCATCAAAACCAAACTGCAACTGAAAATAATTCCTGGGCCCACTTTGGAAGCACTTAAGATATTATTAATGCAAGCGTGAGCAGAAGGTACAGGATGGTATTCTTCTGGAAGGTTCCGCATTCACTGAGTGCACTCTATGCTCCTCCTCTGCTATTTGGCATCAAATGTAATCAAGAGTGTCATTGACCACAGCCCATTAGTGACCTAAAGGCGAGACAGTCTCCTTTGTATGCTATGTTCATTGAACTTTTTTTATATACTCACCACTTAATGTTCTGCCTGCCGGCCTTGAGCATCGTATTGTCCTTTAAGCGGCCAAGGCTGAAGACCAGCCAAGACGTCAGTGTTTGCCTCCGAGTCAAGTCCAAGTTGAATACGAGTGCTTTTGGTGTCTGGTGCCTTGTCTGTTTACTACTCAGGCATGCTTCAGAGATACAACATTAGCCTCCGATTATTCTCTTCTATGTTGTCCAAGCTGTATTAGAAAATCACTCCTCTTGTATACTATTCACATCAGTGTGACATTGTTGTATGCAAGAAGCGAAAAGCAGTAATAATGTGACACTGGCAGTGTTTATAATACAAAATTGACATACAGCTCAAACCACAATAGCTGTATTATATGCTTACTATAAAGTAAACTTTAACAACTGTGGTTCCATGTGCATAACTAGCAAATAAAGATATAACAATTTCAATGACAGTGCAACAGTAACCATCAGTAAACAAAAACAATACACCACAATAAGCAATAATAAACTAGTCACTTTTAAATACAGGTGTTTATCTTTTACCTCCATCTGGTTTCATTTACAATCTGGCAAAAACTATATGTTATTTCACCTATTACAGCCAAGAGACGAGTCAATTCTGAAGCTATAAGGCGGCCTGGAACAGATATTTTTGACCAATTTTGGGACGCCAGAGATCAATATGTAATTTGATGGATAGCACAGGGAGCGAGGTCTGGATTATTACTTGGGAGGAGTCTTCCGCACAGCAGGAGGAGAAGAACTGTAAATCAGGCCAGCATAACGCAGTTACTACTCCAAGTATCATCTTTCACCGGTGAACGATACGATGTTTGGCATATGTAATTGCAAGGGAAAGGATGAAAAGGAAGTTACCCATTTGATCCAATCATCTGTGTGCAAAAATAGGCACCTTATGACTGAAAAGGAAGTAATAGTAATGTGAAAGGCTAACAAAGCCAGGCTGTTGTCACAAGCATGAGAAAAGACAGATGACGCAATATATGTATTGGGAAAAAGAGTGCTGCATACTGCTCTGTCCTGAAAATGTCAAAGCTGTTGCTCATTCTCTTTGCTCGTTTAGCATGTCAGAATCCACAGTTTACAGTGATGTTAATGTTGCCTTATTCCATATAATGTGGTCTATTATCCTGGCAGTATTCCTGAAACCTGACCGTTATCTAAGGGAAAAAATAGCACTTTCCTTTTCCACAGCTGCCATTTTGATATCAAATAAGTGATCTGTCAGCTGTTGAAGAGAAAAGTAACACTTTCGTTCATACACCCACACTTGCTTTGTGAGTGGGACAGATGACTTGTGAGAATGTGTGAATGAATGGTGCTGAATGACAGTGAAGGGGACCTCTGAGTGGTGGAGAAAATTGATTTTGTTCTGATGTGAGGCGCCGCGAAGACCAATTAGCTCGAACGAGATGTGAACACATTATGCGACGGGCTGTTTGTGGGGAAGCTGCGTGTCAACACGTTCTGATGAGATCTGACACTGTGATTAATTACATTTTGGCATGGCTTCTGAGGAGGCGCACGGAATAGACGGCCCATTCTGTAGCTCCATG
Source organism: Coilia nasus (assembly GCA_027475355.1). Classification (NCBI taxonomy): domain Eukaryota; kingdom Metazoa; phylum Chordata; class Actinopteri; order Clupeiformes; family Engraulidae; genus Coilia; species Coilia nasus. The sequence continues at coordinate 25,385,782 of CM050214.1, forward strand.
AGACTTCACATCATAATACAATGTGCCCTTCATGCCGCCCCTTGTACATAAAGAAAGTATCAGACCTTTTGGTGAATTTTATATTCACAGACACTTACCAAGATTATACATTTTAGAGCTGCCTTCTTCACAGCAGAATTGTATGGTACTGTATGTTCATTTCAATACACAAAATCACAACAGGGTTGCACATTATAAATTGTTCATACTGTAAGCACTACAGGCTAATTTTTATGAGAAACATGTTTTGCATTGTCAGCAGTTTACACATTTGAGCGAGCGGACATTAAATCAGAACCATACAATGGCACTCCATGGAATACTTCTATCTGAGGAAGAAAATAATGTGAAACTACATGTTAGGGAGCGCTATGCCTGTGGGCCACAAAAGAGATGTTCTTTTTTTTTTTTTTTTTTTTTTTTACTGCCATAACCCTAGCAGTGGCACTACTCTTTATTTCAACTACAGACAACAAACAGCATAGATGTTTTCTAATAAGATGGAATCAGAGACAGTCAGAGGAATGATTTATAGAGATGGAAACAGAAAGGCTGGGTGCTCAAGCACATGACACAAACACACAGAGTAGCATGAGAACCCAAGATTAAAACCACAATATTAATGATGTTTTTCAAGCGAAAGTCTGAGGGAATATTCAATTTCAAAAAAGCATTACTTTACATATTCCTAAGTAAAAAGTCATGATTAATGTTTTCACAGATTGGTTGATAAGTCAATACAGCTTCTCTCTTTTCTGTTCTAAGCCATGACTTGCAGCTTGAGTTTAAAATGACACCACAGCACACATGTATGATTTAGTACAGAAATATCAGTTGATAATCTAAAGTCTCTCACATTTAATTTTTACAGGCTTGCTATATGAGACCAAAAAGCACTGGTCACTTGGGACTATTTAGGCTACCACATGGAAGACTTTGTTTTGATAAAAATTACACAGACTTTTCATACCTTATTTAACCTTAAAAATGCAACTGATTTGATGACAGGTTTGCAATCTGGTTTCATCGCCACACCTAGCTTTACCTAATGGAGGACATCATTTGTTTTTGTAATACAGGACATTTCTCAAATAACCTACCACCAGCAGTGACAATGCTTCTCTATCTTCCTTGATGATTATTAGTTAATTGGTTTATACTGAACTAATTATCAACAAAACTTTTGCATATATTTGTTAATGGGAGATCATACATAAACCTCTTGCGAATCAGCTTCACGTGATATTTAAACCATTGGTCCACCATGAAATAACCATGAGAGTATTAGTAAATAGTTGTATAAGTTAATTGGTAAGTCATAAAATGCTGGTAAGTCAAATTGAAGTATGTTTACATTGTTATTTATCAATGATTTATAATGATTAATTACTTGTTTCTTTGTGGTTGAAACAGAATGTATACATGTCACTGCACCCATACAGTGCATACAGTGTAAAGACCAAGATCAAGCCATTTGGCTGCCCTCCAGCACGTGGTTGATTGAGCACAAGTGATTGTGCGTCAGGACTGTCAGGCGATTCATTGCTTGATCCTGCAGCAGCAGCTCCTACTGGCTGCTTTGGCCTTATGAAAGGAAGGTGAGGTCTGGGCAATATAGTGGTGATACGGTGAGACACTACATACAATACATACATATGTGAAATGAACATTCAGCTACCAGTTAATATTAGCCTATTCAGAATCACTGTATTACTGACAAAAGATGGACTGCACACTAAGAAAATGGTTTGACCTGGTAAAAAGGATTATCTTCAAATCTTTCTCACCTTCTGCCAGCAGTCTGTGTGAAAGTCATTGGCAAACCTTTTTTGCAACAATTTATCAAAAGTGTAAACTATTTAATATGAATACCCTCATCATTGGCTATAGGCTTCGAATCATCATTTGATTGACCCTTCAATATATAAAATCAAGAGCAATCAAGACCAAAAATGATGATGAAGAATCCACGCTTGAGTTCAACATTGATTGGGTAACAAATTAACCTTGACAGCAGGATGATGGCTTCACATAGTATCTGTAATTGCTATCTAAAAAAAATCAGTCCACTTTTCTCTTCTCTACACTACCAGGTCTCAGTGCACACTTACCAGTGCACACTTACCAGTGCACACTTACCAGGCATCTGTATTTTTTGCGGACAGTCCCACCAAAAATAAGTCACATCATAAACCAGCGTACTGCTGATAAACCTGTAAGTGTGATTCCTGCCTCAAGCCCTTCCACGCAAGTCAGATTTGGCAATATACTGTAGTGAGGCCATGGTATGGATTTCATTTAAGTGATTATATTCAAAGTGAAATGTATTTAAAAAATCTGAGGGATGCAGTGTCAGGAACGTGGTATTTTTATTCCAGAGGGGAAGGATGTCATGACCTTGTAGGCCAACTTTGACCTATTTTTCTGTGAAGGTAAGACCTCATGTTTTCTGTCTTTGAAGCATACAGGAGTCGTAGGATTGTGTGGTTGTTTGGAACAAAGAAACATAATTTGGCATAAATGTTAGGCAACAGGGGCAGGCAGCAGGGACCTCTTGCAAATGTCTTTACATAGCTATTAAACATTTTCTTGTGTGATGCATTCAGTTAAGGTCCCTAAAAAGTGCTCCAGCATTACGGCATATTCTGAGGATATTTACATGATGTGGAACAGAAGTACCACACTACATCCTTGCAACATTTGGAGATTGCGATGATTTCAGGGCATGATTTTTATCTCAGCAATGAAGGTGTTTGTAGGTATTTTTAAGGGTATCTAAGGTGGTTGCTATCAGTGATGGGCTCTTGATATGAGTGTGCATGGAAAACATGACACTCACAACAACTGCTTCATGTACCCATTGGCAGCTTGTCAAGTTGAATGATCGTCTGAAACAGACAAGGATGAAAGCAAATCCTAGCAGAAGTAGAAGTGTACATTTGTGATAATGTTACCCTGCTGGAAGAGAGGTTTAAAACCTCTTTTTCTGTTGCAGACAACATTTAAGACATTTAACACTTAGGCAGATGGTACACTACCGCACTAATTGACCAAGGTTGGAGCAACTCAGGCTATTGCTATTACATGTGTGTGCTGTCTTTGTGTTGTTTTGGTTGTGTTAGCATGGTTGTTTTCCACAATTGTAAGATACTCTGGATAAAAGTGTCTGCTAAATACAATGTAATACTCAAAAATTAAAGGGTTAACCTCAAAGGGTTAATTTTTTAGTCACTTAAAGCAACACTAAGTAGTTTTAAAATAATATTTCCAAAATCATTTCAGTCAACTTGTAACACTGTGAAAGGCACTTCTGATTTCGCTTCCACTGCACTAAGTGAGTTTGGAGAAGTGGACCATCTCTCTGTGGCTCTCTATGAGAGACAATTCCGCTTTCAACCTGTAGGGCAACCGAAGATGAAAACTTAGTGTTGCTTTAGTGATAAAAAATAAACCACTGATATGGGACAAACTGGATAATTGTAGTTTGCTGGCTGATGTTAAAAGACAATTTACAAGTCCACCATGCCTTGTTCTGGCTGGTCTGCAGGGGGCTTGCTGAACATGTTGAGCCTTGTGAAAAAATGTAGTATCGGAAGCCCCAGTAAAAACAATCTTAGCAATTATGTTGTATACAGAGAGGACCACCACTAACTGCAGGGCCAATGGACTTGTCCTAACTTTCTCCCAACTCTGTTATGTGACCAGACATGGTCTTGAAACCTGAGTGTGAGTGCATTGTCAATCTTATTGAGTTAACGATTCTCTTTGAAGGTGTGATGGAGAAAGCCTTTGAAAGGAAGACGCTACAGTATGCGGAACTGGTAGTGGTTGCAAGGGATTGATGTTGGCAAGCATACACAAGACCAGTGGAGATGGGTGTTATAGGCTTTGTAGCTAAACCAACCACAACAATTTTGTTGGATTTTGGTCTTTAAGGGTGGTCACTCAAACTATTTTAAAAGGAGTGCTGCAAAAGCGAGCATGTTGTTATATGCTCAGACATTCAGGTTTGTAAATGAACACAAAATGCTACCGCCATAAGTAAAGCAGTTGTTTAAACTGACTAAGATTTTTCTGTTGAAGACAACATTTAAGAGCTTAGGCAGATGGTGCACTCCCACACTGATTAACCAAGGTTGGAACAATTTAGACAATTTATGTGTGTAGACATCCTGTGTAGACATACATGTGTGTAGACCCCCCCCCCCCCCCCCCCCCCCCTTAATGTCACTTGCTGCATCAGTCACGTTTTGTTCTAACCAACAAAAGAATTTTTGCGCGGGTTGCGGGAAATTTTTAATTACTTGCAGGCATCCGGAAGTCACTTTTCAAAAGCGGGAGACTCCCGGAGGTCGTGGGAGACTTAAGATGTCTGTGTCTTGTTGTCTTTGATAACAACATGTGTTGTAGCCCATTATGAGCATGAGGGAGGTGGGTCTGGGAGAAAGACAACTCTGTTGAGCTTTTTTGAGCAGTTGTGGGCTCACTTGCCTGCAAGACAATCTGTTGAAAGCCCATTAGTATGCAGTCCTCTGTAGCATTATGAGTGGTTGATATGTGTTCTTATATGGTTCTTACACAGGCAGTGGTGCCGCTAAGGGGGGGTAGATCAGGACAATTCATGGGGCCCACAATTTCTCGCAGCATCTCTGTACACACACACTGTAGTAACCAGTAAGTCAATACGGAAGTGGACACTGAGGAGGCCAGGGAGACCCTGGTTCACTTTTAAGTTACTGTCTTCAAGTTGTTGTGAGTGTGTCACACCTACTGCAACACTTTCAAAGGAAGGTGCCTGCTTGGCAAACTGAGAGGTATGCTCCTGCTAGCATCTTTGATGGAGAACATGTTTCTATTATTGTTAATGATAATGATAATAACTGTTAAGATGCATTCTGTCTGAAATGTGTGTATGTGCTACGACAAGTTAGGAGGTTAAAACAACAACCTGGAATCTCATTCCTTGACCACTGTTAGTGAGCCAGTTGTATTTGTGCTAATGGTATGGCAGCAGTTCCCAGCCAAGTTTTATGGAAAAAATGTAAATGATAAATAGCCTACTTGCAGTTTAATACACTTTAACTCTGTATCTAAGAGGATAAGGAGAAGCCAATATGAATATGAGGAGACTAATTCTGATATCAACCAACAAGTGCCAAAGGGGCTAATAGAGGTCTCAATATTAGCTTAACGTATGTAATGGTTTATCTCTAATTATGCCATCTAATTATGCCATCTGAAAGTCAAGTCTGAGGACCTTTTAAGCCTGTGTGGCTACTTTAGAGGGCAGAAGTAGAAGACCTTTGTCACAAACTGTTCAGATGTCACAAACCTTAATCATAATCACACATAAAAACACATTTTTTGCAAAACTCAACCTCCTTCCCTTCGAGGCCCTGTAAGTTTTATATACACACGGGCCATACAACTATTAGAGTCTACTCTAATAGCAGAAAGTGGGTGTTTGAAAACAAAATACAACACTGCCCCCTGCAGAGATATGGTAGTTATAGCAGATAAAAACTATTTTTTCTTATTTTCTTACACACAGAAACACACATACCAAAAAGCTTTGAAGTTGTCTTGAAGTTAAACCCATCTACAAATATGCATTATCTTGCACCACTAACCATCCATCTCTCTCTCTCTCTCTTTCTTTCTCTATCTCTGTCTCTGTCTCTCTCTCTGTACACACACACACACACACACACACACACACGCACACACACACACATACACACACACACACACACACACACACACACACACACACACACACACACACACACACACACACACACACACACACACACGCATACTCCAGAAGAAAACAAGCCCATTTGTATTTCTTTCCCTCTTGGAGAGTGCCATTAAAGAGCAGAAACGGTAAATATATCAAAATGCTCTCATACTGCTCTGTGCCCCTATGGGAATACAACACACCAACAGAAAACGTCTATGTGGAGATAAGAAATGGTAAAGTACCAGTGTGTGTGTGTGTGTGTGTGTGTGTGTGTGTGTGTGTGTGTGTGTGTGTGTGTGTGTGTGTGTGTGTGTGTGTGTGTGTGTGTGTGTGTGTGTGTGTGTGTGTGTGTGTGTGTGTGTGTGAAAGAGAGGGGGAGAGGGGAGGAGAAGGAGGCAGGGGTACATGTAAGACAAATTAGTAACTCAGTAAAAGGTGACTTAAAAGAAAAGGAAATAGGTGTGCATGTGAATTCCAGAAAAAGCATGTTCTGGGTAAGTGAACAGCCATTACTCCTACTAAAAATGCATCGTCATCATTTGGGACTTTTTTGAGTTGGCATAAATAAGTTTATTGCATGCTTCTGCGTATCATTTGTTCTAAGACCTCTGAAACTCCTAGAGGTTGCAATTACTGTTTTCAGAATCCATTGTAGCTTTTCGTACTCTGCCTTTTTAAAATTAACAATTGACTTAACAAATGACGATTTCCATTCACCACTGTTATTAAGTAATGACTCCTCTTCCAGACATTTGACATCTGTCCTAATTGTTGCACAAACATCACTGCTGCTCGTCCTACCATTACTGAGTCCAGATGGTGGACTGGTGTGTGGACCGCCTCGGGCCCAGCAGCTGAGTATGTGCACGTTTGACCCAAAGAGAAGAACAAATGTGACTGATGGTGAAATGATCACATTATTTTTCTACTTTATCCCCCACCTGCCATGACAAAAGGAAGTGTTCCCTAAATGCGACTGTCTCTCCTGCACGACTTCATAATCCTTGCTGCATCCTTTTTGCAGCCAGAAATTTTGGGCCTTATAAAGGGATACAATTGTGGATGCGTTATTTTAAATGACATTAACACTGTGTCCTCAAAGGGTCCCCTGCCAATGCTGGGTCCTTAGAATCCTCCTCATCTCCCCCAACCTCACCCCTGCTTTGTGTTTAACTGATGGCTTTTTTGTTGCCATGGCGCTGCTGCATCCGGACACCTTTCTGATTGCTCTGTCTAGACTGTGCATTTATTTACTTTTTTACCTTTTATTAACCCCTTCAACTGCACTTTATCCCACCCCTCATCATCTGCCCTTCATCAGGTAGCCATGCCCCCCCCCCCCCCCCCCAACTACATTTTACACACTTTACTCCCCCTCCACATGCAGTGTTTAGACTAACAATCAGCAGTTTCACTGCATGCCCTACTCTACCCAGTATGTCTATGCATGTGACAAATAAATATCCTTGAATCATCTTTTCACTAACTACACTTTCAATGGACCAAAGACAATATATTTTGTCTCACCTACAAATCACAATAAAGGGCTCCACTGACTTTTCTGTGGTAGGGCATTCATTTAACCTCACATGGCGTAATATTACTGGTAGCTTTCACTCTGACTTGATACACTTTGATGAAAGTCTGTACAAGCGTCTCCATGTTTCAGAATGGCACCATCTTTACGACTCAAAAGTATGAAGTCCCAAAGGCTATTGTGGAGACTGCTCTTCATTATTCAACATTAGCCAGTTCCTCTTTGAAGAATAGTCCGCTCCCTCATCATTCCCCTCAAATCACCTTTATGTCTGACATCTGACGGCCCTGAATAAAACATCAGAGGCTGCTTTTCTGCCAGAGGTGATGCCATTCATCAACCTACCTGGTCCTGTGGCTGCATTTAATACCCAAAGTAATGAGGCTTCATTTTTATGAATTCTTCATTTATTGCAGGTATAATGTTAAATATATGCTTGCATACAGCTGTTCACTCCACCAAATGGATCCTATGAAGTGCATAAAATTTGACCAGATTGCTAACGTTAGGATGAAATAGCCAAGAGACAACTGGAGTCCAAAAGTTTTGTGACAAGGTTGCAAAACAGCAACTTGCTTGCTTGACTTGCTCTTTCAGAGCAATATCACCAGTATGCTTTTCCATTCACTTTAAACACGCACAGTACATGGCTCTTAAAACAAGTTAAGCAGAAGAAATGGTTTTCACAGATTTTAGGTGATGTCCCAGGTTAGCACCAACTAAAAGTCTTTTGATATTATTAGGAATGATTTATGCCTTGTGAGACCCTACATGGAATAAAAACAATACAAAATGTTTATTTTTTCCTTGTCACTTCCCTTTTTTATTGTTTGCTTATATTCCTTGTGCTTCCTAAACTGAAAAGCAGCGTGTGATTTTGCTGGAACTGAAGACATCTAATGCCTGATTGTTGTTGCATTTCTGTTCAATGTGCTGACAGAGTTCGCAAGTAAAACCTCGTAAGTGAATTAAAAATAAACTTTACAGTACATATGAAAAAAAGAGAATACCCTGCACTGACCCCTCATACCCTTTAGCAAAACTTTCCACGTTTTCACATTCTGCACTCGGTGGAAGAATTAATGTTGGCTGCATTTAAGACCCACTGGCAGCTAGTTTCATGTTAGGGTGTTGGCAGGCAGTGCCACAAAAAGCGTCCTCTCCTCTCCTAGCGCACTGGATGCCTCTGCTAATGAATGAGTAGTCGATAATGCGCGAGGACCTGATAAACAAATCCCAACGGTAATTTACTGAGGTGCGTGTTAAAAACAATCCCTCGCTGCACAGGTCAGCAAGCATGGAAGATAAAATGTTTTTCTTTTTTTGTTTTTTTTTGCTGTGGAATGCCACCACCCGTGGAATTATTTTCTAATTAACTGCGCCGTAAAAACTAAAGTGCCACAGAAATGTGTATGTTCCCAACCCATAGCTGCCAGTCACAGGATGCACGTTCAAAGGAAACATTTTTTTGAACCTTTTTAAGGCCTCCGATCAAAGGCGTTTTACACCTCTTTCCGCTCTGCTCCGTTCAGACAATGTCGCTGCACACCAAGGTGCCTGGAAGCCAAGCTATGCTCTGTCATTTTCAAGACTGAAAATAGATAGCGCAAAAAAAGTCAAAATATCTTATGCTACATGTATAGTTATTTTTTTCGTTCCGCAACAGGATAAAATAACCCCAAATTCTCACCATAATGGAAGAAAAACACAAGTGTGTTCCCTTTCTTTACAGCCAAGCTCAGTGTTCATTCTCTGACTATGGTTTTAGATTATTATCTGACATTTTGACTTGTTGCATTGTTGCTTCGTCCCCCTAAAGGCTCTTGGTTTGCCTGCAGCTTAATGGGGCAGACTGAGTGCAGGATTAAAGGAACAGATGAGGCTGAATGGAGCAATCGACTATGCATGCCTTTGGCATCATACAATCCATATTCACAACCCCAGTGCCTCACACAGTACACTACGCAAGTCATAAGGCTACATCTCCCCTTCTGCTTTTGTTGTAATTCTTGATGATTGCTTGGATGGCGACGAGTGACGGGTGACTGGCCAATCAGGGCCCATCAGTGGGCGGGGCTCGGCGTTCCCTGATTGCGTCGCTCCTGTTTTAAGCACTCTTCCGTCACGCCTTGTGACGCCAGCTCAGCCAGCACGTTGTCCAGGTAGTTGGGGTCTGGGTAGCCGTGACCCGAAACGTTCGACATCATCTCGGTCTTGTGGTGGATTTCGTTCCACACCACCGTGTCCGGCTCGCCCGTGGTGCTCGACGTTCCGACAGTGAAGATGAGACGGCGCGTCCACGCGATCTTTAAAAGTTCCAACACCTGAGAACAAGTCAGATGGCATAATCTTAGTGACTGTAAGACAATAATTTAAGGATTTATTGAATCCCTGACTTGGTTCTCAAATATCCGTTTTGATAAAAAGGCCAAAAAAAAGCCACGGTATTTAAATGATGTGAACAAGTACATAGAATTTGAGCATTTTGTTTTTTGGGCTGTAGAACTTGTAGGGAAAAAAGTTTATTGGATTTTTTTTTTTCAAGTTACTTCCTCTACTGGTAGTTGCATTGAAACCCCAGCTTTAAAAAAAAAAGTAATCCTGTAAATAAATGAGCATAGTTTTGAGCTAGAAGCATTTCAAAAATCAAAAATTAAACTTAGAAATGACATTTTCCCAGTTTCTGCATTTTGTGACCATGCCCGTTTTTCCCATGGAGTCATTTATTAATTTTGCCTATGTTCTGTCACAACCATGATGCGAAACTGCCCATATATACATATGACAATCATATATTGAATATACATACAAATATACTGAATATACATATACAGTGGTCCCTCGCTATAACGTAGTTCACTTTTCGCGGTCTCGCGGATTTTTTTTAGTGCATGCTTCTTCTTTTTTTTTTTTACAGCGCATTGTGTTCTGCGCCCTGATTGGCTAAGGGACTGTAGAACATTGTCAATCAATCTCCTGTACACTACAGAATGCTCTCAGCTTGTAAAATGTACATAAATCTTCCATCGCTAGCCGTGTGACTCTGAAGTGCTGTATGTTTGCAAGTTTGAACTCTCAGAGTAGAAGAGAGAGAAATGTGAGAAAATGTCAATGCCTGTCTGAGAAAAGTGTATAAAGTGCTTAACTGTTAACTTTTAACTGTGAGTGGTTTTACAGCCTTAAAACATCTGTAGTAATTAAAAATAAAGCTGACTACTTTGCGGATTTTCCCTATCGTGGGTTATTTTTAGAACGTAACTCCCGCGAATAACAAGGGACCACTGTACTACATATCAAAATCATAATCATTACTCCAATGCCAAATGATCAGTGTCAATTCATATTCTGGCTGTATCCAGTGCATCCAATCAATGACTCTAACCCCATCGGCTGCCACCGTACCTTTCTGCCTTTCTCGTTGTCGGGCAGGAAGCAGAATCGGGGAAAGCCTCTGCAGGTGTAGGGCTGGCCTGGGTTAGGATGCTCTGAGCCCTGCCAACACAACACAGGGCTTCATTAATCTGCTGTAAGGGAAAGCTATGGGAAGTACAAAACACCTCCAGCTTTTGTACCTGTATTCCTGGTAAGATGTTGTAGACTATTTGAATCGTTCCACAGTCTGAGTGTCCAGGAAGAGACTGGGACACGCTGTAGATCTCCATCTTGCCCTTAGGCTGCGTTCCCGTTTTCTGCCCGTAGATTGTCTTGCAAGAGGGACACTGAAGGCTGCCATCCTACAATGGGAGGCACAACACCTTTAAACACCGGATCTTTTCAAAGCCGACACAGACGGCTCTTCCTTTCAGTCAAAACCACCTGTGTGGCCACTTATCCACAACCTTCCCGCTAGCAAATCGGTACAGCCAGGATTAACAAATCCTTGTAGAGGCGACATGATTGGAAAGACAAAAAAACAGCCTCGTGCACCTTGTTGCCGTTGTTGTACATGGCCAGCATGCACAGCATGTGCAGGGTGTGCCCGCATTTGGTGAGCTTTCCCACAGCACTGGGCTGGATGGACTGGCCCCCCTCTGGTGCCCCGTCGTACCCCGAGGCAGAGGTCAAGCGCTCCATGCAAATAATGCAATCCTTTGGGGGGGGAAAGGGACATCAGCAAGAACAAAGAGCTAGGGGGAAAACAACACCGTTTTGGTAGCTTCACCACACATAACTGTTTCTGGTACAGTTGGACACAAGCAGTGAGGGACTCTAGGTAGTCAGAGAACAGGAAGTGTGTGTGTGTTTTGGAGGAAGTGGTGATAAATTACCTCATCAGCAGGCGGTGCTACCTCCTCCATGTATCTCTGGATGACATCCTCTGGCTTCTGAGGTCCACCTACAGCCACAGAGATGTTTGAGAAGTATGACTCACATCTACAGCAGATGTTTAACCACATCATACATTGTGCTCTAGCTTTGTTGTGAATAACTGTGCAGACACCATAAAATAAAACAAAGCTGTAATTAAGCCCAAGACATATAAAACAAAAATAATTTAAAAAAAAAGTTCAAATGTAGACTAAGGAATGCAGGCTTTTTAAAAACCTGACCTACACAAAATCTGTACTCACCCCCACCCCCTTCACCACATCAAAGCCCCCTTCAAACAAAACACTCTCCTAACTCATGTATCAAAACTTTTGATGAAGTGTTTTCGACCAGCGCACCACAATGTGAACTATGCAACCGTTAGCCACCGCTGTCTGCAGAGGAACATCATGCTTGCCCTGCTTTTGTTAGGTGACGACGAAACTGATTAGGCTTGTGAGTGTCAGTCTGCAACAAGTGCATTTGCCGCTCTGCGGCTGCATTCTTTCAGATTAGAGACCAAAGAGGAGAAGAGACGAGAGACACTTGAGCCTTGTTAAGTTTTGTATGGCATGGTTTGGATTGGACTGGCGGATATATAGCCTAGTTTCTAAGCACTCTGTCAATCTCCCTTTCCTTGTTTATACTTAGTTTCCAGGGCGATGAGACTGAGATGAGACTGTTATTAATGAATACAATCAAAGACAAGCACAAAGATGTGATCACATGACACTTTTTACTTTTACTTTACTTAAGTGCGCACAAGCAGAGCACTTTTCCCGAGTAGAGTGAGCAACAAAAGCATGAAATGCGACATGCACACAATGGCAGATGAACGAATGAAAAGGTCAAATGTACAAATGAAAAAGGCACAGGTAGCATGCGCGCTGCCATGACTCAAAGCAAAGAAATTGACGACTTCAAGCAAAACAAAACATGGGGCGGACAAACAAAAACAAAAAGGGGAGCATTAAACGATGCAGCTCGAAACACAACAAAACAACAGACCCAAATGAGCCTCTGGGGAGGTATGCTTACCTCTCTCTCTCTCTCTGTCTCTGTCAGATTTAGTGCTTAAAATGTTAAAACCTCACCGAGAGGAAAAACAACAAACACTCGTCAGAAGCACATGACGCACATGCAGGACGGAAGCGTTTGACGGGCAGGGGAGTGTTGGTGTAGTGGGATAGGATGCGGGGGATCTCAGGGGGGGCTGGGGCATGAGCGGCGGAGCTACCTGTCCTGGGCTGCCTCTTTGCCCTCCTAACGGCGCCCTCCTGGCTTTTGGAGGAGGAGGAGGAGGAGGAGGGGGCCTTGCCCGAGCGACGCTGACAGGGGGGGGCGCTCGTGAAGCGAACTCCGAGTCCAGCTGCTGACATCAAAATGGAAGCCATGCCTGGAGAGGCCCCATGCCGGTGGACACATGCAAGGAGGAGGAGGAGGAGGAGGAGGAGGAGGAGGAGGAGAGGGTGGTGGAGGAGAGGAGAAGTGATGAGCGGAAGGGGGGGGGGGGTAGGGAGGGCCAGCGTCGCATGGAGGAACTCGAGAGTCCCGTGAGCTGCTTTTAAAAAAAGGGCCATTTTTTTCTCCCCCGAGCGTTCCGCTGGCCCTCACTTTGGAGCTTGGACATCTGCCTTGCCAGTTTTTTAAGGGAAGGAAACTTGGGCCAGACACTGTTCCTACGGAACACTCTACTCTCGTTCTTGCCCCCACCAAAGCCCCCAAACAAATCTAGCCTCTTGCCTACACAAATTACCCCAAGACAGAGAACCCAGAATGCAACTAACCACAACGAACACTGCTTTTCCAGGAAGCACAGAGGCAATCTTTCTCCAACTGAGCTCCTAACCACCAACTCCCAGTGCCTTTTTATCCACTCCTATCTGCAGCTCATCCCTTGCCTCCCTTAAGACATCATCAACAGATGGCCCATCCACCACGCCTCTCGAGCGGACCCTGATCCAACCCCACACACATCATAAGGCAGGCATGCTACATCAATCGATGAGGTGGGCACTAGACAGAGCGGACATGTTCTCTGGGGTGGGGGGAGCCAGAGTGAATGTAAAATGTGTGATATTGGCTAGCAGCGATGGGATGTTTGTGGATGCCACCCTGAGTACTGAGAGTGAGCCAAAGAAACACACAGTCAAATCCATCTGTACTCTCAGCCACATCAGAGAGATAGTTTACACAAAAGCTGAGCAATGGAAAAACAAAAACAGCCATGGCATGTTGTTACTCAATACCCTTTATGAAAATAAAACTAACTTTACAAAGGAAAATCAATGTCCTCTACCTGTAACAAGAAGTGACAAATTTGAAAGTATTCTACTTTTACTATTACTGCTACGAGTGTTATGTTTCTTGTGTGTGTCTGTTCATCGACCACGTCTTCCATCACGCCAAGACTGTGAGAAAATAAGGAAAGATTTCGATTTTCCTTCCCTTTTAAAAGCATTCTCAACATGCAAAATGAATGATTCTACCAGAGGGTATTTCACAACAGTAAAAAAATATATATTTTGTTGATCTGATGGAACAAAAGTGCTCTAAAACCTTGTTAGAACAGACTGACACTCACAAGAGAATTAACCAGCGAGTCAGTGAGTGATACAAATGAGGGTATTTAAGGGAGTCCTTAGCAGACTTATAGCAGTACTCAAGTCAGTGTCAACATTACCTGCCAGGGCTGCGCTCACACTGGTAGAGCCATTCAGGTGTACAGGGATGGTTGGGATGCTGAGGAGAAAAACACAATAAAAATGTCACTAACAAACTAGGACGCCTTTCTTTGCAAGCAGGGATGCAGTGTTTCAACCAGTGGTTTATAGGGAAGTCGTCACTTGAACAACACATTCCTCCCACCTTCACTAAAGGCCATTTTATAGTCCAGGCCACAAGTGTCTCTCAACACAATATCCTGAAAAGAGACAAAATTGCTGTTTTGAACTTTTCACGTACATCAAAAAAATTACAAACGGCACAAACGTTGCCACCCACTCTGATTGGATAACCATCAGAACAACAAGTTCTGCAACCTGGAGTGTTGTTTTCATCACACGCAACATGCGTCCTCGTTCAGATGGGTTTCAAAAACTGTTTAAAACAATTTTATAACGATTTTTTATCACCGGTGCAAAGCTATAAAAAGCCTTTACTGCCAGGACATATGTAGAAAACTTGAATGACACTTGTCACCTGGACTAGAAACTCACCCCAAGTTGTCCCAAAAGAATAAAAATTAGCCAAAAATTTGACTTGGGCTTAAAAATTGGGAGATGAAATTCCAGCCGTGTGTATGACAGACAGTTCATCAACAGCCTTTCATTCATAGCAGCTGGAAAGCTTAAAACAGACACAATGCAAAGGACTAACACGGATCATTCTAGGGTGTTTTATTTCTCAACCATAATGCCGCACCTGCCACCTTAAACTAACAAAACTCCCTGTGGGAAACACCGAGATGCGAGCTGCCACCACGCTGTGAGAATCAGAATACTTTACTGATACCCAGGGGGATTCTGAGAATGAGAAACTAAGATATGAACAGGAGGGCCAGCCTACTGGCAGCCTGTTGTGAAGGGTCTATTGGAAGTCCCCATAAGGAGTGTCGAGATACCCAAGGGAGGCATAGGCACTGTACTTCCACTTTACCAACCTCAAATTACACTCCAAAGACTGTGATAAGGAGGAGTAGTCTGGAAACCCTCATTTATTTCTTTTATCCCTGTTAATATATGCAAACACATTAGCTTTGTTTCAAGCACATTATCCACATTAGTACACTAATCAGGGACATTAGTTTTCTTAAATAATTAACCTGGTGGTTTCACCGAGTTTGCATGCTGTGCTACAGAGCAATACAAGCGTAAATCTGTCAGTGTGTATACATTTCAATTTTCCTGGGACCCCAATGACTTTCTTCTACATACTTGTTACTTTTTATCACTGTGTCTGATTGATTTGGTTTTTTTTTTAGAAGTAGCCCATCTTCTCAGTCTGATGTTCTGACATTTAAACTTCAAATGCTTTAACACTGAATTTTTAACTTGTCAGCAGCAGAGCCCTCCCTCTCTGAGGGACTTTTTCTAGAGGGGAAACAAAACAATCTGCCATCATGATGACTCTGCCACAGCAACGCTTGAGTACAGCTACTATTCCTTCTTTCAGAGTTTCCACAGACAAAACCACTGGCTGTGTTTTCTGCCCTTTTTAAAAGGGTTGTACTTTATCTGTCACTGAAGCGGACGTGGCCTTCCTTTGGGGCTGGGTGATTGATGTCCACTCAGAGAGGCCTAACTAAAAACAGGCCCTTCCAGGTTCAAAGTTCAACCGGCCTAATGGGCGGGATGAAACAATAGGCTTCTAAATTAGGGGTTTCCCCTTCCACTGCACAAACAATGAGCTGAAGACCCAGATCGCCCCTCTCTATCGCTCGCTCACACTCCTCCACATTTCCTGATGCAGTCTGCTCTTTCAAAGCAGCGGGCCTGCTGTGAGGTGAGTGTGAGGGCCGAGAAACACACACACACAGTCTCTCAGTTTCCACAGGCCTAACAGCTGGCCAGGGTCCTGTCCACAGACATACGTGTACAAAAAAAAACTGGTTGTGTTCTGAGTCTGTGCATAAATCACACTTCTGCAAAACATTACCAAATGTCAGAAATGGAGATCTGCCATGGCCTGGGATGAAAAGACCTACGAGAATTTATTTGATATCCTCCTGACCAAAGCAATGAGATTGAGTAAAAAGTCCACAACGGATAGCCTCGTGCTCGACACCAGTTTGATTAAATCTATAAATCTAACAGATGGGGCAACAATGTGTGGAAACATTTAACTCATAGTGAAACAGGGAACAATAGCAAGTAGTGGGCAATTTGTCATTTTTATCACCGCTGAATTCCATATTCGTCTTTAAAGCAACAGGAAACACCAGGGCTTTAACAGCAGTGGTGTCAGAGTGCAAAACAGGTGGCCAACATACGAAGATGAATGACAAAAGGCTACAGCGCATGGATATTGCTCTCTATTGTAAAAGTAGGTCTAATGGTGATGGGAGAAGATGAATAGTTCCATTTCATATAGCAAACACTACAGCTTGGTCTAAATTAAGAAGTGGTGCAGCATCAACAAGACAGGCAATAAAACTAACATTATTTCAGGTTATGGCCTATTTCATAATTGCTTCATGCATCAAAGAGCAGAGGAGTGCCACAATAACTTTTACCCTGCAACATCATAGAGGTAAAAATGAGACCGCTGTGCTCGCTTCATAATATCAATAAATCTCCAAATGTGGGGGCAACGCCCCTTTTAGACAATACAGTGACATCCATTTTTTCCTATTTTTTTTTTAAATGGTGGATTTTTGAGTGGCAATCCTACCTTAATCCATTTGTGCTGGGAGCGTACGACAGTCCGGGTCCGGGTACGGGTCCAGGTCCGACGGGTCCAGGTCCTGGGGGCTGGGATGTGGAAGTCGCGGGGCTCCAGGGACCGCCCCAGGACATGTTCCCCACCGACAGGGGCCTCCTAGGGTAGGGGGAGTACACCGAGGAGGGCGTGCTGCCACCGGCGGCTCGCCCGTGACCCTGGAAGCTGGGCCTGCTGCTCACCTGGCCGGCCGAGAAGGAGTGGCGGGAGCGGCTGGGCATAGGCCCAGTGCCGCTGCTGTGGCTCAGACACTGCTGGCAGGTGCAGGCCGGACCGGAGTGGATGACGGAGCTGGTGGCCAGCGGGTACGGTGCGCTGGCCTGCCGGCGGACCTGGCGTCTGAAGCCCGAGGTCTTGTTGACTTGAGCTAAAGCGGTTAGGTCCACTATGTAGTTATACCCGTGAGGGCCGAGGTCGGCGGTGCCCTGGCCGGCCTGGTAGCTGTGCTCCAGCAAAATGGAGGTGCGCGTCTCGTATGCAGTCCAACTTCCTTCATCGTTGGCCCACTCCCAGAAGACGCCGCTGCTCAAAGCTGAGGACTGTGGGAACAAGCTTCGGCGCACACAACGCAGCTTTCCTGTGGCAGGTATAATTTAAGAAAGACATTAATTGGAGCTTTAAGAAGCATAATGCAGCCAATATTCAGCATTGAGCATGAACTTGACCAGAGACTTCCTGCCCAATACAGACTACATTACTAGGATCTTTTCCCTTGAGCTTCATGTGAATATCTCTTCACAGATAACAAAGGCAACACAAAGAAAGCAGATAAGGAGTCATTTATGCAATAATTGCATTTGTTTTTAGAAGATGTTTCAAGCGTCTCAAACTAAACAAATCAGCAAATTCACATAGGTTTCAAGGGAACATTTCATGGGTTTGATTACAAATGTCAGAGTTCGTCATCACACAGCAACACAATCTTGAATGACTGTAGAATGCACCAACATAAATCTGAGAGTGACAAATGGCTTCAGTACCAAAACAGGCGCGGACAAAGGGCAAAAGACACTGTAAACGAGTTTGACAAATTCTTAATTGGCTTGCGTTACTTAAATGCCACAGCTAGGACACCTAACGAGCTACTTATCCGTAAGTTTAGTGATGAAGCTATTGTATTCCTTACATAGCTCCGTGCCCCATTGTTTAACAAGTCTAAAGTGGCCAGTGGCATGCACTTGCCTCAGCCAAGTTAAAGTTCAGACATCAATTATCCCTAACTCGCTTTTCTGGTCTCAACGTTAGCACAAAAGGCAGATGTTTAGCGACTAGCCATGGCTAATCCAAGCTAGGGTTAGCTGGTTACGGCTGCATCTGCATTTACTGATAGATTAGCTCGTAACAACACAGAGACCGTTAATTACAGGCAAATTCAGGAAGATACATCAACACTAAGTGGTATGGTTTGCACGTCAACTTACCAGTATCCTGTCGAAACTGCTTCAGGTTTGGGATGTCAATGATATAAGCAGCCAGGCTAGGGTCGGACTGCCCCAGAGAGATGCTAGTTGAAGCTGGTCCCCCACCTCTTGATCCTCTTTGATGTAGCAGGCATTGTTCGATGTAACAGCTCACCTGGCCACTATATGGTCGCCAGTACCCGAAGTCATCCTGCCATTCCCACACAACCACCATAGGCTGTGCCTGGCCAGGAATTCCAGAGGGCGGCTGGGTTACCGATGGTCCACTCCGGGATCCGCTCAGACCAAGGGGGAAACCTGAAGCAGTAGCCATCTCCAATAACGTTAGCTCAGCTAACGTTACGGGGGCTCACAAGCTAATGCTATCTATGCAGGAAATACTAGTTGACGTATACCAATCGATACAGCAACTATGTCTTACAAAACGATTTGCTCGCTGGCGTTACAATAAAGTCGATGTATAACCAGCCGCCAACATTAGCTGGCTACGGACTTGGATTACGAAATCATAACTAGATTGTTATCTTTACGTGCAATCCGTCTGTTGCTAGCACAGCCACCACGAATTTAACGTAAACTAGTTAGCGCGAGAGATGGTCAAGCTATATCCCATTCTATACCTTATGTAACTTCAAATGCTGCGCGTTGTTTACCTATGTTCACGTGGACTGTAATTATTTTCTACAGAAGCGAGAACTTGCGTTAGATATCCGGCCTCTCCTGTATCGTCGCTGTCATGCTAGTTGGCCAACTGCCTGTTTTCTTACGAATCCGACACAACAGTCGGCAGAACAGATCTGTCAGGTGGCTAACATGGCTAGCTCTATTATTATGTAAGATTACTGGAACGATTTACCTAGAAAGCTGTACCGGCGGGTAAATTGAGTATGCCTGTGACGCTACGCATTAAATTCCTCTACTACCGAGCACTGCTACATGCTACCCCTGTTTCAATCTCAAGTTACCAGCCACACATACGCAGAACGATGATCCTTGATGTCCACGGTGACTGTGGCAACAGACATGCAGCTAACACAAAGCTTCAAAATAAAAGCTGACGATCTAGTACATTATACACGGTGCCATTGACTGAACTTTCAGCCATTGATTGAATCTTCAGATTGCCATCTTAAGCTTTTAAAAGTTAATTTTACTGTCACGTGATATATTACCAAACTAACACCTAAAGGTATCAATGAATCATGAAACAGTCTGTATAAAACCCAAAATTGACGACTTTTATTATGACAATGTGTACATATTGGGAAATGCAAGTGCTAATAACATTTAAAAGCCCCAAGCTTGCCTTTTTTGTTTACAGACATGACGCAGTTCTGACACTAGTATGATGACAGTTGTACTGTATGTTTCCCTTCTGTGCAAAATAATGTTGCACGTGTGCCAATCCTCATTTCTCTACATATCCGGTATAAACAGTCGAGATCAAAATACAAGGAAACGTGAATAAAATGCAAGGCAACACATTTTATTTCAAAGGCCTAAATGGCATTAAGGTACAGCATATAAATACCGGTGAGTCCGGAGAGACAGTTGTTAGGGGTTAACATATGCCAGTCCTTCCTTTACATTACATTACATTCATATTTACTTTTTTATATAATGAAACACTTTAACTGTATTTTGCTTTAATGTTCTATGAACACTTCAATTAAAAACCCCAGTCAAAGCTTGACACGGTGTTGTCACCTTAAAATACTCCACAGTGGGTATATGCATACCTTGGTGAATATACATACAGTATACCTACAGTAGCTAATGTAATATGTTCAGTCATTTCACCCAGTATGATTCGTTATACTGAATGCATTGTCTTACATTCCCTGTGTATAAGCATTATTTGCCAATAAATAAATAAATAATATCACCAATATCTGACTGCTGTGAGACTGGACTGTCAATAAAATGAATATCTTTTAGCACCAGTAAAGGTTTTGTCCATGATTACCTCTGACGTAGTGTAAGGGTAGAAAAACATCCCTTCCATGTCTGCATTACAAGTATCCGCACTGTGTGGAAATGTGATAGCTTATTAATACCATTGGGGTATTTTTCAGAACAAAAAGTTCCATGGTTTGACAGAGAGCATATCTCTATCCCTTATGGATTAGCCTGTACATATCTGTTTAACAACAGCTGTATCAGCGAATTAACACGATCCCTTTGCAATTAGTGAAGCACACAGAAACCTTCCAACAGGTAAACACACAAAAAAACAAGCATTTATCTGGCAAACCACTGTGCAACTTCATGTAGTATTCCTTTCTAGCATCAGACAAATGTTACCGGTGATTGCCAGCCTTGACACACTCAATATGGGCAAAATGTGTTTGTCATAAGCCACAGCACTCTAGTAAAGCTGATAGTAGGGGTTATGTTTATTACTGTGATCATCAAAAATGTCCATTGTCAGTACTTCACTTTTCCTGGAACTTGTACATTCACGCCGCTGTAGTCCACCATGTACATGGGCCATTGCTGAGGGAGGGCAGAAAAATCAAATCATTTAGAACAATTTCATTCAATGAAATTGAATTGAGTTCATATTAATTTCATTCATTAATATGGAACATTAAAATCCCAGTTAGCTCTTGCTCGTTCTGCAAAATGTAAGCATGAGGAAGCTTACCATCACAGGTATTTGATTGGCTGATGCTGTAGATTCACTCCCTGAAGGAAGAGACACCCGGCTGTTTTCCAGGACTCTCTTACGCTTCCGTCGATTAGTGGATACTTCTTTCCCTTCTAAGAATTACAAAAAGAACATTTTCAGAAACATTTTCATGAAAATCTGACATCTTTTGTTTTCCACTTAGACTTAGAATAGACTTAGAGGAAACCCCTTACCTGTATTACCAGTTTGTGTACAAATTTCTGCAAAGGGCCTGGAAAACAAAACGTCTACATCAGCAACAACACATATTTCATGAAGCAGTATGTAGCATGTATATTACATGCATGCCATCCCACAATTCCCAAGTCACATATCACTAAAATGACTCACTGGAGCTGGCTTTTGATTGTGATAGCGATTTCTTCTCTTGCTTGAAGAATTTTCTCTAAGCGAACGATGTCATAGGTGTTAGGATTCCTAAAGGGGATGTCATCGGGGAGACCAGACACCTCCACCGAGTCCGGGCTGGCCCGGATCAACTTGTATGGTACCAGCACCGACCGGTCCAAGCCCAGAGCCTCACCTGAAAGTGTAAGGACAAGGCTCTTGGAAATGCATAGAGCATCAAAATGTGAAATGAGACTAATCACTTGTAAAAATATACAGCTCCACTGTACAGAGACCACTGTAAAATTATCAGTTTCTCTGATTTAACTATTTATAGGTGTATGTGTGAGTAAAGTGAACGTTTTTGTTTTATTCTGTAAACTACTGACACTGGAAAAGGAATAGCTGTCATACATGTAGAGATGCTGATTTTAGGACATTTTCGGTGGTCTCTTAATTTTTTCCAGAGCTGTATATTGACCGTACCATATTTCTTGTTGAACAGCTCCTTCACTTGCTCTCGCAGGATCACCTTCTCCCCCATGCGATTAACTTCCTCATCATCTAATTAAGATATGAACGTAAGAAAACATTCATATCATTGGGACATTCATTTAAGCAAGTATAATGATGGAACACATTTAGAAGACAAAGATTACACTAGACACAAGTCTGATGTTTTCCAGTCATGTAAAATTAGGTTATGTTCCACAGCATTACACTCCCTATTTTACTGTGTCGGTTGAATTATTATTTCTTAATCTCTTGTGCATTATATGTCGGCTTACCACTTATTGAGGCGTAAGCTTTCTTCAATAAGGTTATCCTCCGTGGAGCTGAAGAATTCATAGTCAAAGAGAATGCATCGATTAAATAAGGTCTTCCAGGCAGACAACATATTGATTCATCTCTTGTAAGTATATATAGTGTAGGTACAATACATATAAATTCTGTATTACACGATTATGTAAATATCAGCAGTGCATGTGTGAAAGGGGCTGCAGAAAACATATACAAATAATATTACACTGTCTGTACTTTACCTGGCTTGGGGATCAGTCCCTGGAAAGGCCTGGTATAAATAAACAAAGCTATTAACATAGTGGCGAGCATCATGGACCAGTTGAGCTACTCCAGTCTAGTGACAAATTTTCCATACCATTGTGTTTATTTGTACTGGTAAAAAAAAAACTCCAGTTGATTATGGGCATGCACTCTCTATGTTGAAAAATACACAGATGATATTTACCTTGTGATGGTAAACCTAATCTTGTCAGCTACGGCCAGAATCCTCTCAAGGTTCTGGGAGCCAAAGGTGCAAGGCTTGCGGAAGGGGATGCCAGGGGGAAGGCCCTCGATAATTACCGAGCCAGGGTTACTCTTGATCCTCTTGTAAGGCACTTGGACAGGATACTTGATGCCCAGCGCCTCACCATACTTCCTGTTGAAGAGGTCCTGGACTTGCTCCCTTAAGGTGTTGGCCAAGTCAATACGAGATAGCTTGGCCTCTAAGCTGTCTGTCAGAGCACAAACACACAATTTCAGTTACAAAAGCATAAAGACACAGAAAACCAAATACAAAAGTTTACTGAAGTACAAACGTTTATCTCGATAACATGTATGTCAATATCAGATGCAATAGATACACGTCCTCGGCTTCTTACCGGTGAATGCGGGCCTCTTATTAGCAGGTCCTGGGTCTTCCGTACCACTCTCTTTAGACTCAGGACCTAGATATTGCAATTGAAATATTGGAAGAAAAAATATTGTTCAGGTTTTTTTTCAGTGATTACATTTTAAATTAAGAAAGAAGTGTAGCCATATTCAGTAAATGAAATCTGCCTGGAATTATCCATCAATTGCTATGCTTGGAAATAAACTTTTCAAGAAAAATTGGTTATAACAGGAATGTATAAAAGCAATTTGGTATTTTAAATTTTAATGCAATTCATTTTACACAGCTCTGATGGTAACACTTTCTAGGAAGCTTGTACTCATAAGACTTTATAAACACATTCATAAAGGTTTATATGCATACGTAAAGTATGTAAAGTATACATAACTATTTATACATACTCATGGCTGTGACACAGTGCATTCTAGGTTATAAAGCTTCACCTGTCTGAGTGCAGTCATGAGCATGTACATATCATTATGAATGCTAATTTCAACCATTATTAAGCTTTATGAAGACATTATAACCCTTTATGAATGCTAATTTCAACCATTATTAAGCTTTATGAAGGCATTATAACCCTTTACGAATGTGGTTACAGAGCCTTATGAATACAAGCTTCATAGAAAGTGTTATAGCTCTGTTTGACAAACAGAAAGCAAACATGGCAGCGGGGACACTAACCTGCATCACATGGTAGTCGACTGGGCATCTCATGCTTCACTGTGTCAGTTAACAACTCTGGTCTAAAAAAATTCCAGAAAATCGAAGTCAAGCTTTGTTTCCTTTTCAAATAAATAAAATGTCTTTGTTCAAAAGTGTTATTAACAAAACATTCCTAGATATCTTCATGTATGCATTTTGATCCATAGTTCTGATAGGACACCTTTTGATGACAAATTGAATATGGCTTCCAGCTGCCAGTATCTTTTTCAGCTTCGCTGCTCCGAAACAGTTTGGCCTTCTGAAAGCCATGCCCTCCGGCATCCCTGTAACGTACAGGTCCTCTGGATACATCTGGAACTTGGAGTAGGGCACTTTAGTGAGTTCAGGCAGGCCGAGAGCCTCAGCTGTAAGCAAGAAGAGAGGAGAGGAAAAAAACAGGGAGAAAGGAGAGAAATTACGGTAAAACCCAAGTGTTCCAGGAAAAGAAGAAAGAGGAGATGAATGGGCCATTGATCAGAGGTGACTCAGGTGTCAAGCAACCACGGTCCCTTGGGACTCCCACTTGGCATAAACCATCATTACAGTCTGTACATACTGTATTTGGAGCTGAAGAGATTCTCCACTTCCTTTCGGAGCTGAAGGATCATTTCGCCGAGATCTTCTGAAGAAGAAAGATTTACCGTGAAGTCTACTGTAGTGTAGTTGCCACACGGCAAAGTGCTAAAATCTAACAGTTAAAGAATGGGTTCTACCTTCAACTACTCTTTTAAGTGCTTCACCTGGTGATTTCTGGGACAATGCTTCACCTGAGAAAGCACAAACACATAAGTCATTTAGGTTTTCTCAGAACATAAAACACAACCTATTACTAAAAGTAAAAAAAAATAATTTATCCTCCAACACAGTACAATGCATTGTTTATCTGTGGGATTCGTATTAAAATGGCATTTTAATCAGTACAGATCTATTTCGCTCTTACCTTATGTTGTTTACTCCACTGATCATTTGAGACAGGCAAATGTCAACATAACAAATTAATTCATATCAATTACATTTTAATTGAGACAAACTAAAGTCAAGATGAACACTTCCACAATTTCACATTAAACATGACTATTTTTTTTTTTTTGGCCCTTTTCAAGCACTCAAATTCAAACGATACCCCATAAAATGTCAAAGGAGTGACACGGTTTGTGACAAGCCAGACCTACTTTATTTGAGTGTTCATGTTAACTTCATGCGTCAGGTTTAAGCTTGGGGACTTGGGCACTGGGTGTCTACTGAGGGGAAACTAGAGTGGGTGTGGGTAAGCTGCCAAAGGGAGTCTACACACTCACACACACACACTAGCAACTACTGGATGAAAACGGGGGTGATGGCGCTCAAGGCTACATCTATCTATAGATCCTGGGCTATGAGGAACCGGGGAGCGGGCTGCAAAACATGGGCTGGAATAAGGTGTGCATGGTGCACCGGCACCGGTGTAGCTTCTTACACCGCTGTCTTTGGCAGCTGTGGCCTAGTGGTTAGGGAGTTGGTCTTGTGATCGGAAGGTTGCCGGTTCGAATCCCGCCCTACCCATGGTTGAGATGCCCTTGAGCAAGGCATGTAACCCCACACTGCTCCAGGGACTGTAACTGAAACCCTGTAAATATCTGTAAGTTGCTCTGGATAAGAGCGTCAGCTAAGTGTAATGTAATGTAATTAAAGTCCCTGTGTCTGTCTGTTCACATCTGACTCTGAGACTTTATAATGCACATCACACAGTCCCAGTCCTGGACGTTTTTTGTGGCAATAATACATTCACTGACATGCGCTTTGAGTTTTGGAAAAAGTATGACCGAGTGGAAGGTTTTCTTATGTAGGCTACACATTCTCAGGGGGTTTCCAAACTTCTAGATGTTCCAGAATTGGAAAGTCACAGTTTTAAGCCCTGTAAATCCTGAGCACTTTGCATGCTCTCATTCGTGATATGTTTGAACTCAAAAAAGTCATGAATATATTGTGAGAAACTAAAGGTGCAACTAACATCCAATAAGCAGTGTCACTTGATTGTAACATGGATTTAAACTAAACTCATGCACCTCATACAACACAGAGATTCCGAGCCCTGGCTGGGTGAGTTCAAGGTTAAGGAAGGTTATGGGAGAGGGAGAGGGAGAGGGAGAGAGAGAGAGAGAATGAGAGAGAGAGAGAGAGAGAGAGAGAGAGAGAGAGAGAGAGAGAGAGAGAGAGAGAGAGAGAAGGCTGAATCCCATTTCTAATTTTTACCCCTTCCCCTACCCCTATCCCTTGCCCCTTCCCCTCTGAAACAGAGCAACAATGGGTAGGGGTTGGAAGTCAACCCCTATGAATTGGGACACCACTTCAACAATGACATACGTCATCAGTAGTCTCTGCCAGTTTTTACATAAGCAGACGTGACAAGCTTTTGCCAGAAATCCAACATGCCGACTGCAGCTGTGGTTGTCTCTGTTGCGTGGGCTATTGTCATCTTTTTACGGTTGCATTCTGAACTAAGCAATTTTTACCGTTTCTGCAGAATGGGCTTACAATGCTAGTCTTCGGGGCAGCAAGTACAAGTGAAGCCGTCAGTTGCTTGTAAACTGTTACAAACGCAATGAGCTAGCCAGCATTCGCGGTTCCCAAAAGAAAAAGGTAACACCGTCACAGCAGAATGACACGCATACCATTTGAACGAACACAACCCCAGAGTTTCCAAGGCTAAACCAATGATATTGCTTGCAATTACTTGGGTTACAATATCGAAATAACTGTGTTGCACCGACGCTCGCAATTCGTTCACAACTTCCATGCAATTCCATGCATCAACCGATCACTCAAGGTCACAAATAACGTTACACTACTTAATACAGTACTAGCGTTTTTTTTTGTCTGTATTTTATAAAGAAAATGGCCATTACGCATTGGAACAATGTTAAACTTAAGACAATACAGCGGTTAACACAATTTTTCAACCGTAAATAATGGAGAAAATACTTTTGTGAACTAGTTTGGTCTCTGTACTTGTCGTTGCAGCCATCTTGCTGGTGATTCGCAAGGCATTCTGAGAAAATGCTCATACCCCTCCGTCTGGAGTGTGCCTCTGAAAAATCTTCGTTTGGAGGGGTATATAGCCCTACCACTTCCCCCTACCCCTCTGCCCTCAGGGGAAATGGGACACCCCTACCCCTACACGTGCACGAGCAAACCGGAGGGGTAGGGGAAAGGGGTACGGCCAAGGGGTGTAATGGGATTCAGCCAAAGAGAGGGGGGGGGGGGCTTTTGGCCACTAAGAAGTGGAAAAAGGGCTGAGGGTAGAAGTATCTGTAAAAAGTCCATACGTTTGGTTTTGGTGTATATCTATCTCTCTAATGGTTGGAGAGAGACAGCTGGCAGATGTCCTGGCAGTGGCGTAGTGGAGTGGGTTTGGGGTGGGGTGGGGTGGGGAAGAAGGGGTCACGGCTCAAAGGTTACCTGCGTGGGGCTCCGGAGGGCTGCGTAGGTCCGGGGCCACTGGGTCAGCCAGAGGCTCGCTCGGCTCTTCCGCAGTAACAGTGGTTTCTGAAAAATGAATAACGCGCAATGATGGCCTGGCAGCGAAGCGGCGCTCCGTAATACCACCTCACAGCTACGCTGCTGTGAGACAGATGAAAACAAACACCAGGGCCGGATAAATCAAAACGCTGGCAGACAAGACCACTACTGCCTGGCACGATGTGGACCAACATCAACACACGGAGTGGAGAACGATTCAGACTACACAGCAGATTGAAGGACGCAAAGACGGTGCAAAGAGTGTAGAATGTGCAGAATCTGCTCAATTTTTCACACAGTTGGTAATTTTGCACAGTACTTCTCTACTACAGCATGACCATAAGCCCAAAGAACAGCGAGAGGCACATTCTCTCTTTCATGGTCTGGGTTTTGAATGCACAGCAGGAAACATGACCTGGCAAAGTTATTGTGAAAGATACTAATGTTAACTAATTTCCTGATGTGGTGCACCAAGCGCATTGAAGGCTGTGATGTGAAGGAGAGCTGAGCTGTGTGTAACTAGTTTGGGTTTTTTGTTGTTGGCACGATCTTTCGGGCCTCTATTTCACACTTTCCATAATTCTGGCTTACAAAGTAGCACTTACTGCTTGCTCTCCTTTTCATTTGGCCAAGAAGCAACTATTAAAATGCACAGTCCATAACTTCTAACAGCTAATAGCTCCTTGCCATTTGAAAAGTATGTGCCCTGGAGCAGAAAGTAAAATCTGTTAATGAACTACGGTTAAAGAAACTACAGAATGAAGCTCCAGCCACAAAAACAGAGCATAAAGTTAATGTCCCACAAAAAAAAAAAAAGATAATTTTCCTTGACAGTGATCTGTGAGAGCAAAGGCAAAAGGTCATAAGGTCCTAAAGTTTTGGTTCCACTTTGTTAAAAGTTTAGTAATTGGGGTAGGTGCCAAATCACCTCCCTTACACATCCATTTACAATGCTGGAGTCTTCTTCTTAAGCCATTGTATTAATCATCCACTGTCTACCAATATTTCAGATTTGTCTCTTTGGCTCTGCTACACAATAGACCGTAACACCCAACCAAACAGTTTAGCCAAGCACCTTATATGGGCTAATTAAGATTTAATGAAGATGATGACTGGTAGCTGTGAGTTCCCACTGAGTTCTGAAGGGACCCAACAAGGCACTGGAATGAGCAGTTTATGGCTCAGGTCATTATGACCACTTCCACGCTGCTCACAACAGAGCAAACAGGAAGTGACAGTACTATGCATTTCCTTTCTATGGGTTAGACTTGCTTGGCTGCAAGACGAGGCTGTTTTAGGGCATTCATTTATTTTATTATAAAATATGACATCATACTGAATTAACAATGGCACCCTGTAAAATACAATAAGGACTATATTGAAAAATGTGCAACAATTCCAAGCCGGAAATTAAAGTTTCAGAAATTACTTGTCACAGACCTACTGCTTCAATTGAGATCTACTGCTCCAACTTCATTTTCTTTCTTTTTTCTGCTTTAATATCTTTCTAAGGGCCTAATTCACATACCAGAGAATTCACATTAAGGGGAAATAATGACACCTCACCATCTAATAATCTCATGGAACCCCTTCTCTGCTATAAATTGCACAGAAGTACGTATTGAGGGCATACCTGGTACTGTAACCTGAATTATATCCCCATCTGGTGGTTCAGTTTTGATCTTCTTCATCAGGACACAGTCACCTGACGGCCCTAAGAAAAAAGCATTTTAGACTTCCAGGTGAAGTACAAAAATATTTATTAATATTTTACATGTCTGAAATATCTACTGCTGTTATGTATCTAGATAAAACATACACAGCACCAGACCTAAAAGTAGATATCTACAGACAGCACAAAATATTGCAACAGAACTGAATCTTGCCAAAGGGAGCACTTTCCATGCTGACGAAAGCAAAAGTTCTGTGGGAATCAGCCAATAACAGTTATAAATACATACCCTATAATTTATACAAACCTGCTTCACAGTCTGCCAAGGGACTCACGCAAGAGCTTGTGGGTCTAAAAAAAAAGAATAAAAAAAACAGAATACAGCTATTTTTCCATCCAGGATAATGAGTGCAACTGTGCTGATGGCACTGAGCACAATGGCACATCGAATAGGAGAGTAGCGGCCTGGCGTCTCACCTGCTGCTCTGGGCATTGCAGGGCAGCTCCAGGACAGCAGGGGGCACTCTCAGGTTCTCGGGGAAGACTCCATCCTCGGGAGCTGAACCCATGTCAGGCTTACCTTCCTCCTTCGACACTTTACCAGCAGCTGAGGAAAAGATAGCCAGATGCTCAGGTCAAACATGCACATTTAGCCCTGATGCCCTACCATATGCATCTTTCCTTCTGTTTGATGTGTGTGTGTGTGTGTGTGTGTGTGAATATATGAAAGTAACACACAATAGTGTAAACCCACAGAGGAGTGGGTTTTTCTGACTAGGCAGTCTTAGGCAGAAACTGTGATTAAAGAATGAAGGGCACTCTTTGAAAAATGCCTGACAGTCATGCATTACCCTGAGAACATAAGACAGCCCAGTATTACAAATAAGTGGCTGCAGTTCATAAAATATCTGAAGAGATCTAATCAGAAGAGCTAATTATTGTTTCAGTATGAAAATGTCTTACCTGTAAAAATCCTTTCATCAAACATTCTGCAAAATAAATAAATAAAATGTCTTTAATTTTGAGATGGGACACTCTTCATTTTAAGAGAAACATCCTGCTGATTATAATTGGTACAGTTTCCAGGCAACAAGGTCACTGGTTATATCATATGCATCATGCAGTACATACCCATTACACCTACAAAGTGTTTCGAGGCCTTAAATCGTCTGAGTACTGTTAAAACATATGGACTGCATTACAGCTGGAGACTGACTACTAATTAGGCCAAAGGAGTGGCATCATACTACATCATGTATGGCAGCGATTACCACAGTCAGCAGCATATTTCACTTTGGTTGCAGGGTGGAAGAGTGCCAGATGGCAGGGCCCGCTGTGTGTGTTACTCTGAGAGCCGAGCATATTGTAGGAGCTGAGACGCCCCGCTAATGACCCCCGTCCCTGTCCCTCTACAGATGCACCGCTCTTTTCAAGTACGTACACAAGAGCCAATTAGGGCCAGCGTGGGAGTGGGCAAGTGGTTCCTTAAATGGTTCCTCGAAGCAAAGGCAAACACTGTCGACGGTGTCACATTCAGGAACTCTACATGCCTCTTGAGTAATAATTACTTGTGAGTAATAATTATAATATACTCCCATCTGTTCATATTGCCCTCTTTATTTGTACATAATTGACTCTAAACAATACTGTTTATATTGTATATACTGTATATATCGCACTTGCTGATCCATGCACTTCTGATTACATGCTAAACCACATTTTGTTACCCTGTATTTATACATGTGTAATAGCAATAAAGTTGAATCTAATCTAATAATTACTCTGTCTCTTGACTGGAGTAAGTGTTAAAGTCAGACCTTTAGTGTGAGGGGCGGCCCACGAGTAAGTGTTTAAGTCATACTTTTGAAGTGGGGGGTGACCCAGGGCCTGCTCCTACCGTTTAACAACGAAGCGGACCCTGTGCCGCTCCTCCAGAATGCGCTTGAGCTTGGGCACCCCGTAGGTGCAGGGCCTTTTGAAGGGAATCTTGTCCGGGATGCCGATTATCTCGACCGCCTCGGGATCGCAGGCGATCTTCCGGTATGGCACAGGAACCATGTGATCCAAACCCAATGCCTCGGCTTAAGAGCATTGCAAAAAAAATAAAATAAATAAAATCAACCTGTTTGCATAGGCTCTTGTCTGCATCACAGCTGTGAATGGAGTCTACTGTCAATTATATTTTAGTCCATGTCAATTAGTCTCCAAAGCCTCCAAAGTCTTCAGATCTACATTAATTTCCATACCAATGTACCAATGTAATGTAGCAGTTTAATTTTATACAGAACACAACTGCTGTTCTGTGTGTTGAGTATACTGTGTGAGTCAATATAGTTTAGGAATACAAGGCTGGATCAGACATGAAACATGAATATATTATGCTTTAAATTCTGTCTTACCATAACGACTGTTGAAAAGAATCTGAACACATTCCCGCAGTGTGTTTATATCCTCTGTTTCTCTGATAAAGGAGTCCCATTTTTCTGCATTGAGACAGATATTAAGACAGATATTTATTAAACGGTTACAGGGTACTGGCCATAATTGCTTTCCAAACATTTCTTTTTTGCTTTCAAAATGAGGGAGTACAATAACTGCGAGCTAAATAATAATTCTGTAATGAGTAATCTGGAGAAAAATTAACTTCAACCACACACTGCGATCTGGCACTGAACAGCCCATTACTTTCACAGGAACCAATCAAACCCACCTGATTTTTCATGTACAATGGAGAACAGGAGACGCTTAGAAATGTGGATGCTGGGAGGGCACTGACCGAGGTCTCCAGCTATACCAATTTGATCACCTGAAAATAAACAATATCCTCAATGGAAAATAATAACACAATATTGTAATTTCTTGCCACAACACTTAAAGCAGCACTAAGTAGTTGTCCTCTTTGGCCATCCTACAGGTTGGAAACAGAACTGTTTGTCATTCGGACTACAGAGAGATGGCCCGCTCCTCCAAACTTACTTAGTGCAGTTATAGCTCATGGAGCAAATTCAGAAGTGCCTTTCACCCTGTTACAAGTTAATGAACCACTGAAACCATTTTGGAAACATTATTTTAAGGTTGAAAAAACTACTTAGTTTTGCTTTAAATGACAGTAAAACTGTTACATTGCACATTGCCAAGCTGGTGAATGTTCCATTCAAAACTTGTAACATCTTTAAAATTGACCCTTGACCCTGTAGGTGACCCCTACCATTGTCGGCACAGTCCTTCGCAGGGATGGCTTTCTCGTGCGCCGACATCCACATGCCCAGGCACTCCTTCCCGAGGTCATGGAGAGACACGGGCTTGATTTCCTTGCTGTCCGGGCGGTGCTGGGAGGACGCGGGAATGCCGTAAACAAATCCTGGCAGCATGGAGCTGTTGATGGAGACGTCCTGCCCGGGGGGCTTTACGACAGCATGGCTACTGATAGCCTTGGTCCCTGCGTGGTGGTTGATATCCGCGCTGGACTTGGGATCTCGAACCACATCCTCCATCGTTCTATTACCGGGAAATATTTATAATGTCATTTAATACACAGTGCCATGTAATTCTGGTAAACTCAGTCAGTAAGAAGAGGTTTAGTGCTGTTTTTTCAACAGGCTGTGATTTCATCTTGCAGCTGTGACTTTCTACCCGTCTAGACGCTCTGACTATATATATCTCCCAGCTACAGTATGATATTCTTTGCAACAAGAGCATCACTTTATACTTTGGTCCTCATTTCTCTCAACTGCGAGTCCGTGCCTCACAAGTAGACTTTTACATTTCCTGAGGGCCACTTTAAGTCTCCTAAATATGACTCGCGGTCAAAGCAGCTATAATCACATGGCCGTGAGGGAAATCACCGCAGCAAGAAAATCAGTAGCAATTTCAAAATACAAACTATATACTTAGCTGTTGGAAAAGTAAAACAGAGTGGTAGATTAATAAGCCATTATTACGATACTGAGCCAAAACATCCTGGTTGAGTAAAGTCACTGCAGGATATTAGTCACACTGAATGATGATCATGGAAAACGTTTTTGTGGCACACTGTGCATCATGAATTCATCTGTAACATGACATGTAAAATCATCTTATAACTTGCCAAGCAAAACTTTTAAGACACATTCCACTGAAATAATTCCTAAATATTCGTGTAATACAGCGACACCCTTGCCATTAGTGTGGCAGCATATCATCACAATATGGCAGTGATTTGGCCACACACCTTTTGAGCGAAAAGCGGATACGGTTGCTTTGCTCCAGTATTTTCATTAAGGTCTTGGTGTCATACTCAGCAGGCTTCCGTAGTGTGATTCCATCGGGCAAGCCATGGACAACCACTGAACTGGGATCCTTTGAAATTAGGTCATAAGGCACAGGGACCAGGCTGCTTTTCCCAACAGCCTCACCTTTGGAGAAATAGGCATTCAGTGTAATTTGTATAAATATCAACAAAGTTGAAATGAGTGTATGTAGCAGTATGAATATATCTTTGGTATAACTAAACACTATATATGTTATTATATCAGAAATCATATGTATATATTTCTATATGTAGGCCTTTTGGACTGAATTGATTAGCATGAAATGACTTGGTCGTAAGTTTTAGTCAACTGTATGTGGTGTGGCTTGTTAAGAAAGTATGCACTGTTCAATCACTGAATGAAATACTGAATAAAACCACTAAAAGAAATAAATAATGACAGAGAAGATCCAGTGCTCCTACTGTAAAGCACGCTGAACACCTCTTCCACCATCTTCCTTAAGACGAAGATGTTGGAGTGAGCATCTGTTAAGGCTCGCTGTTTCCCTTGGCCGGCGTCTTTCATCGCACTGCTGGACTCTGCCTCTCGGGGCCCTTTGCTATGGGAGTTACCCGTGGCCAGACCTTGCAGACAGGGCACTCCTGGGAAAGAAGGCTCATTTCAGCGGGCAGCACTGGGGTCAACGCATACAATCCCTTTAGATTTATGTAATGACACTGAGAGAGAGAGAAAAAGACAGAGACAGAAAGGGGGAGAGAGAGAGAGAGAGAGAGAGAGAGAGAGAGAGAGAGAGAGAAAGAAAGAGAGAGAGTGAGAGAGAGAGAGAAAGGGAGAGACAGAGAAAGAGTGAGAGTGAGAGAGGAAGAGAGAGATGAGAGGGAGAAAGATACTTACGGCAGAATTTCTGAAAGTCTGACTGAATTTCCTTCCTGGAGTTCAGGAAGATGCGTCCCTTTTCGGTCCCCAAAGCAATTACACTGTCCTCGTGCACGGTGACACACGCCACCTCAGCATTTAATTTGGACATGGCTGTACACTGAAAATAGCATAGGGTACTGAGATAAGCACAGGAACATTTGCTTTGAAAACAGCGAAACTTTATGGGCCATTAATCAATCCACCAAGGTCAGTACCATTAGCCTGATTACTATGTGATAGCTTAACAGACAAGGCGGATGGCCGGACATCACTTCAAAACAGCCTGGGCTAATCACGTTCTTTACAAGTGCAGTTATAGTATTTGGCAGACACTTCTCTCCAAAAGCAAGGCAAGGCAGTTTTATTTATATAGCACATTTCATACCAATGCTAGCTCAAGGTGCTTTACACAGTGACAGTGACAACACTATAAATACCAAATTATAAACATACATACACATACTCAGCTAACTTAAAGACAACTAACAACAAACAATACATGATGTGTAGAGATACAATTAAATCATAAATAAAAAAAATCTTTAACCCTTAGTAGTAGAGTAGTATATGTGTTCAGTGATCTTACCACAGAGTCCAGTGCAGAGACAAGACTGGTCAGAATCTCCTGCCTCACGGACACCTGTGGCACCCGGATTTCCACCCGCGAGTTTGTCGGCACGGCATCGCATCCTGGCTTCCCCATCTGTGCCATTATTCCCTCGGTTCAAAGGAACTCTCCTGCCAACAATCACCAAAAAGGCATCGGCCATTTGCCCATACAGACCACTTTAGCAACAAAGTAATGTTTTGGGATTTTTTATGGGGGGGCTCAACATTATTCAATGTTGACTGATTAAGCAGTGAACAAAATAAGATGGAAAAAAAACAAAGTTGTTCAAAACGATCAAGTTTAAGTAACATAGCAATACTAACAACAATTCTAATGGTAGTCTGTGTGTTGACTTTGTTGTAATACATTCATTACATATCTAAAAACTAAACTGAAACATTTCATTTCAATATTCCCTTTTATAGCTATTAACAACTAATTTCTTAGTAGCTCGTCTAAAAAATGTGATGACAGCACCACAGTCTAAAAATCTTTGTATGTGTAAGCACATCCTACTGCTTCGAAAACCAATTCTATGTGGAGCAAAGTAAACAGCAATACAGTGACCAAACATAATGAGCAGGCCCTGAAAACATTTGCAGATTAAGAAAACAAATTATCTACCAATTGGCCACTTGGGCTAACTATTTGTTTTGTTTGCTGACTAAACAAGCCTGGTATATGGCACAAGAGGGAGGAAAGTTTGAAAACTTTAAGGGGCTTTAAAAGTGATAGTAACGTCCTCTGTGCAAAGCTAAAAGCAAAATCCGTCACACCCATGTGAAATTAGTTCATTAGGGTAAGCTTTTGTCAGCCAATTAAAGCTGACTCAGATTATTGCCCATAAGCCCTTCATCCTTAATTGCTCTCTTCTGAAGCCACAGAGAGGCCAGCGGCGTCTGCTCTCCTCCTAGCCACTGAAATGTAAACCAACTCCAACTCCAGTGTCATCTATCCCTTCCACTAACCTAAGTTCGCCCTGTCATGCAAGCACTCACGGTTTCTGAAAATAAGCTATTTCAGAATTTGAAAAGTATGCAAAAAAAACAACACTAAGGCAATTATATAATGAAAAGGTAATGAGAAGGAATAAAGGTCATTAAAAAATCGCAATCCTAATTCCAGGCCTGGAGTTCTCATGGCAACCACAATCCGTCTCCTTGGAAACTAATCTCGAGGCATTTGAACAATGCAGCTCTGGCCTTTAATCTCTCCAGACACTGAGAGCCATTATCCTTACCTCCAGGCAAGCCCAAACCACAGTCTCCACTGGTGGGGGGAGCCAAACAGCCAAAGCCAAACAATTACTGGTCTGAATCCGCCTCTCAAGCGCAGATAACAAACAGAACCCCTTCGCTCCGGCTGGCAAATGGGCTACACACCCTGAACAGAACTGGTACGGCTCAGGGAGAAAACAGCCCCTTTTGATCATATCTTCAAGACAAACAAAATGATGTGCCTCCAGCGACACAGAGCAGAGCCTGCTGCTATGATTTCTGTGCTGCACACGCACACACACTGTGTTTCTCTGTTCTATCAGTTTCAGACATTTCCCACAACATAGCCCTTCCTAAGTACCACTGAGATTTGCTTAAGTAAAGGCAAAAAACACATGGCAGTTTATCAGGCCTTTCAACCATGCCTTCAGATGTAACACTGTCAAGGTTACCACAACAGCAGTGCTTTAATACATTTGACAACATTCAAATCAGAATGGCCTGTGCATTAGTATGAGTATGTTTCACTCTGAAAGAGTGCAGAGTCTTCTTCCAAAATGCGGATACTGAATCATCACAAAGGTCAAAGTTCCTTCTCAAACTAACGAAACAACATGAACAAGTCTTCATCTTAAATGATTGCACAGAGAGCTGATAGAAAGCTGATAAAAGATTCTTAGCCTACTTATGTTTGTTCTCTTGTTGTGTTTCCTTTTACACCATGACACAATGTTTAGGATTATGTGCTTAGATTCTTCCGTTGATGGCTTTTAACCATTTGGGCTTGCCCTCAGGAAGCAGTGTTCCATTCTTTAGTGCCTTTCTTTAAAGGGAAGCACAGGCGACTGTAACGGATCCTTATCTGTGGAACAATTGCCCATATGGTACTTAGACAAATTACCAAGATCTCAGAGAGGGTATCATACATTTTTCTGTAGCTAAGAGGCTTGCAGCTCTTACTGCCACTGGTACACAGTACTTTGCTAATGCTTTTAACAACAAATGGCGACCTAAGAAACACTGTGTCTAAACCGTTTCAGGAAAAGCTGATCATTGACTTTTAATTGCTGGGTCGCATGGCATTAGTTGTGCATCAGCCCCACAATGCATCATTGTGTATTGATGGCAAGAAGGGTTGCCCAATTTCGGCACCATCCTACTGAATTCGCCTTTTAGTGGATATTCTTAGCACCCATACATGTAGCATATTATGAAATTGCATGCATTTTTTTTCTTTATTTTATGTTAAGTCAAGGCCTTTTCTGACTATATTTCAAACTGACAGCCAAGCGC
The DNA here is from genome assembly GCA_027475355.1 of Coilia nasus. Taxonomy (NCBI): domain Eukaryota; kingdom Metazoa; phylum Chordata; class Actinopteri; order Clupeiformes; family Engraulidae; genus Coilia; species Coilia nasus. Next base: position 25,423,087 of record CM050214.1, read on the forward strand.
CTATGTGTATTCATAAATAAGCCTTAATTTGTAATGGAGAAAGGGGGAGAAAGGGGGGGCAAAGGATCAGTGCCCTCGGTGTTACTTTTCAGTAATAGCCAGCTCAGTAGTCTCTCGCACAACATGTTGGATTAAATCCACATTCAACAAGTTGAGCGCGGCTTTCTCTAGTTTGGAGAATATATTGGGACACGATGAAGATATGCAGTCTACTTCACCGCTGGTCGGACAAAATGTCATTTTACTCAACAGTCTCCCATATTTGGGTTTGAATTGGAGCGTTTGTCTAGATGCGTAGATTCAACTTGCTTTTTTTCGGCAAGATAACATGTTGCATTGACTACAGCTGAGGAAAATGTTCAGAACCTTTTGTCCATAAAACTGAGAGTATCCAATACCTCTTAAGACTTCTGTTATTGAACAGTAACTACATAGGTAGTCAGTGCTATATGCATTTACCCCATATCGGATGTTCAGGATGCATTCGCTCTGTTCTGACTAGAAATAGCTAGCCAGGGTCTGCAATATTTATATGCTTGTCGTAACGTTAATTTGTCAATGGTTAGCAGCGACCACCGAAGGAATGATAACGCTAACCTAGCAATCAGCTAGCTTCATTTGACATTGTAAACATGACCTTCTAAGGTTGACTAAAAGTCTCATAAACTACTGGTACTGTACACCGTTTCCACTTTATAGATTATGGACGCGGAATCTAGAGTTTTACATTGTAGTGGCCCACCAGCTACTGGTACAGTTATATGTAACTGGCTAACAGCAAATTATATTGCGTTGTATCCCACATTAGGAAGAGAGACATTAGAGAAGGGTTGGAGTACAGAAAACTCTTGACAGCGATAAAATGCTAAATAAATAAATAATTTTACATTTGATCCATTCTGCTAGACACTCAACTGACTGACTGCATCCTACAAGATACGTTTTGACAGATGCATCCTGTGAAGTTAATGCTTAAATTAGCAAGCTCGGTTGTAAGCTAACCCACAAATATTAGCTGGCTAGCTATTTAGCAACTAGCAACACGCCTCCCCCTAGAATTATAATCTGTAATTTCAAAATTCGACAATCCAAAAAGTCACGTGTCAAGATATGTAGGTTTTTACAGTAGATAAAACAAGTGCAAAAGGAAAACATTAGTCAATTCTTACCTTCGGTTATCGTTATAATTTCCTTATGCCGTCAATCCCGGAATAGGTTTATTCTCCGTTTAATCCAATGGTAACTGCTGGGTGAAACTCCCATCTATAAAATAATGTTGACGATTTCATATATCTTCCGAATTCGACACATTATTTCCACCTTCAAGGTAATTATATCGACACGCCTTTATTTCTCTTTTCCCGTTTCTTTCTCTTTTCTTTAACAGTGGACTGTGTCCCCTTTCCCCTTTCTTTGTTCTGTAATCCAGTAAAATTGAAACTCATTCGCCTCCGCTAATCCCAGCCCAACTCAACAACAGCATCTATTGGCTGTAATTTACATATAGGATTAGGAACCTCTGGAAATCCAGAGGAAAACTTGCAGTTAGAAAAAAATAGTCAAGAATCAGTTATGGAGACTGCGAACAGCATATTGTAATTATTGATTAAAATACGACGTTAGCCTGGATGCTTATTCACAAAAAGACCCAACTTGTTCAAAATGTATGTGATGCATTGCCCTATGGGGATATTACCTGACAGCCTAAGTCCCAGAAGCCATAAAATCTGAGAAACAATGTTGATGTAAAAACTGTAGATGATGAAAATAAAGGTGATCTCTTGCACACCGAGCTATATTCAGATAGCAAACGCTTTTAAGGTAGAGAGTAAGGGGGGGAAAGTGTTTTTTTTATTCTACCTGACAGTCTGATTGCAACTAAGTGATCTGTTAGTTATGCAACTTCACCCTAAATTAAGCATTCAGTCACTGCATGTTGGTCCAGTCGCCATGCTGCCCCCAAGAGAGTCAGTCTTAATCTTCAATAACCAAATAAGTTCTTCACTTCAATAACCATTTTAATTTGTGTAGTTTGGGAGGAAAGTCTTACTTTCGAAAATTACAGGATAAGAAGCATGCAGCCTTCTGCTATGTTAAAGTAAGAGGTTGAATGTCTGCAGGGAGCCTTAGTCAGTTCTGCAGACCTCAGTTGGAAAGAGCCTATTAAATGGAATGTAACACGAGCAGGCAGAAATGTCTTTACAGAAGAGACCAAGAAGCAGAGTATAAATTAGTGACTAGGAAATCATAGTGTGCATCTGGCCTGTAGTCTACATTTTGTTTTGGTGCCATCTACAAGTGTTTGTGGCCATGCGTCCACGGCACTCAAAGAAGATTCCCTACATTTGGAATTGCCCTCATTAAACATTCTTACCAGCCAAAACCTCTGACTTGTTTTTTTTTTGTTTTTTGTTTTTTTGCAATTGGTTAGGCTTACTCCATTTTATTTCCCCTAGATGCTTCACTACCCCAGTCCTGTGGAAATTGACTTCAAGTGGCGTAATAATCACCAGTTTGGCTGCCAAGTAAAACAAATAAATAAATAAAAAACACAACCTTTTGCCATATTGTTAATATTTAATGATCGAGTTTTGAAACATTACAGCAATCAAGAGTATGAAGATTTTTTCCCCAACTGAGAAAAGGCAATATTTGAAGTCCAATGACATTTTGATTCTTCAATTCCAAAGCCTGGGGCCAGCCCTCTCATCTTCAGAGAATTTTCCCCAGTTGTACTAGCTCCCCCATACAGTACCTATAGAAAGTTCCCCAAGACCAAATACCCACCAGTTCTTCTCTGTAGATGTAGTACGATGGACTCAAGGCTGTGGACGTACTAAATTTGAGATAATAACATTTGGAAGACTGAATACATAGTTTCTGTGTATTTGGATTGGAGATTGCAAATAGATTCAGATGATGGAGTATCTTCTTGTTTTGGGCATACATTATACCAGGTTATACCAGATTCCTGACCATGTCACTAATGCTTCCCTCCTCTTGACGTAGGGAGGAATCTGTTGCTACAGTGAGTCCCCCCTCTGTAACTTCAAAATAAGTCTTTTCTCGTTTAAATTAAACTGATCCTTGTAGCCCTAGACACCTAGTGAAATATGTCCATGGAGCTCATTACAGATAGATTATTGTGACTTGAATGACTGGTATATATTTGGTGTTTTGCGCACAGACTGAGAGTTGAATTGTTTAGATACAGTTTTAAACACAGATCCATACACTGTGAAGCCCCAGCTTTTTGCCTTGACCAAATCCTGCAGACTGATTATATGTATTCATCTGTATGCTACTGAAATGGTAAACATGTACCACAGTTCCTTGAAATTATACATACTGTAAAAGGCTTCCTTCTTTCTTCTAATTTAATTTACTTTGCAATCGGAGTCATACAAAAAGATTGCCAATAAATTAAATGAGTTTCAATAAAGGCTAAATATCTATCAATCACCCTGCTACTTGTGGTGTTTCTGGGGAAGCCAAACCAAGTTCTGTCAACAGCTCTGGCAAACAAAGTTGTCATACTTTTTGACTAATTTCTTCTATCGTAAAACACCGGCACTGTCCATGTGAGAGGTAGTCTACAGGTAACAGGATCGTACCATAGGCATATCACCTCTATCTTCTCTGTCAGGGGGCATATTAGATGTTCATTTCGATGCTTTGGATTGTTTGTTGAGACAGCTAGTTATCGATTTGGTGTTAACTGTAAACTTAAAAACAAATAAAAAATGTGTGTCCAGAGTGGAACGTTAGTATGAAGTCTAAGCTTCAAACAGACTTCTTCTTCTTCTTCTCTTTTACAATGTGCCTCCACAGTTTCCAAAACAATCAGCTTGGCCTCCTTTCCTCCTTCATCAGTGTTGTTCCTGGGGGGAAAAAACAGCGTTGATCTAAATCCAATTCTGTGTTATTGTACATCAGATTTAGAAAACAGCCCAATAAGTAGGAATTGTGTATTTTGTTCCAGGACATTAAGAATTTCCTGATATTATTATCTTCAGAATGCATCATCCATATGGTTTTAATCATTGTCTCAGTCACATCAGATTAGTAGTACCTTGTGTATTACCTCTTTTAAGAGCGATGTGTCTGGTTGATGAATACCATTGGCTGAATTTGCACCACCATGGGCCTTTATGAGATGAACACAAAACAACATGGTGTTAACTCCTTATACTGCATGACAAAATACAACATTCAAGTACATGGGGAAGCAGGCACAATGTACAATATGTAAGGGATAGTGCTGCAGGACCCCGATGCGAAGCGAAGGTTTTGAATCACTCTGAAGGGGGTTATTCCGCAATAATGACGAACTCGCTGTACATTATCCCACTTATTACGCAGCTTTATTTACGTCTTAGAAAAAAACTTCTGATTTAAAAACATATTTTGTTTCTTCGGCTACACCTGGTTAAATTTGATGGTTTGTCAGGTAGTTTCATAGCAATATCCTCTGTTCTTCTGCTGCCCCAACCAATGGTCTATTAGACTTATTCAGAAATATCGAACCTTTACACACAGGGATAGCCAACTTTTTGCAACACCTCTTTGCTACAAACTGTGCTGTGTAATAAATAAAAATAAATGTTGTTTGTGTAGCTGTACATTTTGTTTGTTCGGGCAGGTGTACGTGTTTGTTGGAATAGATACACAGTACATGCTGTTTGCTTGCGTACCTGTCCCTTGTCTGGCCGCGTGCGCATGGCCTCCACCAGCTGGTCGACCTCCTGGTTGTGCTCCAGGGCGTTCCTCAGGGCGTCCTCTGTGCTCAGCAGCCGCTGCCTGAGCCGCGCCACCTCCGTCTCCGTTGCTGCCGGGTCCATCATGGAGTACCGGCGGTGGTCTGGGGATGACTTCTCACGACCCTGCGCAACAACAACAACAGATGTATACAACACGACATGTCAAAGGGCATACGGGACCATGTTTTTCCTTTTTCCTCTATGACCCAAAACATTTGCATCACATACAGCTCGGGAAAAAATGAAGAGGCCACTGTAAAATTATCAGTTTCTCTGATGTAGCTATTTTTAGGTATATGTGAGTAAAGTGAAAATTTTTGGTTTATTCTGCAAACTACTGACAACATTTCTCCCAAAATCCAAATTGAAATGAAACTGGAAAAGAATGACTGTCATACATCCAGACATGCTGATTTTACAAAAAATTTGCAGTGGTCTCTTAATTTTTTTCAAGAGCTATATGCACATATTGTATAAATACATATTTATTCACAGAAATGTTCCACTGAACGTAGCTGCTTTATTCCTTTACTATTCAAATAACAACACTGGCTAATTTCATACAGGTAATCTATTCTATCCCACCAGCAGCAGCAGTTTCTCCCGCAGGGTCTTGATGTCATCTTGCAGCTTCTGCTCCTTCATCCTCCACTCGGCCTTGTGCACCTCCCTGCTTAGGTCGCGGTCCACTCCCGGCGAGTGGCGAGGGGACTCCAGCAGTAGCACCCGAAGTTCATTCAGGCTCCTGAGGCCAAGGGGGCAACAATGAGTAGACTACCAACATTTTCTTTTCTTTCTTTTTTTTTTTTTAATAATAATAATAATAATAATAATAATAATAATAATAATAATAATAATGATAAACTTTACTTGTATAGCACAGTTCATACATGCAAGATGCAGCTCAAAGTGCTTTACAGTTTAGCAGGGTTGTTACAGGACAACATTTCTTGCGGTTCAGTGGTGCCGGAGCAGATTTAACACCCCACTCCCATCCCCTCTTTTTATGGGGCCAAGAATGTACTGCTAAGGCAATATCACATTTTTTGGCTCAGGACTTGAATTTTCAAATTATGCTTAGAAGTGCATTCCTTCCACAGCTCTAATTTGATCCTGTACACATTAGCTGAATGCACAGTCCCCTGCATTGTAGATGGAAAGCAACAAAACGGGCTCAAACTGGGTCATACTCAACTCAAACTGGGTTCCTGCCAATCAACTCACTGCTTCAAGAGCATGGATGGGAGGGATCACAGATGTAATCTGGACTCAAATCTGAACCACCTTTCATCAGGACCATGGGCTGTACCTTTCATTAGGTATTACTTAGACAGGATAGAAATGTAAAACATTCTAGTCACAAGTAAAATATTCTCCTGACGGCATCCTTATCCTTATATTTAGGTAGGGCTGGATAATCTATTAAAAGTATCACAGTATCACAGTACTAGCATGTGCAAAATACATACAGCAAAATAAGGCTTAACTGCAATAAATTGTGTACTTTCATATAAGCTATGCTGTATGCTGTTGTGACCAATGCAGCATTCTGCAATGTTATTGCATATAGCACATTGTCTTAATACTGCATCCCCTCATTTCAGCAGGCTACTCACTCTCACCCAGTAATGGTTTCCTGAACATCTCATGCTGCTGTAGGGCTGTGATGGAGCTGTACTTTTGGCACCAATCTCAAGGCCAGGCCCAGGCATATTAGGAGGAAGAGGCCATCCATGCTAAGATACTACACTGGCTTGAGTGGTTAAACAGCTTTCAGACTCCATTTTAATCAGCCTAATTGCTCTCATTACCTTAATCTGCTTTCAGACAAAGTGGATTGGTACTGATCAAATGAATGGACCAGTGTAAGTGTATGTTATTAGGCCAAGATTTCTGTCAATGTTGCTGAAGTTGCATGTTGCGAATTCCATTGTGGAAAGTGAACAGGTCACAAAGGCAGGGAGATGGGGAGGGGTCCAATATGTCATCGCTATTTAATAGTATTAAACCCTCTACCTCTCTTTCTTTAGAAGCTCCTGGCTAATGATGACAAGCTGTCCTGAAGCATCATGGGATTTCTTGGTCATGGACTCCAGCTCGGCCTCCACACGCATCTTTTCTTTGACAAGAGCGTCAGCCTTCTTCTCCCCTACGCGAACTTTGCTCTCCAAAGCTGTTCCAAAGAAAATGCCATGACTGGGGTAAGCAAGATTTTTTTTGGTTGCACATTCCATAATCAAAGAAAGCGTGATCACTTTCAATCATCTTAACTAAACATCTGCACTCACAAAGACAAACATGAAATGATTACCAGTAATTTGTGACTGGAGGGCATCCACTTGTGTCGAAAGAGTGGTAACTTCTTTTTCTCTTTTTGAAAGTTTCTCTTGGGTTTCTTAAAGAAGTCAGTTACATAAAGCATGTTAACAGTATGAATACAAAATCATTTATGGTTCTTCAAGACTTTTATTCCCTCCCACACACCAGCAGTCCAAGAGGGAAAATGATACGAGCATAAATCTTGGATGTCTCCTTTAATCTTCATGCCCATATATCTCTGTCTCTGAATACATTATCATCCGACTGTTTAAGACGATAGTGGTAATGCATTCATTAACTGACAGTATTACCTTCCATAGTCTGCTTTAATTTAATCTTCTCTTCAGAGTTATCGGTGTCTTCTATCACCTAGAAACAGACACAGGACCCAAATTAAACATCTGTCATCATACTCTCCAATTCCAGTTGATCCTTAAGCCGTATAAGCATGTGAATGAGGTATCTGTGACCACAGCCCATACACAACAGTGTGCAGCAAGGGGTTAAATCTACTTAAAGGGCAGGTTACTTACATTAGCGTTTTGAGTGGTGCGGTCAGCCTCCATGGCTTGCAGCCGGTTCTCGTTCACTCTCAGCTTCTCCTCCAGCGTCAGCAGCTCCGTCCGACTCTGGGACTCCGCTTTCTTCAGGGCGTCGTAGTCCGCCATTTTCTTCTCGGCCAGCTCCAGCCTCTCCCTGAGGTGCTGGCCCACGCGGCCCTGCTCCTCGTGTGCCCTCTCCAGCTCTCCCAGCCTCTGCTCGGCCTTCTGGAACTTCTCGACGGCCTCCTTGAGCTCCAGCGCGTGCTGGCCGCTCTTGGCCTCCGCCTGGATCCTCCAGTTCTCGTCGCTCTCCTCCAGCTGGTCGCGGAGCTCCTGCAGCCGCGTGCGATAGTCCTCGCGCTCCTTGGCCAGCACGGCCACCTCGATCTCCTGCTTGGCCTTCAGGTTCTCCACCTCAAGCTGGTGCTCCATACGCAGGCTCTCCATCGTCGCCCGGACCTCTGGCGCGGACATGGGGGCAGCAGCGACACCACCCTCGCCCTGGCCCTGGCCCTCGGCGTCTTTATCGCGCCGTTCACCCGAAAAGGAGGCCTTCAGCTCCTCGAGGGAGCGCTGGTGGTCTCCCACCAGAGTGTCCAGCTTGGCCTTCCAGCCGTCCATCATCTTCATGTTCTCGCGCGTGGCCTGCTGGAGCCGCTGGCGCAGGTCGGCGATCTCCTGGGCCTGCCGCTCCACAGTGCCCTTCAGGTGCTCGGCCTCCCGCTGGCTGCCGCTCAGCGCCGCCTCGTACCTCTCCCGCAGCTGGCTACTCTCCTCGCGGTGCTCGCGGCCCGCCGACAGGAGCTGCTCCCGCAGGAGCGAGGCCTCGGCGCTCTGGCCCGGCTCCACGTCACCGGTCGACCCGGACCCGGACCCGGACTCGTCCCCGCAACCCCCGCCAGTGCTCCTCTGCAGCCGGCCCTTCAGGTCCTCCACCTCGGCCCTGCGCAGGGCCAGCTCCTCCTCCAGCTGCACCACCCGCGTCTTCTCCTCCACTGTGGTTTGCTATAAAGGACAAAGAGGTCACCCCTACTTGCAAAAAAAACTAAAAAACAAAACCAAAACATCTGCCAGTGCCTGAGGGGCACAGAGAGCACGACCCAAATTCCTAGCTAAGAGGGGCTACTTCCTGTTATCCTTTTTTTTGGGGTGTTTTCTAATTTTAGTCTCCTGGTTCATTAGTGATTGCTCAGCCAGGCAAGAAAGTAGCCCCCTTAGACCTAGGAAGGGTTTGCTCCCAAAATAGACAAGAGTCTGGAAAGAGATGCTCTTGTGATAGAAATTAAAGAAAACGCATTCCTTCATTCAGCAGACAAAAAAACAACCTATGATAGACGGCAGATGAGAAACAAGACAGCCATTCAACTACAGTCCGTTGGTCTACAAGCAGCCAGGCAATATGAGATGTCACAGCTCTCAGGAAGTCAAGAGGACAGAAACGCACGTAATCACTGCAAGCATACCGAAGCCATGAATAGTAGTAATTACACACCACTTCAGAAAATACAATCGCATTCTTGCCAAAGAAGGCCGAGGACACACACTTGTGCATTTGTTAGTTGGAAAGACACCATCGAGCAACCACTGCTGTGTGCTCTGTGGATTATTTGTTGTTTTTTCCCAGTCTTGCAAAGCACATCAATTCACAAGATCCGTAAGAAGTATTCAGAGACTATACTACTTTAGAAAGGGGGGAAGAAAGGCACTCAGTCACAATCACCACTGTGACTCTGTGGCCACCAGGAAAGCAGAGGACACGCTGAAGTTTGGAGAGGATTAGCGAGTGATTGTCACTTCACCTGGATTCTCTTACCCAACCCCAGGGGTGACGGGAGCCTGCGCCTGCCCTGTTGACAAATGGTACACCTTCAGAGCTGCTCCACAAGGCCTCAGCGCCTTAGGGCCATGTTCACACTAGATGCGTTGCGTATGCATGGCAGCTACGTTAGCTATTGACTTTTATTACTGCTGCACAAGACGTGTGTCTCAGGCATGGCTCCAGTAGTCTAATGAAATCAATGGGCAACCCGGTGCCACGTATACGCAGAGGCGACTAGTGTGAACATTGGCTTACACTGCAAAACTTCCTCACATTAGAGGGGCACCTTACGCACAGTCAGCCCTCTTGATGTGACGTTTATCTTCTCCCGTTAGAACCTATTAACACACACTTTCGACCTACTGGTGGCATGCTTTGCACTGATTTAGCACACTGCTTAATCAGCTAACACGACGACAAATCCACCGTCTGAAGGCTTCTTTTGTGCCTGAAACGCTGCCGTGCAGGGCCTCTGAGGACAACTCAAGCTGACACCCAGGCTGAATGGTGGGGGAGGGGTTGGCTGGGTGGCACCAGACAGAGGGGTGAACGGCTGCGATGGCACGATAGCTGCTGACAGGCTGACGATTTAAATGATCTGCGTTGATTAACATTCTCATGTAGCGATAAAAAAAGAACGAAAAAATATGGGCCGGCAAATGAAGAGTGCAACTGAACCCTTATTGACTGCAGCAACCTAGGTGTGTGAGCAGGACTGAGAGAGGTCTCCAGTACTCTAGTTTGCTCTTATCTATGATTCTGCTCAGTGGTGTAGTGGAGGGTAATCCCGCATAAACGGTGGTTAAATTGGCTTTTGTAAAGAGGGGGGAGCCCTTTTTTACTCACAGTGGTCACTCTATTGTATCGCTTTAAATACTGTAGCAGAGGGAGCTCAGCTCTGGCTGGCTGTACTGCCGAGGTGAGGAGGCAGAGCTGAGCTCTGGAGGGCTCCGGCCCAATTTAAACTCTGTGCGTAAACAACTTTTACACACCTCTTAAAATAGCAAACTTTTACATGCCTTTTTTATGTTTGCTAATGTTACAAATATGCATGTTTAACCTATTGTGCATATCGCATACCTATTTCCATTTTTACCACTACACCACTAACTGTTGCTTTTTTCTGATTTCACCATTTATTTTCATATTTTACAGACATATGTACTGGATTACTGTTCTGGTTTGAACAGACTGCTCTGGGAGTGCATTTCACCGTCGCTTGAGGTGATTCTCAGGTGCACTTTGGTTCACATGCAGACTGCTGACTACAAAAAAACATCAAATCTTCATATGCAAAGAGAACATCAGACATGACATGTTTGAGCTGTGCTGAACCTGTTACTCCTCAAGACAGTGAGGTGAGGATGAGATGACTGGAGACCTCAAACTCAGTGGCAGGTCAGGCACAAGCGGGACTAGTGTGTGTGGTGTTTTGAGGGGACAGCCTATAATAAATGTCAGAGAAGCAGCCATAACTAAAATGAGGGGTGGGTGGAGTGATTAGGGCGATGACTGCAGGCAGGGGTGGGGTGGTGGGGGGTGGGGGGAGGGGTTGGGGGGGTGGTGGTGGGGGGGGGGGGGGCTCTTATGTGGTTTTCCGTGTTACCATCATCTCCTCTAATTCTTTCTGAAGCTTCTCTGCTTTGGACTTTTCGAACAGCAGACTCTGCTCGAGCTGCCGTATGCGGGCATGCTCCAGTTTCGTCTGTGTCTAAGAAACGGAAGAGACAGGGGAAGGGAGAGAGGGAGACAGTAAAGAGAGAGAGAAAGAGAGTGAGTGAGAGTAAGAGAGAGTGAGAGAGAGAGAGAGAGAGCGAGATAGAGAAAGAGAGAGAGACAGAGAGAAACATCGACACACAAACACACAGGAGGAAATGGAGCTGAATAATATTTCAGAGACTCTCTACAGTGGCAGTGTTCAGCTGACAGTTCAAGAGAGGCGGACTTGAAAGAGACAGAGATGAAGAAACAGAGTAAGGATGTGAGAAACCTCAAGCCTTTTTTCTGTCCTAAATGTGCTCAGATCAGTTTTCGAAAGCCTGTTGAGAGAATTTCCTGTTTCATCAAACAGTTTAAACCATAAAGATGACCCACGCTAAATAAACAGTACTACATTAAGCACATACTGGAAAAAAAAACTCCTCGTTAATGTTTCTGTTTAAATACATGTTTCTTTTTATAGGATATCACAGTCTTTATGAAAACATTTATTTACTTTAATTAATCGATTAAGTACCTCTAGGTCGCCTTTGGTTATGGATTCCTCCTCCACCCTGAACTGAAGGTCTTCAACTTTCCTGTAGTAAGACAAACACACCACTAGGTGCCAGGAAAACTCCTCCAAAACATTTCCCATTCTTATGAACCATCAGTGCATTGCATGGCATCCCAAAAAGTGATTAGACTTTCAGGCTCTGATGAGCAGTAACTTGGTAAACTGTGAATCCATTAATGTTAGTAATTATTGCAGCTGAAACACAAGCCTGCTTAAATGCATTGAGGATAAAGAAATCTCGCTGCATAACATAATTTGAAATTTGTCTTTTGAAATTTAATAAGAGAAAAACATTTGTCTTTATCTTTCCTGAAAAATGTGCAATTCCAACTGTAGTACCAATGTCATAGCAAAGCACAGTCCAAAGGAGCTTTTCAGTGTGTTTTAACCAGACTGACTAGGCCAAATTGTTCTTAAAGTCAGTCAAATACAATGCTTTACTGTACAGTCTTAATCATGAACCCAAACTGGGCCTCTGGAAAAGATGGCCTTGCCAGCAGTAGTGGCAGTGGCTTATATTAACCAATGTATCTATTATGGGCAAAATAAATGGAAACAGCATAGTTCATGCAAATGTAGGTATTTTAAATAATACAGCATAATGTACATTTTGTGATATATGTCAATGTGAATATTGAATATATGAATATGTATAAAACAAAATAGCATGATATTACCTTTTTTCTTCTTCAAGCTGATTGGCCAGCTCCAATTTATCCTTCTGAGTGGTAGCCAGTAATGTTCTCACTTGCTGTAGGTTGGCCTCTGTCTCGGCAGCATACTGTAAACACAAATGTGATGACTTTATTAAACGTGACACACGATTCCTTTCCCACAGACTAGACTACACATAACCTACATAAAATGTGCCAAGGTGATCATTGTAACACTGCAATGCGGCTTTAGACCTCTTCTCTTTCACCCCCACCCCCACCCCCACCACCACCCCCTCTCTGTTCATGTTCCTGTCGTGTTCCTCAGGCTCAGCTTGTGTGGAGATGTAGCGGTGATGAGCCCAGCTTGTGACGAGTGGGCAGAGACACACCTGCAGGTGCTGGGCTTTGAGCGCGCTCAGCTCCTTCTCCACCTCGCAGATGTGGCTGGTGGCCTTGGCCACCTCGGCGCGCTCCAGGTCCCTCTCGGCCAGGAGCTGCTCGATGTGCTGCTGCTTCTCCTTCAGCGCCTCCTGCAGCGCCGTCGTGCCCGAGATCTTGCGCGCGTACCGCGACGACGTCTCCGTCAGCTGAGGACACAGCCCAGACAAGACAAAAACAAAAAGATTCAGACCGGAAGCATCTTTGTGTCAGCACCAGTGGTGCGGGGGAGGGTAAACGCACACAAAAATGCTTTTTACGCACCTTTTTTGTGACCAGTCATGGTAAGGGTGCTATATGTAAGACATTTACAGTGAGTAATCATAAAATGGTCCTGACATACAGTGAAATGCTGACTCCACTGACAATAATACAGCCAGACTGTTTGCGTTTTAAAATTCAATTTACAGCCCACAAATGCCATTTATGTTTTGATCTTGTGTCTTCTTTAGAAGGGGAAAAATACTTCACTGTACAATTCCACATGTAGCACCTTTAAGGACATGAGCACTTTACCCACATCTTTTATCACATCTGTACATATACTTTACCGACGTCTCTTGTTACCACGCGACTGGTGAGCATGTCATTAACGCTTCACAAAAGAGTGCTACAAGGACCTCTCCACCTCCTGAAGGACCTCTGTGTAGCTGTCAACCTCCAATCAAGCACTAATCGTCTTTGCAATGTATATTAGTTTTGCCACATGTCACTGATGCCACTGTAGCACAGATTCACGTGTATGCATACAAACCCTGGCAGCAGTGAAAACAGTGTCCAGTAGTATACATCACGGCACAATTAGGCATGATCGGTTCACAGTGACACAGTAAGCTCACTGAGGAAAAATGTTGTACACAGAGAGGTCCTTAGCGAGAGGAGTTACAGGGCCTTACGAAACAGTATCACCAAAAACAGCTCTGGCTTAATCACAGCCAGATGTCCAGAGGTGTCATTCCTGGCTTTAGAAAGTAAAATTCCTGCCATGCTGCCCTTCTACCTATGCACTTTAGGGGCCTGTCAGACAGACACATGTTTTTCCCTGCCCAGCGCTCAAATTCAGTTGTTTCCCTATGGAACGATGTGGCTGACAAGCGGTTAGACAGTTACGACGCGCCTCGCTGCTTTTTCTGCCTGCGCCTTGCTCAAAAAACAGCAAGGCTTGTAAAAAACACGAGGCGTGCAAAGTCTGTTCAACTTTTGGAACATGTTTTTTTGTACAACAGGTCGTTGCATAGCTACAGTGACAGCCGACAGCTGAGTTTATCAACAGCTGAGAATATCAACAGTAAAACAACTGGAGTACCAGCAACAGTAAACGAACCTTGACATCTCCAGCAAACGCTTATTAAGCGCTTGGATTGCAGAATACTAGTGCTGCTTCGTGTTTTTGAGGCGGGAAAAGTGTCACAGTGTGAACGCCCCCTCACACAGGTGATTTCACTAATTGGCCAGTCTACCTGTCTGATGATTTGTGTGCTCATTAGGATGAGCTAATTCAGAATATGGTTGGATCAGATTCGTAAAGCAGGGTTTTAACTTTCTGAAGCCGTGATTGGCACCTCTACAAATGACCCCCACCCCTCTGCTCCACCCCTCAACCCACCCTGTCCCAATTCAACTCAACACCCGCCCTCCTCCCCTCCCCTCCCCTCCCCACTCCTCCCCCGACGCCTCGGCCGAGCGGTCGCCACTGGTCTCGTAAGGGAGCTCAGCGAGTGCGCGCGTGCGTATGCGTGTGCGTATGCGCGTGCGCCCATCCATCCGTCTCTCTCACCAGGCCGGTGCGACTGGGCCTGCCCACGGAGGAGGCCACCGAGCTGACGGAGCTGATGGAGGAGCTGCTGGGGCTGTGCGCCAGCGACGACACGCCCATGGCCACGCGCTTGCTCTTCTTGGCCTTGGCCGGGCTGGTGGACGGGAAGCCGATGCGAATCACCTTGTGGATGGGCGCGAACAGCCCGAACTTGGCCTGGCACTGGAAGTACCTGCGTCAGATACAGGAAGTGGAGGTGGAAGAGGAGGAGGAGAGAAAAATGGCATGTCACACAGTTAAGACTACAAAGGAAATGACTGTCGTCACGGTTTGTGAGGGCTGTGGAGGTTTTGTTGTGGGTGAAACTGAGCAGGAATGCTGAGACAGGCTGCATTCACTCCTACAAAATGTCTGCTATTGTCAGTATGGTATTTCCGTAACTCACAGGGCAATCACATTTATTTTATTTAAAGTGCAATTTAAGCCTTTAAATGACTAACTGGCTTAACATAAATAAGACATAAAAGCCCAGACTGTGAAAAACAGGAAGCTACTGTACTTTTGTGTCAAATTCATTTAAAACGTTGAACACATTTCTCACCTAAAAAAAGGAAAGTGGCTACTTTTACAAAAGCAAATCAGTGTTCAGTTTTATCTGTGACACACACGAATGAATGACGGAAGATGGGTTTAAAAATACACGGGCCAGCGCCGCAGTAATTTGTTGCCGTGGTGAGAGAGGGAGAGGGAGAGGGAGAGGGAGGAAGTGGAGTAGGAAGTAGCTGCCTGGCGTACCTGGTCCCAGCCACGGCTCCGTCGTTCTTCCCCAGCGGTTCGTCCAGCTCCACGCCGCACCACTCGCCCTTGGCAAAGTCAGTCTCTCCCACGTAGCGCACCACTCCAGTTTTAGTGCCCCCCACCTAGCACAGGGAGACGGGGAGGAGGACAGGGGAAGCCATGGAGTTATCCGTGCGATTACCTCCACAGTCTGACAGAGCACATTACTAATCTAAAGGTCAGAGTAGTTAGAGGAGTGTAGATTTAGTCGATGCAGGAAGTAGATCAATGCTAATTTTGTCCCAAGATGTGGGTTGCGTGAATGGAACTCACACATACGCACACACAAGCACAAGCACAGACAGGCACACACACACACACACACACACACACACACACAGACAGAGGCACAAAAGACAGGAGAGTGAGTTGAGAAATGGTGATTGATGCCCAGACTATATTGCCCTACAAAGCCAAAAGGCAGTAACTACATAATCGGTCAAATTTAGTTAAGAATGGAAATGGACTTCATAACAGCTTATTTGTCTTGTGACTAAATCTCCTGCTTCTTGCTATTAAGAAAGTACATAAAAGCATCACCACTATTACATCTACAACATGTGTTGACACAGTGGTGTGACAACTTCAGCAAAAGGTATTTTTTGCAATTTCTATGTTGACATAGCTACTGCACTGTGCCTTTTAGGGCAGTATAGTGGAGTTGTGTTGAGACTGGAGATGTTCTCAATGAGCCTAGGGGCAACGTCTGTCTGCCCACCAATGTCACACTGGAACCCACCAACCATGCTGTCACTTTGGAGTAGCTGCCATCTAATTGCACGTGACTGCTATGGCAGCCATGGCCTACATTCGCAGAGGATGGAGGTCACTGCCAGTAACACTGGTGAGATCAGACAGACTGAAAAGCAGGTTCGGGGCCCCAAGTACACAAAGACCACCTTGAAGCTGTTATGCATTGAAGGAGGAAGGGACTTTTTGTTGTTTTTTTTTTTTTTTAATGGCAAAAGCACGTGGTACCGAAGAGATCACGTGAATAACAGGACTACTAAATAATGCATCGCATCAAACCGGAGAATGCTCATTCGATAGCAGCCCGGAGCCGTATGGAATGAAACTCCATAGCCTGCTCTGATCTCTGAGGGGCAACAACTACCTCCCTGGTACAGATCGAGCCAGCCGTTTATTCACATGCCATGCTGTGTGCTTTCTGAAAGTTGCACAATACCAAGTAATGCAACACTGCTGGTATGTGAGAGAACATTGCTCTCAGGTGGCCAAGTTTGTAAAACAGTAATTACAGTGCTGGTAAAACACTATAAAGGAATGTATGATCTTTGTGTATTAACAGTGTATTAACTTTAGCTATATTTCCAGAGACATGGAGAGCAAATAAATATGACAGTTCAAAAAGGATGCCAAGTCTATCACAGAAAAAAAGAACACTTTTGGTATGCCTTCAAACGTCGCACATGCGTGCCTACACAACTACATCAACAGTAACACCAGTTATCTTGAATATCATCGAAAGGCATCTACATGTACACATCTAGCCATCAGATGGGACATTTATGTTCACATACAGTGATACGAAAAGGTGAGAAAACAATGTTTTTCACAGGTCATATAACACATAACTACAAAAGACAGGAGCATAATGAGAATAAGCCATGTCCACCGGGCATATGGACCTGGACCTTGGCTGTATTCATCGGAGGGCCGCCATCATTCATCAAAGAAGTGAATGGGGATCACAGGGAAAGCCATTACCTAGAGAATCTATCCCTGTCGCTTCTCTTTTTGACTCGCCAAACAAATGCCATTCTGTCCACTTCTCTCATTACATGAGGCTCACGGCTGCCGTCACACTGCGCCCGGTGTCGTATCCTCCGGACGCGGCCCCACACACAGACAGAGGCGCCTTTTGTGCCGCGCACCAGCGCCTAACCCCGTCAGCCCCTCCAGCGACTGCACTGCGCCGGGCCGGGCCTGGCCGCACTGCACGAGGCACATCTGAGACGGCTCTCTGTGTATGTGTGTGGGGGTTCGTGTGTGGGTTTGTGTGTGTGGGAGGGGTAGGGGTTGTGTGGGGTTGTGTGTGTGTGTGTGTGTTTGTGTGAGTTTGAGAATGGAGGAGATGTGTTGGTGTGTATGTGTGTGGCTCTCTCTCGCTCTGTCTGTGTATGTGTGTGTGTGTGTCTATGTGAGAGAGCGTTTGTGTGTGAGTTTGAGAGGGGAGGAGATGTGTTTGTGTGTGTGTGTGTGTGTGTGTGTGTGTGTGTGTGTGTGTGTGTGTGTGTGAATCCACACAGATGCGCCTTTCATGGGACAGCCCCACGAATCATGAGCAAAGTGAGAGCTGTGCCCTTAAAAGGTCTCCCCCGCCCGTTCGCACAATCGGCCTTAAGCGAAGAACTTCCTTTTCCCTCCTTCCCCTTCCTTCGCACGTCTGTCCTTGCACACTGTCTGCACACTAACAGTCCACTGAGTTCCGCGCCACGAAACTGTCTGACCTCGAGAACGAGACGAGAGGCGCGTGTGCTTCAGAGCCGAGGCGCTGACAAACAGCAGCTACGTCTGCCTGCCTGCCTGTCTCTCAGTCTGTGAGCAAAAGCGAGAGCGTGCGTGTGAGTTTTCCGATGTGGCAGGCGCTTTCTCCCCCGCACGGGCCAACTCCAGAGAGGCCAGCACAAAAACAGGCGCGGGGAAGAAGCTCGTCTGACCTCACTCTGCCTGTCAACTGCTTAACACAACACAGTCAGTCTTCTGCGAGCAGAGAGAGGGAGAGCGGGAAAAGCAGGAAGTCAGGAAAGTGGAGTATGGGAATCTTGCGGTTCAGGCCAAGATAGTCCTGCTGACTGACTATGATATGGGGAGTTCACGGTTTGTGGTTTGTGTATATATGGGCAACTTTACGTCATGGTTGTGATTCAACATAGGCAAATATAATAAATCAGGAGTCCACAGGCATGGTCACAAAAGAAAGAAACTGAGAAAATGTGATTTACAAGTTAGATTTTTAATTTGATTTTATAGGTAAATGCTATTTTAAAATGCTTGTAACTCGAGACTATGCTCGTTTATTCACAGGATTGCTTTTTAAAAAGCTGGGGTTTCTATGCAACTACCGACAGGGGGAGTAACTTGAAAAATGGGACTTTGTGATTATGCCTGTGTTTCCTATTGACTTCTCATATATCTTCACCCAGTTATGCCTTTGCATCCCTAATATACCGCTACCACAGACACACCCCTATTCCACACACATACACACATATACACACACACTAACCCCCTACAGACACACTAGCCTCATACCTACACCCACACCCACCTTTCCCACACACATACACACACATGCACACTAGCCCCGCCACAGCCACATACACACTAGCCCCATACACATACACACACTAGCCCCCCCACCCGAGCCACATACACACTAGCCTCATATACACACACACCTATCCCACACACATACACACACTAACCACCGCCCAGCCACATACACACTAGCCTCATACACACATACAAACACATACACACACACACACACACACACACACACACTAACCACCGCCCAGCCACATACACACTAGCCTCATACACACATACAAACACATACACACACACACACACACACACACACACACACTAACCACCGCCCAGCCACAGACACACTAGCCTCATACACACACCCACACACACCTATCCCACACACATACACACACACACACACACACCTATCCCACACACATACACACACACACTAGCCTCATACACACACACACCTATCCCACACACATACACACACACACACACACTAGCCTCATACACACACCCACACACACCTATCCCACACACATACACACACTAACCACCCCCCCTGCCACATACACACTAGCCTCACACACACACACACACACTTATCCCACACACACACACACTAACCACCCCCCAGCCACATACGCACTAGCCTCATACACACACACACACACCTATCCCACACACATACACACACACACACACACACACACACACACTAGCCCCATACACACACCCACACACACCTATCCCACACACATACACACACGAACACTAGCCTCATACACACACCCACACACACCTATCCCACACACATACACACACTAACCACCCCCCCGCCACATACACACTAGCCTCACACACACACACACACACTTATCCCACACACACACACACTAACCACACCCAGCCACAGACACACACACACACACACCAACACACATATCTTTACCCAGCCATGCTTCTGCATCCCCAATATGCCCCCCCCCACACACACACACAAACCTCACACCTCACACACTCACACCTCACACACCCCCACCCCACCACCCCGCTCATCTCATCCCCCAGTGGGAGTTGAGGCTCTAAGCTCACAGGCCAGCTCCTGTGGGCAGGAGGGCTGAGTCAGGCACCTCTGCCTCACATGGCTGCCACACACACACACATATACACACACACACATACACACACTCACACACACACACAGACAGTCTTACACACTCACACAGACACACTCACACAGACACACACACACGTGCACACACACACACACACACACACACACACACACACACACAGGGATTTGCAGACAGCCAATCCCCGCCCAGGCCTTCCTCTCTCTCATTTGGCTCCCGCTCAATCCAGCTGACTGCCTGACACGACATGACTGAAGGCTGGCTGAGGGGGAATCCAGGGACCTCGGTGGGCCAAGTCCAGAGCTCAGTACCACTAACAGACCCCTGAGCCCGAGCCAGTTAGCCTGGTAAACCGGCCCCTCATACTTCATTTCATTTTCTACAGAGGGTCTGAACCGGAATCTCTTGAGGGTCAGTTAGTCGGCCCCAGCAAGACCTATCCAATCAGCGAACAGAGGGTGTGTTCGTTAGCCGTGACGTTGACCTTGTGTGCTTTTGAATTTGAATTGTAGTGCGTAGGTAGGCTAATTGCATACGTGACGACCAGGCGTTAGCGATTGGGTAAAGGCAGAGGCACTTTTTTTAAACTTCACCAGAGTCCACACCTCCAACAAATCGTTTCTGACGGTGTGTGTTCCAGACCCTCTGTACAAAATGAAATGAAGTACGAGGGGCGGGTTTACCAGGCTATGAGCCAGTGGCACAGTAACACAACCCAGGCTAGGAACACGTGCAGCATCAGCTGTGTGTTTTGCAGTGGGAGCCCAAGCACAGTAAGCTGTTATTAGCACTCCATTGTGCAGGTGTGCACATGAGCAGGAGATGGGGACTTGCGGTTTCATCCACCGACCGACCAAAACTGAGCCTTGTATAGGTGACGCTGCCGTGAAATCGGCTGTAAGGGTGGTAACACAGTCAGCGTGGGAAAGCATCTTTAAAGAGGGCGACGAACTGCAGAGCTTTTGCACATGCAAACTTGCAGCTTTGCTGGGGCTGCAAACAGCTATAGGCTCTCTCTCTCTCTCTCTCTCTCTCTCTCTCTCTCTCTCTCTCTCTCTCTCTCTCTCTCTCTCTCTCTCTCTCTCTCTCTCTCTCTCTCTCTCTCTCTCTCTCTCTCTCTCTCTCTCTCTCTCTCTCTCTCTCTCTCTCTCTCTCTTTCTCTTTCTCTCTGTGGTGAGATTATGTTGTGCGGTAGGCAGATGGAAAAAGCAATACTCTGGATTTCGAGGGCATGGAGCAGTCGTTGACATTGAGGAGTCCTTCGTATCCGGCAGCACGCTCATGGTAATAGGATACCAGTATAATGGAGAGGCAATGGGGAATTAGCCAAAGGAAAAAAAAAAACCCTTCTAATGGGGCGTTCTTCTCTGGCACGATGCCCTCCCCTCCTTCCCTTTGACTCCCCGTCCAAAATCTATATTTCACATGTTTGTCTGACTGGCAGTGCAAAACACAGGGAGGAAACACATTAATTACCAATCAAATCTGGCACTGTTATGGTAAGTATGCCATGTTGTGCGGACGACTAGAAGTAAGATATATTGTGAGCATGTGTGTGTGGATTTGGGCCAATACTTCCTGTCATGTGAGAAACACAAATCAACATCTTGTGTTGCGTGTCACAGTACTGGGCCACATTTTCAGTTTGTTTACAATTGTGTGTCTCGTGATTTCAGAGTTAGTGAAACACATTACGCTGAATTTTTACAAAACAGTTATTCTTTAAGAGATATATTACACTACTTTGTAACTATTTCATAAAATAACACTAAATCATCTCTATTTGTGATATGAACTAAGTTTGCAGACAGATAAACATACCCTTATTCTAACACTGGATCAGTTTTTGTTTTAAGTTTTCAAATAACTTGCTAAAAACTAAATGGATCACAGAAGCACTGTAAATAGCCTTTAAGAGTTAAAAGCAACAGCACAAATATCTCGTTTTCACATGACCATTACGACTGAAATGAACTGCACTGAATAAATGAAGTACCTTTCGTGCACAAATTTAAAAGCCAATTGATGCGTTACATAATACTGATCCAATGGCAAATTTATGAGTTATGCAAAACACTTCTGCAAACAGTCTTTATGTACAACCAACACTACAGCCTTGAAAGCCAGCTGTATACCGATGCATTCTGCAGTCTGATCATCACTAAAGGGCAATGCCAGGGCTTGCATGAAAAGGCGGGGGCCTTGGACACTGCTGCTCCATAGACTGACACTGGTTGGAGGCTCCTGACGGTAATCCACTTTGATTTACAATATTGACTGCTGGGAAAGCTTTTAGCCAGTGCAGTGCTAAATGGAAAGCAATTTGACCCAAAGCCAATCAGGGTGCACGGTGGAGCAGACAGCTACATAGTTAATGAAATTCCTTTGCCAGACCACCCAAGCCAGGGCCTAGTGCGAGGGACAGTGTGTCTTCACCGACATTAATCATCTCGGTGTTGCACTGTAAATATTGACTACATAACCGACATGCTGTCTCTGAAAAGCAGATTCGGTAATTAAACCTTTACTACCCCGCGGTGCACAGGGGCTTGTCCTTACCAGCACGCGGTCTCCCACTCTGAGATCCTTGTCGCCCCCTTTCTTCACCGAGCCGCTGTCAGACATGTTGGATCCGGACTCGTTGCCCGTCTTTACGGAGCTGTTGAGCACGCCTTCTCTCAGGGGCATGACCGCCCGCTGGGCGGCGTTGGCCGTGCCCCCGTGGAGGCTCAGGTTTTGGGCCGTGAGGGCGTCGCCACCGTTGCCGTCCCCTCCATCGCCCACCGGCTGCCTGGTGAGCTTGGAGGGCCTGGTGAAGATGCCCTGGAGGGGCTGGCACTCGAAGTAGCGCACTCCCCCGACAGAGCCGTCGTTCTTGCCCACCAGGTCGTTGAGCACCACCCCCGCCCACTGGCCTGGTGCAAACTGGGTCTCGCCGAGGTAGGCGATGCAGCCGGGCTTGACGCCGTTCACCCACACTCGCTCACCGACCACAAAGTCCCCCAAGACTTCGTCTCCCACCTCCGAGGCTTTGGAGCTGGATTTGTCCGAGGCATTGCTGGGGGTTGGCGTAGTGGGCTTGTGAGGGGTGTCTGCGGAGAGGAGAATCCAAAAGTCAGACAACCTGGCACAGAGAGATGACATGGAGCAGAACTCTACTGGGAATACCTCATCAGGACTTGTGACAGTTAAGTGTGAGGCCCTGAAAAAGTAGGCTCACCTACTTTCCCCATTTAGTGCTGTTCTACATTGACAGTCTAACCCCCACTCAGGCTTATCTACAGACAAAAAATGTTACTCCCATGCAAAAATTAAAATAAAAACAACTTTCCCATCAACCCTTACAGTACAGGTGTGTGTGGCTACAGTAAACAATTCAAAACCTCAAATCTGAAATTCTTGCCACAACAATGACATCTTGCAAAAAGCATGGCCATGTTGGTGGGTTCATGCCTCCCAGTCGCGGCGATTGCTTGGATGAATCTGAAGTGCTACATGGATTACACGCCTTAATGCTTTGTGAATGACACTCCATTTAATGGTGAGTGTTTTTTTCCAAGGCATCCCAGCTAACCGAGAGAAACACAGCTGAATTAGCATGTGGTCTGCTGCCCCTTGCAGTGCAGTGTGTGGGACGAGGCAGTTGGTGCCAGGACTGGCCTAGACTGGGGGGAGGGGCACTAGTAATGGCAGCCTTTGTGCCCCAATTGCTCCCATATGTTCTGCTACTGATGGACAGCATCGGAGATGCAAACACAAACCACAGACAAAAGGAATCACTGTTTTGCCCCAACTCAATGATGACGGCAACTTCAGATAAAGACGTGGGGCTTGGGAACCTTCAATCCAAGAGACATGCTAACCGAAACAAAAACACTTCAGGTCGAATCTGTGTCATGTAGGTAATTATTGCAACATCATGGACGATGCTGAGCATTGGTGATTGGTGACATGAAAGTGAAACTACATTTACAATATGATCGCTTCAAACATACAGCAGGTTTCAAGCTCTCTGTCACTTAAACAATACCTTAAACAAGACCTCTGTCATTTAAACAAGACATCATTTTGTTGCTATAATGATCTCAGTATGCTGCAAGTCATCGCTTACATATTCTTATTGTGATTTTAGCAGACATAAAATGCTGTCTTCCTTTTTTTTAAACCTGCCACACCCAAAAAAATAACAACCAGATTGCTAGTTGCATGCAAGCGTGTTTACAACCACTGTAAGAATGGCATGTTTTGCTTTGCTGCGGCTCATGTGCAAGCCAGGGTCACTCTGGCCCCGCGCCACGTCACTGCGCTACTACAAGAGAAGCCCCGTTCGAGATGTCCCGGCCCAGTGACGAGCGTGAACCGAAGGCCTGCCGCGTTGCTTGCCCAAGTGGCCGCGTTGCCAGGGCAACAGCAGATCTGGGCAAAGCAAGCGGGTGAGGCAGAGAGAGAGAGAGACAGAGAGAGGAAGAGAGAGGGGGGGAGAGATAGAGAGAGAGAGGGAGAGAGAGAGAGAGGGGGAGAGATAGAGAGAGAGAGAGAGAGAGAGAGGGAGAGAGAGGGGGGGGGAGATAGAGAGAGAGGGGGGGAGAGATACAGAGAGAGAGAGGGAGAGAGAGAGAGCGAGTGAGTAGAGAAGAGAGAGAGGAACACAGGCCTCACTTCACAATTGTGCCTCATTGTCACCTCCCCTCCCACCCATCTGAATTCCACTATTCACCAGCAGCACCAGCACAATGACCCCTGCACAGCTCTTAATGCCCCCCCTCCCATCTCCAAAGGGACAGTCGCCCAAGACACACATACACTTCCTTTCAACTGCCTCTTCTTTCTTTCTCTCTCTCCCTATCTCTCTCTTTCTCTCTCTGGCAGTGTTTTTCTATGATCCTAAGTCTCTCTACTACAGTGTGTTAAAAAGTGTAAATTCAACAACTAGTTGCGTCCAACTGTAGCTCACCATCTTTCAAATACGCTGGATTAAATAGTAACCTAGTTATGCATTAACTTTCATCTCAGTAAAACCGACATGTACTGATACAGTGTAAAGTATTACAGCTATTACATGACAATGGTTCTACGAAGGACAATTTCATTAAACCAAATATTCAGATGCTAATTTTGTGGGGAAATATCCCTTTTTCTACACTGCAATATCTAAAAAAACTACATTCACCCACCACATGTTTACGTCAAGTACCTAGCCAACCACAAAGTGTAGCCCCATGTTAACCATATAACCAACAAGGGCTCAGCTCATTTAACTGGCTCTCTACAACTCTGTGCATTCTTCTACTGCTTGCTTTTCACTTACCATGACTTCACTTCCTGTTCTGCCCTTTTTTTCCCTCCACTGTGCATTCCACAGACAGCTTGAACCATAACACTCCTATGGTTGACACACAAACTAATGCAAATAACAAACTACTACAGCACTACAGTCCGGCTGCATACGACTGCCTCCGTGGTTGCACGCAGAGCTCTGAGTGTGTGGAGGCCGTGTGGAGATTACCCTTCTGTGGTTTCTGTAACACTCGTCTGTGACCTGAGGGCAGGACTGTCATATGATCTAAGACTATTAGGTCATTAAATGAACTACTGTGCACCTAATGCACACATAATGTACCCAAAACACAAAAACACACACACACACAATTCTAATTGTTTAGAACATTCACATTAGACTTAGAATAGGAAACATTCAGTTATTGTTTTCAGCGCTTAAAAATAGTAGATTAACTTCACCTAGAACCACGCAGTGCAAACAAGAACAGACTATACTCCAATATCAAAGTATACTACAAAAAAGTACCAACTGGCTTTTAGTAGAGGGCACTCAAAAATAACAGTATTTCCATAATCCTCCAAAGTCTTCTGCTCTGCATGACATAATGTTTTTGTTCATTTAGGTTTTTTGTGGAATTAAGAATTCTAATCTCTTGATGCATCCTATTCCAAACAAGTAGAAGGGCAGGCAGTCACAGAACCAACTGTCTCCCAGGACAGTATTATTTTCATGTGTAGGCCTGCGTTCTTGCACAGTGGGCACATTTTAAGCACCAGTGCAGTGTAAACTTGCAGCACCACTGCTGCCGTGGTGGCTGAATCATGGTCGCCCTACGAGGGTGAAAAAAGACTTCCTCACGGGTGCCTGTGGGGAAAACAGACTTACTGTCTTTTTGTGCAGCGGGACCGGAAGAGGAGCCAGCAGTGGTTCGGCCCACAGGGCTGGAGTGCTTTGGACCCCTGCCAGGAATCTTCAGTCCACTTGACTTCAACATGTTCATGGCGTTCGGCTGATAGGCAGCAAATTTTCCCAAAAACCAAAGGCTTTTGCTGAGGCACTAGATGCAGAAATAGCGATGGAGTGTCCCCATTGTACCTGCAGGACTGGAAAGTGTGTGTTTTTAATAGAACATTAAGCTAGTTCAGTTTAAAATGGTTGATACAGAATGATGTTAAACTAGGGCACTTAGGCTG
This sequence comes from Coilia nasus, assembly GCA_027475355.1. Classification (NCBI taxonomy): domain Eukaryota; kingdom Metazoa; phylum Chordata; class Actinopteri; order Clupeiformes; family Engraulidae; genus Coilia; species Coilia nasus. The sequence continues at coordinate 25,449,381 of CM050214.1, forward strand.
CAGAAACAACATACACTTTTTACCATATTTGGTTATGGAAAACCACTTATTGTGGACTTCAGTGAGGAAAACCTAAACATCAATACTTTTTTGTGCAACATGAATGTTTGTGTATTACTTTTACTGTAACATGCACTTACATTCTTTCATAGTCCTGTGCCTGAGCAAATGTGTATCACATAAAAGCAAAATCACAAATACACTGGGCCCTCAGAAGCTCACTGCACAACACTGGGCTACTAAACCCCCACTAGAGGATAGGCAATAGCACCAGCAGTAATTGTGATGAAGCATCAGGAGACAAAACAAACAGGAGTAGCCTAGCTTACAGATGTCAATGAATGACTCACATTAATGACTCATACCCATTAGATCATGCCCTATAGCTAGATGAACGTGTGAAAAGTTTTTAGCCCTGGTATGGAAAACATATAACCTTTCTAATTAGTGTTCGCATTCAGAACTGTTGGATACTCTGTATTAGGGCATAGCCGTTTGTCATCTTCTATAGCCAATAGCAAAACTCTAGCCTAACCTGATGTCTGAAACATTGTTATAAAGGTTCGTCAGAAGGCGTTAGATATATGATTATATTATGTGCAACTTGGTTTAGTTTCTGTTGACGTTGAAGATGCCCCTGTTGTGTTACGCCGTCTGGCGAACGCTACTTGCTTTGAGACCTCAAAACGACCCTTTCAACAAACCGAGACTGAAATTCGATCAAATACGACTAAAATAATTTAACACAAATCGTTATCAAGTCTCTTCAGGGTACAGCTACGTACAAAAGTAAATCTTCCTTCCCAGAAAATCTTGCTCTATTGTGTTAGCCATGTACTGCAGCGTGGTCTGCGTTTTACGTGGCCCTGACAGATGTCTTAAATAGCCTGCGATGGAGATACAACAAAAGCTTTCTTACCTTACAAAGTCCTAGTTCTGTTATGCGCCGGGTAGTCGCCGACTAACTTTAATATTCCTAACCGGTGTACTTCTCCGTTTCCCCGGGCTTGAGATATGTCTGGGGCTTGCCACTCCCTACATTCACACACAGGGATGCGAAAAATATGGATGCTGAGCTAGAATTGAGAGGAGGAGTGTGGCAGGATGCGAGCCGCAGTAGAAAGGCTGAGACTGAGATGCCGGGTCATTTTAGGAACGCGGTCTAGATAAATGTCGTCTGGGGGTCTGGTCTACATGCGATTGCACTAAACTGATGTCTACATCCCAATGGCCACGTCCTCTGTTTTCTTCTCTGTTTTTGGGTGTGCTGATTTCCATTAAAACATTTCGGCAGCATAGGACCCCATTACCTCGGATTTAGAGCGCTTTCACTGCTGCTAGCATGTGGCTTATTGAATAGAGGGGGAGGAGGTACCCTATTTTTTGCCTAAAGCGCAGCGATACTCGGCCTCTTTCCCAAGGCTCAGCATATTCAGACAAAAGACAGGGAGTGCAGCGAGGACTGTGCGGGGGAGCATAGACACACTATATAGTATGTCTATGCGGGGGAGCGGCAGAGGAAATCACTGGCAACTTTCCGACGCTTTGGGGGAAGACTTCCTGTATAGGCCTAGTTCTCTTGAAGTATAGGCTATAGCTTTGCATATCGCTGCCTGACAATTATTACCCAAATTTTCTGATGCCAAGTGGTGCTATGCTGCTAAATAAAAAATGACACGCCTGCTCTATAGTAGAAATTGAGAGTGGGCCAATCCATTCAATGTAAAATATTATTTTGATAACATTTAAAAAATCTATGCGGTAGTTAGAATCGTTATTTAATGCTGTGACATTGGTTTGTTTTAAGTACATTTCAGTTTGTGATATAGGAGAAATTTGGTATCCAATGTATGCACTGAGAAAAAAAAAACACTTTCCATTGGTTCGATCCATTATAGGGTGGAGAGTCCTACAGGAAAGGAAGACTGAACTTTTTGTGTCCATACTTGAGCTCTTCAAATTAGGGATTTTAGAGGATTAAAAATGCTGAATGTATATTAGACAAGTCAGTGTCACACCACATCATGGGTGTAAATTACAAGAGACCTGGTTATACATAAGGGTTACCTGGCCATGGTGGGGATCAGCACTGTAAAGGGGATGCAGAGATAAACAGTACCGATAATCACAGTATAAACAGTCAGTGAATGGAGACATGGGCCTTAGTAGGCTTAGGTACAACTGTGACCAATGTGTACCTTTTTTGTGCTGTCACAGTGTTACATGTGCAGGGTGTGTGCACATGCTCATGTGAGTCTGTGAAGAGGCTGCTTTGTTTTTATCATAAAATCACCTGTTTTGTCATAAACTCTTACATGCGAAAGAATACCTAGAATTAGCATGTTGTTCTGGACTTTAAAAGTGTTTGTCATGAGACAGACGATTGATGTTACCCTCTAGAGTGTGACTGTGAACTGGGCATAAACCTTGAAAGGCGTTGAGCTGGAATGAGTGAGCCTCTCATATTTCAGAGAGGTTTTAAAACAAAACAGGAAATACATCTTCCCAGATGCCAAACTAGACAGCCAGACATGTGAGATACAAAGTCAGCTAGTCTTTACAACAACTTCATGTTCAATATAAAAGCAATTAAAAACAAGTCTCAAGTTATTGATGACGAGAATCCATAACAACAGTGTAGAGTTAATTTCATAAACCCCCACCATTTCACCTATAAGTTACATCAAAGTATCTTAAACATTCTAACCAGCATTATGACTGGATACATGTTTTACTGTTTAAGATACTGAACAGTGCCAGGTCAATTAAATAGAGATCTGTCAATCTAAACAGTTGTGAAGAAAGATGCAAGCCTTTTACTTTACAAAGGCTTCAGAGACAATAAATACATAAATATGTAAGTTAATAAATAAATACGGCCAGCAAGTTTAACCATGCCTGGTAAACTGTGGATGGTCTGTTTACTTTCGCAGGAACCAAATCTCAGCAGTCACTTCCTTGCTTCTGCTCCTGATTTTACACAGCAAGAACATGCTAGAGAGCCACCTAGTGGCAAAATGATGACAAGCTCTCAATGTAAATGCACCATCCTACATTTTTATTGTCTGTTGTATACAGCCATGTGACAAATCAGTGATAAAAAATGTTTACACTGTTCACAATTAAGATGGTCACAATACAAATTTGTATATATATAATATTTTGACATAAAAAGAACAGAAAACAGAGTTGACACTGACAATGACAAGTAATGGGCTGATTATGGTTTTTAAAAAGGTTAAAGGTTTCTGGTCAGTCTGAACATCAAAGTATCAGTATCACCAGTGTTATATGATAATACTTAAGCTGCATACATAATCTACACAGAATAACACAACAGATTAATAGCGATCAAATGCTTTCGCAATCTGTAAACATCAGTGTTTAATGGCAAACATGTTGTGTATCAAATAATCAAATACTTTCTTAGTCGATGCATATAATATAATAAATATAAAAATATGAAACAATGTGATTAGACTGAAACACAGAAACTAAACACAATGACATAAGACCTTTACAAAAATAACTTGAGAAGACGCACATTTATACACCAGTAAAAATGATAACATCTACATCTTCCATAGAAAGACAGTCTCAATGGACAATGGAATGATAAATCAAAAGCTGCCATCAGTTAAGTTCTCTATAAAAATAAACTCATCTCTAGTTGGCAAGATAAACTGGTGATTGCACTGGGTAATATTAATGTGCTGTATACTTTTAGTCTTTATTCTGAAATAATACATCGCTCAGACATACTGCTTTACGCCTCAAATACCAACTCCGCTTCTTCCATTAAAGGGATCCTGCGTACAGTATTTCAAATACTCTTGTGGTGATCACCTGAAGACAGTTAAGCGTGATGTTATTAGATAAGAACGAACCAGAGCAAGATCTCAATCTGCCTGTTACTATACCACAACAGTGACCTCATATGTATCATGATGGCCATGCTGTGGTTCAGGGGTATTTGCCCTATAATGTGCAGGCATATCGGCAGCACAGGACCATGCTTAGGTCTGTAATTCTAAGAGGAAATTGTTTTTATTCTTTGCGCGCTCCTCCTCCTCTACGGCCAAATGTGCGTCGTGTAGGTCCTGGAGAACGCCGAAGAACCGCATCACTTCATCCGTTTTCTCCCGACCTGAAACTGAAAACAAGATGATCATGTTTACTAACAACCCTATTTGGTAACCATCCGTAAACTCCATTGCATAATCACATAAACACATACAGTAATTCACATGGTGTGGCTTTGAATGTCCTGACATGCATGGTGCCAGAGAAAAACATTACTTCGTACAACAGCCTTAACTTATTGACTTCCAATCTGTTTCTCCAAAAACCCTCCTAGGAGAAAAACAACAATATAAGACTACTTATACGGGGTGCAGTGGCGCAGTGGTTAGACCCCTCGACCATGAATGAGCATTTGCCCATGGGGACCCAGGTTCGAATCTGGCCTGCGGTCATTTCCCTCTCTCTCCCTTTGGGCAGTTGTGGGCTAGTGGTTAAGCTCAAGGAGTTAAGGAGTTGGGTTTGCAACCTAAAGGTCATAGGTTCAATTCCTGATGCTGACGGGTGGCTGGGGGCAGTGACTGAACAACGCTCTCCTCCATCCTCCCCCATGACTGAGGTGTCCTGAGCATGGCACTGTCCCCACACACTGCTCCCTGAGCGCTGTTGTCATGCCTGTTCATGTGTGTGATGGGCTAAATGCAGAGGTTGAATTTCGCTGATGTACTGTGTAATCATAATAACCAATGAGACTGACTTCACTTATTAAAAAATCTTAACTTGAAATAAGATCAGATTTATATTTGGCTTTACAGGACACTGTTTCTTAGGGGTTCAATTTAAGATGTTTTGAACTAATTTCTGAATTGTTTCTCCTAAAACCCCCTTGGGAGAAAAAGCACAATACTGTACAAGATGTTATTTGCTTTATTTCTTGACAATTCCAAAAGGCAATGTTTTCCTTTGGGGCGACATTCACAATTTACCTTTTTCAGGGGTCCCCTCTTCATTTGCATGTAGCTCTTTCAGCTCTAAATACTTTTCCCTGAAACGAAAAACAAAGACAGAAACAATACAGAAGGTTTTTTTTAATGAGCCTCTGAAATGACTTATTATATTTTTATTATAATACATATTTTAATATTTTAAGGTAAAAAGCATGCTGTACTTCATGACTTGTTGGACCCCGAGCAGGTGTCTGTATATGAGCTGAGATTCCAAATCTGGGTCCAGGGGGTCATACCACTCCTGTAATGTAACTCCGTGTTTTGTTTTGTCACATCCTGTATCTGCGAAGGAATTTATAAATAATGCATGAGTTTGATTATGAATTCTCCGACAACACCTGTCATCTCATTGTCACTCAGGAAGTACAAAATAAACAGCACTGAGAAAGCAATATCAGCATTGTGTTATTCCACTTGTAATACCAGCTTTGTCCTTTTGGTGGCAGCAGCTCCATCTGTCTGCCTTGTAGACTCCAGGGTGGTAAGAGCTCATAGTGTCTGTGTTGTGACTGCAGGCTTTCCTCAGGGCAGAGAGCCAGTGATTCAGTTCATTCACACTCTACCATGGGGAGGAGAGGGAGAGGGAGAGGGAGGGGGAGAGAAAGAGAGAGAGAGAGAGTGAGAGAGAGGGAGGTGACAGAGAGAGAGAGCAAGAGATTACACATTTCCAGTTGAGTAAACAACAACAATGACCTCACTTCCCTGATTCCTGATTGGTTCACATGTGTCTGACCTTGCAGTCCAGGTAAAGAGTCTCCAGTTGGCCGCTGTCATCGCCGGAAATAATCTGCATGACATTGGCACTGCCGAAGCTCTTCTCTTCCACCTTCTCCACAGCTCTGATCTTGGGCAAAGAGATGAAGGAGGTCTTCTGCAGGAGACCAACAGTAAGAATCACATTTCTGTGTATAGTCAAGTTACACTTATTTGGATAGTACATTTAAAAACTAGAAAAGAAAGAGGCAGGGCAGCTCAGATCACCACCAAAATCTAATTACTTTTAAGTTAGCCTATTTTTGACCTACCCTGAAAATTTTATTCAAATCCATCCATAACCTTTTGAGTTATGTTGCTAACTAACAAACAAACAGACAAATGCTGATGATTACATAACCTCTGTTGCGGAGGTAACAACAGCAGTTGACCCAAGGTGCCTTACATGCAGTAATGTGCCGGAAAGAGCCAGAGGAGTACAGGCAGGTGGTGGAGCAGCGTTGTGTTAAATAGGGCTGTATGTGCGATATACTGTAACATTGCTGAATGTTGCGATGACGATACTTTTTGCGATAAATAAACAAATATTTAAATATAGTTTTAACATCTTTCAGCTTAATCTTCACCGCTAAGACATAGCCAGTCCACAGCCTATGGGGTGGATATCAAGGGCAGTAAAACTCCATTTGATTTCCCAAATATCTTCATATGTGGAAACGTGGCTTAACTGGAATAAATGGGACATCACTGTAAGCTGTTTCACAGTAATGTCCCATTTATTCCAGTTAAGCCATGTTTTACAATATGTGTATCACGATATTCTACAGTATGGGGCGATATCACAATATTTTCGATATATTGTGCAGCCCCAGTATTACATTTCTTAAATATGTCCAGCACTGATCCACATAAACATAAGGATGCAATTTTGAGAATTGTCCATTTTTGGAAACAGATACATTATGTGTAGTAACACAAATGTAAAAGCATATTATAGTATTCTTCTATCAATATTGTGTATTTGTGTGTGAAATCGTTCAGTAAAAAATGTGTGTGTGAGTGAGTCTGTGTACATCTGTGTACAACATGACAACTCACCTTGGAGTGTTGGGTTCTGGCATAAGACAGGGTGTCTTTGCTGAGCGTGACAAAGTACTTCTTAAATGGCGACGTCATGGGCATGCACTTGTCCTTGGTCCTGTGTAGCAGCAGGTAGCCCTCCTTCTCCATGGTGCCACACTGAAGGCTCATCCGAGCCTGGAGACCTAGATCTGAAAACGTCCACAAACAACCAGAACATCATCAGCCTGAAGATCCAGGTTTGAGAACATCCATAAAAAAACAGAACATCAGCAGCCTGAAGATCCAGGTTTGAGAACATCCATAAACAAACAGAACATCAGCAGCCTGAAGATCCAGGTTTGAGAACATTCATAAACAACCAGAAGATCAGAAGCCTGAAGATCAGGCTGTTAAAATGTCCATAGACAACCAGAACATCAGCTGACTAAATACCCAGGTGTAAAAACTTTCATAGGCCACCAGAACATAAGCAGCCTAAAGACTGAACAGACAGAACAAGACAAAACATTAGCAGCCAGGTCTGAAAACATCCATAAACAACCAGACAGAACACTGGCTGCCGTGAGAGGGATTTCCTCCCGACCCCACCTCCCTCCTGTCACAGCAAACAAGTCCCTCGCTGTGAATTTATGATAAGGTCAAGGAACTAGAGTTAATATTTACTAAGGACAAGAGGCATGTCAGACCAACAGTGTGCCTGATGCAGATTCTGAGACAGTGAGGGAGACAGACACACAGACAGAGCTTAATCCACGCCAGCCAACCAGAAGCCCTGACTGATATCGGTGAAGCGGAGCCGAGTCCACGGCCTGTGACTCACCCTCAGCATCATCACAGCTGACGAGCCTTGTGATGAAGTCTTTCAGCTGGGCGATACCCTGCTGGATGGTGGGCTGCAGGGGGTTCATCCAGGGCTCTTTGGAGCAGTAGGCAAGAGTGTCCAGGTTCGCAATCATCTGAATGGCCTACAACAAGGCACGAGAAATGAAAAGAGAAGAGGGGATTTTTTTCTGAGACCAGTTCTGAGTGCTTGTCTGATTTGGAGACATGTTTTAGAGGAAGAGAAGGAAATAATGCTGCTGTTGCTGAGCAGAATAAATGAACAGCAGTCCTGTGAATCTACAAGATATTTATGTAGAAAGTATATATGTCAAATATATGTGTGTGTATATATATATATATATATATATATATATATATATATATATATATATATATATATATATATATATATATATATATATATATATATATATATATATATATATATATATATATATATATATATATCTGTGTGTCAAATGTCATATGTCATATGTAGATACATCAAAATAAGGATTTAAAGAGAAAAAGAAGGAATGCTTCCCTGGGTCAAATATTAGTTAAAGACAGTAGGAATACAGGGTGCTAATCAAAAAAAGGGCCTCTAATGCATTGGGGCAAATAAGGCAATCCTGTTACCGATATAAAAAGCTTTTAGTAAATACAACATCATCGACGCCTTGATGAAGACTAACTTTTTGAAATCCATAGGCATGTGGCCAGTATTTAGTCAAGGGTTTTTATGTTATTAACCTAAGTGCCTAATGTTATTTTCTGTACAAGAGAAAGATGTCTGCAGAATGGCCGATTGCAGTGTAACTGAGCTTTGGGAGGAGTGCCTACCTTGGCCAGGAGAAGAAGGGTGCGACTGGTGCGTGCGTCTGCGTGCTTCTCCCGGAGGTGGAAGAGTTTCGGGGACATGATGGCGGGGGAGATGAAGCGCAGACACAGGAAGCTTGTCACGGCGATGAACTTGACCTTCTGTGAACGCAGACACAACACGAGCTCAGGGTAGGAAGTTCACGGGAAGGAAGGAGGACTGCAGAGGATGTTAGTGTTAACATGCCACTTTTCATACGGTGGCAGCCAGGACAGAACACTCTGGGGATTTACACAGCAGCTCCACTTTAAAAGTTTTATAATTAGTGACAATGCAGAGCAGGCACCCTTCCGCTTTTACTGAAATAAAGCTCTGGAAAAAAATAAGAGACCACTGTAAAATGATCAGTTTCTCTTATTTAATTATTTATAGGTATATGTGTGAGTAAAGTGAACATTTTTTGTTTTATTCTGTAAACTACCGACAACATTTCTCCCAAATTCCAAAGACACTAGAAAGGAATGGCTGTAATACATATAGAGATGCTGGTTTTGGGAAAATTTGCAGTGGTCTCTTAATTTTTCCCAGAGCTGTGTGACTTCCAATGTGTCCTGCAAAGAGCAGCTTACCCTGTATTCGGGGTCAGGGAAGCAAGCCTCCACACGATGGTAAAGTTGCTGGAAAACCTGGCAGAGGACGAGGGGGCAGTAGGAGGCCGACTGTAAGATGGCGTTGAGGAGCTCTGAGAGGTAGGACTGTAGGTGAGTAGTGCTCTGCTGGATAACGTCTGCTTCAGTCTGTGTCCGGTGAAGCCCTGTACACCTATACGAATCACACATGTATATGCAAATACAGACAGACACACACAGACAGACACACACACACTCACATAGACACACACACACACACATACAAAATACAGATAATACACACCAAGACATTAGTCAACATCCTTAAAGCTATATTAACATATGCATACTTTACATGTCTGTAAGACTTTCATATAAACATTCCTATCTCGAAGCATTTAATCCCACTGCATTAAATCAGAAGCCTATCATGTGTAATCAGTCATGGTTCAATGGAATAGATCATTTCAATGCAGAGAAATGTTACACTCATACTTAGTAACACAGCTATTTAAAATTACTCTGTTCATGTGATTCCAAAGTGTTGCTAGTTCCAAACTGTAAGCAGCTTTCTGTATAGGTCTGTAATTTCAATACTTAAGTTGTACAGCTAATGCTGCAAGCATTAAATAATGCTGCAAGCATTAAATAATGTTGCAAATACAGTACTAAATAATTTTGCAAATACTACCACTGCGTAGTAGCCACATGAGTCACCTTTTCCATGATAACTATTTCTATGCTGCTATGCACGGAACTCAAGATGAAAAAAAATTCTCTTGTGTTGTTTTTGGTTGTATCACACATCATCAAAACCAGAACTTGATTTAAAAGTCTTAATAGCTACACAGGCCTGCTAAAACAAAATCATGCAGTGTGAAATCATTTTGCACGCCCCACTGATTGGCCCACTCCTACCCAGCTTCCCTTAGCTCCACTTTATTAGGGTCCAGCTCCACATATCTCCTCTCCTCAAAGATCTTGTTTATAGTGGGGCCCAGCAGCCTATGCAAATATTGCATGCCTGCCACCTAGGAGACATAAGCACGGAGAATTATAGGCAACAATTTCAGCTGAGTAAAACCAGCCCTGAAAAAAATAAAAAAAAAAGAGTTGACTTTGATAAACTGCCTACCTTTAAAAAGGACTCCATGGACTTGGATGCTAAGGAGTTGCTCCGAAATAATGTGTTTGGTTCAGCTGGCAAAGAACAGAGGGACGAAATGAGAGGAGTGGTAAGACTACGTTTCAAACAAAAGTTACTTCACATTCATCTGGGAAAATAATCAATGACAAACAAGGTTGCTGTACAAAACCACACCCGTGTTTATCAAATAAAAAAAACAGAAAAGCCCTCAGAGAGCACAGACCTCCGCCAGGGCAGCTCAGATCACCACCAAAATCAAATCACTTTTAAGTTAGCCCATTTTTGACCTACACTGAAAATTTCATCAAAATCCGTACATAACCTTTTGAGTTATATTGCTAACCAACCAACCAACCAACCAACCAACCAAGGCAGAGGTAAATATGGAGAGTTTGTGAGTCTGAATCTGAGCAAGTGATATTTACAGACAGCCACGGCTGTTAGCGTTCGAGGGGGCCTGGGAATGAGCGTGTGAGAGGCCCCATCAGGGGTCCTGAGGAGCATGATCAGGCCTGCCGATACTGGTGTACAAACGGGTCTCTTGTCTCAGGCCGAGGGAAAGGGGGGCCCAGAACTGGTCCCTCCTTACATTATGGAATATGGGAAAGGGGGGCCCATCAGATTATCTTGTCCGGGCCCAGCCAAGACTGTCAGCGGGCCTGAGCATGATAATGGGCAAAGCTTGCGTACACCTCACACAAATCCAACCACCTTCAACCCTTCATCAGCAAAATAATTGGGGAGGAATCTGAAAAGCTTTTGTCCACAGACACCACTCACACTTTGTCTCTGATGATTCAAGCTGATTTTCAGGAAATGGACTAAGGCACAAGCAGACCTTTGGTCCGCACTACCCATGGCAAAAATGTATAAAAAAAAATACTTTTAAAGAGACCCTGGGCAACTTTGAGTGCTTTTCCTCAATGCACTTCCAACTAGTGTCCAGAGTAACCGGCGAATACAAAAGTAGTCATGTCCACCGAAGTGAGTAAAGTCAGAATTTCTTCAGAATTTAATGTGATGCTGCTTCTCATGATATTCAAGACTGTAAGTATGAGGGTGCTGGGACAGACACCCAGACATTGCAAGTGTGGCATTTTGTCCACAGACAGCAGGGGAGGTCTAGACAGTCTTCATTCGCCTGGTAATGACTCATTTAAGCATCTACCGATTTCTGAAGATGATTAACTCGAAAACGTTGCAGTGTTGCTTCAAATCAGCAGTGTTGTTAAGCCTAGGTTGCACTACCATGAACTTATGTTAAAAGATCCCTTCAACAAAGACTGAAAGATATGTTCAAATCCAATAGCACCACACTGTCAGCATCCCTTGCAAAACCTGAGTTTCATAATGACCTAATTTTTCTAAATGTAGCACCACGCTCTCAGCACCCCTTACAAAACCTGAATTTCCTAATGATCTCTTTTTCTAAATGTAGATTACAGAAGTCTGGAGTGATTGAGCTCTCCTTCGGCCAAGTTTTATCTTTTCCATGTTATTATCTAGTATTACTTTACAGCCAGGGACAGAGCCGAAGTACTGCCAAATCTGACCTGCCTTTACAAAATATGTCTCACAAATCTTTGTGGTTTAGAGTGGAATGCTTCTTGTATTGTCCTTTGCAATCCACCGTGGGTGAGGAGGACCACCTCTAACAACTTGCCTTACCTTTGATGGGAAGTTAAAGCTACACACATAGATTTCGTAATGAGTAATAGGTTTGATGAGTTACTGTTGTCCTACTATTTAAAAATCTTGCAATCGGTTGAATGCCTACAGTAACATAATTTAGTATAACAATCTGTTGTGATTTTAACAGTTAGTAGAAGTATACAAAGTCAATCTAATTTATCTGTACAATAAATATCTAAAAAATAAATATTTTAAATTTTTAGGTTGTTATTTGTGCTTATTCAAAATTATTATGGCTATGTTGTGTGTGTGCAGTAGCATGTGTTTTATGTTTGCAAAAAAAAAAAAAGAAAACCCACACATTACCAGATGGACGTAATACACAGGTAAAAATGTTGACTTAAAAGAATTCACTGACTCTGAATAAGTGGATAATTGATTTCGTATCCTGCGGAACAAATAAGTATGACTTAATTGACACAGCTGCTGTCTAGAAATAGCCTAGTGTAGTGCACAAACAGACTGTTCCGGAAGCCCATGATGTCATGTCAGGGACAGGAAGGCCTGTGCATGCTTAGGACCCACAGTGCCTCTCACTCTTATGATTTACATGATGATTTACACATACAGTGATCCCCAGCTATATCACGGTTCACCTTTTGTGGTCCCGCTATATCACAATTATTTTTTCATTAATATATGCATGCTTTGTCACTGTGCATGCTAAAGAAAAGTTTGTCAGAACAATATTATAATTTATAACTAGTACCATATAAATATTGATTAAAATGCAGACTATGCAGAAGAATGCAATAATATATACAGTACATGTATTAAAACAGTGGGTGGAAGGGGTATTTTAAACTTAAACTATAAAATAAAACGTTGTCTATATGGGGTCGCCATATTGCAGATTGTCACCTATCGCAGGGAGTTCTGGAACATAACTACCGAGATAGACGGGGGATCACTGCACAGTATCAACAGGGGTGGCAGGGTCCACTTCTGAGTGGGTGGGTGGAATGGATGGGTGGGGATTTCCTGTGCTTACGTACTGGTCTTGTCCAGCTCCAGTTTGAAGAGAACGTCTAAGAACTCCTTCACCAGCCCCTGACCCAAGAAGAGCTTGACCAGGTTGCTGGCCACTTCCTGTCGGCTCTCGGCTGTCGTGGTCTCATCGATGAGCATGATCAGATCTGGCCAGTTGCCCTGCAACATCGCAAAAATACCTGTTAGAAACCTGACCTCCTCCACAACATGCCATTCTGACCTAATTTACAGGGTGGGCCATAGTGATGGGAGACATTTTCAAGGCCAGTATCTTAAAATTTAAATACAAATATATTTATTACATTGCTGACATAAAGGAGTTCAACATATTATGTAATATTTTGTTCTTTCTTACAGGTAGCTTGTGTTGGTGACTGTCATAATCAGACAGGCATAATCAGATCAGTTGTGTAATAAATATATTGGTACTCTATATCATATTTATAATCCATCATGACTGCCCCACCCTGTACTACCAGCTAATTTAAATTGAAGGTAGCGGGTGTTTTTGTGGCACCATGATTGTTGGGACTCACGTTGACGTGGGAGCCCACGGACTGGCTCAGTAGCTCTGTGAGTGGCTGGTAGTGGCTGGAGGGCAGGACCGTTTCATCCCTGAGTCTCAGCTGCAGCCTCAAGGACCCGAGAGCGCCCCTAGGACAGACAGGACGACACCCGACACCCGACACCGTCATCATCACCAGCCTCAGCAAACACGCCATCAGGTCATGGCTCATCATGAGCAAGCCTTGTGGTGTGGGGTGAAAAACACATTCAGTGGTAACTAACTCCACAGCGTCTGCCTGACTTTGGCTTGGATCAGCCTCAAAACCACTTATCCGAAGAGGACAGACAGAGTCCTTTATTGTCACTATAGACATGGAACAGTAAAATACTAACATGCTCATATCCCTACATGCATCCATCCTTAAGGCCAATATAAAAAATATATAGTTCAACATTAAATATAAATACACACAAATTACTAAAAGAGAGATCGTGATTTGGTAAACGCATTAAATGTAAAACACACCAATAGTGTTTGACTTTCTGTTTTAAATACTGTACAAGGGTTAGCACACAGGGATATTGCACCCAACACCGTCATTATCACCGCCCTCAGCACACACGTCATTATGTCATGCGTTATCATGAGAAAGCCTTGTGGTGTGGGGAGAAAAAAAAACACGTTCAGTGGTAACTAACTCCACAGCGTCCGCCTGACTTTGGCTTGCATCATGCTCAGAACCGCATCTCCAGAGAGACGAGACAGATTCCTTTATTATCACTATGCACATGGAACAGTAAAATTAGAGAATGCTTATTTTTTTTAGTTCAGGCAGACTAACATGCTCACATCCCTACATGTATCCATACTTAAGGTCAATAATAAATAAAAAAGTTAAAATAGTTAAACATCAAATATATATATATGTATATATATATATGCAGAAATTACTAAAAGAGAGACAGATAATAAACTCATTAAATATAAAACATAACAACACCTAATAACTTAACACTGTGTGGATGAGGGTTTGCACCCAGGGATATTGCACCCAGGGATATTGCACCCGACACATCATCATCCATCGTCGTCACTGGCCTCAACACATACGTCATTAGGCCATGCCTCATCACGAGGAAGCCTTGTGGTGTGGGGAGCAAAAAAACAAAACAAAAAAAACATTCCGAGGTAACTCACTCCAGTGTCTGACTTGGATCTTCCTCAAAACCACATACCAGGAATTAGCCAGTGTGAAGATCTTTATCAGCAGCCAACAACACTTTAAAAGGAAGTATAAACAGGCTTATCAGCACATTTTTGACAGAATGTGAGTTTTTTTTTTTTTTTCAGGACAAGCACAACGGGCATTACTAACTTTCACTGGAACTTGTAAATCTAAGACAAAATAAATAATAAATCACAGTGCAAGACTGTGACAGTGTAAACTGAAAGCTATGACTGTGTCTGTTTTTATGGAACCTTCTGTCTCTCTGCCAAATAAGATGAGTCAAGTGCTTCCAGACTATTCTGTCCAGTCTGCAAACCACCAGTTCCACTGAGATGGCTCCACTCTACCCACCATCCTGTGTAAATGTTCCATAAAAACCCAAATGGCACCGAATGCTTCATTAGGCTGCTCGGCTTGGCCCGTTTTTATTGGGCTCATATAATGGAACAAACAAAATGACAGCAGGAGCAGTCAAGCAAAGGCACACAACCTCAGACAAAAACACCCCCTCAATGTGGTCTCTCCGCGACTGGAGGAGAGACGGATTTACTTCTTAGGAATATTCACACAGGCAAAAACATAAACTCAGACATTTGGCAGTGCGTTCATGGTTAGACCAGTCTTTTTCCTGTAATTCTGAAACAATACAAACCAGGATTCTATCACTGTGCGAGGCACTGCATGGCTCTAGTGTCTTTATTACAATGCCCATGTACTGTATGCCATAAGGGGGATTTAAGAGGTATAACTCTGGCAGCCTACAGAACCCCTAGCCTTAGTAAGACTATCCCCAAATGCAGCAATGCAAGTGACTCTGACTGCATTTGATAGATAGAAGCACTCATTCTGCAGGTCAGAGCAACAACTGACAGCTAGCCACAGAATCTCAGGCAACAGATGGTGGCCTGTCAAAAATCCAATCAGAAAGAACACGGTAGCGGGAGGGGAAAAAACGAGATTGGGCGAAAATAAACAAAAACAACAGCAACTCGATTCATTCACGTAGAAGGGAAAGATGGGATCACCCATGCGGAGCAGATTTACAGGGACTTCATTTCCATAATCTACTACTGAATGACCTACAGGAAATCTGGGTACCCCTCAAAAAAAAGACATGGGTTCAGTTAGTCACCGATTGCCCAAACGACTAGACTTCCACAATCCTATGACTACTGTTTTGCTCGTTTTGCTGGATGGCCTAGAGAATACAGCGGTGATCATACTTCTCTCACTGTGGTTAATTATTCCTCTCAATGGAACTGGCACTAAAGTTTCAATTGCCAATGAAGAACTAAAAAAAACAAACAAGTATCTAACACAAATAATATGACCTCGACAGGAAATTAATCTTCCCATTGCTTGCATGTCTGCTTGCTGTTCATGTATTGAAAAAAAAAACAGGAAATCACTGAACAAACGACACAGAAGCAATAAGGATTTGAATAAGGTGGCTTGCAGTCAGGATAGGTTCGTAGGGTTGTGGTAGAGGAAAGAGACGAGGTGGTCTTGCAAAGTGAAAGAGACAAGTCTTTTTAATCTCCCCATCACATGCGCTTGTGTGTCAACGTATGCCGTAAATATAATCCTGCGACCTTCGCTAAGCAACATAGATATGGGGAAACCCAGCTTGTTTTTGCCAGGGGCTTAGTCACAAATGCCCACAATACAACACAACACAAAATAATAGATATGTTCCGATAATCGTTTGAAATCTTTCATAGAATCCAGTGAACTTGCATGAGTAAAACTGAAATAAAACACAACAAAACAAGGAACAGTAACACACAAGTAGAGAGAGAGAGAGAGAGAGAGAGAGAGAGAGAGAGAGAGAGAGAGAGAGAGAGAGAGAGAGAAAGACAGAGAAAGGGAATAGAGAAAGAGATAGAAAGAGAAAGAGACAGAACGAGAGAGCATGACTTTTAGCATGACATGGTGGGAAATGATCTTTTGAATGAATCATCTTTTGGTTTAGTGTTTCTCCCACTCCAGGGCTACCCCACCTGACCCTGGGCTCGCATTAATCTAGTCCAACAGGCAAGGCAGGCAGGCAGGCAGGCAGGCAGGCAGGCCGGCACTGTCATTTCCTGTGCTAGCCGCGGCCACGTCCCCCTGACAGAACCTTGGGAGTACTTACATAAGCTTCCTATCCCACCCCTCACTCTTCCCCCACTAATCCCCACAGCGGATCCACACGGCCAAATGATCTTTTATGAGAGAGAGAGAGGGAGAGAGGAAGAGACAGAGAGAGAAAGAGACAGCGAGAGAGAGACAGCGATTTTCGAGTGAGAGAAAGAAAAAGACAGATGAGAGAGAGAGAGAGAGAGAGAGATAGAGAGAGAGACAGCGAATGAGAGAGAAAGAGAGATGGAGTGAGATAGATACATAGAGAGAGGAAAGGGGAGAGAGAGAGAGAGAGAAAAGAGATAGAGAGAAAGAGATAGAGAAAGAGAGGAGAGGGGCAAACAGGGATTTAGATGGGGAAAGGATTAGTACTTCCTGTCGGCACATGGACCAGAGCAGATGCACACCAGCCCACAATAAAACCCACAGTAAGGCAGTGATCCATCCCGCCACAGCCGCTTGCCATAACGGGCGGCAGAGATGGAGGGAGAGCTGGTATTTGGTCGACATCATGATGGAGGCGACGTCTGCCAGAAGATATGAATCTTTTTCCAGATAAGCTGCTGCGCACGTACTTCTGCAGGACTTGTCTCACTGTTGCTTTATCTGTCATTTCTGAAAATAACTTCCTTTACACCCATTTTGAATCTTCCTCCACTGTACACACAAACTGGTCATCTGACAGAATGAAACTAAAAACTCTTCCATCTTGCATTCTCACTCTGACATCAGAAAATAATACAGAATGGTACAGACAGCCCAGGAGTGACACAGGAAAACTAAGCCTTTTAGCATTTCCCATGGGGCTGACAAAGTCCCACTGCACTTTGCAACTTTAGCTTGTCCCTTCTTTGCTCAAACGCGTAAGAGTTGAGCCTGACGGATGAGAATGGCCTACCCAGTGGACACTGACTGCACCGTCTCCATAAACGCTTAATGGGTGCTTTAGTGTTGGACACTCACTCCTGTTCGCTGTGTTTGGGTTTGTCTGGGCCGAGCCGAAACCATCCTTCCTCCTGCTGGGCGGACTGGAGTCTGTTGATGTTGAACAGAACCTGCGAGCGAGAAGTTATGCACAACATTACGTTGTTGCAATAAAATGTCAAAACAATCTTATTAGAGATGAATGACAGGGACACGAATAGCCAAATAGCCAGACGTCCACTGCTGCAGGGCACAGCCGAGAAGAGAAAAGTTCCTACTGAAAAAGGAACCCGAAGTATGAAATCCTGCTGCTTGTGATCACGAAAGATAAATATCTAAAAAAAGCAGCTTCTTCTTCTATTTTGGAGCCTCCTCATAGATTAGATAGAACACTGCCTCAAGCACGAGAAACAAATTATAGGCTTCTGGACCCACCACTGGGAGGACAACTGTCTATGGACAGAAAATTATGTCAGAGGCATCCCTAGTGACTACACACTTGCAAACAACTCCTGCCTAAAACACTGCATATACTTTAATACCAACAGGAGCAAGGGAGGAATATTCAGAATTTTTATTCAGGATATTGAGCACTGTAAAAAGGGCTTGGACATAGGTGCATATCCCAGCGTATAGCCCATGAGAATAAAGGCTTTTTAAAACTCCCCCGACCCATTTTTTTCACTATATTTGTGACACTATATTACTGACAGTACTGATATTGACAGTACTATATTTGTACTTTCACTTGTATATTATTTTTCTGTTACAATATGTAAAGGCAAGAGGTTTACTGTAATCTTGAATCTTGATCTCTGACAAGGACAACCATCTGTTGACTGCTGCAAGGTAAAAGTAAAGTGAAGTATGCTGCTTGTTTTTTCCCCAACATTCGTGAACACACTTGAAAATCAGGGTCCCATGAGTAAAGTTTTACCGGCACCATACAGAGAGCGGTTAGACAGGCGGCCTTTGATGACTCACCTTCCCCAGGAAGTCGTTTCTGCTGACGAGGTCCCAGTCCCAGACCTCCACACTTAGTGGAGAGTCAGCTGAGGCATCCTCCAGCTCAAACTCAAAGCTCTCGTTCCACCGAGGATAGCGGGTCTTCTTCACCACCTTCGAAGACATTTCACAACAACATCTGTTTCAGTGACATTTGGCTTAGGTGTTTGGGAGCACTGACTCATGAGTGTGACTTTATGAGTGCAACACATGGATACACTGGTGTATGTGTGTCTGTGTGTGTGTGTGTGTGTCTGCGTGTGTGGATGTGGCTATGTGTGTGTTCCTGTATGTGTGTGTTCATATGTGTGGATGTGCCTCTGTGCGTGTATGAGTATGACTATGTGTGTGTGTGTGTGTGTGTGTGTATCTGTGTGTCTGTCTGTCATTCTGTGTGTGTGTCTGTTTTTGTATGTTCATGGATGTATTAAACAGCTAATGACTCTCACCGCACTTTCACAAGTTTTTCCATTGTATCTGACTCTGACAAAAGGATCGGAGGCCCCATTGCGGTCCTTCTTGGCAAGATCTCTACATGGACAAAGCACAGAGGAGAAGTCAGTACATAGAATGTGTTTATGCTAAAAGCTAGGAGTAAAAACCAGAATAAGACCAAAAATGCTAAGCTCTCTCCCAAACAGTAATAAGTTAGAATAAGGTTTGTTGTCAGGAAGGCTTAAATCTCTTCTTTCAAAAGTATTCTTTCCCAAAAGTAAGTGCACAAGCATCTTGCGTTTTCTCTAAACTATGACAAGGTGAAAATTGACTAATTTGTTTTTATGATTAAAGTGGGTTGCTGAGGTGTTGCTGCACTATAATGTAATAAGCAAAAAGTGGGACTGGAATATGTTTTTACCCTGAACAGCAAAAAGGTCCTATTTTAACCCTTTACTCAAACTGCAATATTATACAGTAATGTCTCACTATTGCTGTTACATGTTACCCGATGTTCTTCATCATTTCAAACTTGCATCACAAACCTCTCAAGGTCTCTAACATTAATTTGAACTAAAACACACTAAATTCTCCAGTTCTTTTATGGGTATAACTGTACCCACCTGGCCTCCATGACCTGACAGCGCAGTCTTGTGGGTACATCTCCGTCTCCCAGCACAGATATGTGTAGATGGATCTCGCCCTGTACTTCCTCATCAGGGTCGATCTCCGTCAGGTTCAGCCAGCCATCTATACCTGCAGCACAACCACACAGGCACGTGTGTGTCATGAGCTATCACCTGTTGATGGTGTCAGAGAACCACACATACTGTGCAGCCTATCATGCATATGCAAGCTACACTCACACATAGATGCAACCTCAATCTGCAAGTGTAAAAAAACAGACCGACAGACAGACAGACACACACACACACACACACACACACACACACACACACACACACACACACACACACAGTATAAAAATATTGATGACACAAATCTGCCCTATTATGTCCCATCACTGTAAGTCTGGTCTTGTGTGGCTTAGTTTAATAGAAGTAATACCTCTGATGCATTGTCAACAGATTAACTTCAGGTCAAGTCAGAACATTTACTGTACTGTACACACATGTCCCTATCCATATGGACAACATCCCTTATTTTTATACACTGTAGAGCTAATGGGAAAAAAATCACAATTTATATTACGCCATTAGCAAATGTAATGTATATAAAGTATGCATCCGTAAGATATACATGTTTATATGGTACACTTATAACAATTCCTTCTACCAAATCTGACCATGCTGGTTCTGAGTCAAACTCCCTGCTAGTGAAAAGCGCTTGTTGTTCTTGTGCTTGGCCTGGGCACTGTTGTAGAAGCAAAGTACTTCTCCTTCTGATTAGTATTCAAGGGTACATCATGTTGAGCACCATTGTGCTTTATCGCCTTGTTATTCAGGCCAGGAATAGACTCTCACTGACCAGCCTGGGCAGTGTTCCTGCAAAGTAATATGGAAAACAGTAGGAGAGTCTGGCTGACCGAGAACATTTTTAGAAACCAGTGGGATTTTAAGGCTGCTTCCTGCCAAACCGTGTCCTTTGGTGTTGTACATGGCAACATTCAAAAAGTCAGTGCTCATGTTGACCATTTTTAAACTCCAACATTTCAACAGAG